>CM056997.1:16413238-17613238 GCA_029891345.1 Dryococelus australis | reverse complement strand
ATAATCTTTGGAAAGCTATTTATATATAAAGAGTAATCCTACTGTAACAAAGTCATTATTAAATATAATGTGATTCAAGACCATAAGTCCAGTTGAGAAGAGCTCATAAGTCAATTAACTAGGTCCCTAGTATGAACCCTTAAGGATAATTGAAGGAGGAAAGGGCAATAGAACTATGTGGAAAAAAAAAAAAAAAAAAAAAAAAAAAAAAAAAAAAAAAACTTTCATCAGGTAGTCAGTATTTTGTTCAACGACGTTGAACATGGAACAGACAAAGTCAAAACACAGACGGAGTCATCTGGTTTCAGAACCTGAGCAAGTTGGACTTAGTAGATATACAGACGTAAATCATCATGTATCACTTTGTGCACTGTTGAACTCGGCATGAGCAATTCTCGCAAAGCCATACGACGAAGTGACTTCTCGAGACTCTGTACGAATGCAGTTTGAACATTATCGACTGTATCTTCAGTTACGCCGGGCCGTCCACCATGAGGTAGGCCATGAACACTACATGTCTCTTTAAAGTTTTTCACCCATCTCAGTATGCTTTTCTTGGCGGGAGTTTCAGTCTCATATTGACGTAGATAAATTCGTTGCACGTTATAGGTGACTTGCTCTCTTCACACCACAACACACATTGTGATTTTAGGCTGTGGTGTTGCCATCATGCATCACTCAAATCCTACCACAAAATAAAAGCTCGTGTAGACAAATAATATGGACCTTTTAAAACATTTTGAAGAAAATCGCATCCTTCTAACTCTTTATGTGTGTTTGTGGTAACAGTTTGTAATGGTAAAGAGGAAAAAGAAAAATAGAGAATATTTAAAGACTATATATATATATATATATATATATATATATATAAACTTCAGACGAGTAGGGATAGAATTTTGATAACACCTTACGTGTGTCAAACAAAAACGAACTGCACTTTGCATAGTCCATGTTTGTGTTAAAACATAACTGAAAGTATAGGAAGTTGTTATACAGGATACTAAACTGAAGATAATACACTTGCTGTGCAAAATCCACGCTGTTTTCATGAACGTTGGGCGCACAGGCATAGATAGCTGCGTAAGGCCGACATCCTTTACAGTGTCACTTACAGCGCTACGATGTTTTTGTTTCTGGAAAGAAACGTATGCTCTAAATGGTTCTCTCTCTTGAAAGTGCACAGAAAGAATAGTCGTTACTTTTTTTCTTTCAAAGATCAACATTCCACTGGTTGTAAGTAATGCGATTTTCATCAAAATTGATGATTTGTTTTCTTAATTTTGTGTAGTTAATTTTTTTTATAAATTTTGAATAATAAATTGATAAATTAACAATTTATGTTACTATATATTTATCGCTCTCTCTCTCTCTCTCTCTCTTTTTTGTCACACAGAAAAAAAAAGAAATATAAATAACTGCTCAAGAAAAGTTTCATCACAGTGTATTGTAAGTTGACATAATTTGTTAAAAGGAAATATTCCTGTCATTAATACATAAAAGCTTATTTCAAAAAACCCCGTGGATGTAAGCGAGATAGTGTGAAGAAAAAAAAATGTAATTACTATATTCCGGTTAATCGACTGTCTTGCACCTCGCTCTCAAAGACTCCGCTTATTAGCGCACATTCTGCTCTAGAGAGAGTTTTTAAAAAAGGGTTTTGAAAGTTTTGTATTGCGAAAGAAACCACAATTCGTTCTAGTACCGAATACAGCAAACATAAATCTGTAGTCCTTCAACATATAGGAAAAACCGGATTTTCAGACTGTGATACGTGGCAATACTGCATAAATACGCGAGATTTGTATACAGCTATGCGTTGAGCTTTGTTACGGACATTTCACAAAAAAAAAAAAAAAAAATTCTACTGTTGCACCCAGGTCGACGAAAAACCTGGATGTAATTTCAGAGCTATGGGCGCAGAGGTTAAGGGACACTTGATATGTATGTAAGTTTGTTCTTAGCATCCACTGCGTCTTTTCTCGCTCTCCACCTCGTTATAAATTACTCTGTATAATTCTATGTCTCTCTCTCGTTGTTTCTGACGTCTTATCTTTGGAAATAGCTGCTGGTAGGCAGGCGCCTTCGGGAACGTAAGATGCCGCTGGAAGGCAATGTCGACGTGGATGCTGGAATACCGGAGTCGCTCATCTGCGCGGAATTCGCGGAAGGAGGAGCAGCAGCAGTGTTAGGCCTTGCTGCTGCGACCTCAGTTTGCTGTCCCGCGCGGTCGTCTCTCGGTGCTGTGCTCCGGCCACAGACGTCTCTCCGGTAGACGGCCGCGTCGAGGACAGCGCATTCCACTGCAAATTACTGGACCGCAACCCGCCAACACACCCTCCATCATTCCGCGCACTTGGTTCCGACCCAAAACCCCAAGAGCTTTCCATCTGCCTCCTGCGTCCTGGAAAATTCTTCTCGTGATGGGAGGGAGTGTGGAAGAATTTGTAAAGGTCAGCGCTTCGCAGAACAACACTCAGATTCCTGTAGGAGTGCTCAATTCTCAACTGACTGTCACACCACGTTCTTTAAAAATGGTTTTGAAGAAATTTGAAATTAAGGTCATGCGACATCGTTGATACAGCAAGAAAATGCTCATTAAAAGTTAGTGGCAGAAATAAATTTACAATATTCATTACTTCCAATTATTATGAAAGCACCGAAAAACAAAACCTATTTGGCACTTAAAATAGTTGCTTAAGGAAACTGTAAATAAATAGGATTTGTTTCCTGTGTACGAGTTGTAGAAAACGAGTACTGTACTAATAAAGAGGTAGTATATATGTCCACAGGCAGGAAACAGGTGTTAGGCCTAGAAAAAGATTTTTCCAGAGTGTTCCAATACTATAATTATGGTGCATTTTAGAGGGCTCCACTGTGAATGCTATGGAAGCGAAAGTGAACAACACAATGCCAGTGATATAGGCCTATCCACGGTTACTGAAAATCTATAGTATTTATAGTACATTTATTTTATAATAATGAACTGTTTTTTAATGCTCCTTTTCTAACACCTGTATTACAAAGAGCAGAAAAATGAACAGAAAAATGCTGTGAGTGGCAGCATGATTACTTTACTTAATAGTATGTGTGTGGGTAAAGTATAACCAACGTGATACTCTCTAAGTATAAAATCATAGCCGAAATATCAACATGTGCAATGTTGTGACATGCGAACTGATAAAATGTAGCTGCGAAGCTAGAGGAATGTTAATTTCACCAAACACATTAACTGCTGAAATCGCTTAAATTTGTTGAAATATTGGCGGCTTTACATTTTTAACAAAATTATTATGATCATAATTATAACGTCTTACTCACGACACTATTGAAATTAATTTACACCATTGTTCTAGTTTATCTGGTGGTTGTAAATAATTACGCGGGTTTTATAAATTTTTGGCTTAATAAAAAGTAAAAAAACTTACTGAACTATAAATCTAAGTCTGACTATCGAGGTTAAGCTGATGCTGATGGTTAGAAATATGTATTTCCATGATAGAACTTAGCAATTCTGACAAACCTTAATAAACATTTGTTTAATTTTTTAAATCAATTAATTAGAAAACTTATTTCACGAGTTTCGAAAAGTAGTATGTTAGCATTAGACAACAAAATCGTAACTCTATTTATAATAGACATGCATATTTCGATGGAATTATCATTCCTCTATTATCTCCCTGGACAACATATTTTAGAGGAAATATTAAGTCTATATTTCGCTAGTTAGCGAATTCATATAATCAGTAAATTTGCAATACGCTCTGGATTCGCCTAGGTTCTATAACAGTTTACGTAACTTATGGAAATTCTTTGGGAAACGAAGGAGATGTTCGATTCAGGGAATCAATATTCGTCACTGTGCCACAAAATACAGTACATAAGAATACGGAATGTGAAAATACCGCTTACAGCGAGAACTCTCGCCGCACAAGCTAGCAGAATGACGTCACCGGACTGAGACACGTCGACGCGTCGTTTGCCAATCGGCGTGCGGATAAGGAATCATCCACAGCTCGCAGTAACCAATCGAACACAAGACTCATTCCATGAAACATGCGCGGCCGGTCGACGAACGGATGAACCGACATAAAAACCACCCTGCACTACGTGTTCTATTATTAATACGCATTTACATATTGAGGTCTGCGCATTTTTATTGCCATTCAAAGTAAGCAGTGCTGAAATTTTGACGTAAATACGTATTTAAATTTGCGACCATAGTGGGAGGCAATCCAGAAAATCCGACGATAACAAAATCTGGGGATAAAGTTTGGCATTGCAGCCCCGAATCTATCGTCTACATTCAAAATTCAATTACACCACTCGATTGCCAAATTATCAAAAAATATGTTACGTTTAGTGAGGACAGTGAAGCATCACGCATGAAAATGGAGGGGGGGGGGGGGGGCACGCTGCAATTTTGAGTTCGTTTGGCCGCATCTCATCACCTTCGCGTAGTATAACGTTTGACTGGGAGAAGCTAAGACGATTGTTTAGGATTCAATCGACAGCTCGTTTCAAGGTGAATCGATTGCACGTATAAAAACATTTGCGTGGCGAGGTTACGGTGAAATTGTATGCGTTTAATGTAAAATATTAAGAAAACTTAACACAATTTCGACCTATACTCGTCAAAAAGCCAAGTCGGAATACAGAAATTGTATACGTTTGAAAATGGCATCTCAAAAGCAATCCAGTGATTCCCATAAAACCCCATATGATCAAATGAAGCGGTGCTGTGAATGTAAAATAAACATCAATGCGTCCGAGCGCGTCAACCTACACGTATTCACGTAAAACAAACGACCGTGTCCCCAACACAGCCACACCCAATTTTTTTTATTACGTTCGCTGTTAACGCGGTTACGCAAATCTCAGCAAATCAATATTCCAGGATCACGATTTTTAGCCGGAAACGTCAAAATAATTATGCACTTAGTTCCGTTTTTCAACGTTTCTTATATTAAGTGTTGTCAAAGAGAAAAGACATCGTGAGAATGGCAAAAACTCATGTTTAGAGCTAGCGTAGGCAGTTTACATAAGAGGCAGGAGTACAGTAAAACCATCCGGACGTAGTTTAATCCGCGGGCTTTCAATAAAGTTCCACTTGTTACAGATCTAATTTGCATATTACAGCACATCGATTGTAATAATGCGCGTGGGAATGATGAGGCGTTTGGCGTGCTTGACAACCCGATTACAGAACAGCAGAATATCCTGTTAGGTTATTACAATTCTGATTATTGTGGGAACATTCCAGGTATTTAGTGGTTCTGTTGGAGGTACTCTCTGCTTTGCAGTAAGAACGCGGTGCTGTGCTGCAGCTACGATATGTACAGTAGCAATTACAAATACAAACCTGATTACAAGAAACAGTTCTGTTTCTATTACTGTCTACGTTAAAAATATTTACATGGCAACTACAAATTAATCATAAGCGGAAAGATGAATCGATATGTGAGCGATTTTTGTTTTCAAGGATAAAGAAATTTTCATACTAGCTATGCTCGAACCTACATCTCGAATTGCTAACCACGCCGGGCCACATGAATAGACATCCAGAAATTTCAACAATTCAACTGAGGTTATGTTAAACCGCAACCGCATGTCCCATTTCAATTTATGTTTCTGTTCGACCACAACTAGATTAAACGCGCCCTCCGCGATTTTCGACTAAGAACAGATCTTCAAGGGATGCAAGGATCGACTCCCGTGTTACCTGTTATGGTGTTAAACTGGAACGACAGCTAATAAACAACAAACTGACGCTCGAGACCACAAGCGACTGCGGAGTCTAGCTTGTTGTCGAACGAACCCGCGGAAATGTTCTGTGTCTCTGCTCGTAAATATACTTAGTTCTCCAGTATTCCTCGATGAGCTCCCAACAAGGCGAACCGGGTTCGATACCTGGCGGGGTCGTTCCCTGGATTTTCAATGCTGGACGATGCCGCTGGTCAGCTGGTTTCCTCGGGGATCTGCCACTTCCCCCCCCCCCCTCCCCGACCTTGCATTCCGGCGCCGCTTCATACTCACCCCGCTTCACCCTCATCGGATCTCAAGACCTCGATGTTAAGAGCCGCCCAAATGTCTTCACTCACTCATTCGATAAGCGATAGTTCTGCTATCACAGGCCACTATTCAACCTCCACTCCCACCCCCCACCGCCCTCCAGACTGTAGCAGTTGATGATGGCTGTTGCATGAATTATTAAGGGTAGAACGAAGAGCGTGTTTTAGTCGTGGTGGGGGAGGGGCGTGCCTCCCTTACACCCTCGAGGCCAGCAATAGCGCTAGCTTGGCGGGGGAAGAGGGATCGCTAATTACTCGCAACGTGGCCCCGGGGAAACAAACGTTCCGCGTTTCCTATTGGCACGTCCCAGCCGCCCTCGCCACATAAACACTGCTACAGATTCCTCACGGTAAACTGAGAAATTTTGAAACACCTCTGCTTGAGGTCTGCTTGTTTACGTACTGTGTATTCTCACACCGTATGTAAAATTAACGTTGCCATGGACCTGGTCACGTTATTCATGCGTCGGTCAAGTCAAACTGTGAAATAATTAAAAATGCAAATATTTTAAAATTTTGCTCATTATAACTTTCAGATGCATTATAAAAACAGAAAGGAAAAGAAATAAGTTCAGTATTAATTAATAATTACTAAACACTTTTAATTCTTCGTTATTACATTGAACTACTTTCCCGTCCGTCGTCACCAACTTTAATGGGAGCATGCCGATTAGTGGGATCGTTTAAACACTGTATATGCACCTAGAGGCAGTGAGACTTTTCAAACGTTTAATAAAAAAATTTGCTTAATTAACAGGGAACAGCCTATGCGCAATTTTCTCACGCCAAGAGCTACGTAATATTTCCAACTTCCTACACAGAATCAAAATATCTTACCCACATATTCACAGGGCAATATAAATCTCTCCTTTTAAGTGAAAACACATGTTAAATTTCTTCCCCGTGATTCGTTCTATAAACCTGGCAAACAGTGAATAAAATATCTAGAAATAATAGAGTATTAAACATTTTTAGTCGATGGTCACGGCTTGTACCGCCAACCAAATACTGTACATGTGTCAGCCGAAATATATAGGTCTACTTCGAGTTTTTATGGCACCATCCTTTTTAAGCTATGATTTGTTTGACAATAACTTATATGTTTGAACAAGATTACAGGTACTTAGCATAATATTTAACTGAAGATTTCTAAGAACTCTGAACTCGAACTCGGTATACTGAATACTTGAGGAATACCTTCGTAAAATTTTCTGAAGCCAACCACCCTCACCTCCCAACTGGCACACTTTAAATCCAATAATAAAATAATAAAAAAATTACAAATTCTATAAAATTAATTCTAAGAGTCGAGGCATAAATAACATTACCCAACCCTCCCCTCACGCTCGCAATAACAAAAACCCCCAACAACAACCCACCCACCCAATAACAAAAAATCGAAAAAAATCGGAAAAAAGTTTAACGATCAAGGAACATAGGATAATACTCTCTCTTCCCGCTCGTCACAAACTCCTAACGAATATCCCCCGCCCCTCACCCATCAACTATCCAATGATAAAAAAAACCGCAAAAGTTCGGAAAATAATTCTAAAACTGGAGTAACATAAAACGTTACCCCACCCTCCCCCACCCGGCTCGTCAAATAACACCCTAATCAATACCCGCAACCCCTTACCGAACCACTGTCAATCATAAACATTCGAGAAAAATCAAAAAGATTTTTAAAAATAATTTTAATGATCGAGGAGATAATTACATTGATCATTAAGATCAACATGATGGTTTTTGTCACCCTTGACAATGACTCCAAAAACCTGGAACTCGAAAAATAAAATAAAAAAATAAAAAAAAGAGAAAGCATCGAGGAAAAAATACATACCTAATACGAAAAACAATATTGGATGTGTGTGACCCTGAGGGTTAGATTTCCCTAAAGTTGACAGAGCACAGTAGACGACTGACCCTCGTCAATTTTATTGATATTTTAGTCAGCAAGCTTCCACCCAACCTCTACATTTCATTGACTATTTAGTTAGCTCCCAACAACCCTTAACTACCCCTCGTGGTTGACTCAGACCATACGACTGACCATTACTAGCTAGTCATAACAGAGGACCATACCGGCCAACCGTGCTAGCCCACGACTGGGTGCATCTAAAACAGACTCTACCCAAGACTTGCACCATCCAAGAATGGTGCCACCTAAGTATGATGCCACTCAATATGTGACTCCACTCACGATTAACTAACTCCACCCAAGATCGGTTCTTGACGAGATTGACTAAGCCTACGATTGGCTGCTGCTGAGGCCAGTTCCTACACCAACCTCCTATACAATCAGACGATGATGGACGATCACTAAAAAAAATCTCCTAAGAAGAATCTCGTAGCTAATCTCTTTGTACAAAAACTTCGCAAATATTCGCCGAACATTTCAATCAGAGCTGACCACTTGAAACAGCCATACCAAATAACAATGCGAATTGCTCATAACTAGCCAGACATACGAATCAACCATACGAGCCAACCATACCAGCTTAAAATACGAACCGGCCGCTCCAGTCAACAACACCCGGAAACCATACGAACCATGTATGCCACACAGACATTTCAGCCGTCCACGCTAATGAATATCTAGATAAGTCAACCTTAACAACTACTAATGCTGACCAGTCATACACGCTGACAATTCCTAGCAGACCACAACTAAGGTTCGTGCCATAAACCATACCAGACGACCAGGCCAACCAAGCAGACCAGCCAGCTAACCATACCAGAGAAAGCTGCAGCGTCGGAATGCAGTGGCGGGGGAAACGGAAGACATCCGAGAAAACCCGCCGACCGGCGGTATCGTACGGTGCGGAGCCGGAGTAGATTCAACCTGACCATAAACTACTCAAAAAAAGTTTCACACCACCGGGATTTCTGAGTTATTCGGTTGGTAATAGGCCAAGAGAAAACATGGCATGAAGTGCACACTGTCTATACGGAATACCATGCAAGACTTGACTAATGCATTTTTATAAAGCGCCGACTGTCCCAGCGATCATTCTTCATGTGCGGCCAATTACAGGTGGTGTAAAACTTTTTTCAAGTAGTGTATTATGTCCGCTCATTGATGATAGAGGAAAACACATGGGATACCGAAACCATCATTCATAACGACTTGTTAACTCTATACGCAGAAGTATGGCCTTGTGGGAAAGCTTATGTAGTGTGAATGTCCTACGTGGCTTAAGTGCAATGAATAAAATTTTCATATTATGAGACAAGAGCTTTACAGTGTCCCTTCAACTTCCCATTGTCAAGAAGGTATATTGTAACAACCTTGGTTAATATCATCTCCTAAAGTGATAGTTTATAATTTAAATTAAAGGGAAACTTTCTAACTGAATACTTAACACGTGTCAGTGACCGAATGGGACTAAGTGACCTGAAATTTTAATTAGTTATTTTGCGTTCAACTCCTTAAAATATAATATTTCAAGTTATTTAGTCTCGGGGATCGAAATTTTAAATCAGTTCAAACACTATATTACAAACTCTATGGACTCCGCTCCTTTCTGATACCCAAAAAACTATAATGTCAGTTGAAATAAGAGAGCAAAAATAAAACGTGGTTACAGAAAAAAAAAAAAATCTTTGGGACAAAAAATCGAATTTATTAAATTCTTGCAAGAAAATCAATATTTCTGTTATTCAATTTTAAAAGAAATTTATATATCATTACTACCTATATTCACATCACAAACTATGCATATTTAGAATTCGTATCGACACAGTGAAAATGAAGCTTTCCTGTTCAGTAAGTGCCCCTCCGTCGCTTTTAATAATGACCCCAGTTATTCTGATGGATAGCATCAGCGCTTACGTCAAGAAACTGTCTGTTTATAAATATATAAGGTTACGCCTACATATGTTATCATCTCGCGGAAACAAAAAACTTTGTCTGAAACACACTTTCTTCAAATAAAGTGTTTAACTTACACAGAAACTGATTTTCCTTGTTGGCGACGGGGTTAAATCCAGCAATATTATTGTTGACCTTTATCCTGTAGTATGGTGTTGTTTAATTTAAATCGTTTGTTGTTTTCCTGTTATAAATTCATAACTATAACTAACAGAACGTAACCTAAGTTTCACGTAAAGTAAACGAAAAATAAAATCAGCAGTTGCCATTTAAAACATTGCATATTTAATACAATAGTAAGACAGAACAATTTTCATATTCCATGTTTTTAATTTTTCATTTAAGTGTTCGCCGTTATTGGAAGGAATTCTTTTCAAACTTGATTATTAAAGAGCCTACGCTTTGATCTCTTTATTGATTGAAGAACTAAGTTTATTCTGTCCTTAAAAATGTGGGGTAGTATAAATTCTAAGAGTAAAGTTTCTTCTAACATGTATACATCCAAAAAACTAAGGAAGCATTTTTAAAAACAGTAAGTTTAATCTAACTTTTCACGTGTTATTAAAAAGTAATAGAAATCGTAAATTAGAATGCCTGCGAAAATCCTCGGGGATACTCGTCAAAGTCCAAAACTCTTCTTGTACAGAGTGATCATAGGTCCACCAAAAACCTTCCTTCTACCTCATATATTCCGCTCCCCTTCTTTTAACCTATCATCCATCACGACCAGATTACACTCGCTGGCCTCCTTTCTCGCATTTGTTTTTTAATTGAAAAAGATTAACGGTGGTCCTGGAAACCGTTGTAATCATCACTCTGTCGGCATGGAAGGTCTGATCCCGTTTTATGGATCGTAAAAAAATAATTGTTTGAATTTCATTTCGCCCACGCGAAGGAAACGACGAGGACGTCTGCCCTTTCCACGGGAGAGAACATTCTACCACAGCTTTGTTTCCGCAGTACAGAATGTGCAAAGATTTTTAGGGGGGAGGGGGGGGGGGCAACACCGATGTAAAGTAACACTAAGTTACAGCGTAGTTATAGTTTATAACATCCTCCAGCGTGAAAAGTAATGATAGTTCCATTTTTGAACGTACAAGGATAATATATTATTTTAATCAGCCTTTTTGTGCACATGCAGTTAAACCAAGTGTAAATAACGCGTTCTAATGTGCTACATCCAAGCTAATGTGAAGCAGTATACGTTTACCAGATTTGTAGCAGTTTCCAAGAATCTCCGAGATTTTTTTAATATTTTGAATTTCTTTCTTTTCCGCTTTCAGACACACTTTAACTTAAGGTTCCAGTTGTTGCGTGCAAGAAATTCTTGGTGTGTGCTATATTTAAGATGACATGCTTCTTGTCTCGTGATCACAACCAACGGACTGTAGGTTTGCGTTCACCTGTAGTTATATTAATAGTTCATAATAAGAATAGAAGCACGTTTAACGAATCAGTTAAACACATGGAATCTCATTGGTGCTTCCCCATTCAAGAATAGATTGCAGCACGATGTCAAAGAAAAGGAGAAAATAACTCAGCTAAAGAAGAGCGAACTAAGTAGCGAATTGGCTTAAAAAAGAAGGGGCGGACCAAGTTAAATCAACAAAGTATCAAATACATTGCCCACACTGTAAGGATATTGTTGTGTGTCGTTGCTTTACATCGCGCGAGCGAAAGTGTGTTGAAGAGAGAGTTGTAATATGATACTATCGTAGCATTGACAAAGCCGGCGTCACAAAGGCCAGCTGCGCCGTGCCATCGCAGTAACCCTTTTGCAGTTCGCACGCTCCTGACCTTCATTAGATTGGATTTCTGTTTATCTGAAGAAGGTTCTGGTTTAATGATCGAGTTTCGCTCAGCACGACTCGGGGTGCGGTGAACCTTCCAGAACACACCAGCGATATTACTGTATTATAAGCGCGACGTGCCTCCAAGCTCCAAATTTTTATTACAGTCGGGATTTTCGGTGATTGTCCGACCTTAAGCGATAGACGACGAACCACAAAAGCAATGAATGGCTACGGAAGTGAACAGCGGGAGTAAAATCTGCGACTGCGAGCATCGGTGGAGTGAAGGGTGCGACTGGCAGGCTGGACTATTGGACTGGATACTTGAATGAAAGCCATTTAAAATTTTGACAACAGACAGACTAAACATGTTGTAATAATGTGTGTGAGTTAATTGACTCTAATCGAACAGACACATTGAGACGGAATTTTAATTTGAGTTGAGATAGACATTAAATCCTGTGCGCATTGAGAAATAAAAAAGAGCAATAGTCGAGATATATAATTTAATACTGTAAATAATAGCTGTGTGAATAAACTAAAATCAAAATTGGTTCTTTTATTTTCAATAAAACCTCCATCCCTCGCAGACCCGAATACTACCCTCTCGCGTCTTGTAACACAAACTTTTAATTTATTATATATTTTGAGTAGGTAAGTTAGGATTTTTTTCTTTATATTCAGATCAATACTGACATATATATTTTATTTTTAAGTAATAGTTTTCAACAATTTGCATTAATCTCGTTTCTGTAGATTTATTGCCTATTTTGTGATATCAAAAATAATTTTACAGCTTCCAAAGTGCTGAAAATTTACAAAACCCAGATTTAAATAAATATCATATTGTGCTGTTTAATATGTAGAGTGTTCTTCGATGTTATTTCCGAGGGTATAAAGCGCGTATATTTTCTCTGTCTCATTAAGATCTTCGCCCCACTAGTGGCACAATGATAGTTTTCTGCATTTCAACACATATTTACAATTTATGCAATATTGCATCCCCCCCCCCTCCCACAATGCTGAAGCTAACAAAAGTACATTGATATTAGTGCGTTCCAGACATGTAGTGAAAAATCTCCTCTTATTGTTAGTCACATAATCATTTTAAACCTTACTGTAAGTGAACTCTGTATGCAGCAGTCCCGTTAAACGATAATTCCTGGGCAGGTTTGCAACATACTGTACACAAAATAATACGAAAATATTCCTTTCGTGTTGATTTTCCAAGCCAATGAATTAAATACATAACGTCCGAATAGCTAGACAAGTGCTGAAAACCCAACGTCATTCTTTTATTTCCTGTTTAGCTTTTTTTTTTTTTTATTTCTGTTTTACTTTTATTCGTAGTTCTTTGACGCTCGCGTCAGCCAATATACAGGTACATAGTCATCAATAAAAGGGAAATTTTTTTTTTTTTCCTTCCCTGCTTGTTCAGACTTTAAGCCGCTCGCATCGATGTATTTTGTAAAGAGGGGCATGTAAAAACCGCCTTTGCATTGTGAAGTCAAACAATTTTCGGCAAACCGAAAATGTTAAGTTCATCGAGCCTTTCCCATTCAGAAAACTTCAAAAACTTTAAATGACATTATCACTTCATAACCAGCGTTACTTAAGTTCGCCTCACGGCAGTGTGTTTATGCAATTAGATTCAATTTCTTTAACTCACTATGTTCCTACGCACATGTTCATGGTAGCAAAATTTTCGATTTTTATACTTACAGTTTCATAAACAGAATTTTTCCAATATTCTGAAATTCCCTAGAACTGTGGCTTACTGTTTTGTACAACCAAATGTTTTGATGTTTAAAATTAATTTTTGTTCCCTTTATAATTGTCTAGATTTGAACTAGTTTCGTGGTTCATTTACAGCTCATGTAGAAATAATAGAAAAAAATACTTTTCCGGTTTATGATTTTTATGCTTGGAATTTTTTGTTAATTCTGTGTATACGTGTACTAAAGATAAGAGTCGTTTTTCCGCACTGTAGGACTACATACCGACGCATATTTAAGTTATCCCCTTATACCTGCTCGGCGAAAATTTCCTTCAGTTGCGGCCCTTATTACGAGCCGGAGTACGAAGGCGAATGGTTTAAACGTTTCACGTGCGCCTTAAAATACTTCTCGCAGACTCTTCTGCCAGGAATAAAATTCAAGTGTTTAGACACCCGTGAGATTACACTTTTTTTTTCCCCAACCCGGAAAAGGGCTCCCGGCTCATGGACAACAAAAAAATTTTTTTTTTTATTTTTTTGGAAGGAAAACCTACGCTCAGTTGCAATTTTCGTTGCATGATATTGCTGTTGAAAAGACGAGTTTACAAACAGGAAACGATTTGAAAGGAAGGAAAAGCTGGAAACATGTGTAAACATAACGAGAAAGCTTCAAGTAGCGTGTTTCTCTTTCTAAAAGGATAGCTTTCTTTCATCGCCATATTGAGTTACGACCCGCCCTCCTCCCACAAAGTCCCGTGCGATAGTAAGGCTCGCAGGCTGATGGAAGGGGAGGAGTGGGGGGTTAGGTAGGCCTGTAGGGGAATGGGCGGGGGGTTAGTAAAGTATATGTGTACATTTGAGCTGTTCAAACACAGCGAGACAGGAGAGGGTAAATAAAAAGAAGTCTGGCGAATTGGGCCAGGAGAGGCTGGTAGGGGATGTTTTTAGAGCTTTAAAGGCTTCGCTCCACGAAAATTGTGTAATAGCAGATGGTATCCATACAGTACGATATATCAGCGCCAGGCATTTTTTGGGGCATTGAAATCTTTGAATCACTTTTTTGCTCATTGTATATGAAATGTGAATATTCACTCATACTGAGTTTATTCCTCACCCTAGCACAATCATGTACACAAAAACTGCTCGGTAATTATGAATGGTTTATATTTGTAATGAACGTACATTAAATTGCGTAACTATATTAAAACTGGATCTTTGGTTGTTTCAGTAAAGACTGCAAGATGACACTAATTTCATGCTATCAAGGCCAAATTCTAGGAATGAAGGGATATGATGACGGACCTATTTTTCCTTCTTTCTCCCATAGGTCCACTCTATTAACGTGTATAGAAAATGTCCGCCCTATCGCATCACTGATTGTTACTAGGATACGTGCAAGTGAGTACACTTGTTTGCCATAACTGGCCGAATTTTGGGCAGTGAAGAAAGCACGGAAAGCCGATGGCCCAAATTCTTTTCCCACAACGCTGTTTTGGAAGAGGTTCGCGTCTATTTATCTATTAGCATATAGCAGAGAATGAAATCGCATATTCAGACTTTGTATAGGCTGTTCACGGTAAAGTGAGCACTTTTTAAGGCCCTCCCATCAGGCATAAACCACTAATAAATATATCTTATTGCAGCCTCCTGCATTATATTTTGAAGGTGGTGAAATGTAAACACTGTGTTTATTGGTCAAATTACAATATTTATATTAAAAACCAGCACGCAGGTGGAAATTGGATGAAAGGAGAAATTTAGAAGGGCCTTAAAAAGTGTCCACTTTACCGTGAACAGCCTATGCATTTATGAATGAGGGATGGTAACATTTCAGATGTGAATTGAGTTCGAATCTGTGCATTGTGCAGGAGAGAAATACAGTAATCACGCAAAGCCTAAAGAATGTCTGCAGATCAGTTCCTACGGTAATCCTGTCAGTCAATTCGGAGGAATGGTTTTAATTTTGAATGTTTACGTCGCTGCTTTGACAATCTGTAATAAAAACTATCGCAGTGAGTTCGTAAGTCATGCGTTACACCTGACAATTTTGCAAAGCTATGGAAGATGTTCCAGCCTGTTTCTGTAGAGACGCGGTTTTATACCTTCCCTGATAGGGGTGACAGTAAAAATATACGCTAATTGAATAGTGTGTCTGTCCTTGAAGGGTCACGTGAATTGTCTTGATATGGACTAGTGACGGAGTACATTAATGGGGAATCATTCCGACATCAAAACAATCCGAACCAATCCATGCACAGGACTCAAAAAAATTTTGCGCTGAAAAACAATTGTGCCACCCCACAGAATTGATGTAATATTATTAAAAAACATTATGTTGCATTTTAAAATGTCCAGCACGACAGATTTAAATATTTCGAATTGGCAATTGATATATGTCTGTGGAGGTTCATAAATAAATTATGTAAGTTTATGGTGTATTGAACACTTTGGAAAGCCTCGCTTAGTGCAATCTTAAGTTAATGTGCTTAAATAAAAAAGCAGACTTCTTCAGTGACTGCAATTTTAACCGTTTAACTTGACGCTGTAGGTGACAACGAATTTTCTTCACAAACTCCACGACCAGGAAGTCGTATATAAAAAAAATAATACTTCCGAAAACCATGTGAGGTTATATATGCAAGTCTACAAAACACACACATAGCACACCATCTATAACGGATGTAATACTGACTTTGTCTTTCAATCCTATTAAATCCTCTAAAAGACCCATTCTAAGAATTTCGGACCTTTGTCGGTCACAATATTAATTCCATGAAAATATTTAAAATGATAGATTTTACAACAGTTTGTTCTATAAAAGGCTGATATTTAAAATTATCATCCTGAAAGAAACAGCCTTAAGGTGCGACATTCCCACATTATCATGTCGCGACATATATTGTATGAGATTTTGACTTGTTAAAGAGTAATTATCTTTACAATTTGAGAAGAGAAAAACTTTATACATGAAAGTTTTTACGATAGTAATCTGACAAAAAACACACCTGATAATTAATTTCATTCGCATGCGCTAAAACAACGACTGAAAAATGCAGTAAAACTTACCTTACAGTCTGATTTGATATTTTCTAATTTTTTATATTTCATGACTCGTAACATCGATGTCACTAACATGCATTTTTGTAAAATGTCTCAAAACTGGAAAATATTCAAAATTCCATCAGTTACTCTGTGTGTCATTAATACCGCAACGCTAAAAGAATATAAACAGCCTTTACTAGAAAAATGCTACATTTGAGCATTATTTGAATATTAATTGGATTACCACGAAAAACCAGTTTACTGCAGAAAAATGCGTCTCCAATACATAGTACGGCAACGTTTATTCATACGATCTAGGCCAAGAGGGCCTTACATGTTGGTAAAGGCTGTTCACGACAAAGTGGGCACATTAGAAATCAACCTTAGAAAAAAGTCACTGCGCTTGCATGCATATGCCTATATATTAACGGGTGCACTGAATGACATTCTCCCAATAAAGTTGGTAACGATGGATGGAAAGTAGTTTCATATCCTAATGTCGAATAAGAGTGGTAGGTAACAATTTATGATAGTTGAAAATTCTTTATTTCGCTTTCTGTTTTTTTTTTAATGCATCGAAGTGTACAAATTAGCAGATTTGTTTAAGTATTTACTAACTTAATAATTTCGTAACTGCATTTGACCGAAGAATGAATAAATTGACGAGGCCCATGGCAATGTTAATTTAACGTAAGGTGGAGGAATACACAACGTGTATGCAAGTAGATCTTAAGCAGGGCTTTCAAAAGTGCTCATTTGATCGTGAACTGCCTATAGCAACACTTATCTGAATATTCAGATTAGTCCCCAGCAGCCGAAGACTCTGCTGACGAGCGCGGCTGCAGGGATATTTAAACCGAAACTGACAACGGGGTTACATAAGGTAGAAGGACAACATTTGAAATCTAACCAATGAAATTCACCGTACATTCTACGTGGTGTTAATTTCCTAGAATTATGCGCTCGAAGCGCACCTTTTTAATATTACAAATGCTGCGCGGCGCGACATGAGCGCTCCAAGGTGAGCCAGCCGGGAACTAACGCCGGCCACCATGCTCTAAGCTTCTTACACAATAGAAAACTTTAGCATTTGACTTTACGTTTCCTTTCCTCTTACGTAACCGACAATACACAATACAATATTCTAAAGTCAGAGTTCAGACAATTGACCATCGGTCCTGCGAGATTCGTAAAAATGTTTATCGTGTTATGAAAATAATTATGAAAATATCCGGGAATGCTTTTTACGTACATTTTTAAAAATAGTCTAAAAATTTAAATTAGAAGTAAAAAAAAAAAACTCATTTGTTTACTTTATTAAAATATGTAATTTCATATATTTCCTCTTCACATTATATTCGTTTGCCACATATTTCATTTAAGACGAACTTTGTTAAATATACCGAGATTAAAATCGTACTATAATAAAATAACGCACTTACCGCATAACCTCTGTAAGATTCTCGGCAAAATGGCTGCTTGACTGACTTTTAATGGAAACGTTGCCAAATCGTAAAGTCAAGAGTGTTTGACTTTAACTTTGACAGTTCCATTCTGTCAAGATCCATAAGACACAACATGTCGGAAAGCAAACGTACAGTCAAATAGTACGGTCAAATGTTAAAGTTTTCAATTGTGTAAGGGCCTTTAGTCTGGCACTAGCTGTCTTGCTGCTCGCGCACCAGCGCACGGGCTATCAATACATCACGTAAATCACCTTCTGTTGCAGCAATAAGGTAAGAATATTAACTCTTTATTAAACAGTAGGTCATGTGTGTGTAAATTTTGCGGTATTTTGTGGTGAAAAATATATTGCGTCGTCGCACACTCTAGCAGGCCACTGGCAGGCGTGACGTGGTGGCAGTCAGGCTAGGATGGTCACACTCTAGCAGGCCACTGGCAGGCGTGACGTGGTGGCAGTCAGGCTAGGATGGTCACACTCTAGCAGGCCACTGGCAGGCGTGACGTGGTGGCAGTCAGGCTAGGATGGTCACACTCTAGCAGGCCACTGGCAGGCGTGACGTGGTGGCAGTCAGGCTAGGATGGTCACACTCTAGCAGGCCACTGGCAGGCGTGACGTGGTGGCAGTCAGGCTAGGATGGTCACACTCTAGCAGGCCACTGGCAGGCGTGACGTGGTGGCAGTCAGGCTAGGATGGTCACACTCTAGCAGGCCACTGGCAGGCGTGACGTGGTGGCAGTCAGGCTAGGATGGTCACACTCTAGAAGTGGCCGGAAATTTTCCGTTGCATATGAGACAGCACCGTCTCAAACGTCTAGCAAGACGTTAAATCACATTATAACTGTTCTTAATTCGTTGTTTACCGCTTCCGTCAGTAGTGCGAGCAGTGATTATGCTAAAAATATTTTATTTTATGAAGCGGGATGTGTGGTTTTGATATTTTATTTCAAAATTATTAAACGATCCTTACAAAACTGTGCGAAAATTAGGTAACAGAAAAATGTCACAGTTACTGAAAATTGAACTATTCATCGCATTTAGATATTGCACAATGTTTGGCAGAAATTTAAATTATTTTTTAGCCTACTTTCCGGATGCGTATGTAGTATTTGGTGTTGTCGTCGGACTTTCACAGTTTTCGATTACGCCGGCTACTAATTTTCAAAAAGGCGACAATTAAAAGAATTACGGCACTATTCAACCCATTTTGAGCAAATTTGTTTCATTGAAATTGCATGATATACAGTACACATTGAAATTCGAAAGCAATAATCTTATTGGACCGCCTTTCTGAAAACTGGTGCAAACTATATATATATATATATATATATATATATATATATATATATATATATATATATATATATATATATATATATTCCATACCTCGGGAACCATTTACCGGATTTAAACCAAATCTGGTACGTTGGCAGTGCATGATATAATCATTTAATTTAGGAACCGATTATGTTTTTGGTCTACCATTTTGTAAAATATTAGAAATTGAAAAATGCACATTTTACATTAATTATCGTGAACCATTTAGCCCATCTAATTATTTGCATACATGTAGAGGAAAGTAGGCTCGCCAGTTATACATAGATTACTACTTGCTTTCCTTTGCAGCACTCTTCGACATGGAGGAGCGCGTTAAAACGCTGTTTGGACAGATAGACGCGACGCGACTCGCCCTCGACCACGTGGCCCGGCAGCGGTAAATAATTTATCCGAACTGCTGCTTACTAGGACCATGGTAGGTAAGGGGGAGGCAGGGTCGGGTTTTACCCCCCCCCCCCAACCATTTCCCTTCCAGTACTTCTTCCGAATACCCCCCTTCCACCGCCAAACTTGTCACACCCCGAGGGCCGACCAGAACGACACCCAAGGCGGCCATTTGTCTTTATGTACTGTATATCTGCTTAGGCTTTCAGCCCGACACCTCCCCCCCCCCCCCCGGCAACTTGGTTCAGCCCCGTACCTACGTACCCGGCAGCGCCGACGGCCAGTACAGCAACGGCCAACGGCTTATCGGGAAAACGGGTCATCCATCACCATTTGAATTTGAATTCTTGCTACCCGCCCGTTCTTCCTATTTTATGATTTTATGCGCTTTTATGAAACATTGCCCCTTCGTCCGCAACCCGCCGTTTATTTCCATTTGGCTCGGTGACAAACTCGGTTTGGGCGAAAAATAATACCATGTCTTCGTGCTGTGCTCAGTTTGTTTTAGATGATAGAATTAGGTGGCGCAATGATGACAGGCAACGGTGAGGGACGACTCTAATAAACATTCTGATTTAAATTGACTCTATTATAATTTTTTATATTTGCTGACATAATTGACGTTCTCTCACGACATTACCAAAGCGGTTTGTATAGTAGGCCTATTTATATTATTTCACCCTATTTCATAGACACAATGCATCCTGTAGACCTAAGTTTTGGAGTTGGCGTTCAAGAACAGCATTTCCATTATAATGAGAAGACAGCGAAGATACATCGTCCAGTGACGGCTGCTAATTGGAAAAAAAAAATAAAATTTAATAGGATAAAAATTACAGATTTTCCTAAGCCTATAAAAATATAAGTTTCGGCAGCTCGCCTGGCGGATGAATCAACAGAATGGGTGGATGCTGACAGCTCGTCTGGTGGTTAAATCGAGAAATTAACACCTCTTATGAGTAGAAAATAGAATCCAATATGGAGGGCGCCGACACTACCGCCTATACGTTAAAATATAAACAAATATTTCTGCCACCTGGTGACTAAATCACCAGCTCGCCTGTTCGCGATATCTATTATGAATACACTAGCACCACCTAGGTGTTGAAAAAGAAAACAAATGACAAACGAAAAACCACCAATATGGCTGCTTACGATGGAACGAGTATGGGTGGTTGGGGTGGAGGTCTGCCGACTAACAGCCAATAGCAATTGGTATTGGGGTCATTCGTCTGCTAGTAAGTTAATTTTTTTTAATCATTTTTAACAATGCATTTTTTAATACTTTATCGATAGTGAACTTTAAATAATGCTTTTTGCAAAGTGTTTGGAATTTCTTGGTATTTTTGGGGTCTTCAAGGTCAAATGTCACCAGATAAAAGGTCAAAGGTTAAGGTCAACAACATATTCAAAATGGGGGCAATATGGCCGCCGCATGACCGGAATGACAGAGCATAAACAGGCCCGGCGCTCCGCGTCATCACGCCGATGTGCTCAACTTCCCCAAATCCTACTAAGTTACTATTCATTATTATAACGTATCCTGAAATTGATGTCATAATTCCTTAAATAATGATTTATCAAAAGTGTTTCAGTGAAATGCTTTTGGATGCCACAAATACCATATTTTTTTATCATTCGCAATGTTTTTGCCCCTCTTACCCTGGAAATGTGTTCCGCGCCAAGCATGAGTCTGGCTACCCTGTCTCCTTATCACATCTCTCCTACCCCATCAAGATGGCGGAATAGTGTACTTCACAGGGTACTTTATTGTGAACCAACACTCGACGCGTAATTTGAACCAAGGCTAGCGCTTTAAGCACACCACCGACCGAAGTAAAACACGATGCTACTGAATAGCCTGAAGTACGTCTCATACACGACTCCTACTAGGGGATGATTAATTCTCTCTGCATCGACGCTTCCAGTTGGCACAATGGGCTAACACCCCGGATGTAAAAAAGAGCGACGACACGCGACCCTGCAGGATGTGCGAGAGGCAAGGGCGACGCGAGTCCAAAGTCCAATTAAAAATATATCACCAAACAGCGAAACATGATGTGAGAGGGAGAAGAAGATAGAGGAGGAGGAGGGGGGGGAGGGAGGGGGAGAGAGAGTTGAGAGGGAGGGTCGGGTGTTGGCAATATGAGGGTCACGTCAGACGACTGAGGCTAGTTTTATTGCAAGCGCACCGTGCCTCGACTCGCAATACCTCTCCAGCCCTGGAATGAAATAATTAGATAAGTCCTGGGGGCCCAAAACTCTCCTCCTCCCTTACACACACCACCTCATCCAAGTAGGTTTTCACAACACGGCTGCTGGTTCGGCGTACCTCGGCAAAACTCGAGTCATCGACTGCTGGAGTGACGCCACTGTACGTCGTCGTTGCTAACTTAGCCTGGAATCACCGCCCATCCTCGAGGTCGTTCGACATGGCGTCGGGTTTTATTGCGATGTGTATAGTGCCTGCAGTTACCCGCAGAGCGAACATGCACTCCCGAGGCAACCAGGAAACGTTTGCCGAGCCGTGCCGTGCCGTGCCGTGCCGTGCCACTCTTCCACGTAGCGAGGGGCTAGCACTGGTAACGACTACCACACGCTCCAACTTCTTCCCCATCCCTGCTCTTGGCCTAGATGACTAGGGTTACTGGAGTTTTACTACAACACGAGGATTATATCTTTATATGGGACATGGAATTCCGAACTGCTCCATCGTACTATCTTCGCAACACATTCTTGACGAACAAATACTTATATGCTGTTCACGATAAAGTGAGCACTTTTGTAATAATAATTGCTCATACCTGCGAATATGATACAGTACACATTGACATACAGGCTACCAGTTAACTTTGCAGGAAATTAACAAAAAAATATTTTTGTTAATTGACCTGATATTACGAATATAGCGGAATGGGAAGGTGAAAAAATAAGGGGGGGGGGGGGGCCCTTAAGCAGAAATAAAATTTTCAGTCATAAATCCACGTATTTTGAAAGTGAATAAACACCACACTTAGATGTCATACGTTAAACTAGTTTATTTTACAACCATTTTTTTCTAAATATAACCTTAAAACTAAAAAATTAAAAACATAATGTACTGCATTGATCGCTATTACCCACAGCGTGGGGCAATTGCAATCACAAGATGGGGCAATTACGGTTACAATATGTCATGATTTCTAGTTTTAAAACTAGAATATAAAAATCATTTTACAGCCATTTTGATAGCAGCTATGGCTCTACTTATACATGATTAATTAATAATGTAAAGGACAACAGCATTTACATGGTACAGTAATAGAAAAAAAATTTTATTGGTTGGGAGATGCTAATACCTACAAATGGTAATTCTAAAACAGAAAGTTTTGAATTACGAATAGTTAACTGGTCCTTTGCAGTCTTTTTCTATTGCTACGACAACATAGGTCACAAATATATCCTTCAGGACTCTCCCATCCAGCGCAGAGAGAATGATCCCGAATCCCACAAACTGTGCACCTATACCACATTTCATTTTCCATACCAAATTCACCACACACTAAGCATTTTCCCTCGTCAAACACAGAATCGTCATCACTTACAGCATTGTTACAAATATCTTTTTCATCAATATTGTCCCATTCTGAAGATGTACCACTCGAAGTAAGTTCCTTTTTTCAAGTTCCTTTTGGATCTTATTACTTGTGTTGTTCTTGACGGGGTGTCCACATTTGTTTTCTTTCGTAGTACTGATTCATCATTTTCTTTTTTTCCCCCTTTTTCTGCATCTTTATTTCCAAATTATTCTTCTATGGCGTTGCAGTTAAAATCTTTGAATGTTGTTTTATTCTACCTTTGACAATAGTATCACTAAGTTTGCCTTTGCAGGCAGAGACGAAATGCTCTCGAAAGAGACTGTCGTTCTATTCTGTATAGAAGTGCATATATTGACCATAGAATTTGCTGTATCATTCGTTGGAGGAGTGGGCATAGTAGCTTTTTCAATGTTAGTTTCCACCGGTTGTGGGGAAGAAGCCTGAGGCACTGTGGTTAGGTTTCCTGGTGCTATCTCAGAAGAAAAATTCTCATTTCTAAATATATTAGCATCAAGAGGTATAATCCCTGTGGCTTTAAATCTTGATACACTCTTGGCAGTTGTGGCCACATGTAAATTAGCACGATTAAACAGAGCTGAAAAGGCATCAGGCCTAATGATTCTCTGTCCGTTCACTTTCATGAAAATATCACATCCCCTATGGTACGCCTTCTTCAGTGGTCCGAAAAAATGTTGCATCCAGTGGCTGTAAGCGGTGGGAGGAACGGGGTGAAATCAGTGGCGATGCGTGCTATAATTTCATGGGCAAGCTACTGTGTGCAGGGGGGCAGTAGTATCGTTCATCTGCCCAATAAATGGCGAGAGGGGTCCGATGGTCCTCCCCAGGGAAAATTTGGATTTCAAGGTGCAAAATGGTGCCATTTAAACATTTTTCCGTACCTAAATATAAAAAAACATCGCTTATAAAAATAATATTTATTAACATACAATTTGGTTGAGTGAAAAATATTACAAAGATCTCGTCTTCAAACCCGGAACCTTGTCAACTCAAAATCAATATGATTTTAATACCCGTCGACAGTGAGGTATTTAAATATGGAGCAATTTTCTTTGTACAGAAGTGTAGACAGGAAAAATTATTATTCGTTTGTGTAAAGATGGAAAGCAGTATGGATCTATCTACACCAAAATCAACTCTATTTTTACCTAATTCTTTAAGAGGCAAAAATGAATTTATGTGTCCTTCAGAACATTCGTGTTTTCGAACAACATTGTACAGATTGTTAAGGTCACAATAGCCAGTTGCAGTCCACGTTTTAACATCCTTTGAAAACAATAAACATAGAGAGCAAAACAGTTTGTTTCGACTGTTACATCCTGCTAACCATGAGTGATTCTGATAAAACTTTTTTTTTTAATGACGTACATAATTTCCTTTCTTGTGTGTTGTCGGGATCGTAAGTTCAGGTGTCGGTCTACCCTCTTTTATGATGTCATATCTTTCTTGAAAAGTGAAAGCACTGCTGTAAAAATGCTTCACACACAATTCACACACACACACACCACTTACATCCGCATGTTTCTGTTGCACTCATTCTATCTACTCGGTTCTCAGTCTCACTAGGTAATTTTATAAATTTTATGTAGGGTATTAATCGTGCACGAACATGTGTAACATTCTCAGCACCAAAACTAAATTAAATAAAAACAAAACGATTCGTGTTGTGCGCGCGAACTTGCCAAGTATCGATGTAGTTACTGTAAACTACGCCACGCCAACTGTCTGCGGCTAGGCCAGCTTCGGCTATGTCCGCTTCAGTTCGGTGAAGAAAGCACTACCATCGTAGCTTCTAACACAGTTTGATGCAGCCATAAGCCCCCGTCCCTCCCCGGTTGGTCATCCTACCCTTCCTCCCCTCCGTCGGCTGGAATACCATTGCGACCGCCTACTTGCTGAAAGCATTACTTACAGCGCTTCCAAACATCTTGGGTTTGCTAGCCAACGAGTTGTTTTCTTAAAATGTACAGTACAGTTTTGCCCGACTAGAATGTGTACCGCATGAGTTAAAAGTTACCTTACAGTAAATATAAGTTAGAATTAAATATTTATTTTAAATATAACATTGTCAGGAAACTGTCTCTGTAAGCACTGATTTCCTTGCTTGCCCTGACGAGACACCACTGGGTGAAATTGAAACCATGACAATTCCATGGAGTTTGGAAAAGTCATATGCCCCAAGCGTCACATGACTGTGATGGTTGTCAAGGAATAAAACAATAAGTTGCTCTGGAGATGATAACACATGGTCTTGAAAGTGTCGAAGCCTGTACACGAATATATTTTCGTCTGACTAACCATTATTAGAGCATGTGTATATTGCTCCAGGAGGTCCGTTATTTTCCAGAGTAGGGCTCATTCTTTTTCGAGGGAACTCGTCGGGACAAAACTACCAGCAGCATTCACTGAACATATGACAGTAATGTTTTTCCCTCTTTCCCAGCTTCTCACGGAAACAATTCCTTTTTGTCCCTTTGGTGCAATTATATTGCCAGATTCTTGAACTGTTCCCATCCCTGTTTCATCCATGTTATATACTTGTGAAGGGGAAAACATATGCTTGAACATTATTTCTTCGATATTATTGAAAAACTTTGAAACTAATTCTCTGTTGGAACCCTTTATTCGCCCCATGCTAGTTGCTTCAGGCTTTAGAACGGAAAGTGATGAGTTCCTTCACAGGAATCCGTCAAGCCTTTCCCGCCCTACCATTCTACTTGCTTTATTGCAATTGTGAGAAAGTCCTTTCTTTTCTGCAAACTTGAATGCCGTTCTTCAAGCCAAGGGTCAAGCCGAAAACCATATTAGCTAACTTCTTCACATAGTCGGCTATTTCACATTCACCCTCGGGCGTAAATGTAGCCTTTCTACCCAAAGAATGTGGTGTGGCAATTCCAGTTTTAGCACGACCTTGTAACGTCGTATATGGGATTACTTTCCTCTTGGAAATGCTTCGAATGCTCTCTCCGTTGTTTCCGCTGTATTTCATTGCATTCTCCAAATAATCCTGAGTCCACTTTGCCTTCTGAGTTTTACGATCATACGTACGGATCATCTGAAACAAAATAAATATAAATATAACGAAGCACTCGCGATCACTTGCGGGGAATTGTGATCACATGCGGGAAATGGCGATCACCCTCATCTGCATTGCCCTAACATGCACGCTATCATATTGATCGCTTCAGAAACGTTACTACTAACTTTGTTTAAATCACCGTGGCGTTAAAATACAGTCTATATATCTAGCAATTCATAAATAACAGTATTTAGTGACGATCTGTTAAATGTAGGTACTTACATTTTAAAAACGAAATACTACAAATAACAAGAAAAACGTTCAAAACATAACATTCAGCTTTACACAGCGGAGGGCAAAGCTACAATGGCATAGGAAGAGGACGTAGTTCCGGTACAATAGTAGAGATGGCACCACACGTCGGCGCGCTTCCATCCTCCATAGTAACAGAGAAAACAGGCTGATCGCCGCTCCTCTAATGTTTAATTTATGGCCACTGATGTTACTATTCCAGGTTTTATACACACCAGAGTAAACCTTTTTGATAATGGTAACAAAGTTATATTTCTTGCAACTACACGGTTACATTGAACAAATTGATAACGCCCATGATGAAGTAAATTATACATGTGGCAGAAGGATACAACATGAGAATTAAAAGTAGATCCTAATCAGGGCTATTATAAGTGTTCTATAAATTATGAAATGCCTATTTTAGTTAATTATTATAATATACTTACAGTTCTTCGATTTGAAAAAACTGTAAAAAGGAAAGCGTTCCAAGAAAAATTTTATTTTATTAAAATTATATTTTTTTTCTAGATTAAATCAGAAAAAAAAACACTTGGTTTGCCACGAATTAAAAATATTACACTCGCAATAAATATTTATCATTTTGAACTATTTTACATAATTCGCTGTCAAGTTAACTGGGGGTGGAGCGGAGTAGATATTTGGACGGCTCTTAGCAACGAGGTCTTGTGAGCCGATGAGGATGAAACGAGGTGAGTATGGAGTAGAGCCGGAATGCAAGGACAGGGGAAACTGGAGATCCCGGAGAAAACCCGCCGACGAGCGGCATAGTCTGGCCCGATTCCCACGTGCGAACATCCGGGAGCGACACCGTTGGGAATATGGAAGCCGGTCCGGTCCGCCTGGGTGGTAGGCGAGTAGTCTGACCACTGTACCACCGCGGCCCCTCAAGTTAACTTGGTGGCATGTACACAAAATATAGGCAGTGATTTTTTTCTAAGGTTCATTTTAAAAGTGTTCATTTTACCGAGAACTGTTTAAATAAATGTTTATATAAATTTTTAAATATTAACTTTATTTATGCGCACACGTGAATATATATATATATATATATATATATATATATATATATATATATATATATATATATATATATAATTATATGCGTGTGTGTGTTTTATAAATTATAACTTTCGCGGCGGAAGTGGATTAGTTGTTAAACATATTAGTAAACATAATTACGTACATTTATTTCACACATCCAGAGTTACTATATGATGGTTTTGCTTAGTGTACTTTTTTTTCGTAAATTGTGCTTTTTTCAAATATCCTTAGTGAAACACAGTTAAATTTTGCTTAACAATAGACTCCTATTAATAAACTTGTTTTGAACTTTAAGAAGTTAACTTATGCATATGCAACATAAATCGTACACTTCTGGCAATTTTGACAGCGTGTGTGCTACTGTTTAATGGATCCGCTTGTTGGATAACCAGATGCTATCCTACAATGGAAGCCATCCATCTCTTACCTTAATGACGTAAGTTTAGGTAGGTGTACATAGAAACCACCTTGCGATTAATCTCCCAGCGAGAAGCGGCAAGATAAAAAGAAATTATTAAAATTATTAAACGAACGACTTAAATTAATCAGACTGATAAAATTATGTTTCTTGCGTTATACCTGAACTAGTAGTGTGGTCCAAGAGAATATTTAACATCGGTCAGTGTTTTTTTAATTAGAATAATGCTTCATTTCAATATGGATGTGGAAATATTTTTATTACCCTACATCTTGAGCATTATATTAGTTTCGGCTGCTACGATATGCTGAACACATATGTTGCATAAATGTTGATCAACATAAAAATTTAAGATGTTTGGTAATGTCAGCATAAGGAAATGTGATTTTTCCAGACTAGTGAAAACATTGCCCTTAATACAAGAAAAAGCTGAAAGATGACAAGTGCGTAAATTCATAATTATGCCAAAAAAAAAAAAAAATTATTCTAGAAACATTGTACGAAATTATTCGCAAATTTACTATATCAGTGCGTGTGTATAGTGAGAAAGTGCGAATGGTATATTATCTCCCCGTACATCCATGGTGGTGTTTACACATTTAGTCACGAAGTGGTGAAATACGGAGAGAAGATTCCCGTTATGTCTGTAGCGAAGTTAGACATTCCTATATTTACAGCCTGATAGGCTATTTCCGTACAAAGTATAGGTTAAAAACTAACATTAAAATTAAGGATGTTAAAAAAAATTTTTTTTTTTACATAACTGGAATATATGAATGGTTATTCTATATCTATCACAGTTTGTGTGTCTGATCGTTTTTTATAAAAAAAAATTTATATCATCATCTGAAAGCGATGTATAAAAGGACCACAGAAATGTAAATATTAGTAGTCAAAACATTGTAGTTTTCAAAATACAAATATTAGTATTATTTTTTCTCGGACGGATAAAAGCGCGTTGGCATAGACACCAATATCTTTTTTAAAAGAGATTCGGGATACCAGCACCGGAGTACCGACCGTTAAATATTCTTGATACTTAATTAACATGTTTTGTATATGGCGTGTGTTTTATTTCGCAAAATTAATTAGGAGCATGGAAACATGGGCTCCTATTTTCGGATTTTTTTTTTTTTTACTTTTCGGTGCTATATTTCGAAAAATATAATAATTTGTTTACAAATATTTACACATATGTAAGAATACAGGCAGAAACAAGTTTAGGTGTAAAACTAGTTGTTGTTTAGGAATTTATAATTTACGAAACTCGAATTATGTGCCTCAGGAACATTCGAATGTATGGGGAATATTGAAATGAAAACTTTCGTGAAGGAGCAGCGGAAACAATGAACGCCTTCTCTGGAGCGATATAGACCGAGCTCTCATTCTGGAATTCGACGAAGAATTTCTGATTATTGTCTCGTCTGGAGAGAGGAGGGTCGCTCAGGGTGTAGGGAATGTGGGAGGGGGCGTAGGGACGAGGGGTCTGAGTGAGCAGAGCAAGGAGGGGGGGGGGGATGTTTTCCTACCTCATTGCTCATCAGCTAACAAGGTTTCTCCCAGTCACTCCTCGCCCGTCGAGGAAGGTCATGGAATGCCCGCCATGCACTTTAAAAAGAAATTAGCGATCCGATCCCGGCTGCAGAACACGTCGAAATAACATGGCAGAACGGTAAAAGGAATTTTGGGGTGGGGGGGGGGGGGGCGGTGGGAGCGAAGACGAGTCGACTACGAAGGGGAGGTCCAAGATCCGACGTGATAGGCAAGACAAAAGGAAGAACTGAAGAGCGCAAAAAAACTCCCTCCTATCTAATTTAATAAAGCACAAAACTGGGATGAGTGAATGCAGGGTTGAAAATCACCCTTATTCAACTTACCCCTCCCCCTCTTTCGTAGTCTCATTTTTCCTCTTTCCTTATTTTCAGTTTGCTCCTTCTGCCTTTTTTTTTTTTTTTTTTTTTTTTTTTTTGCGTTTGTTCTCGGTTAATTGGCGCGGAGTTGACCCTAACGGTTACTGCAAATGGAACAAAATCCCGAACTTGAATCGGAGCAAGTGGAAAAGTTCGACCTTGGCGAAGATGATGGATGCAAACTGGGAAAGAACGGCACATACCTAAAAATACATGGGAGCACTTCTTATGTAAAAATGTACGCTGCGTGGTGGCGACGACTGTAGGAATAATTTGGAATGCAAGAGAGGAGACGAAGAGAAAGTTTGTCGGTGAATTAAGAATGAAAAGAATCACTTTGCGAACAAAATGATTGAGATGGCAAGGAGATGTGTTGGTGTATTTAAATGAAGGATGTTTGGCTTGAATAGTAATTTGTAAGAGAGGGAAAAATGAAAAACGAAATGTGTACATTAGGAAAATGATAATGTTTTTTCAAATATCGTTCCAAAGTATAACTAGAAAAGTACAACGTCTGATATAAACTGCAAGTTAAAAAGCAAAGAAACCTTTTTTCTCTTCTCTGATGTTGAAAATTAAAATTTATTCAGAATATTCGTTGTAGATAATGCTTCATGTAAAGTGTTCACAAGCTGTTCTTATAAGTTATTTAGCACAGTTTGCACAGCTGTCTTGATAATAAATATAGTTGTTTTATTAAAACGGAGACAATTTATACGGAGAAATTGATATGCACTAAACAAAACCACATACAGTTTAATGTTTGAGAAAAACTAAATAATATGTTTTAATTATAAGTAGTAGCATTTATGTCCGCATACGATGTTAGGAGTTAATTAATAATCGTGCTTGGATATTTCCCTGACAGAAATATCTGAACCTAAAGAAACAAATTGATTTTCTTATACACTACATAGTCTATATTAATACGGTAGTTTTCATTTTATAGTAGCGGAGGAAAAAATTTGGCAGTTTTAAAAGTCACATATATTCTTAGATTTACTAACTGAACTGAACATTTAAATTTTTCTACGAAGAATGCATTCTAGGAAGTTGCAACATTTTCTACACTACATATACTCATATTAAACGTTTGACTGGCTATAGTCATTACTCTGAAAACTGTAATAACATCATGGTTCTTTCAGCAATAACGGAATGTAACTGAACAGTTTTGTTGCGACTGAGTTAGCTTAAAAATTTTGATAAAGAGTATAGTATTAAAATTGCGTTTGTGATAAAGTTATAGTTTCCCTTGCCTTTTATCGTAATACTTAAATCTACTATCACATTGGAAAAGCTATGTAGGAAATTATCGTCTCCATTAATCCTGTAGTCAAATGAATAATGCTTGAACACGTATTTTTTTACTACTAAGAACACTTATTTTCGACACTTTTGAGATTTTTATTTTCTGTTTATCTGAATTCGACCTATCACACGATCTGATAACATTACACACGAGTTTCCAAATATAGAAAAATGTTTTAAAATAACTGCATACAAATTTTTATTTTGCAACTAGCATTATGGTAACAAGACTGCTGATCAATTATTTATTTTGTATTAAAGTTTCATGAATATTACCCAAAACGCACAACAAAATTGGCAATGAATACAGCGATCGTTCTGAGTACACAATAAATAATAAACTTTTTTTACTCGAACAAGATCGTGTATCTGCAATTCGTTTTTACAGAGTTATGCCGGGTAGGCATATAAAACTCTTTGGTCAAAGAAAATCCGAATGCAGATGAATGACTTTTCTTTACACACGGGGCCATGCATTGCACAAGAAAGACTACATATTTCTCTTGCAAAACAACATAGCACCATGCACTTTTTCTGGGCCTATATTCTTTCATGACATATTCTTTGGATTAGTGCTTTGTCCACGTGATACGTAAATAACAAACACGACGTTTTACAACAATTAGCACTATGAATTAGCGGTTTGAACAGATTTGTAACACAAGTGAAACAAGAGAAGAAAAATCATAACGCATTTGAATTACAAATAATTAGCGGTTCTTGAGCTGTTAAATTTTGTTGTAAACTAAGTACAAGGGTAATAAAGGTATTAGTTGTAACACTAAGTTAAAACCATTTATTATTCATGTTTGTGGATAGTGACGAAACAGATAAGTGTGGAAGTAGCCACTACATGGCACACCACGACAATCAATAGTCAAGGGAAAACAAACACATGGCGAAACGAACAGAACGAATGAGATGTTTGGATCATTGAATCAACAAAATATGCATTTGAGGAAATTAAACAAGAGGATACAAGCATGGGATGTAATTTGAAATTCATTATTTTAATGCAAGCTATCGCGAAAATATGCGAAAAATTAGATTGGTATTTCATTTCCATAAATTTGCTAATACCATGCAAACGAGAATAAACACTGTAATGTAGGACAAGCTTTTCCAAGGACACTTTATCATCAAGAAAATCTGCTGCAGTCGTACACAGAAATGACATGCCCCGAAAACTATTAATTTATGAGATTAACACAAAACTAACACATGCCCAGAAAAAAAAATGTTAATTTAGATGTTAGATGACATTGAAACTCTCGTGAAAATGATAAATGGCAGATAAACAAATTCCGAAAACCACGATTAGTCAACACAGACAAGCAAGACAAATGTCCAGGAGGAAGCAGCGATCACAGTCTAAATAGTTCCAAACTCTTCCTGTGTTCATGCATTTTTGACAGTGTTGGCAAGATAAAAGCTTTGATTTATGTTCCTGTTGCGGACGGTACAGTGATGCTCTTGACTGTGGTAAATTCTCGTGGTTCTTATTGACGCGTGAGCAGATGAACAACGTTTTATTTTTCAAAGTTCATTAAGGTTCATCTTTCGGATCACCAAGGGGGCCGCGGTGGTGTAGTGGTTAGACTACTCGCCTCCCACCAAGGCTAACCGGGATCGATTCCCGGCGGGGTCGCCCCCGGATTTTCGCTTGTGGGCTTTCTCGGGGTTTCCTTTTTTCGCCGCCCTTGCATTCCGGCGCCGCCCCATACCCACCTCACTTCACTATCATGGGCTATCAATTTGAAGACTTCGATGTACGAGCCGCCCAAATCTCTTCAATCACTCACTTGGATCGCCAAGCTCCTGATTATAATCCTGAGAAAGCCTGGCAGGATTAAAATGTTGATAAAGGTTGTTCATGATAAAGGCTGTTCACCTTAGAAAAATGTCACTGCCCCTGCCTGCACATATTTTAACGGGCGCCCTGAGTGAGATGCGCCCGGTAAAGTTGGTAATGATGGATGGAAAGTAGTTCCGTATGTTAACGTCGAGAAAAATGTGTTAGGCAACCATTTGTGATAATTCAAAATTTTTTTTTTACGCTTTCTGTCTTTTTAACGTCTCAGTGTGTAAAAATTAGCAGATTTATAAAATGTTTACTTTTCTAATAATTTTACAGCTTCAACTGAGCGATGAATGAATAAAATGATGAGGCACATGGAAATGTTGATTTTACATAAGGTGGAAGAATACACAACGTGCATACAAGTAGATCTTAAGTAGGACTTTAAAAAGTGCTCATTTACCGTGAACAGGCTATACCTGTTTTACATTACCACGTGTTAAAGTATCTGACTATGTATAATCTTCCGCTGTGAATTTGTAATATATAATTTTGAAAGCAATTGTTTTCGTGAACAGAAGCATGTAGCGCATTGCCAAGCTGCCATAAAATGATCACGAATATTCATAACGTAATATACCAAAAAATTTAACTAACACAAGAGGTAGAAATCACAGGACGGTGTTACCAGCTTTTGAGTCATAGAATTTATTCAGCACTCATCATTGAAATTTCTTCTCTGACAAGGCATAGTGTAACACTCTGATGACTGCACAAGTTTCATATCAGCGAAGCACCTTTGCTTGCTTACTACGTGGAATACATGGGAAGTAATTACAGATTATTCTCTGGGGTAGACTGCAGAGCGATAGAATTAGGTCATACAATAACTGTCACAGAAAAATATAGATAAATAGTGTTCTATGCCCTAATAAACTAACATTTTGCAAAATTATTTTTAAACAGAAGTAATGTAATTAAATATAAAATATAAATCCAAGGTGGCTCTAACTCTCCTGCTCAACAGTGATTACTAACGAATTAGTGGACAACACAATGTAAAAATGTGCGCTGGAAATATTTCAACACACTGTCTTATTTGGGATACAGACTGCGTCATAAAGGTAAAATTCGGGTTTCGCCTCTGCATATTATGTGTAGAAACACTGAATATAACGGGACTTACGGATGACAGAGCGGTACGAACACTTGCTGAGAGAAATCGTTCCTACTGTGTATTCGCGTTAAAGTGAGAGGGCGCGAAACAAGTGCACGTGATCGAGAGGTAAGCTGTGACAGTGGAAAAATGCATTGTTCACGTGATCTCGGCCTGTACACAGCTGTGCTCGGAGCGCGAGCAGGGAAATACATGCACGGATGTGCAAAGGTTGGCGAAACTGTTAGTGTATATGTCAAGTAGACAACTATGTAATATCACGACCGTATGACACGAGTAGGGTGGAGAGAATGGTCACGAGAGCCGCTGGGGGTGAAGTGAGGCGAGTATGGATCAGTCGCCGGAATGCAAGGACGGGGGGAAATGGGAGGTCCCTGGGAAAACCCGCCTACCAGCGGCATCGTCCGGTACGATACCCAGGCGAGTAGTCTGTCCACCACACCACCGTGGCCCCACCGCATGGTAGGAGTACATAAACATCAACATGTTTAGTAATAACACACTCTGTCGTGCTATTTATTTACGCCAACGGTAACGCGTGAAACGATAAGCAAACAAAAAGGCACAAGAAACATACTGGTTATTCACGAACAGAAAACCGACATTTATGGGGTACAAAAACAATATAATAACGTAAAATGAACTTTAATCGTCATTATGCATATCGCAAAAGACAACACGCAACACCAATCGCGTTCAGTCAGATGAACTGGAACTGTCATCATTAATGATTATTATGAAAGTATCCTCCTCATTGTCTATAATGTTATCCAGTTTCCACATTTTACTTTCAACCTTTTTCGACCACATTGGCATACACATTTGTTCCACACATCTGGAGTCGCTGCTTGTATTGCTTCTTCCAGAAGTACTTTAATGTCCGACAACTTGTATAGCCTATTCTTCGCTGCAACAAATCCTTTAATTCGGGTCCAAACCCTTTCTATAGGATTCAATTCGCGGTGATATGCGAGAATTCACAGAACATACCTACCAGCATCCATAGCCATTTCATAAACTCCATACGCATTATATGCTAACTTGCGCTGGTTACCAATGTTGAGCAATTCCTTCTTTAACATTCCATCTTCGAAATCAATATCCCTTGCTGTTAGCCAGTCCTGCTTCTTAGTATTTGCATTGGGATTTCTTTCCTTCTTACGGGAGTGGTATGGCGCGTTTTCAAGCACAATAAAAGCATTATCTTCAAGTCGAGGAAGTATACCTTTGAACCACTTCTCAAAGGAATCAGCACACATCTCCTCATGATAATCGCCAGTCCTTTAGGACTCAAACACCCACAAAGCCTAACTTGCTCCCAATGTGCGTGATTATGAAGCGTTCACCTTTGCCTGAAGGTCCTTTATTACCGGTTGATAGTCCAGACAGAAATGCCTGTTTATATGATGTAATAGTGGCATCCACTCAGACGCTGCTTCGTGTGTGTCCTGCATTTAACCACGTTTCATCGAGGCAGTAAATTGATCGTCCTTCAGCCCTCGGTTGTTAAATGGAACGCAAATAACGTCGCATCCGTAGAATGATATCATCCCTGTCTATCAGCACGCTGTCTCGTCCACGTCTAATATATTTGAAGCGCAGTTCCTTTAATAAATGGTAAAATGTGGTTCTCCGAAAAGCAGGCAAATCGGGGTCATCATTCACAACAGCAAGAACTTTATCGACAGTTGGCAGTTCATTACGGAAGTAAAACCCGTGTACCTTCCCCCGTATCGCATTCCTGTCGAACCCGTCAACACTTTCCGTAAACTTCCGGCGTTGTTTTCGTTTCTTCGGTAACTTCAAGAAGATGTGCGTGGATTTATACTCACTTATCACACGATAAACTGTTGCGGGACTTACTCCAGTAGAACGTGCTGCTGCTTTTTTTTTAACGACGTCATCTACATGCATACCTGGATTCAGTTATATCTCGACTTTATACACACTGAGAACCATGTGTTTTTTTCCGATCATCTGAGCGCCCTCCTCTTCGGTCGCTTCTTGCTGTCGGCACCGCTCGCCGTCTCCGTATAAGACGTCATCGCTATTCAGACATACGTCAATCTAGTGTAAAACATAGAGCATTGTATTGTTATTACTTCGTACAGAACAGAGTATGGAACATAACATCGTTCGTAGTAGAGATACTTACGTTCGCACGTAACAGAACAACACATTTAAAGCTACACCTTCAGTCAGACTTGCACAACGTCACAACACAATACAGACAATCGCGTACCAAGCCACCAACACAGCATAGGACACACTGCAGCAACGCCTGCTGGCTTGTGGCTTGTACACCCCTCGCTGCTCACTATGTTATCACGAGCTCGTGTGCACAAATACCAACTCTCGCTTCTTGACAAATGGACTATAGAAGTTTTTATTCGACCCGCGAGTTGAGCTCTGAACATTTCAGGCACAGCAGCGTATTCACGGCAGCTCGACTATAGGTTGTTTACCGTAAAATGAGCACTTTTGGAAGCCCTGCTTAAGATCTATTTGTACAGACGTTGTGTATTGCTCCGCTTTATGTAAAATTAGCATTTCTATGGGCCCCATTACGTTTATTCATGAATCGTTCAAATTAAACTGTGAAATTATTAAGAAAGGAAATACTTTACAAATCTGCTCATTTTTACACTCTGATACATAAAAAAACCGAAAGAAATTAATCTAAATTAACACATATGGTTATCTAACACTCTTTATTCGACGTTAAGATATGGAACTACTTTCCATCCATTGTTACCAACTTTACTGGGCGAATGTCACTCAGTACGCCTATTAAAATATATGCATGCAGGGGCAGTGAATTTTTTTTAAGGTTCATTTCTATAGTGCTCACTTTATCGTGAACAGCCTTTACATAGGATGCACCGCTGCAGAGGATATGAGTAGCAGATAAAATAATCTCGAAAATTTGCTACGGCTTGCCTTCGGCTCTTTTGAAAAAACTATTAATATTCATGTCATAATTTTAGTACTTTATTAGTTCCAGTGTTATTATTAAGCATTTATTACTATAGAAAATAAATAACTTACGAGTTGTTTAGTATTTGTGTGTTTAATTTTTTTTACAAGTTACCTGGTTGTTGTGAAAAAGCAGAAAAATATTGATACTTTAAAGTTTATCTTATGCTATTCGTGACTAAATTAATGCTGATGGCTGGCATTTGGGTCTGTTCTGCAGAGTAAGGCAAATAAAAGTTTTTCGATGGTAGAATATATATTTTTTAAATTTTTACTTCGCAAAAACTTACATTATCATGAAATGAAAGTATCTGACATATTGGGCGATGCCGAGCTATGAAAGGCGTGCCCACAATTAAGGCGCGTTTACACGGGACGTGAGCCACGCGCGTGTCTCTGGAAAGCGTGGAAAACGCTCCGTGTAAACAGCACAGGCGTGAGGTCCGCCTGCAGTGTGACGTCACAACATACCTTCACGCTTCGAGCGTGAAGGAATCCAACATGTTTGATTTCCTGTCGTGAGCTGGCAAGCGTGCAGTGATCATGAGTGCATCGCGTTCGCTAAAATTGAGTGACAATGAAACTATGCGTTTCATTGAACTTTATGAGAATGAAACGTTGTTATACGACGTAGCCATGATGGAATATCGGAACCGGGATTTACGTGCTGCAGCAGCAGCTAAACGTATAGCCGATGTTTTAAATGTGAGTGGTTTCGGACCAGGTGAAGTCATAACAAAATTTAAAATTTTGAGGAACGCATATTCGCAGGAGGTAAAAAAAATCGCAGATAGTCACAAATCAGGTCGCAGTACAGATTGAGTGTGTTCACCAAAAGTTTGTTGGTTTGCAAAGCTGAACAGTTTTCTGTGGCCTTTTGTTCAGCAGAAACCTGCGTACGCACACAAACTTGGTAAGTACACGAGTAACATTTAAATAATCACACTTCTAGGCCTCTGTGTATATTATATTATGTTAATATATCGATAGCTAAAAAGTGATATCATGTATCTGCTGCGTACATAGACACATAGAATTGTAAGAATATTATCATTGTACCATTGTCAAAAGATATTTAACGACTCCTGTTATTTTAAGACAGAGTCTTCGCATTTTTTCACGATATACGTAATATGTATGTGTACTCGTATTTAGCCCTGTTACAGAGGTGGCATTTTGCACATACGAAATATCTGTCACGTCTTATAATGTCCATATACTTATAAGTACATGTATTGCTATTTGGTGTGTATATGATACCTAGAATGGTCACAAATTATGCAATCATACCTTGCCATGTCACAGCCCCTGCCCCATTGAAATAATTACACAATGTATCACCAACGCGCATAGCTTCGTTGTAGGGATGGCTGTTTCTTGTAGGTTGCAGGTTTTCCACTCCATTCATCTGCAGACGCCTCGATGTGCCTGGGTGATATACCGGGTTATTATCTTCATTGTCAAGTAGTCCGGCGGGTATATAAGTAGAATTAGTTTTCTTTGGCCAGTTACGTAAGACACAACAAGCACTCACTATTTTGTCCACTGGACTTGTCTTTAAAGAAATTGACTTTTCAAACAATCGAAATCGGCTAACGAGAATGTCAAAGCCATTTTCGGAAACGCTCCGCGCACTTGACAGTCTGTAATTAAAAATCGTCTGCTCCTTGGACAAGTTCCGCCTGCAGTATGGTTTCATTAAATAGAGTTTAAGAGGAAAAGCGTCATCGCCAACAATGACTGCATCCTGTGGAATTTCAAAGGAATTTGTATTCAATGCACTTGCGAGGAAACTACTGCTGAATACTCCTGCATCTGAGCTTCTGCCTTTCTCTCCGACATCTATATACGTGAAACAATCGTCACTGTCAACCAATGCGAGTAATATGATGCCGTGTCAGTCTTTGTAGTTTAAATTATCGGAACCGCAGTTTCCTGGCGCTCTAATGTTTATATGTTTACCGTCTAATGCTCCAATGCAGCCTGGGAAATTCAACCGTATTCTGAGTCCATAATCAACGTCCTTCCGAAGCTGCACTGTCGTGGGTACCTGAAACAAGAACGTTTATTTGTTTCAGATACTTCCGGATCCCGCTAGCGGTAAAGTGTCATTGAATCACACGAACAAGACCATGAAGACCTATATAAAAGTGCAGTGCCTAAAAACAATGCTACATCTACCCCTGTAACAATCGACAAAACATGTCAAAGTTCAACTAGTACTGCTTATTGCGCCACAAAGAGGCTGCTGCAGGTTTCGGAAGGTGTACCGAAAGGTTAAAAAAAATAAGAAAATAAAGGAGAGTTCCCCTCTAGATTAAACTTCACTGTATCCATGTAACAACTTCAAACTATTTCTGACACAGCTAAGTCTATACAGTATCCACAAAACCGGACAGCTATGATTATTTTGGCAAGTACATAGTATCCCTACTAAGAGATATGGACCCTACAGACGCAACATGACATTACCGGCTTGGTGTTGAAGAAAATGCAGAAACCATCAAGAATGGCAAAGAACACAGCACCAGTGTAGTGTTCTAGTGATTAAGGCTGCTCAGTTGACAGTAGTATATATTCACCAAGTACTTACGAATATGACTATGCGTGGGTAACCGCTGCATTTTCAAACCACTCGTAAAACTACCCATGAATATATCTAACTCTTAACATTGACATATTTATGACGTTGGTTTGTATGAGGCTTATAGATATCTAGTGCCGATGAATATTATTTTGTCAACTGTCATAAATATTCTCTAACTGTTTACGCATATCACTTTTTACTTTTGAATTACATCATGAATTATTCTAAACCTCTTCATGTATATCTCGAAGTATTAACATTTGAATAAGCTATGTATGTTTAATGATAATAATTTAAACGCGAACAAAGTAATTTCGATCAACATTTCAATGTGAATATAGCATAATTCCTTACCTTGATGAATTCTTCCAAGGCCTTGTATATTGCTTTGCATGTATCAGGAAGGAATTGGCTGAGAGTGCTTTTTGGTACTCGAAACATTATTTCCAAACTTTTGAAGGAGTCTCCTGTGGCTAAATAGCGCAGCGTTACTTCCACCTTCAGTTTTGCTCTAACACTTGTTTCAAATTAGTGTCGGTTTTAGTAATATGCGGGCGTACACGTTCGAGAAAGTCGTCAAAATACATTTCAGACATGCGCAGCATGTTTCTGAAATCGTCAGGATATTTGTTTCTCAGCTCACGGTCAATAAATGTTGCTGCACCTGCCCTACCTGCTGCAGTCCAGCCCCTCGTCCACCATCTTCTTCATCTACAACGTCTTCTTTCCAATGAATTCATATTAATTACTTCTATCGCTACGCTCTTAATCGGAATCAGTTATTTTTTACTGATTGTTAATTGAAACTGCTCCATCCGGAATCAGTACAAAAATTAAACTACCAATCTCTTCAGTTAAATGAAATCCACTAATACATTCAGTGGAAAATCAGTTATTTATAGTCGATTAATAAAAAGCACAAGGATTGAAAACCGTGCATTACGGTTTAAAATATATCAGGTATACAACTATTTTGTTGCAAAACATAATTATTTCATGTACAAGGAAATTTTGGAAAGTGGTTGGTATCGAACCGCCGCCCCAAAACGCAACACATTCGCTTGTTTCTTTTGGCTGACGTTCTACCAACTCTGCTACGTTGCCACTGAGATACACGGTCTCGTATCTGCGTAGTAACATAAACTTACAATGGCGAACGGCTGTAAGTTTCGTAATGTCGAAATATACACATATTATGCGTACGTAGGTACGCGTCTTTGTAAGTCTCGAAAGTAATTCTAAGTTGAGTTTAGTTCAGATTGTGTGCTTTAAAGAGAAAATGTAGTGGTTTTAACGGTGTTGTCGGTGTTTTCTATACGTATCTGCTATTTTTTTTTACAATGCAACATTTTGCAGAATAACATTATTATTTTTAAGAGGCAGACTGACTAGCAATAACTGTGCTAATTAGACACTGGAGCCTTAGAAACAATGCAATATTTTATCAAATTTGTTGTTTCCTCACTATTTGATCTGTTAACTTGCAGAGACCACAAAACTTCTGTTGGTATAAATCCACCTTTCTTAATGAATCACCGCACCATCGAGTGAGTAAAATTATCACTGATCTATCTGTCATTAAAAATAACAGTTAAAATCTGTAGCGTCTTGTTGCATTGTAAAATGGCGGATACTAGTGGGACATCAATAACCTCGTACATTGAAACTACTATATTTATATTTTAAAGCACATAATCAGAACTAAACTAAATATAGATTGACTTTCGAACTTTGAAAAGACACGTACTTGGGCAGAAAATCTGTACATTTCCACAACAAGAAATACTTTCACATCACGAAACTTACAGCAATATTTGACATTGCATTTTGTGGTCCAGTAGCCATAATACGAGCGCACACTTGGCACTGGTAAAGTAGGGCAGTGGATATGGCTGATCATGAAAGCTTCAGCATGCTTTGCTTTATGGGAGGAGGTTCGAGCCCAACCACGTCCAAAAACGTTTTTGTGTTGACAATATGTGTGTTCTGCGACAAAATAAATCGTACCTAACTTACATCACATGGGAACGCTCTGTGCTTATTTACTAATCAACTATAAATAACTATTTTTCTACTGCTTGAATTAGTAGATTTCTTTTGACTGATGAATTAGTGAGATTTTTTCTGCAGATTCCGGATGGAGCAGTTTCAACCTGACAATCAGTAAAAAATAACTGATTCCGATTTAGAGTGTAAAATTTCACACATGGCTATACGTCCTTCCGCCATTAATTGCTCCAACTTCATGACTGACATATGTACCGTGTAAGCACTAGCCAACTTTTGACGCCCGCGGGGGCATATTGACGCGAGTATCAGTCACTGGAGGCGTGAATCCACGCACGTGGCTCACGTCCCATGCAAATGCGCCTTTAATGTTCTTGAATGTGGACGCTAAACAGCCAATACCAAATGATGGAAATTAAAAACTTGTGAAGAAAAACCTTGCATGCAATTAGAAGGTATCGTAGTATAAAAAGGATTTCTTTTCATGACTGCACAGCAGCCACAGGAGTTCGTCGATATTTCTACATTTGCCTGTGTTGGAAGTCACACATATGTTGCAAAAACTATGACGTGTAGACAATGGGCACTTGAAGTTATATGTTGCATGCATTTTTCTTTAGCGGCACCAACTCTGCGTGGATTTCAAATGAGCGAGTGCTGAATGCAATTTCCAATGGTTGAGGTGGAGGAATGGGTTGGAATGTGCTCCAAAGAAACAGAAATGTCACCCTCAGCTTCTTAAATCTAGTTTCACAGCTAAGCACTGCTCGGCTAGTTGTAGAGTCGGCATTTATTGGTCACTCAGTTGAATCTCTATTCTGTCTGATAAAATATAATGTGTGTTTTCGTTTCGGAGGGACGGCGATATTTTTTAATGTATTTGGTAGGAAGTTGGAGAACGGAAACGAACCATGAGCTAGAAGCTTGTTCGCACATAGTGCATATCCTGACTTTGGAAGATAAGACGGCAGCGTCCTAAGGCTGGATTCACGACCATCCGTCGCATCCGTCAGTCGCCCGTCCGTCAGTCAGTAATCCGTCAGTAGAACGTGATTAACAACAATCCTTCTGTACAGCAAAATTTGAGTGTGACAACTTAACAACGTGACCTTCGTTCACTAGGAGGTTTATTTTGGCTATGAATACGTACATTTTCAAGAAAAAAATTATTTCGGGAAAATGATTTTTTTTTTACGTGATAAGAATTTATACTAATTTATTGTTTACATTTTAGAATACTGACTTACCGCCAAAGATAATAAACACACATACATCGCCTTGCATTTTATTTCAAAGAGCGTATTTACGTCTACTGAATGTCGTCACAAGGCGGTGGCCCATCCGCCCGTCGAAAATTAACGTTTGGGAAATACTTGACGGATTGAAGGATAGAAAAAAAAAAGTTGTCCTGCGATAAGTTGGAGATCACGAGACCGCTGCACGGACGGGCGACTGAAGTATGCGACGGAAAGTTGTGAGTCCAGCTGCTAAGACCCTTTTCATCTGGCGGTAAGTAATCATCCCACTGAGAGTGAAGGGTCAAGGAGATAGATACATCTCGTCTTCTCGCCGAGTCGTCTCCACCGCTAAGTATTTTTTTTTTTTTTTTTTTTTTTTTTGTATTTTAAATATTTGCTGAACCATAGCTTTCCTTCGGAACATAACACTCCAATTTGAACCTCGCATAAAGCAGGAATGAGGAATGCCAGCATACGTTATTATGAAACAATGGACTTACAGAGATTGTATTACATTATGCGAGAAGTAGGAAATTTAGTATTTACTACGATATAGCTATTGAACAGCCGAAATTTCTTTGTTTGGATAGAGGATATAAAGTCATTTGAATTATAACAGAACCTGCCTATTTGACCACGAAAATAACGAGCATAAATTTGTTAATATTTTCATTCAGTGCTCAGTTTCGTACCACGTGTTATAATAATGTAAACACATTAAATTTTCCGTAAATTTCCTTTTTAAAACACGTGTTTGAAATAACACTTATTTTCACAACGATTCCAAAAAGAGGTTTTTTGAAAAATTAACATTCATCTCTACGCGGAGGGAAGAAGAGAGGAGAAAAAAGAAAAATAACATTGCCTAATGAAATGCTACATGAGAGCTATGTCGTTACAAAAAGTGTTTCGATTAGTAAGGAAAACCTACAACGTAAGTAGGCAATTTTTATTCAGCCAAGTTCAATGAAAAAAAGGAAAGAAAAAAAAGCTATCGGCTCTTATCTCAAGAAAACGTGTGACATTGAAAGTTCATTCCGACATTACAATTAACGTATAAATTTTTCAACGAAATTCCTTTTTAAATAAAGAATGAAGAACTAACTTTAAAAATCCTTCTTTTTCTGCACATCCTGCTGTGATACTTCTATTTATATGCATTACGGGCAATGCCAATCTCAGTTCTCGCATTAAAACGAAATCAAAGAAAGAAAAGGAAAATTTTTTTTTTAAGTAACTGCCCTTCAGGCTACGTGAGAAGACACTTCCAATTACAGCTACTGGAGACGAAGTAGTTAGGACAAGCAAGGCGAAGGAAGGCAAAAAGTAATTTCAAGCAGTTTGAAGACATTCTTCTACAAATCAACTCGGAAATGGCATCAAATTAGATAAGCGGCAACTAACGTTTATAGTTCTGCGTTGAACAAGTCCTGTTACCAACCCTCTACCCACTCTCGCCCTCGTACTCTACTGGCCCGACTTCGTAAAAATCTAAAAAAGGACACTTCCCCCACTCCGCATTCCCTTCGGCCGTTTTCTTCCGCTAATTATGGCAACACATTAAAGTTAATGGTGCAGTCGGAAGTGTAAAAAAAATTAAACCAAAATCAATGGCTTATTAAAAATAACGTAAACGACTGAAGGCCAGAAGGGAAAAAGAGAAACGTGCGCAGTTGAAGTCATTGGTGGGAATCACGCAATCTTCTGATTGTAATGAGCCGTTCTATTTATGTTTGGGTTTACTGGGTTTGAGAAAAAGAAAGTAGGGTGCGTTTAAAAGAAGCCTGATTCCTAAAATTTACCTTAATTTGAGTTCGCAAAAAAATTTGGTATATCAATTTAACTTTCAATTTAAACAAGTCACAATATATTTAATGAAAAGTAATTACTACATTTTTATTTCTTGTATTGAAGTATGTCATACTGAAACGCAAGGACACGTGTTTGAGTGTGAATACGACGCGGTTCTACAATAATACTTCACGAAGTTTAAGGTTTTTATATTAATACACACTGCGGTCCTGAACTTACTAAGTAAGTGTCTTTGTAAAGGCGTTTGTAAACAAAATATCATCTGAAAATTCACATGTATCATATAGGACTGATTTCTAAAGATATGATTAACATAAATACTGTTACATGTCGCTTTTTTTCGAGGCGTGAGCGAGCGAATAGTGTGTGGAGCACAGAGTAGTGATATGAAATCCGGCGGTGAGAACGGAGCGATAAAGGTCAGGCGAGCGATATTTTAAGAAGCGCAGATTTCGTTTCAAAAAGCAAGCCGCCACGATAATCCTATTACGGCTTGCGCCTGCCCTTCGGCTGATTGAATTTCCGCATTTATCTGTAGATTTTCCAGTGGTTTATTACTGCCCTAGTTTTTCTCAGTATGGCTCAGGGTGCGTCGGACTTTTCAGGTCAAGGCCACAAAGTATAAAAGTGTGACGGGCCTCCGAGTCGGGAGTTGATGAGTGGATGAGCAGCTGGAGTTTTAGCGATAGACGACGAGCGAGAAGAGAAACGAGCGGCGAGAGAAGTGACCAGCGGGAGCAAAATATGTGATTGCGAGCATCGGCGCAGCGAATGATGTAACTGGTAGGCTGGAATGTTGGACTGGATGCGTTAGTAAAATACATTATAAATTATTGGATCAGATAGACTGAAAGTGTGTTAATGATGAGTATTAGTTAATTTACTATAACCAAACAGAGCCATTAAGAAGGGTGTTAATTAGAGTTAAAATAGGCATTCAATATTGAGGTCACTGAAAATTTGAAAGAGAAGTAGACGAGATGGATATATTAATGCTGTAAATAATAGCTGTGTGAATAAATTAAAAGAAAGTTGAGTTCTTTATTTTTATTAATACCTCCGTCCCTCATGAACTTGGACACACCTCTCAGGCGTCTTGTAACAATACCCTTTTCATGGCTTCCACATGCGAATTTCCGGCCTTCATAAAGTAAAACTGTGGAATTTACTTATATACTTATATATTATATATACTTATATATAAATTGTAAGAAGCTTTTCTAAAAGTCAAATGCTTCCTTTGAACTATTGAAACATTTCCTCCAAGGCCTTATGAGCACTATGATCACAACTACTGCAAGTTCCAATTTTGAAGGTCACTGAACGTTTTTCGTTGAATCTTAGAGACACCTTAACTCAGATTCGGAAATGTTGTGGATTTAACGTTGACTTATGAAACCGACGTTTGCCTTTTTCAGTTCTGGCATGTAAAGAATGTTTCATAACATGCGAGACCCACTTCACAGGTGGACAGGAGACTTTATAACAATGGAAATAGTTCATATAAACACGTGGTCTGTTAGAGTATTTTTTTCCCAGTTATTGTATAGCAATAATGCGGTGGTGCTTATCATTCTAAAATGTGCTCAAAATGGCCACCTTCAGCTTGTAGGCACGTGTGCAGTCTTCGTATCGTTAGCTTCTGTATTATTTCAGAAATATAAAGTGTTTTTCGAACATGTTGGCAGCCTTCTTGAATACGCTGACGAAATTTCGCGATGTTGAGGATGGGTATAGCATACATAACTGTTGTGAAGTGATCCCACAAATAGAATGCAATGTATTTAAGCCTGGAGAACGTGCTGCCCAGCCAAGACGTTCTGCACGGCGTATCTACTTGTTAGTAAATATTAAATTCAAGGTTTTTTTCCTTACTATTTTATTAAAATGTGACGGAACACGATCATGCGAAAACCACAAGGAACTGCTTTTTGAGGAAATCCACGAAATATTGTCATTCTAATTCCCCAAGAAGAAGTTAAAGTTATAACTAGTGAGCCCATTTTCCTATGGGTGGAAACATAGTTTAATGAAGTTCTTAAAACTTTAGATGGTAGGTAAGCCTTGACAACTCGTTGACAGCAATACTAAGAGAAATTGAAACAGAAAGATGTGCATATACAGTAAGACAGTTAGAAACACGTGCCTAACCCGGACACGAATCTAGCATTTGGAGCATCAATTTCGGATGTAATTAGTCTAATATTTTGGTAGATAGGGTTTACTGACGTGAATTATTTACACGTCCTTCATTTTAAAATAAGTGTTTTAGTCACTTAAATCACGTATGTTTAGATAGTTTACCGTAGTGCTACCTGTGTGATGAATTTGGTGGGAATCCGTTGCAGATATAACATGAAAGTACAATTTTCTCACCTGACAACACCCTATAAAAAGTCCGGCCAAAGACGTTCTCTGTACGCATAGTTTATGCTTTAACGATTACTGTTAGCGTACTAAATTAGGTCGAATTTTGCGGAATTCTTTAATAGAAATAATCATTCTATTCTAAATTATTTATATGAATGCCATTAGAAACAGTCTTACCCCACCTAAGCCATTTACGTTTAAAAGGCCTACCGTAGCACTATTTCCATGTAAAATTTGGTCGGAATTGGTTGATTGGTCCTCAAGATATGGCGTAAAACTTCCTTAGTCCATGTAGCAATGTTCATGAATGGCGGAAGAAAAGTTATGTACACATTCGACGATTGTCATAAATAGTGACAATATAAAGTTTGGTTGATATAGTTTGGGACATACGGTGTAATAACCAAAAATATATGCATGTCTATTGTTTTGAAAATATGAAGTACGAAGGTATGACTTGTCTCAAAATTTGGTGTAAAATATATAATTGATTCCTGAGATATCACTAAAAGTCTAATTTTGCATGAAATACTAGCTTCCACAATGTATTATGTTATTTGATGATCGTGTAGACACTGCCAGTATTACAAAGATAAGTTGAAATTGGTTACGTAGTTTCGCAGTTATGATATACTACGCTAAAAAGTTAATATGATTGCTATTTTGAAAATAGTTATCTGAACCTTTAAAACATACCAGTTTACATGGCCTATCATATTATCTACTACTTGTTTGCCAATATTGGTAGGAATCGGTTGATGGTTTCCCGAGATATGACATTACAACTATTTATTCACGCGGTACTGTCTTAAAATTGGTGGATAACAGAGACTCTGTAGAACCAAATTTGATGGTTTTAATAGATACTGCAGTATACAAAGTTAAATCGAAATTGGTTACATTGTTTCGTACATATAACATGATAAGCTAAATATTTTATTTGGTCGCAATTTAGATGATAAGCTGAAAATTGGTTACATGGTTTCGTAGATTTAGCATACTAACCTAAAATAGTTATTTGGTCACCATTTTGAAAATAAGTGTCTGAAACACTTAAAAACACACAGGGTAATTTGCGAGGAGCTACTGCCACTTACAAGGTTTACACCGTAAGTACTTTGGAGCAAATTATGTAATATAAATGTGGGTCCTAGTCTAAATATTTACAGAATAATGCAACAAATGGGAAAATTATTACAGTGCACAGCTCGTGATGTGATATGTTGTTGTCCGTTTGACTATTGCTGTGAACCGCACTTAGACCTTGACCATCGTAAAGTGTGAGACTGTGCTTGACTGTGTATTGCGTGATAGCTGTGCATTCCTGCTCATTTATTGTGGTTGTATTATTTGGTTGTGAGGTCGAGTAATTGTGTAGCAATGCCAGGCACATTTTCCACAGAAAAAATTAGCCTATATGGTGTCTGATAGCAATTATTTTTTCTGAAAGCAGTAATTTTGTCATTCTCCTTTCAATTAGCTCGAAGTAATCTGTAAACATAGGGAGTAGGACCCACATTTATATGACGCAATATATAACGTATGCCTCATTTGCGTAAGCGTTGTAAGCACACGTCTTACGGAAGGCTGACTATTCGCGCCAAGCTTTTGTGTACTAAATATAAATTGATACAAAAATATTAATTTTGTAGTAATATTTATTACGGCACACTGACCACCTCTTACAAGTTCTGCAAATTCTGTAACCACTCCTATGATTATTTTTATCTTTTTAGTTAATTTATAAACAAAAACGTATTTTTACACTTTATTTACTTCTACTGCGTTACATTCCGCGAGCCCATACATCAAGTGCATGTATGCCACATACTGGTTTGAATAATTCATTATCACGTCCTCCTCGTACTATGTACAGCCATTCAGGTACAGCGCAGGATAAACTGCTCTTGTTAGGATGAAAAACAAATTTAACTAATAGCATACGTATAGTAAACAGTTGGAGAATTTTCGAGTATGTGACTTTAACTCGGAAACAAGGTCTAATAGGTCACATGTTCATACGAACCTTTTCACTGGCTTTAGTGTCTCCTGTCCACAGTTGAAGAAGTTTCCACATGTTATGAAACATCTCAGTATATTTAGAAAAGCCTGTCCGTATTAATGACTTGCATGTTATTAAGAATATACTCAATTTAATTTAAGATAAGTATTGTAGGCCTACAATTGTATTTTTTTCCGTAGAAATGCAATGAAATCAATGTATTGCATATTTGATACTATGAAGTGAGAAAGTACTGAAGGAAAGCCAGCAGATGTTTGCTTTGTTGGTTGGAGTAATTTTTAAGAAATATTGACAACAAATCAGATTTGTGTAGCGTTCCTTGCATCCCCTCTATACACTCATTCCAATAGTATAAAGTATTATCACAAATATATCGAGTTACACTATACGCAAATGTTATTTAAATTACGTAAAGATTGTTAATTCCAATGTGGCATTAATTGGGATAGTGATTCTCCACGACATTGTCGCCTTCAGGTGCAAAGGGATAGTGATTCTCTACGCTCTTTCACTGACTTTCGTAAATTGTCCCGAATGAGTCAGCGTCAACTTCAGTCATGTAAACCAACTCTGGCATTAGACTTAAAAAAAAAAAAAAAAAAACACTTCAGTTGACAGAATTGCGCATGATTTTTTATACTAATGCGTATTTACGTCTGTCTTATCATACAAGTTCTCCTGAAAAATCTCGTAATTATTACTAATTTGTCTAACTGGTAGATGCACTCACCTCTTTTTTTTTTAAATGAAAACTGTGAATGATAAGTGCAGTGAACCTCTTTTCTCAAATTTTTTTACTGTTTGGTTTCCACGTTGGGTTTTGACATTACGTTTGTGGTGATATATTCATTAATCACTTTGAGGCAGGAGTTTGTTTGAAGAGTTCTTTAATATTACTAAAATTTGGTGTCAATAGAGAACGTCTATGATTTAAAGAAAATTTTAAGTCAGCCAGAGGAATCACACGGAGCGAAAATTCTATCAAATATCAAATATTTGTCCACAGCTGGAGGGATCTTCCACCAGGTATCTGAATACTGGTTGTAAAATCAATATATTCATTTTCATTAAGGTAACCTTTCCTGTGGCCAAGCATTCGTTATTATACCACGCGCAATACTCCATGCCGAATTTCAGCTCACATGTTACGTGTCAGATACGTACGAGGTACTTAAGAAATTCTACGGTATTCGAAAGCGATTCTGAAACTCTATCGAACCCTCACTCACTGACAGCTGTCAGCGAGTGTCACGAGCAGAGAATATTAGAAAAGTAAAGAACGAAGAAGCTTGGAGAATTTTTTGGGTCCAGGCGGATGGTTTTGTCGTGTTGTTTACAATTCTGACGTTTGACAAGAAGAGGCAAGTTGACTGTGAAATGTTTACGGAATGTCGTCAAAGGAAGCGAAATTTGATAGATATTATGTGCGCAACAATAAGATTTTCTCCCGGCTGTCCCCAGCTTCTTTTGAACTCCCTTAGGCCAGACTGTATGTTTTTTTTTGTCTTTCCAGGGAAAAATCTCTACCAGTCACCTTTCAATTTCATATGCATACCCCAATATGACATCCAATTTCTTGTCGCGAGTAATAAAAATACAATGGAACACGGTGTAAAAGCTGAAGCAAAATAAACACAAAACTTTTTCCATTTGTTAGAGCGAATAACGGAAGTTGCAGTGGCGTAAAGTGAGTGAGGAGGGGCGGGGGGTGAAGCGTGGACAGGAAAGAGGGTGAGTGCTTCTTTCAGAGGCGCTCCGGCGAAAAGTTTTCTCCTCTCCTTAATACAACACAAACTCTTTGTTTCTGCAGGAATTCAATTGTCTGGCCTCATTCTCAGCCTTTGTTCACTACAGGGGTCCCACCCCCTCCCTCGAAACTCCGGACCCCTTTCACTGCCCGGACACATCCCCCTCAGGCACCCCCTCGGGCGGTAATCCTTTTCATTCCGTTCCTTCAGAAAAGACAAAGATAAAAAATGTTCAGTCCTCTTGCAACTTTGGCGAAGAGTTAACTTTTATCTATGTTCGGTTTCCTGATACGTTTAAAAAAAAAAATGCTTTGATCTTCTTGAAAGATAAATTAATTAAAAATGTTAATTTATATATGAAGAACAAGATTTAGAACATGCATAATTTAGTTTCATGTTCGTACATATTAGGGTTTGATTTAAGAAACAAATTGTAGAAACAAAAATACTGTTGAAGGAGTAATGTATGTTTAGTTTATACTTTGAAGAAATAAAATATTTTATGTGCACCGAAATGAGCATATGGTTATACAAATGTTTACGTTAATGTATGTTAAAATTAGCAAATCAGAAACATTATTAACTAATTGTAGTGCTCTAATATCTCTATATGACGAGGGTTAATTTTAATATCTTTATTGCTTGAAACTTGAAAGCTGTACAACTAACGTCATTATTAAACGACAAACTAATTGATATCATCTGGAAATTGGTGGTAGATATTTATATGTTTGATTGCCATTTAACTCAATTTTCTTACTTCATTTCAATTGTCAGTGGCGTTTTTGTTCACTAGTGGTTTGTGGTTACTCCGTCATTTCAAGTAGACTGCAAGTGCTGATTTTCAAATGTAGATTTAATCTTAAATTATTGCTGGTTTTGACTTTTTTTCTAACAATTTAGATAAGGTTGAAGACATGGTAACGCTTAAAAATATGTTATTGACTTTTCTTAAAGTTCGAGATATTACAATGTTCTATGTAGGTTGTGTATTTAGTAGGTCAGTTTACTGTGACGTTATTGATGCAGTTCGAGTGTGTAGTCTTACGATTATTTGGTTTCGCACATTACGTTTGTCCCACCGGAATAAAGCAAGGGAATAAGTGGGTTGCAGTTTAGAAAGAAATTTGGCACATTCCTTTTGCAATAATAAATGAGAAGGGCTCCTCAGAGGTGCCAAAACTTGTTTCTCGATGCTATTAAAATAAGATGGGAGCATTTTGTGATGAAATTCACAGAATAGTGTTACTAACAAAGTTTTATTTTAACAATGATAACTAACTGATCAACAAAATATTGCGAAGTGGTTCACCACGGCTTGCGACACAAATAGGTCTACAACGTGCAATTCGGAACGCAATGAAGTTTTATTTCACAAATATTTAATTCTGGCTTGTGCAGTGCTACCTGTGGCATATAGTCTTGCTATACAAAATTTTGGAATGTGTACAGAAACATGTTTCGCAGTACTACATAAAACCAGTTCGATTAAGGCAGAGACAACGTTCCCACTATGTAAATGAGTGTAGTTATAACAGTTAATGATTCTTGTAAAATAAATGTGTGCGCAAATTATTTATAGATTTTGTATCGTATAGCTAGAATAATTTACAGTAGTGGTCAGTGTTGCACTTAGGCAATAATATGTATGGCACGTATCTTTGCGATACTGATTTCCTTATACTGGTCAAAATAGTAATTGTTGTCTGTTTTGGTTTATTAATTAATTTCATACATTTAGCATGGCATGGAATTCGCTCGGTAATATCCAGGAAATGTTTTGAAAAATGCTTACGATGAAATACTGATTTCGGTCATTTGAATTATTTTTATTATCCCTTACGTTAACAAAAATGTCTACCTAAACTAAAATAATTTTTCTATACGTACATACTGGATACTTTATTGAATTAAAGAGAATCTGTTTCAGTTACATTGAGGTGCATGAATTAAGAACGAAGTGCGGTATTCCACGCGCATATGCCCATAATGGCATACTATAGGCATGAGGGGAGGGTGGTAATGAGCACTAGCGCGATGTGCGCTCAGCATTACAGTGGAAACTATTGCAGAGTGCACATCGGGTTGAGCGAAGTCGAGATTATGTCCGATGTCTGGTATGGTCAGCAGAAGTCCCCGCATATACCTGGACGGCGTTACCTGAGGTCGAGTCACTGGGAGGCTGGAAGAAGATCGAAATGTCGCTAACGTGGTCGAGGACCAAGCTCACTGCTGAGTACTGAGGTCTCAGTACTTGTGGCCACACGCATTTGTGAATCCGGTTGACGCATTGGACCTAGCCAACACAGGGCCTGAACCCTTTTACCCCCACATTTGGGAAGTCGTGGAGAGGTATGGCCTCCTGTACATGCAACATGAGTAATGTGGCCTGCGAGTTCGAGATCGTGTATAGCACCGCATCACAAGCTTGTACAGTATTTGGAATGTTAGGAGCAACTGTTTGAAGTGGTCTTCCACGAGCAACCACGGTGACTTAAGACCTGTATATTGTCCTACAGGCGAGGAGAGATGCGACCGGAGACAGCGAGTGGACTCGTAAGACACTTGCAACTCACTTACTGGATGCTAATATTATGTTGTACTAGGGCCAGAAGACTACGCACAGTTTTCACTTGGTGATTATTACAGTGTGCGCAATCTACGTCTTCCCATCTCGAGACGACGTTTACTGTGGCGCCCAGAACACAATGAGTGGGGAGTTCGGTAATGCGGTCGAGTGTTCTTTAAGGAAAAGAGTCGATTTTCTTACGTGTTTTGAATGCGTCTGAACGGATACGATACCTTATTAAGGGAACGCTAGGCAGTCATGAATGGAAATTAATAGGCCACGGTTATGGTCAGCATTCGCTTTAATTTAAGTGATCTTGGGAAACCATAGGAAATCGCTTATTGCTAGCTATTTCGGACGTTTACTGGCGTACATCTAGAGAGAGAGCAGCAAACCCATAACCATACCTCCAAAATTGTCGAAAGGAAAAGGATTCCTCCCCGACCGCACAGTTATCCACTTCTTCCAAGGAGTTTTCAGTCGCTGGTGACTGCTACTGTATCGAAGTTCTACTTCCTCTCATCAGATTTTTCAGGGTGTTGTGGTCCTTAACTTCCACTTCATGAAAGAAAACGCTACACCTCATCGTGCAGCTGCTGTCGCTGAGCTGTTGAAGTTGGATACACCAGTCTCGTGGATTGGCCTGCACTGTCCTCGCAAATAAATCCAATCGAACACATAAGTAACGTTGTCGGGCGACGCCTGGCAACGGGTCGCCAGCAGTGGCTCCTCAGCTCCGATCGGTGAAGAATGGAACGTGATCCCTCAAGATCTCATTGACCACATACTGAGCATGAATCGTAGTCCCTTAGTACTGCATTTTTCTTGGCTGCCGTAACTGTCACATCGATGTTCCTGTCTTCTGTCTTGCTGTGCTTGAAGCCCACTTGTCAATAAAGTTACTTTGCCTCCTTATATTCCTTTCTTGGTCATGATTGCCTTTTACATTCGCCTGCATCTCAACGATGTTGTGGTAGGCATATGATTTGTATCTATTGGAAACACTGCTGTGTGACGTATGTGAAAATGCATCCCGATCTAAATGTTTACATACCAGTGTACTTGAAATATATATTTATGTAAACCTCTAAAAATACCTGATAGTGGCAAAACAATAACTTTTTGGTAACAACGTATCCGTATTTGGTAATGAAAGAATTCTATATGTTGCAATCTTTAGCAGAGTATTTTTGTTTTGCCATCACATAAGGTTAACAATGGGATAACCGAAGAAAAAATTTGTAAATACCAAAAAGTCAGTATTCTCTTTTTTTTAGTAAAAAAAATTACATTGCTAGTAAGCAGCACACTTCATTCTGTAAGTACGTTATCACTATCGATCAAAGCAGAATACAACATCTTTCAAACATACCATGTATCTGCAGTAGCAAACAAAATAGATTTAAATCGCGCCCATTCAACAGTATTAGGTCTATTTCATCAGCGACACGGGTAGCGCACAATGTTTACACAATGTGCAACAGACAACAATCAAACCACGCTTCTCCATGATCGACCGTTCATTTTATTGGAAGAGTCTACTCAGTGTTTAATTCATCAGAGCAAGTGAAAAATGTATTACAGGGGGTGATGTGCTGTACTTTACCAGGAGCACATGTAAGCAGCTCCGAGTCTCTTTCCCCATTATTTTGACAATCGGCGACCGTTTCTCCTCTCTTATTTTTTTTGCCCCCCCCCCCCCCCCTAGAGCACCCCTATCGCCTCGGGGCTTCGACTCATTAATCAGACCGCCGTCTGAGGGCGCACAAGAGTAATATCAATATGCGCAGGGAATGCACCCTTCCCTTTTCTCTCTCCCCGATTCCGTACCCTGGCTTAGGGGGTGGGATATATTGACAGCCACATTCCACCCCCCTCGTCCCTCGCACTAGCACACACACTCCACAGCTTCACCCGAAATCCCTCTCCCGCTGACCGACAACGCGTCACGGCATAGAGAGGGATTTGTCCGCGCGCGCGGGCTTATCAGAAATCAATCGCCATCACAGATCAAAAGGACCTGGCCGCGTGCAAAAGAGCCTCACGTCACGAAAATGCTGCGGAAATATTATTTTTAGACAACTTTTTTTTTTTTAATTATGAAACGATTTAGGCTTTATGTTCTCGTTAATTCCACAGCAATGACTATCTCGTATCAAGAACTGTAGACTCAATCAGTATTAGAGCACATAGTCAACATTACTACTAAAGGTCTATTTTTATTTATTATGTATCCTGTTTACAGAGAAGAGAGAGAAGGGCAGTGTTGCAGTGATCCTTAGCATCAAGTATATGCAACTGAAGTATTGTATGTACCCTGTAACAGACAACCAAAAGCTTATGTCTGAAATAACTACTTCAAAGACTTGGATGAAAGAACAACAACATACCTACTGAAGAGGGTCAGGCAGACTATATACATATATATATTATTTTTTAATTACGTCAGTTTTAAATCGTTTATTATGTATAGCGGACTACTGGTAGCGTGGTAGTCAATAGGTAGGGAATATGGCATTTTTTCGCCTGACATGGCCGTTCGCGTACCAGGTTTGTTAATGGGAGAGCTACGTTTTATTGTCACAGATTTCATACCTGCGTTTTTAAATGGACCACTCACGTCACTTTTTAAGAACTTGAAAACATCGTCATACTCGTGTGACTATAAAAGGATGTCGTCAAGAAGAATTTCCCCATCTTGAGCACGAAGGATTACTTCCGTGAGGTCAGTATTCATTTGAGTTGTCCAACACTACGACAGCTTTCACACTGTGTTTGAAAGTAGTATTGATATATTTCAATTCAACAAACAGATATTAAAAAAACTTTACACCATTGAACCTATGAGTTTGTTACGACCTAGTACGCCTTTATACACCAGTTCACACCATAATCTACACAGTCATTTAAACTTACGAGACTAGCAAAGTTCATTTATGGCTACTTCCAAATTTTCTGAAGCCCTGCTAAACTTATACTTTCAAACTATTCCTTCGTCACAAGCATACAAAGCTTAACTAGCCTAGAGAATAACATCAAAGGGACAACGCGCCGTATCCGTGAGCACTCAGTTTATTAATACTTTGCATGTGAACTATTCCTTACTAGGTATAAAGAAGACGCCATTTTCCTCTTTTTATTCATATTAATTATAAATGAAATATTGTAATTTATAGATAAAATATAAGTAAAAGATAGCCAAAAGTATATTTTTATATTAACAGGCGTGTAAAAAGCTTCAGATACTGATATACTTAGGAAACAACAAAAAAAAAAATAGGGTTTGGCTTTATTGGGGACACAGTCGTTTGTTTTGCGTGAATACCTGTACGTAAACGCGCTCGGACGTCTTCATGTTTTTTACGTTCCCAGCATCCCTTCACTTGATCCTATGGGATTTTATGGGTATCACTGGATTGCTTTTGAGAGGCTCTTTCCATCCATATACGATTCCTGTATTTAGACTTGGCTTTCTGACGAGTATAGGCCGGCATTATGTTAAATTTTCTTAATTTTTTTTTTTCATTAAACTCGTACAATTTCACCATAACCACGCCATACAAACGTTTTATACACGCAACCGATTGATCTTGACGAGAGCTGTCGATTAAAATCGAAACGAGCGTCGTAGCTTATCCTAGACAAAAGTTATACTACGCGGAAGTTATGAGACGCGGCGAAACGAACTCAAAATTGCAATATCCCCCCCCCCCCTTCTCCATTTTTTTCTCATACCCGCGAGCGATGCTTCGCAGTCGTCACTCAACGTATTATATTCTTTGATCCATTGGCAATCAAGTGGTGTAATTGCATTTTGAATGTAGACGATAGATTCGTCGGAGCTGCAACGGCTAACTGCATCCTCCGATTTTGTTATCAGAATTTCTGGATTGTTTCCCACTATGGTTGCAAATTTAAAGAAGTATTCGCGTCAAAACCTAAATAGGGTGATTTTTTAAATGTTTGATTCAAAGAGTGAGATGTAACAGCGAATAGGCTACACTCTACGAAATAATTCGTAAAGTTACCATATCAATGTATATGAAGAGTGACGACGTGCGATAGGTAAACTTATTTCGCATACATTCATGGTGCCGTTCCTACATTCGCTCACGAAATAGTCTAATACGTATGTAAGTCTCCAACACTGTATAGTAACGATGTCCAACATTCCAACATTTACAGTTTGACACGTGATACAATTTCCATACACTGTATAAGTAAAAAACTTCCATTGCAATTTAGGAAGATTACCAGAATTTTTTTTTACAGGGTATACATTGCATAAAACATTAAAAATAACCACATGTGCTAAATTAAAACGTAATAAAGTGAAACTGCACCAGTAAGAATCCAGCTGTTTCAATTTTCAACAAAAATAACATAGTATGTGTCACATGTTCATCTGCGTGCACCGTATATGCCTCGCTCTTGGTGCGCCACCTACTGTCGTGTAACAGGAATATTACAAGCAGGCTAGTATATTGACTGATATTTCGGCTTTCGTACCAAGCCGTATAGAAGCTTGTGCGAGAGCTGGTACGATGTAATATCGGTTCAAGGTATAAGGAAGAGGTTTTCATGCATGTACTGTACTGAGAATCAGCATTACAGTGATCGTGCATCAAACATGTAACGATAAGAGTTGAACTGTCGAATAACCCATTTTGAGTAATGCGTGATATCGACAAGTTCAAACATAAACCAATTTATATAATGCTTAAGATTGAATGGAAATGGTATATAGTACGGTTGCTATTACAATTTAAATGGACCTCCTCAATACTCATACGCAGTTCAGTATAAAAGGGCGCCGATACAGTGTATAGCCTCACAAAAGAGACTCGCAATTTAATAACGAAAGTGTAATGCTATGAGAAAATAAGCTGCGATATTTACGAAACTACCAACTGTTGTTACAACTGTATAATAAATGCTGTGGAGAAAATGGAAGAGTCTCGAGAAAACTTCCAGAAGACACAGCACTTCATGTCACACCCGGCCAACAAAACATTGGAACAAACGTGCGCCCACAAAGAACTACGTATGTTGGTAGGAATATTTAGTTTGTTCATCGGCAGTACACTACATATGTCTGTGACGCAACGCACAGCCCACCTTGACATCAAATCGGATGTTGCAGATCCAACGCACGGAGAACGTTCTCTATGACGGGGTAGCAGCCGCTGAACTGTGGTATTTACAGATGTGGTCCGCTGGTGGCCATCATTCCAGAAGGCGTGTTATACGGAATGGTATCCTTAGAAAAAGCACAGGGATGGGATGAAATGGCTGGGGAAACGGATTTGTTGCCGTACAAAAAAAAAAGTACCTATATTTAAATTCATACTACTGTAATGTAGGTTTGCCACAAACAAAAAAATTTTTCTATATAGTAATGCAATGATAATCTTTTATTGTGGTTAGGATGGTTCAAAAGTGTCCTTTTTGGTCAATTTAGTTATTGTATTTTGAATGTTTAACTATAACGCTGATGATATAAGGAATTCGCTGTTTGATAACCCAGCGTTAGAAGGTTTCGTTAGGTACTGAAAATCATAATGAATGAAAGAAAAGTTTTAATATTGCTCAATAGTTTCCTTTGACGTACAGCAAAATTTACTAACTGTAAACCAAACAAGCTCAAGGAAAATATTTTGCATTGCTATAAATAAAACTAAAATTGATATAAAATAAATTTTATAAAGTAACATTTCATCACAAGAAACCTATCTTTCTTTAAAATTTATTTCGAATTAAAGCAAGATTTTGTTAGTGTAAACAAAACATCCTCAAATAAATGATTTTCTTTGCCATATAGAAAACTTTGAACGTATTTTTTCAGTGTACGTGCAAAGATTCAAGCTTGACTACGCCGTGAATCGAACCTGGGTCGCCTGTGTGCAAGGCATGTGACTAGCACGGCCACATACCATTTTATATTAAGTAACAACGAAAACAAAGATTTGCAGCAGTGTATTGCTCCTACGTAAACTCTTACTAAAACAATATTGATTCAGCTTAAGCTGTTAGCAAGTTACGTTTCAAATATTGTTGCCCTGAGAATATTGACATCATCCATCTCCATTATTTCGGCAGTGATTTAAAAAATCCTTTCTGTACTGTGATGGTGTTTGCCAACACATACAGGACGAGGTCCTTATCTCAACTGCTTCCTGAATGTAGATGTTTTAAGTTCGAAAACAGCTGAGCCCCCCCCCCCCCCCAAATGATGTCAAATAGGGATTTGGGTTGGTTCCAGTGAAAAGGTTTGAAATATTCCTTGACTTGGTTTTTATATCAAACTATTACCATTTACATATTTCTCCCCCCCCCCACAAATTTTACAATCAATAAACTTGATATAAAATATAGTTTTCCCACTGATTACATTTAGTATAAAAAGGTATAAAAACTAATTTTTGTTTAAAACTTCCCCCAAAATTACATTTTTACACGATTACGTCTCCTTCCAGCTATATGCAGGTCACATATAATTATTTTACTTTAAACCATACTTAACTAAAATGGAAGCAAGCACCCCCCCCTTAAAATGTTGACGGAACAGCAGTTCCTGCCCAAGTGAAAACCGTGTGCTGTCTCCCCGAATCTGGGTGAGATACCTGTATTTATATTTTATTCCAAATCATCTAGAATATTCCAAAATGATGTTCATTCCGTCGATATCCAGAAGTCCTGAAAGGGCACCCTGGTGGTACGTGACTGGCTGGCTGGCGTCATGTGGTTAGGGTGACGTACGAGGGAGGGGGAGGCAGTCGTAATGTTTCGTGGGCGGTAGCAGCCCAGCGGAGCCCATACTTGCAGACCAGCAGGCCCGCCCAGCGGACGTGAGGCGTGGAGCTCGTCAAACACACCTACGTCGCAGAGAAGGTAAGCCGTCCCAAACGGCCAAAATTTTCTCAACTTCATATGGCACCGTCGGTTTGACTTTCGTTCGGTGTTCACAGATAGCCGTCACAGTACATTTTCATTCCCACTATAGGAATACGAGATTTAAAAGTCGGAATGTTGATTTATTCTATCATTCGCCGGAAAATAATTTGGAAACTTGATGCCTATCCCCCTGGACGAATGGAAACAAATAATAAATGCAATTTTCATAAACAGTTGAGAGTGAAAGTGTAAGAAATATTTCTTAACACCTCGGGGAGTTTACATTTTAAAAGAAATAAAGTATTGAAACAAACAACCGTAAGGTTATTAATTGTTGGGGAAGAATTGTTTTTCGTAATAAACCAACCGTTAATTATTTTTTAGACAATCTTGATGTTACACGTTTTATGGGACTAGAACCAACAAATCTAACGCAATATGTCATTTAAACTGCTTTCTGTTGGTGTACAGAAAACACTGAAACAACAAAGACGCTCCTATTTGTAACACCATTGGCCAAGCAGTTTTCTAGATAACAGCACACCAATTCGAAGGAGTGAATGTGAATGACTACCGTTATTTTAGAAACAACTTGATCAAGAGTGTTATAACAACAGAAGACTTTCTGTTGTGTTTGATATGCGAATTATTATCAACAGTATACACGTCTCCGATGAAAAGTTGCTAAAAATCTATTTTATCCTACAAACAGGGTGGTATTCCCTGTGTTTAATATGATGGAGGAAGCTCGTAAATAATTGCATATCGGCACAACCTCACACAATAACACACAATACAGACCCGTACCGTCCCGTCTACCATAAACCGTGATTAAATGTAAATAAACTCATTCCACTTAAAACTTTTCACGACGGTGTACCGCCTTAAGGAATTGTGGTAGGCCAAAAGTTGTATATACGCCTATGTTTTATTTTGTCGTCGGCGATCACCTCCCAAAGTTCTTTGGTCTAATATTTTGAATCACACATAATATGTAATAAATGATTATACATATATATTATTAGGGTGCATAAATATAAGGATATATATAAACAAATGAGAAATAATACGCAGAAGAGAAACAAAGGCAAGCCTCTGAAAATTTTGGAGAAACAAATATTTCGCTCGGGAAAATATGAGTTAAAAGTTTTGACAACCGCTTTGAGTTGAGTTAAGAGATTTGGGTGGCTCTTACCGACAAGGTCTTGAGAGCCAATGAGGGTGGAAGGATGTGAGTGGAGCAGCGCCGGAATATAAGGGCGGGGGAATGGGAGATAACGGAGAAAACCCGGCGCCCAGTGACATCGTCTCGCACGATCCGGGGGTGGCCCGGCCGGGGCTTGAACCCGGTTCGCCTTGGGATGCGAGCAGTCTAATCGCTCAGCCACCGCGGCCCCGGCAACCGCTTTGAGTAAAGGACGATTGATTGTTTTTTTTTTTTTGTGTGGCCGATTACTACGAAAACCTTTGTATTTATTATATGTACATAAGCCGTCCATGTGAGGACTTGATTTTTGTATTGATTGTAATATGAGGAATGAGTTTAAACAAGACGGATAGGGCTGGGTGAGGCATGGTGTTAGCCATAGCTCGGTTTTGCCCCGCGCCGCTGCGTAACGCCCTGGTGTATCCTCCTCCGTGTTCGGCGTCCCCAGTGAGATCATGAGATCAGGACAGCTGCTATAGTTCGTTAATTCTCCGCTCACACTTCCTTGGGCTTTGTCCTCATGATGCGAGCAGGCTGTGAAACGACACACGCCGTCGCACGTAGTTCGTTAGCTACGTGTCGAGGAAAACAAGACAACAATAAAAAAAAAGGGAGTAATACGAAAGAATTGTTTATTCTTTGTCGCTCTTGTCTGGCTATAATCTAGAAAAAATAATTTCAAAAAAATCTTTCTGAACTGTATACTAAGAATATTTTGTAGGGAGTTAACAAACTTCTTAGTTCCGTGGTGTAATGTAAGTATGTAATAACAGTTCTGTATCAGTTTGTTTAAGATATTTACAGTAATTGATTAAAGTGCACACAACATTTCTGCTAATCTGTAATTGTGTATATCATTATTTCAGCCGTATTTTAAAATATACAATATTTAAAAAAATGTAGTTAGTAAAAATTAACAATTTATATATTAAATCATGTGTAGTTAGCAGCCCATGCCTTTAACAATGTAAAACATTTTCCCGTAAACTTTCTAAATTGTAATAAAAGTTTTAAATCTGCTCATAGTTTGGAAAATTTGCCATATAAAATATAGAAATGCTACTTTACGCAGCTGGGGATTTAACTATGATTTGGCACTTCTTTCAAAAAAATTTCAGTGCATGTATAAAATGGTGTGTTAAATTTGCGAAAAAATTATTCGGGTGATTATATTATTGTGCGCGTGATTTGCAAGCTACGATTGGTTATATGACTTAAGAAGTAATAGAAGTGCAAGTCTTTACAAATTTATAAATGGAAATTAAATTTGACCTAAGAAAAATAAACAAAGCAGTAAATTGATCGGGATAGGAAGAAAGAAACTGGAGTACCCACTTTTAAAAACTATGAACACCTGACGAAATGACGGACGAATTAGGCTACGGAATTGGTATAGACCGTAGTATTACACCGTCGATGAATAGCAGAACTCTGCTACGAGATGACAGGTGGCTGGTGGAGGAGATGCTACGGAATACAAGGAGAGGAATCGTGTCACCTCCACAGTCGTGTTCCAGCCAAGATGTCGAAACCTAGAGACATACCACCCCTGCGCGGTCACATATTAATAACTATCTTTACCGTGCGCCACCGTGTCAGCCGAGACGTTTAGCTCGACGTTTGAACACGCCAATGAAGGCGAAAACGAGGAGAAGTCGCGGGCAACGGGAGCACCCCGAGAAGAACCGCCGGCCAATGGCAATGCACGTGCGAAAATCCAGGGCGACCTCGGCGGGAATCGAAAACCGATTTGCCTTGACGGGAGACGAGTGGTCTGACCACAGAGCCACTTCCTGCTTCTGCCTCCGCCTGGGACAACTCTTTTTCGGCAAAGACATCGTTGCACGTGACTCCATGCAACTTCCGTGCGCGACGAACCTGATATAGTGTGAGCACTTTTCAAATCAACCTTTGAAGAAAGTCAGCTGCCCCTAACTGCATATAATTTAACGGGCGCCCTATGCGACACGCGCCCAGTAAAGTTGGTAACGATTTAATGGGAAGTAGTTCCGTATCTTAACGTTGAATAAAAAGTGTTAGGTAACAATTTCTGATAATTTACATTATTAATTCCTTAGTTTAATTTTTTTTTAATGCGCCGAAGTGTCAAAATGAGCAGGTTGTATTATAAATACTTTTTTAATAATTTTACAGTATCACTTGACCGACACTTGAATAAAGTGATGTGCTCATTTGACCGCAGATAGGCTATATTCAAGATACCACTTCCAAAACGCATTGAGCCATAATTATTGGTACTTACGTGTACGCACCAGTGAGTTTCCCCGAAAAGCGACGTGTAATTTGGGTCGTCGTTGCTTCACGTACCCAAAACCTCAGAAAGTATTAGTCAACATGTCTCTCCAGTCGTGATAATAGACACGAAACTTTGATTAGAAAAGCGACGTGTAATTTGGGTCGTCGTTGCTCCACGGAGGCTCCACGTACCCAAAACCTCAGAAAGTATTAGTCAACATGTCTCTCCAGTCGTGATAACAGACACGAAACTTTGATTAGAAAGTTACTGTGTCTGAATAATAATTGAGGTTCAGTTTTTTTGTTAATTAAAACTTATTTCAGCCAAATAAAAAATGTTACATAAATATTGTCTACTTTATTTTATAAGTATAAACAAACCACCAAAACGTACCTATAATCTTCTTATAGTTAATCAGTTGTCTTTTTTCGACAGTTGTTTGTTGCATCTTATAATCTTCCTGATTTCGATTTTCAGATATCATAACTGTTTATGTTCACGTTTCGACGATTCGCTTGTGATGTGTAGATCTGTAACAAAATAACTGTTCCCCAGCACTTACTGTGTAGCTCAGTGGAGTGTGGCTAACTGTTGCAAGGTAACCTGGTGCTTGTTCACTGCTGTACATTCTCGTTGCACACCTCAGGAGCCAGTAACCCCGTGTGGAGCCTAGAGAAATTGAATAAATTTCGACCATTCACAACGAGCAGGCAAGGGGCCCATTCAATACGTCCTAGCACTATGTCACAACTATAGAACTTTACAAGAGTGCTGTTTGCATGGATACCATGATAGTACACAAAGTACTTTCCTACTGGTTAAATTATATATTTTCCCGTGTAAATGACGGTACTTTGCACCCCGGAAAAACAATGTCAAAACTTCAATTTTGCAACATATACATGGTGCCCTTTACCTCCGATACACAGAACTATATTTTGTGGTCCAGCTGAAAATAATGGTTAAGCGATTCTGTGTTAAGACTTGTTAAATGAATGACAGTATTGCCGTAACAGTTATTCCGTCATTAAACTACTCTTCGTTAGACAAGGCAGATGAAATCATGTGAGTTGGGAGTCAAGCCAGGAAATATAACATAAGAATAAACCCCGTTATGAAACTAAAAATTACGTATTTATCTCCTGAACTCGAGTTTCTTGATAGAAGAAAAAAATATTAGCATGTAAAATAACGTAGCTAACCTTATCGGATGTCAAATCAGTAAACTCATGCAGCGTATAGTTATTTGTGGACGAGCGCGTAATATAACCTCAACACAAACGATGGGCTGCAATAAAGTACAGTTTAATAATGGGCAATGTTAATATTAAACTATCCCCTGAAGGAGACTTTACAGCGCCATCAACCTCACAAAGCCGATGGGTCACTCCCGACACTATCATTTAATGACGTAAAGCCGTAGCATAGCCAGACGCCTTTTCTGTTTCACCGTTTGGCTACAAAACATGTCAATGTTATGTGCGTATAAAACAACAGCAAATACCTATATACGCTATATGGAAAGATGAAAGTCACAATGTGATTTACACAACACGAAAACATGTAATGAAATATACTTCCCTATAAGACAAGGTATTCAGTATTTCTCTCTGACGTAGAGATTTTCCTATCGTCATCAAACGGTATATAATATCAAGTCCGCAGAACGCTGGGACGGATCTGGTGACGTGCAAAAAATGAACATTCCTTTTATAGGATGTTCACGTTAAACTGAGCACTTCTGAAAGTACTGCTTGAGATCTGCTTGTACGCACATAATGTATTATTCCGTCATATGTACAATTAACATTGTCATGGGCTTGATACCTTGATTCGTGAGTTGGTCATTGCAAATTGAACCCGGTTCGTCGTGGTGGGAGGAAAATGGTCCAACCACATAACCACAGCCTCACAACTCGATAAAAAAAAAATGCGCCCAGTGAGATTAGAGGCAGGCGACCTTACTTAACACTAGGTAACAAATAAAATTTCATTTCAAGCCATAAGGAAATATAGAGGCTGAAATCTCTCGGTAACGTATGAAAAATTATTTGCATGCCTTGTTGTCCAAGAAGTTCCTCAAAAATATGAAACTAAAACGGAACTCAATGTAAGGCTCCACTACCAAGGAATATAAATGAACCACGGCTGAATGGAAGAAGGAAAGTTATATACCCTTAACGACGTTGTGCCAGATAAGAAGTGGTTGAGTGCGTATGCAATGCAAACGAGAGAGGCGAATGCAGAGGCTAAACATCTTAACTTACAACTACACACAAAAAATACACTTAAAGGGGATGTCTTTACTGGTAGATGTACGGAAAATAACTGTTGTTAGCTGTTGTACCCTAAACGCACCGTTCAAAATAGAAAAGCTGAATTGTGGATCTAAGAATAAATCTTTTACCCACATATGCTATATTATGTTCACTAATATACCCATTCATTCATTACGAAACGGTATGACGTCATTCTTCCCTACTCTAACTGCAGTTTCAGCAATAAAGAGTCTATTTTTATCGATTAGTGTGTGTTTCATTTCTGTAAAAGATATTTCCAATAACCAGTTAGCATAACTAAATATAGGCCATAAATACAGACATATATATTTGTATAATATTGCTTATTACACATTGGAACACTACAGTTGAAATTATACAAGTCTTATGAATCTAGTTTTATCCATAAACTTGCACTCAAATAGCTCGTCCTACGAAAAACAAAATCATACTCTCGTGCTTTGGAGAAAAAAACTGTGAAGTGATTAAACAACGATTCAAAAAAATCAAAGTAATGTTAAGATAACGAAAAAATTTGTTAATAAATTGGTAAACAAATGGATGGTACGTTATTTTCAGAGCACGAATACACTATCATCACCACTGTCTCATTTTAGAAGCAAAAAAAAAAAAAAAAGAATAAAAATAGAGTCTGGTTTTGTTATGTAATGAGTTCTTGCCACTGAATTTCGAACAAAATTTAAAATTTTAACGAAGTACTTACTACGCGAAGAAAATTTTTGGTCAATAACTTTTTATGCAACAATAATAAAATATCGAAACCAATTTATATTGCACAACCATTCAAAAGTTACTAGTAAAACAATGCATTTAAAAATAACTTGTGGCAGTTAAACTAAAATGTTATGACATTTTTCGCACGGCGAAATGTAAGCCGCCAAAGAAATAGAAACAAAAAATCCCGTGTACCAAAAATACACATTTTCTTGTGTTAGCGCTTATAATTTAAGATTCAAGCCGAGAGCACATCGTGCAAAATATAAATCCTTTCCATTGTTCACGCTTGGATTTGAATGTCACACCATATTAGTTCGCTCCTTAAATGCCTACTCACGACGCTGGATGTGAGAGAAAAATTCCAGCCTTTCTTTTCTTTTTTTTAATGTTCTCGCTGTAATGAATGAATTGCTCCACAGGACTCGCTGTGTGAAATAAACTAGGCGGAAGAAAAGAGGGATGAAATACATTTTCACGGTGAGCTTTCTTCTCTCGCCTACCCCACCTTCTTTCCCCTTTCCCCTCCTCCTTTTCTTCGCCGAAAGCAGCCAAGGAGAAGTGTTACGGAGTTGCTCAACTATATAATGAGGAAAGTAGCGCTAAGGGTGAAATGAAAGATGATGAACATCTCAAGTCTATTTTTATTTCCTCCCCAGCAGGGCTGCGGGTGAGGGGGTGAGAAAAAGTGGGGAAGGGGGATAAATATATGACGTGGGTGGGACTTATAAGAGAACGAGGAGGGGGAGGGGGAGGAATGGCTCGGAAACTAACCGCCACATCAGACATGCAACAAAGTTATCTTCCCAGTTTGTCCCGCACTTCGCGTTTTCCTACAAGCTCTGGAGATGAAGGAACTTACGAACTGTAAGAAATAAAAATCCCCCGAGTTCAAGGGGTGGAAAAAAACAGAGCGTTGAAAACTGCGCATTTATACAAATGTACAGCCTGACTCAAACTAAACTTCATGTCACACACGAAGACAATTCAAAAAACAATGCTTTACATGGACACGTGCTTTACCAATAGACATATTATTTAACTCTTCCATTTATTTGTTGAAAATCGGTAATAATATTTGATTTGTATTCGTTAATTTCCCACGTGGAAATAGACTACGGATAATAGTGGCAATGCACTATCTGTTAAAAGACTGAAGTGTCATGGTGATAAAAGGTGAAGTAAGGCTCATGATGTGATGCACTGTAAATAAAAAATGTGCCCCACTTTAGGCAGAACAATAATATTTCTTGTGTAATGTTGTACTCATACAGGATGAGAAACAACGGCGGCTCTTTACCGTGTAGTTAGGCTGTGGAATACTTATGCAGGAACACTTGCTCATGTATCATCACAGAAGACCAATTCATAAAAGCACTGAATAGCATAGCTACAGAAGTTACCACTCTACTACTGAAATTATAAAACCACAAAGAATTTTGATGAAAGAAATATTTAATTTAATTAACTTCGCTGGCTTCAGAATTCCGACAGAAATTATTTGTGCAAAAAGTCAAACATAAACCTTAAATTCAAATGGAATAGCCAAATTATTTGACCTTTTTAATTGACGGCAGTAAGCAACGCTAATCTCTCGCGTGATAAGTTTACAATTTTAGTAAAAATTATTCTTGAAAAATAAACGATTGAAGATATCAAAATCCCATATCTAACTTAATACAGAACAAGACTAACTCCTTGTCAGTGTATTCGTGATTAGAACGAATGTATGCAGAAAATCGGGCTCTCGCTTTATTCATAAATGGCGACCGAAAAATATCCAATGGAAAAAATGAATTAGTCTATGAGCTGGAAGATATTTAAGTTCCCAAAAATATATGTAATTCCAAATTTCGTAGCAACCTATGCGTTTTTGCAGATGGTGACGTTCGGCTGGGCATCTTCCTGGATGCCGCTGGTCATCTCCTTGAGCGCTTCCTATTCAGGCTCATGAGGCCCATTGTGCATACTGTTACACCGGCGTGAAAGGCGCCTATAATTTACATCGACACCTGAACACGCCCGCTCACATTCATTAGAATCCAGTAGATTGGTTGCGACAAGAGGGGCGTGCATTGCCAAATTACTGTAAGCGGGGACCCGCCCGCTACTTACCAGATACCGGGGCAGATTGCATTACTGCAACGCCAATGTCTAGCAATGCGGAGTGGCAGCCATTGTCTTTCTCCTCGTGACGCCAGTCATGAAGGACCACAACAGAGAACAGCTGTGTCGTCGCTGGATTGCCATTTCCAACAGCCTTGGAACAACTACAGTCAAGGTGGGACAAACCTAATAGTGTAACAAGAGTCTAAACAAGCAATAATAGACAATAGTTATCAGGTAGCTCCCCCTGCGCAATTAAATTGCATTTTTGAAATTGTAATGTTCAGTAATTCAATAATAACCAGACTCTCAACCTAGAAAGTTTTACAGTAATCAACCCTTGTCAACCACTAGCTACTGCCGTTATCATTAATCACAACCATAAAGCCCTTAGTTCATTTCACGTATAAATATGTCCAAGGGTATATTTATAACAATATCAAAAGTTAATTTAGCACATACATGACGCGGTCGTTCAAATCAGACTATCTGTAAACACGCGAGTTTCGACCGTACAGGCATTCTTCTCACTGGAAACACTTCAGCTTCTTCGTCCACATCGGGACGGCCTGTTTACAGGTGCGAACTCGACCAAAATATTAATTGTTAAATAAAAAGCCAACAAGGCTAAACTCACTCAGGGTTAGCGTCCTACCTGACGAGATCGGTATGTCTAAAATTCCCGTTAAATATATTTACTCAAACGCATTCAAAATCAGTGCCAATCACGAGAGGGCTATGTCAGAAACCATACATCACGCCTCATATTGCTACGGAAACTGTTAACATACTTATCTTAGGCCACGGCCTTCGTAGACATAACAAACATTCAGCAGTTTAGAACGACTTATAAATAAAATCTGATAATAAAGTAAAATTCTGAATGGAACTACCTCGATAATAAATAACATAACAAATAAAACGATAATTGTTTATGCTAATTTATACCCTTCATAAGAAATAAATTAATATTATGTATTCAACACGCAAATAAACGTAGCATATAAAACACTGCAAAGTTGACTTTTTAAGAATTTATCATACATCACACATTTATGCACATAAATATTTAATAAAACACAACATTTTGAGTAAATCAGTATCTGAGCTATATAGTTACCTTCTCATTGCTCATAAGTTGTAGGTAAAGACGGTGGTTTCGACCTAAGATTTGTGATCATAGTCACAGTGTGTTTAGAATCAACGTCACTGCTAGCACGCACTGGAAGTGCGGACTAGACATAAGACTAAAATTGCAGTGTGAGTATGTACAGTAACAAGCAAGAGGTATGGATTACAAGCAGAGTGGAATGCACATACGTGAACTGAATACTAATAAAACGCGACAACGAAACGAAAGAGCGAAACTGTATTCGGAAAATAATTTATGCACGTAGGTAAAAAATTCGATAAACAAAAAATTTTTACACAAACAAATATTTCACTAAATATTTATGATTAAATCAAAACAACATTTTAAATCGAAGGCTGGTTTTTAATAAAGATTATTATTTTCTGAGAGAATATAAAAATTGTTCGCCGTACAGCAATAATCCATCACGTATTACGAGCATCTGCGACTGTTCTGTGGCAGGCGAGAGAAGGCACTTAGATAATTGTTCAGACAGCAGACAATTAAAGCTCTTTTCGTCAGTGTAAAGTCCATTTCTTTTTAATTTTACTGGATCATTAATCATGGGTGCAGGAGTTATGTAGGTATGCATTTAGTCGGCTGTGCAACCTATGGAAAATCACAAAGCTGCATGACATGGTCGTGACCAACATACTGTAGATACCTGACCGCCGTACATTTGCCGCCATCAAACGACGTGCGTCTGAAACCGGCGTTATGGCGTAGGCATGTGCTTGTGCTAGCTAGATATGTAGCTCTCGCGTGCCGACATTATCCTATTGGCAGGATTTCGTGACTCATATTTGGCGCTCTCTTACGGCGAACCCTTGTGTTTTCGGACATGAGTTTGCTTACGTTAGTCCTGTACACCACTCAAAGAGTGTCTTTTGTTAACGTAAGCATAATACCCTGAATTACCTGGTGCTGTTTACAGCGTGGGTAGTATATATGAAAAACACAGATATGTAAATAAATACGACATTTACGTTTCGCGCTTGATATAGGCTGTTCGTGGTAAAGTGAGCACTTTTTAAGACCCTTCCAATAGGCATAACCAGTAATAAATATATTTCATGGCAGCTCCAGGCGTTAACTTTTGGGAGTGGTGGAATGCATACACTGTGTTTTATGGTCACATGTCTGTGTTTGTATTTGAAAGTGGTTGAAAGATAGAAATCGGCTAAAAGGAGAACTTTTGCAGCGCCTTAAAAAAGTGCTCACTTTACTGTGAATGGACTTCAGCAAGCACGCGCCTGCTGATGGAGGATGGTTTCTTTTTGTGGACAGAGTGTAACTGCTGCATCATTGTAGGAGTTTAGTGTGCTGGTGTTAGAGGAAGCGATCGAAATGTCTTCCATGGTCTTTAAAATAGGCTTGTAAACTTCTGCGGTTGGACACATCCTGCCCCTGAAAAATTCGTCCCCGGCGCAATGCGTATTTGATGGCACACGATGGCGAAAGTTGTCGACAGTGTGGGCAGTGGTAGCCCTACTATTCACGAACGCACACGTGGTGGCTCCACGCGCAGAAGTAGCCTGACGTACTCATGACCCAGCGATCGCGCTGGCCATGCATGGGGTCTTCGGTGGCCAGTCCATTGTCCGGAATAAGTGGCGTCTAGACATGACACTTTCTGCTCGTGCCATTGCCGAAATTCCCACGCCCGCTGTTTAAACACACACACCGTCACTTTACGGAAAAGGGTTAGTAGAAATTGTCGAGAACTCTGCATAAAATTACAGAATTGTTACATTCGCTAACTTGACAGAATTTCCGTTAATCCGTGGATCTTCTCCGTAATTTCAATAGTAATTGTTCAGTACATCTGATTATTAAAAAAAATTGATTACTAAAACGTTGTAATTTTCTGTATGCAGACAATTCAGCGTGTATAAATAAAGTTTAAGAAATATCAATATTTTGTTCTGAGGCGAGATTTGAATATGAATCAAGAAATTCCAAGCCTATTGATTTTACACTGTTAAAAGGGTTTTCCTACATTTCAAGGAAAATTGCTACGCAACAAATTTTACCGACATCTACGAACCCTCCGTGAAATTACAGACCCATTGCTGTTAAAACCCGGACATTTTGTTAGTTTTGCTCATCTGCCTGGGGATTCACGGGACGTCTCTGTAAATTTGCTCATTTATTTTCTAAATTTCCAAGTTTTAAAAAGGAGAAATGGAAAAATAACTTTCATTTTCTTAATGTGGGTGTTCTACTTTGTACAAAAACAAATTTTAAACAAATTTAAAACACCTCAGCAATATTTGAACCTAAGTCGAAAGTGGGAGAAGCCGATATTCGGATTATTACACATATATATATTCACGGTTATTTTGGATATAACTTTGGTATTTTTAGTTGAGTAACATAAGATTCTAATATTGGCTGTGTATTTTAAGTATTGTTAACTGTAACAGACGCCTGACGCTACTTTTCGATGTTTGAAGGAATAGGGCTAAGTAGAGTGGATTTATTTATTGCCACAGAAAATATAATTTTCTCGTAACAATGGAGATGAGAACTTCGTGAAGATTCGGCATTGTTCGTTTCTGAAACACGAAGCTACAGGAAACACGGGGAATTTTTTTTTTTACAGTGCACTTGATACAGTGTCACCTAAGACCGCGTCTCAATTAGCTCACAAAGGCTCAATTGGCTCGTGTGTTTTCGCTCTCGCGACCACGTCATAATGACGTCGCAGAGAACGCTCTCTAGTTGTCCCAGTCCGTCAAGGAGAGCGCGAAAGAGCGAGACCGCAGAGATCGCAAAAAAAATTTCGTTCTCGCTGGCACTCTCTCGCTTTCTCTGATCGCATGCCATATTTGTCTTCAGTGTTCCAGCATTCGAATGAGTTTATAGTAGCTTTCCGTTTCAAAACTATATCGCGCTTTACCTATAAATGTTTTAGGCAACGAAATAATGAATTTATAACTATACATTTTTTGATCAAGTGACTCAATTTTACCATGCTATGTATCTTTGGTCACTCTCGTATAGTGGGCACAGTTACGATTGCTGTAACAAGACACCCTATATAAAACAAAACAAAAAAAAAAGGTCATTTTATTTATTAACAGTTATTCCAGTAGAGCTATGACTGTTTGTGAAACTTCCAACATAGATAAAGTACTTTAAGTCGCTATGGCTGTTATCACGATTGTGAGCATTTCGGCATCAGCGGTCCGCGTGACATGAGAGAGAGAGAGAGAAAGAGAGAGATGTATATGTATATATGTGTGTATATATGTGTGTGTGTATATACATACACACACACACAGATATATATATATATATATCTCAATGCGTGAGAGCGAGAAGTAATGCTCTCGTCAGGTTGTGAGAAGCGTGCTCTTTGCGAAGTGAACTCTGATCTCAGACACGACTAAGATTACTCTCTGTCTACTGTCACACCACATACTTACCCCTCCTCAGCGAAAACCAAAACGGACATACAATTAATTTACTTTTCTCCCATCTTTTACTATCCGCTTCTCATGCAGATAGCCGCACTATCTAACTGTGGACCGGTCTGCGTTCTGTATATCTTAGTAGTTTGAATTTTACACGTACAAAATTATTCGAAATTTTAAATTTAATTATACAGCAGGAAATTTCGTCTCCAGGTGTTTGGTATTACTTTGTTAGTGACGTGAGTAATACTATCTAAATTAAACGTGTTGCTTTGTCATTATAGAAATGGTAACAAAATAATTACTTAAGGGTTGCCTTACATCTTGTTAAGCCTTATGCTTATCGACCAGAAATAGCGTAAGCAAGTTAGAGTGAGTTTTACATGTGTTAGTATTCTTACAGTTTCTTCCGAAACACTGAACATCCACACTTATCCCATTCCGTCCATCGAGCAGATGTCTTAAGATGTTTTTATAATATAATGCCCTTAAGATACTGTTACTGTTAACACGTAATGAATTCCATTGGAAATGCTTCAAAATAATTCTTCAGATTATCTCTAGAACGATGTACATCAACGATCCATTAATGGTTCACAGTCAAACAATATTTAGGTAATAACACAAAATTATTATCAGTTTTAGTAAGAAAGGAAACCACTGAGGTAATTTCTGAACGAACACCAAACTAACCCTTGCACATAAAACCACACGCACAACTTTGTCGTTTGGCGAATTATATGAAGTTTTTCAGGCCTCCACAGACACGCCAAGCGCGGAATTATGGCATTTAGTTTTCACAAAATAAAAAAAACTTAATTTAATATTTCGGTTTAACCCCGGCACTGCTTAACGTTAGATAATATCTCCCCAGTATCTAACATGGAAGGTTAGCTAACAAAGACAGAAGACTCATATATGTAATCGACACTCTTAGAGACTGCGGTATGAAAAACACATTGGAGTCGTAAAACGCATCGGGTGTATAAACAGATGCTACAATATCATATTAATATGAAAATCACTATTAACATTGAATTACCTTTTGCTTTCTTTTATAAAGAAACTACATAACGCGTCGCATTAGCAGGGATCTGACTAATACCAGTGCCTGGCAATAACGTTGATATCGTTGCGAAAGTAATGCAGTGAAGGACTGTCTTTGTCGGCTCTCTATAGGCTGTTCACTGTAAAATGAGCACTTGCAGGAACATGATTAAAAAAGTAAATATTTCACACATGTTCTCATTTTTACACTTTGATGTACTTGAAAAAAACAGAAAGTGAAAGAAATAATTTCAGTTATGACAAATGGTTACCCAGCACTTTTTATTCCACGTTAAGGGCATACATTCCATTCATCGTTATCAACTTTACTGGGTGCATGTCGCATAGTGCGCCCGTTGAAATACATACGAAGGGGCAGTGACTTTTTTCTAAGGTCGATTTCAAAAGTGCTCACTTTATCGCGAACAGCCCTTACGATACTATACTCCTCAACACGCATCACTTCGTGAGCCCACGCAAAGCAGACTGTAGGGAATGTGTCGCCATTGCTAGAGGAGGAAGGGATAGCATAAAATGAGACCGGCGTGAGGGAATGACCTTGATGTTGACGCTAATATTGATGGGAGTCGGCTGGCTTCAAGAGTGATCGATAAATCCCTGTTATCCTGACGCCCACTAGATAGTAGGTAGTGCACGACGTCCCTCAGACAGCGAGGTCATTAACGCCATAGCTAGTTGATCAAGGGAGCAGCCATGGCCAAGGTTAGTTCTACTCAAGTTAAGAACAAAACGAAGTGAAGTGAAGTGAACAGCGTGGTCTTGAGAGCCGATGAGGGTGATTAAAGTGAGTATGGATCTGCGCCGGAATGGAAGGGCGGGGGAAACGGGAGATCCCCGAGAAAATCCGGCGACCAACGACATCGTCCGGCACGATTCCCACATTCCTGCAACCCGGCCGGTGATTGAACCAGGTTTACCTTGGTGGGAGGCGAGTGGGTTAACCATTCAGCCACCGTGGCCCCGAGGAACAAAACGAGCTTTCTTATGGGTGAGTTTGGCATTGGGAAAATTTCCGCCGCCAGGTTCGCAGTGTTCCAAAGAGGCCAATTCGAATTAAAAATTTTATCTACATGAGTAATAAAGATACGTAGTTATGAAGTGATTTTGTATTTGATTTATGTTTGTTGCAATTATACAGTTTTTTAAACGTAGAAAATGGAGAAAAATTCGGTGCACATGCGACACTAGCGCTTACCTAGTGGCGAAAATGTTTGGTCGCCATTCTTGTAACATTGATGTTCCCAACCTGAGTAGAAGACCATGGAAAACTGTGGAATGCCAAGATCAGGCTGGCAGGAACAGGTATTCCCAAAGCGACTTCTAAGGTTTACCTCCCTCTATCTGACGCGCACTTGAAACATCGACGAGAAGAGATACGTTTGGATCTTGTGTTTCGTTTTAGTTTATTTGTGTGTCTGATGTATATGCATCGTTGTTGGAAAGAGTTTCGACTGCATTACTGAACACAAAAAACCTACATACACTAAAATTCTCAAATTATATAAACTATGAAATTGATAAGTGTATTTACTGCAACTATATTAAAGCTATCATTCTGCAATATTAGTGAATACTGGGGTTCGCTACTCCAAAGCATTAAAAAACAGATCAGAATAATTAGACATAGCATAAAACAATTCAAAATTGTAATCAAGCATAGGCAACCAGTGTTCAGTAATAGGTACTGCACCACCATAAATCTAACAATATATGGAGCAATGATAATAAATCGTGTCCTTGAACGAGAAACATATTTTTTTTTGCAACATAACTGTTGAGAGTTAACCGACTAACACAAATTTTTTTAGGGTTTGGCTTAACTGAAAACAGAGTTAAAAAAAATTTAGCCACGCGCTTTCCACTATGCCAAATGGAAGTAGAAAATTAAAAAAAAACAAGCAGCGTAAAATTTGTTTTATGAAGTTTGAATTGTTCTTCTCGGGTATTAACACTGTATGGCGCATACGTAATGTGGAATGCGTGTTTATGTTAGAGCGACAGCGCCAGAACGACTCGCGGCGAGGGTGGAAAGTTAATCAAATCACGGGATTGCCTGGTCTCCGTCATGAGAGCCACCGACGTTTCTGACTCCGACGTATGTTTCTCGCGTTCTCTGCGGGGAAGCGAGAGGGATGGTTGTTGAAGGGGGAAGAAGGGAATTTTTTTTTCCTTCCTTCGATTTTTCCCTCGGCAGGATTGCTCGCACTAAGCCGGGCGGATGCCTCTAGCCTCTGCGAGAGACATCTCACTGCGGCCGCCCGTGTTGGCTGAGAAGAAGGGGCTGAAGGAGAGAGAGGGAGGAGGTTAGGGAAAAGTGAAGACGAGGTGGAGAAGGAAGAAGATGGTAAGAGACATGAAAAATGGATGCGAGCGGTCTTGACAAGTGTTTCTCGCAGAGCCAGGGTAATCGGCCAAGGGTAGGGGAGAGTGTTGTGTGTCAGGAAGTGGAAGTGGGGGGGGGGGTCGGGAAAGTCGGGAAATTTCCCGCGGGCAAGCACTATACCGGTGGGTGGTCCGGTCGTAGTCAAGCGCCTCCGCCGAGCAATGCATTAATACCGCGTTTTAGTTCCGTTCAATAATCTCATTCCCCTTTCTTGTGGAATTGCAGTGACGTTCACACTCAAGAATCATCTTTCCGCCTTGTGGACTGTGCAAACGTCAAACATGGTTTGGTATTTCGTACATATCTTTAAATTAAATGAATTGGGGATGTTTAGTTATATTATACTTTCTAGTATGTTAGAATATAACACAATCAGAATTAAATAGTAAAAAAAAGACCAAAATGTAACAAAAAGTAAAACAAAGTAACTGAGTGGGTGAAGAGATTTGGACAGCTCTTAACATCGAGGTCTTGAGAGCCGACGTGGGTGATTGAGGTGAGTATGGAGCAGCGTTGGGATGAAAGGGCGGGGAAATGGAAGATCCCCGAGAAGACCCGCCGACCAACGGCATATTCCGGCACGATTCCCACATGTGGAACTCCGGAGTGACCCGGCCGGGGATTGAGCCCGGATCGCCTTGGTGGGAGGCGAGCAGGCTAACTGCTCAGCCACCGTGGCTCCTAAAAACAAGCAGTTACTGATAACTAATGAGCCTACTTACCTCTACATGGGTGAAAATAATTTGTAGTGGTGTTCTTAAGAGCGTAGTTGGGAGGCAGGCATTGACGTATCACTTGAGAGCAATGTCTTTAAATATGAAACCTGAATCTTGCGAAAGAGTGCCAAGATAATTAAAATGCACGATTGACTTACCCACGATTCAAACTCAAAAACCCGTAAAATTAGGGTAGCGTGCAACCAACGAAATCACGGAGGTAGGATTCGGAGTATCAACATTGGATGTAATCATTCTAATGTTTTGAATCATAGAGTTTACCAACCTGAAATATTTACACAGCCAACATTTTAAAAATCAGTGTCCGAGCCACTAAAAGCATATAATGCTACTTCTGTAAAAAAAAAAAATATGGTAGAAATCGGTTGCCTGGTCCCCGAGACATGGCATCAAAACCTTATTTTTCTTAAGTGGAGCTATCTTACAAAATTAACTAAAAAGAGGCTCTGTACACGATGCGAATAGATACTGTCAGCATACAAAGTTTGATTAAATTTGTTAAAATGTAAAATAGAAATGCCAAACACATCAAAATATTTATATGACCATCACTTTGAAAATAAATGCCTGGCCCCATTTAAATCATGTAGTTTTCATGGCCTTATGTAGGCGTGCAATATTTTGTGGAAATAGTTTTAATTGTTCTGGAAATGCAGCAAAATGTTTCACTTACTCACCGGACACCATTTTTTTTTTGTATATACCAAAAGAGGTTTTCTGTATGCATAAATTATGCATCTAATAAATACTGCCAATATACAAAATTTGGTTGAATTATGTTGAAATTTTTCTTAGATACAACATATTATTCTAAGTTACGTTTATAAACCCCACTAAAAATTGTCTGCCGCACAATACAATGGTTAATTTTCATACCTTACTGTATCACTGCTTGCGTGAAATGTTGGTATGAAATAGTTGATTAGTCCTCTAAGGGCATAAAACACTCATTGTTCATGTGACGATCTTCAGAAATAGAGGACAAAAGGATACGTAATTTCACATTCGACAGATGTTTGATATATAACCAACAAATTTAAATATTAACATGTAAAGTATGTTCGTAGATATAGCACACTAAGCTAAAATGTTTGCATAGGCGGCATTCGGAAAATAAGAGACTTGTACACTTAAAATATACAAATTAATATGGCCTACCTCAGTACAACGTTATGTCAAATTCGAAAGAAATCGGTTGATTGTTTCTCGAGATACGACATAAATACAGTACTATTATTTTATGTGGGACTACCTTACAAAATGTCGGAGAAAAGAGGCTTTGCGAAGACAATTTTGTTGGCTACAAAGTTAAGTTGAAATTTGTTTTGTACTTTCGTTCTCTCTTAGCTAAAATTTTTATATGGCCGCTAATTTGAAAATATCTGTGTCTGACTCCCTCAAAGACTATCAGTTTACATTGCCTGCCATAGTGCTTCTTATGTGCCAAATTTAGTAGATATCGGTTATTTTTCGAAGATATTGTGTTGTTTTAAATTTGCTTGTAAAACTATTTTACAAAATGGTGAACAAAAGAAATTTTGTATGGACACATTTTATTGTTGGGATATATCAGCCAGCATATAAAGTTTTAAATGGAATCAATTACGTGCTAAATGCCGCTATTTTGAAAACAAGTGTTTGGCATGCCTAATATCAACATCGCCTACCGCAGTACTATTTGTTTGTAAAATATTTAGTAGAAATCAGTCAATTGTTTCGCGCGATGACATAAAAATTTAAACCGTTCGTGGTGTACTATCTTACAAAATGAAGAACAAAAAAGGCTCCTTGTTGACAAATCTTATGTTTGTTATATATACTCCCAGTATACAAAGTTCAGTTTGAATTGATTAAATGGTTTCTAAGATATAGCATACTATGCTAAAATACCTCGATGGACCACCATTTTGAAAATAAGAGTCTGACAAACTTGAAACATAGTCGTACTTATCAACTTCTGCAGTACTAACTGTTTGCCAAATTTTGTAACTATCTGTAAATTTTTTCCCATGATACTACACAAAAACTTTATTTATTCATTTAACACAATCTTACAAAATGACTGACAAAAGTCATTTTTGGCTTATTTGATACTTGTAATAGATACTTCCCGCGTGCAAAATTCGCTTAGAATTGATCAAACGGTATGGTAGTTATACCAAATAAACCTGAAATACTTGTATGGCCATCATTTTGAAAATAAGGGACTAATAAAGATAAATTACATTTATCTGCCCTATCTTAGCGTTACATACGTGCTAAATTTGGCAAAAATTGGTTGAGTAAAACCTTTATATTTTCATGTAGTGCTATCTTCCAAAATGGTGATCCAACAACAATATTTACCTGTGATCTCAATGCTTACACCTTGCGCTGTCAGCATACAAAATTTGTTTTTGTTTTTTTCTCGTTTGAATTGTTTCCGACAAGTGACAATCCATCCTAAATTTTAGAATAACCGCCATTTTGAAAGTAAGTGCCCCGAGCGGTCGGAAACTAGCATAAGTCAGTCGTCCTTACTTATTAGTAAATGTGTACCGAGTTTTGGGACATTCGTTGCACGCGTTCAAATATTGAAAGTGGGACACACACACATGCATGCATGCACAGACACCTACCACACACGCGAGCACCTCTTCACGGACACACACACATGACCACCTACATACACATGCATATAGGCTGTTCACGGTAAAGTGAGCACTTTTGAGGCCCTAGTTACTTTTTTTCCTTTCAGCCATATCCTATCCTTTAAACACCTTTTTAAAGTAGATATTTCCGTATGAGTAATAAACACAGTGTGTATATTCCACCGCACTCCAGAGTTAACGTCTAGGGCTAAAATACAATATATTTATTTACTATTATTTCAAATGAGAGGGCTTTCAAAAGGGCTCACTTTACCGTGAATAGCCTATAAATATAGGTACACTCAGGGAGGTAGTCATAGCCCTAATCGCTGGCCATGGCTGCCCAAACCCTCTCTGCAGCGATGCATGTCTCCTTGCATGATCTCCTTTCCTTGTAGGCGTAAGGGGGTAGCCCTGAGACACAATAAGACCTCGCCCTACCCACCGGGCTTTCACTTAACACTTAGTAATAGGGCAGTTCGAAAAAAAATCGGATTATCAGTGATGCCCTTCACACACTGTCCTTCGGACACACCAGCGGAGCAAGCCATTTTACATCACTGGGAAGCAACTCCCTCAGCGCGGGGGTGGATCGATCCCTTGTGAGGGACCTTGGTCACCCAGACGGTTAGCAGTTAGATTGTGAAGGGAAGGAGGAGCTAAACCCCTCCCCCTCCACAACCCAACAAAAATACTTAATACTGTGGAGCAATCATTATTTTGCAGGTTTTCCAGGGTACCGCCTGGGATCTATCTACGTGAACCTGCCTTTCCTCTGCATGTACGGGGTACAGGTAGGCAGTGAAGTTAAATTAAAATGAATTTAATCTGCGCGAAATTTTGAAATGCAGGACTTTGAAGGCTGTCGCTAGCCCCCTGAAAGAGGGCCAGCGACAGTAGAGTGAGAATAAACGTAATTTAAAGCCAAAATAATTTAAACGAAACGGTTAAAAAGTTGTTTCTGATGACTGGAGTAGCGTAGGTAATTAATTAATTAATTAATTAGTATGGGCGGGGCAAGCGAAGCAACGTAGCGTGACAGCGTGACACAATTTTTTTTTTTTTGTTTTCACGCCATTAATAAATTACTTGCTAGGCGAGGTGTTCAATATCTGAGTAATCAAATGTTATTTATATTTTATCTATAAAATACATTTAATTTATAATTAATACGGATAAAACACTGAGCAAGTAGGTGTGTTGGTAATAAATAATAAGAAATTTTACTTACGCAAAATATTTTTGCTGTGTGCGTATGAATGGGGTGCGCTTTCCTTTTGGTGTGTAATTTTCTAGACGTCGTTAAGCTTTGTTTGTACAAGGCGAAGGAATATCCTGAAAGTACAGCTTAAGTAGAACTTCAAAAAAAGTGTGAAGTAACTGTAAATGGACTAACCATCGAATATGGCATAATGTACGTTATTAAACGTTACCGATTGAAAAAAAAAGTTGCTCGAAAACAGGTTTACTGTTTGCTGCCAAGCGAATAAGTTTTGATGTTTTACAAGGAAATTAGTGCGACGTTCATATTAAACTACTGCGAAAAACAACAGTGTGCATGTGTGCGCGAATGTATGTGTGTGTGTGTGAATGCAGAATGTTTTGTTACTTTTGTTGCAGAATTTGGGAGGTGATTAGGCAAGGAAAAAAGGGAAGAAATGTTGAGAGACATTTTGCACTTACTCGAGTCGTTACGGAGATCCGCCGTGGAAAGCGATACTCAAATAACAAGAGAAACGCGTGACAGTAAGGCACCTCTTGTGATTTTTGACGTTAATACGTCTTTAAGTGTCCAACCATAGTGGGAGGCAATCCAGAAAATCCTATGATAACAAAAAATCGGGGGATACAGTTTGGTATTGCGGCTACGAATCTATCGTCTACATTTAAAATCGAATTACACCACTCGATTGCCAAAGGACCAAATAACATGATACGTTGAGTGATGATTACGAAGCACTGCGCACGGGTTGTCGCGGGGGGGGGGGGGGGAGGTGCTCAATTTTGAGTTAGTTGCACCGCGTCTCATAAATTCCGTGTTGTATAACTCTTGACTAGGAGAAGGCTACGACACTAATTTAAGCTTCAATCGATAGCTCTCGTCAAGATCAATATATTGCGTGTATAAAAACATTTGTGTGAATTGGTTATGATGAAATTGTATGAATTTAATGTAGTAAATTAAGAAAACTTACTATAGTCGTCAAAAAGCCAAGTCGAAATACAGAAATCGTATATGATTGAAAAGAGCATCTCAAAAGCAATCCAGTGATACCCATAAAACCCCATATGATCGAGTGAAGCGGTGCCGGGACCGTAAAATAAATACCAATGCGTCCGAGCGCGTTAACGTAGACGTATTCATGCAAAACAAACGGCCGTGTTCCCCAACACAGCCAAACCCAATTTTGTTTCATTGTAAATGTTCAAACTGACGGCCGCCAACATCTAAACAGCACCAACATCACCGGAGCATGGATTGTCGCAAGCTTTCCAACATCCCTGGTGGATGCTGGACCCTGTTGCAGGCTGCGGGATTTCGCGGTCACAAGGTCCTCTTCGCATTACACGGCTCTTTCGTACATCACTTTATTGATGTGATACCATGAGAATAAAGTTGGACTCATAACCATCCATTTAACCGTCGGTCGCCCGCCCGCCCGCCCGGTGGTCACGTGATCTTCAACCAATCGCAGGGCAACTTATTTTCTATCCGTCAATCCATCAAACATATTTCATACTTTACAACTTTTGTGACGGACCGATGGATGGTCCATCGCCTTGTAATATCGTTCCTTGAACACGACTATCGGAAAACAGTCACGTGTTTTTTGTCTGAATAATTTTACTTTTAAATACACAAGGCAGTGAAGTTATTAACTTTTTTACGTTTGACCTTTGAGATGAACTGAAGAAGAATAGTAGATTCTCAGAGGAAATGCTGATAAATTATGTTAGGGAACGAGAGTATATTTATGATTTGCATTAAAAACATTTCTCTCTGCGCGAGAAAGTTCATGTTGTTGGGTGGTGACACTGAAATGTTCTGGCCAGACGGATAGACGGATTGTTGTGATTCGCTTTCAATTGACGGACGAAAAAACCGACGGATGAGTGACTGACGGGTGCGATGGATGGTTGTGAGCCCAGCCTATGTCTAAAGGATTAACACTGGCCATGGCATGGGGTCAAGTGCACACACCATGTTTCACAGCTGATGATAGTGTGCTGTAAAAAAAGTACAGGTTGCCTAACTGCTAAGCATATTCACTCGTTTCATATGTGTTGCGCGTTTGAAGGCGTATCTCCTTAGCAACACGAGAAAGGGGAAAAAAAAGTCTCTTGACTTATATAGTTGTTTTACAGTGCCTAATCACCTACTGGCACGATAAATAATAGCTGGCGACTGTCGGGAAGTTTCTTTAGCCAAGGACAGCGATATGAAGAACACAATTGCTGAGCTTGAAGTTACTGAACATGTTTTCCAATCTTGTATTCTACTCTACTTATCACCTAACGTTCATCATACCTCATTCTGTGCCTAACGTAGCATTGTGACACCACTAAATATCCTGTGCGCGGTTTACGAATGCAGTTTGAGCAACCGGAATGTCCTCACCAGCGAATTTCTAGAGGAATGGCCGGTGCCGTACCGCGCTCTACATGACCAAACTGATTCGGTGATATGGTGTTTTAAAATAACTTCCGATACTATTCTTGAACTGTCTAAGGCTATGTATAATTGCGTTTTTGATTATACATATTATTATATGAGTAATATTTGCCTCATTATATTGCCACCCCTTTTTTTTCCCACTTGTGGGTGAGTGAAGAGATTTAGACGGCTTTTAACATCGAGGTCTTGAGAGCCGATGAGGGCGATTGAGGTGAGTATGGAGCACCGCTGGAATGAAAGGGCGGGTGAAACTTGAGATCCCCGAGAAAACCCGCCGACAAACGGCATTGTCCGGCACGATTCCAACATGGGAAAATCCGGATGGCGCTGGCTAACAGTACCGAATCCTACAGTAAATAAAAGTATTTAAAAGATTTCATACGTAAAAAAAGTTTACATTGCCATCCACTTACACCAGTGAACAACAGAAACTACCAAAGATTTTGAGTAAAATAATCGGAATGAAATAATTTACAAAGAATAAGATTTGCAACCTTTGTGCTAATTTGGCCATACGTTACAATCATCCTCATACTACAACGACTTTCCGTCTCCTTAATACCGAGTAATACCAGATTTAGTTAGTGTACTTGTTATAGAGGCGCTTTTTAAAGATCAATGTGGGAATAACTCGGCAGATTTTGAAGATTGTAACAGGAAACTATACCTTTGTAACAGTGCCTGTTTTAAATAAACTATAATACCAAATTAAACTTTTGCCAATATCCAATATTCATTCGCGTCACACGAAATGTAGAATCCTGCTCCGAAACTTAACACGACTAGAAACACACAACTATCCCTTTGAGCAGAATAAACTTGGTGATGGCAGAAGTGAAGATTGAAGAAAGTGAAGTACACATTCCACAATAGCTACATTCTGTTTTTTTTTTTTTTTTTTTTTTTAATGCTGCCGGCAGCTGTGATTTACTTATTTACTGATACTGCTAATGAGTCACGGACGAGAGAGGTTTTGGCGTCTGGGTTGGAGGCTGCACTTTCTGTCTAAACCACTGATGTACAGGACGGGTGGTCACAGTAGTAACATACGACTGAAAATGGCAGTGGGAATTCTTACCAAGAAATTTTAACAGTCCTGTTATCTGCCGAGGAAGCGAAGAGAGTAATAATTTTTTTTCCCCATATGAATTAAATTTCCATGATATTGATTTCAGAGCCTAATCTCTTTATCTTCGAAAAACATAGACGCTATTTAAGCCTACTGATGACACGGGTTATGTCACTGAAGCTAATGATAGGATGTTGGCTTTCATAAATGGTTTCCTGTTTATCAGTAACGTCAGTGTTGTAGCTAGAAGAAGGAGATGAGCCAATGTCGTAGCGTTGCCCGTCTTCCGCGGTTCCTCACCACTGCGTAGTCGCATTTGCAGTTACCAAAACGTGCACGGGGACCGAAGTTCGTCTCGATGGACAACCCCCCCCCCCCCCCCCCCAATCCCATCACAACAGGCTGAAGGAAGCGTCGGCAAGCTTGAAGCTCCGAGACGATACTTGTGAAAAAAAGGGGGGGGGGATTTAGTGACTGCAACAAAACCAAGCACCCCCCTCCCTCTCCCACCATCCAAACAACCGACTCCTCCTTTCAATCCACACACGAAACTGTTTTGGGGCGCAGAAGGGTGGGCAATAACTGGCGCGCATGCGCTCAGCGGGGAGACGACTATAACAGCCCTCCCGCGCCGAGGCTCTTCCCTCTCCATCCCCCGGACGACGGGCGGAGAATAGCAATGGAAAGTACGTCGCAATGGAAATCACAATTTCCTCTGGAAGACTCGTTTCTATCCCTGTTCTCCCGTCTTCCTTCTCCGTCTGGAGGAGGAACCTATCCTTCTCCTTCCTCCCGCGAGCGATGCTTTCAAGGCGCGCCGTCGGTATCGCCAGCCTACCCCTGCTTCCACCCCGTCACCACCCTCGTAACAATATAATATCCAGCAGAACTCCCCATTCCCCTACCCCCTGTGGGCCTTGCATCTTCGACGTCACAGCAAGCCGGATAGCTGCTCCGAAGAGAGCAACCCACGCAATGCTCAGGCCGCGCGCGCTATCTTCCCCGGGAGCCAGCAAGGCATCGCAACACTCGAGATACAAGTTTGCACGGAATTACGTACCTAAATCATGCCTCGCCCGGCCGGGGAATGAGCGTCGGGACACTTTGGTACGATGGAGAGGAAGGAGGACAGGGAGTCCTTGAGTGCTCCCGCCAGAGATGAGCTGCACTCCAGCGAAGAAGGAAGCGAGCAAAAAGAACCGCGGGCGCCAATCAGCATCTCTCTGCGACGACACGCTGCGGAGACTCTCAGACGTTCTTCGTTACGTCGATACATGCGTAGTCGCTCAGGAAAAAGTTTCCTCACACAGCACTATACGCGGAATTAACACAAGCGTATTGAAATAAGTTTGTATTTGTACATAAATACAGTACTTTGTTTATAAAGGTCCTCCGCTGTTAAATGGGGAGGTATGTCCGCCATATTGGATGTACTTACATTCATACATAACCTGATTTCCGGATTCAGTATATAAGTAGTAGGAAACAGTATGTCCGGTAACATGGATGGAGTCAGGGCTTAATAACCCATGCGTGCTAAGGCTCAGGGGACATCTTAACAGATATTTAGAAACCCACTTCTTTTCTCACGTCATTCATCAGACATATATACCCGCAATAAATCGTTTCCTCATTATTTGATATTTTCTGTCCAACATGGGAAAATATGGATATAACTAAACACTACAAACTTAAAAAATTCTGTTAAATATTCCTTAAGGAGTGTAAATTATTTTTTTTATTTTAATGTCCGGCCACGAACTTCGATTACAAATATTTTAAAAAACATCCAAGATAGATGAGAAACGCTTCCCCCCAAGGCAAGCATTGATCACGCTATGCAGAACATACAAATTCTATTCATTTCAAACTTCTTATAATTTTTTTCTATTTATTCTACACATGTTACTGGGATAAATTTGTAGAAGTGTACCGGAAATTGAAGTAATTATAGTAGAGCAATGTCGAATGGAATTCGCTATATATATATATATATAAATTCTGTCCTAAATATTGCCTTTCAAACGAGTGATCCCAAATGAGCTAATGTTGTCGTGGCAAATGAGTCGTGAGTTATGAAAGTGTGGTAGAAACGGAATTTTAGCGAGAATTCCCATTGGTCGATGACAGCGCAGCGTCTAACGTTTCACATAAATCGGAGTCGGCTTGTTGCGGACGTAAACATCCCAAATGAGAACTTTTTTTTTTCAGTGGAATCAAATAAAATGCTAAATATTCTAATTGCATATGGAGTTCTAAATATTAGTTTAATTTGATAGATAGAATTAATAAAAGGATGATCAAAACCGCGACAAATATATTTGTAATTAGGAACAGTTTTTCTTAATATAAAAATGTCTGCGACAAAACAAAAGTCAAATTTTTAACACATTGATACAAAATAAATATTTTTGAAACCAACATTTCACAAAAGCTTCATTACCCCAACTGTATGTACGTGAAATAATGGCAGAATCACACACGTCAAAGTTGGCAGCAACTTATTCGATTTTTTTTTTACAAATTTTTGAAATATAACTTTGTGACCAAGACATAAGTAAAATCTACAACTTGACAATTTTTTTTGGAATTGTTACGTTATAAATTGTACTGGTATTCTCCCATGTGGAAAAGACGTTATTAAATTACTAGGAAATATTTATTTTCGAGCATCAGCTGTGTTATTCTCATGCATACATTATTCACGCGACTATCCTGTTGTCAGGTTACCACAATATAGGCCTAATCTTCGTCAGCCTGTGTTATCAAACCGATATTGTTCACCGCAATAGCTACAATTTTTTGGTTTTAGCTTGTAAGCAATTACGAGTGCACTGAGATCAGAAGATGGTATAAGATGGTATAAACATTATGAACAAGAACGATGATACGTAACACATTGTAGAAGGGCATGCAACAGGATAAAAGTAGATACTGTGCAGATCTTTAAAACTGTCATCTCATAACTGCGAACCGCTTGTAGAAACTTGGGAACCGAAGATGAGGGAAATGGGTTAAACGCACAGAGGAAGACAAGTTATACAAAACACCACAAATAAATGGAACTCATAACTCCTAGTATTCGGCGCAGGATGCCAGTGCTAGTGTTCACATGTAACAAAATAGTAGTAATACAGACAAATGACACACCATAAAGCCCAAAATATGGATGTCTCCGTTCTCTGCATCCTTATTCTACCATTTCTTGATTGATTCAGCTGAGAGTTTGACTGGCATGTCTCAACACAGGCATTAAAATAAATTCATTCAACTGAATTTAAAGAAAGGCATTTAGTTAAAAAAAAAAATACAACCACTAATGAAATTAAAATGTGTTCGTTATTAGTTTAATTGGGCGGGTCTACAATTATTCTGCGTTAAGTGCAAGATGTTACGATTTTTGTTCTTGACATCCAGAGTTTTTGCCTACTTTCTAAACGAAAGTTAGACCTACGAGATCAAATTACTAGCTGTTTGTCTATTTATGTATATTTAAAGGATGTTCCGCGGCTCAACCGACATACGTCGTCAGCGTGTTATACATATCATTGGCAACAAAACATGTCATATACACGAGTAGAAAATTACATGTTTTGTTGCCAATGATATGTACAACACACTGCCGAAGTATGTCAGTTGAGTCGCGGAACATCCTGTATTTGTGTAACGTGAGTACATTCCCCTTGAAACACATTTGAAACTGTGCAATGAATCTCACCATACTCGTTATACATTTAGCACTTATTTAGAGAAGTGACTTATACAGAGCCCATGGTGGCTGAGCGGTTAGACTGCTTGCTACCACGAAGGGAAACCGGGTTTAATCCCAGGCCGGTTCACTCCCGAATTTTTGCAAGCGGGAATCGTACCAGACGATGCCGCTGGTCGGCGGTTATTTTTCGGGGGTCCCCGTTTCCCCCGCCCTTGCATTCCAGTGATGCTCCATTCTCACCTAATTTCACCCACTTCGGGTCTCGAGACCTCGTTGTTAAGAGCCGCCCAAATATCTCATCTCAACATGACTTCTATAGTTTTCGACCATGCGGGTTGCTTATTTTCAAATGGAGGCCAGTTATGCTATGTCATATTTTAGGAACCACTTAGCCTAAATGAATCCTTATGGGTTTTTTTTACAGTGCACGCTGGTGCATTAAAATCAGAAATTAATTTGCTTACTAGCTTTTCGTTTTCTAAGATAGCGTCACCTGAATAAGTAAAGATTATTACTTACTAGTATCCCGGAAATTACTCAATCGATTCTCGCCAAATATTCCACACGCATAACGCAATAGTAATTAACCGAACTTTGTAAGTACTCTATTGTAACGTGCCACACTAGCTAACCTATAGACCTATAAAAAAAGGACTTTATATGTTTTTGTATGTATCATATACACTATTCTACCGTTTCATGTGTCAGTAATTTTGTAAGATGGCTCATCTGAGAAAAATAAAGCTTTTACTCGCGCATCATACTTCGAGAACTGCTTAACTCATCCGCGTACCGCCAAAGTTGGCACACGAGAAGTGGTGCCCAAATGAACTTTTACAATGCCAAGGGACTTGTTACTCTTTCAAAACAACTACAGCTTTATTGATATTCTATGCTAGTATGTTATATCTTCTGATCAACCAAACATATTTCAAACAGTTTTGGTATGTTCTTAATAGCTACCACGAGGATTAAATACGTTGATTCGTAGCCTCTTTAGTAAGACGTTTTGAAAAATATTGTGCTACCTGGACGACGAAGTTTTATCACACCTCTGGAATTACAGAAACTATTAATGCCGATTTTGCCATTCGAAAAGTACTAAGGTAGGTTATTCAAACTTATATGGCTTAAATATAGTAGACGCATATTTTCAAATGGTTGCATATTAAATAAGTTATGTATCATGACTACTGAGCCGTTAAATATTTCAATGCAAAATATTATTCAAAACTTATTTTTCCGCCTTTATGGAAGATGGCGCCATTAGTAAATTAAATTAAACAATTGGCATACAAATAATGATATGATATAAAAATTATATTACTTTATTGATTCAGGTTTTATGGCTGAACAAATATTACTCGTGACACTAAACGAATAGGACCATACTGAAAGTAGATGACTGTTAAAAAAAAGTTCTTGGTTTCATGACATGCTACTATTTGATTGCCAAATGTGGTGTAACGCTGTTGAAAAGTTACTACGGTATGAAATTTAATCTAAACTTTCCAACTAAACGATCTTGAAACAAGTCAGATTAAAGAGGTTATAAGCAAGTTTATTTAGTGCAAACCGATTTCCATCTCGTCTGTGATTCCCTTGCATTATCTGCATGCCAAACTAATTTGGGACCGATTCGGTAATTTCTGAGGTGTTGCAAAAAAAATATATTCTTTGCTTTCGTTTTAATATTTCTGTTAACTTGAGAGCTCCTCAAATACTTAAAAATAAACTAATTGCTACAGTTAATAACACGTTACTATGCTGAGTTTCTTCAGTGGTAATTCTGGATCGTTAGGACGTTAAAGAACATTGTAGGAAATATTCAGCGATGAAATAAACAAGGTTGCCTGGAGAAGTTTGCGGAGACGTAAGATGCAACGACAGAACAAAAAAGAGACAATATAACTGTTTTTCAAAGACGAGGGTGCGTGCACGTGTGGGATGGATGGTTCCATCCATATGAACCGCCCGTCACTTGTGATGTTGCCAGCATGAAGGCTACTTGCCATGACTGTCTCGAACAGCGTGCCAAACAATGGGCAGTAAAATGTAACCATTTATTCCGATTATTTCCCTTTATTTATGTGCCGCAATGCAACCACCAAATTTGCGTCATCAGACAAGACTCGGGTTCACACGGATGCCTCGTGTTTCGGGTAATCTCAGGTCTCTTTACTCATCAATGCAGTATTTTGTAATGTTAACTGGTCTTGGAATGTCCTCATGTCTTGTCGTCGTGGATCACATTGAAAATATTTCAAGTTAAGTATCCAAAATTTAAGTTATCTATATGATGAGATTATTTAAACTGTCTTTTCTCAGACTCGTGAAATAATTTCACTGTAATGGAGCAACCAACTTGTGAATTTATAGATATTTAAATTTAAATACATCACGCCAATGCAGTTTGTGAGTGAGAGATATAATCTTACACAGATTTACAGTTTCTTGGTTTTTCCTATTAGAAATTTATGCAAGAGAAGAATGAAGAGGAATTTTGCAAAATAAGGCATACTAATATCCTTCATGCTCTTAATGATATCTAACACGCAGAAGTGTTCTGTAACCTATGCTGTTATCTATTTTTGTACGCAAAAATTTGTTTCACTAGTTACATTTTATTTCCCCCAGTTGGTAATGAAAACCAAAACGAAAATTGACACAGAAGCTAAGGTATTCAAAACTCTCCGACGACTGGCCAAGTTGAATTTTACAGAAAGATTATACAGAGTTATACTTGGCAAGTAACTTTATCATAATACACTTTCAGAGATATGGCTTTCAATGCTTGTCAACGAACTGGGAGATGTAAGGGTTTAATTTGTTTCATGAAACAGTTGAAGACCTGACAGGGTCAACGTTTATTAACACATAGTATAGAACTTCATAAAATGGAGTGGAGTAGAATTCCGAGGGAAATTAAATATTTAGATGTAAAGAACCATCAGATAGTCCACTGTCGCCACCCATTTTACTTATTAAGGAAAAATATGATTCGCTGAGGCTTTGTGTAGATTATCGATAGTTTAACAATGTCACAAAGAAATACACTTATCCACTTCCAAGGATAGGTGAGACAATATACAGCCTAGCAGGTTCACAATGGTTTTCTACTTCGGACATGAAAAGTGGGTACTGGCAGTACGAGATGGCCCCAAAGGACGAAGAGAAGACTGCATTTTTTTTTCCAAGCAAAAGGAACCTGGCAGTTCAATTTTATGCTTTTTGGGCTATGTAGTGCTCCTGCCACCTTAGAATTCCTGATGCAAAAAGTTTTGCCTTTTGATATCTGTCGGGTTTATCTAGATAACATTGTTGTGACAGGAAGGACATTGACGAACACCTATCATGCTTAGACTCTGTATTGTATCCCACAAAGTGGCCGCAGTTAACTTAAAACTGGTTCCTAGGAAGTGGTATCTGTTCCAAAAGAAAACAAATTTATTGGGACATGTATTGTCGAAACAGACCCCGAGAAGACCAAAGCAATAAGAAATTGGCGGACACCAAATGACAAAACTAAAGTGCGTAATTCTCTGGGATTATGTGCTTAATACTGTCAATTTGTACCTGGGTTCGCCACAATCGCCGAGCCACTAGATGAACTGAGTGAGGTGAAATTGAGATTTTTAGACTATTGAGTGTGAAACTGCTTTTAATAAATTAAAGAAATAACTGATATCTGAACCTGTCCTTGGTTTGCCGAAAAGTGAGTGTGTATTCATTTCGGACACTGATTCTAGTCATTTAGGCATTGGATTTGTGTTATCTCAGGATCACGATGGGAAGGAAAGAACACTAGAATTCTTCAGTGTGGTATTGCATGGGCCTGGGAGAAATTAATGTGTTATACGCAGGGAGCTTTTGGCCATTGTGAAGGCGATTTCACACTTCCACCACTACCTGTATGGCAGACCTTTTATTCTAAGAACAGACTATGCTTCATTTCAAGAACTCCGAAGGTAAAATAGCAGGTTGGATATAGAATCTTCAAGAATATGACTTTGAAATACAGCACAGATCTGGATGCCTTCACAGCAATACAGGTGCACTGTCTAGGAGGTTACATGAGCCATTTTCTCGTCATTGCGAACGCCATGAAGAAAAGAGTGGTGAATCGCCGAAGGTATGGAGGAAAATAATTCAAGGTTCCTTATGTTGTAGCGGCACCATGAAGAGGGCCTTAACAAATTGTCATGTACTTCGCTGTATGAAACCGACCTTAGACTTCAAACAAATCAATGAAGCCAGGGATCGTGTCAAAATACTGCAATACAACACATTCCACCACTGAAGCTGGAAGAAGGCCAGTTGGCTAATGCAAAACAAGGGACTGATATAGGCTGGAGCGAAGCGAGGGCCGGGGTTTTTTCCACGATAGTGGCCAAAGACGTCGGAAGGAGCTTCCACGTCGGGATGTCGGGCAGCGAGGAGCTCCTGCCTTGGGTGGGCAGCGCGTCGTAATCCGAACGAACCAGATACAGCCTACGGTCTCAAGATTCAGGTGGGGACTGTCATTAGCTTTAGTCAAGAAGGCGTAATTGCTAGCCGATTAAATATCGATTTAATGTCATTTTGTAGCCCCCCACGACAATTAAGTCACACAATTAACAGGAATATTGTATGTAAATTATTGTATTGCAACACGGATTAAATCAGTGTATTTTACTACTTGCCTACCACTTAATGTTAGCATAGTAGCTACACCCCCAAACTACATGTATGGTATATTGTGGAGCACAATAGCAATCACTACATTGTAGGATCTACTACCTGGACTCATGAGGGTGTTAGTAAAGATGAGCTGAATTTTCCCACTTTACAGCCATTATTAAAATGGAAAGAAGCTGGCTGTCAGCCAAAATGGGAAGAAATATCTAGCATGAGCGCTGCTGTCAAAGCAAACTGGGCACAATGGAATTCCCTCGTTCTTTAGAGTGGTGTACTTTACAGAAACTGTGAAAGTAATTATGGAAGACACACACATATACAGTTGGTCCTTCCAGAATGGAAGGATCCAGAAGTCTTTAAGGAACTGCATACATAATGCGGCAGCCAGTGGACACTTTCGAGTTAAAAGACCTTTGACAGAATTAGATTGAGATTCTACTGGCTTCATTGTCGAGAGGATGTTTAAAAGTGTTGCCGAATGTGCGAGGAAGGGCCCAAGGACCAGGGGACAAAATCACCTACAGAAATACAATGTTGGATCACCATTCGAGAGGATGGCAGTGGATATTTTGGGCCCCTTGTTTGTCACAGAGAGAGGTAATCGATATCTCCTGGTGGCCCAAAATTACTTTATTAAGTCGGCCGAGGTACTACGGCTGAGGCACTCATACAGAATGTCTTCTCGAGGTTTGGGGTGAAACTGTAACACCATTCTCATAAAGAAACTCTGAAGCTGCAGTGTTCCAGGAGGTAAGAAAGATTTCGGAGATGAAAGAGACTAGAACTACAGCCTTAACCCTCAGTCAGATGGAATTGTTGAGAGGCTTAACCGCACTCTTGAGCAGTACCTGAAGATCTTTGTGACAGACAACCAAAAGGACTGGGATTCAGAGGTGTCATCGTTTCTTCTTGCTTACCGCCCAGCAGTTCACTAGTCCACAAGGCTAGCACCAACAATAATGCTGTATGGAGGAGAGCTACGCCTCTCTAGTGACCTGCTGTTTGGCCGACTAACAGAAGAGGAAGCTGCAGCCCCAAATTATGCCAGCGAATGTAACAGTCTTTTTGGCACTCATTATTTTGCTCAACAGCACCTCAGAATAAATATAGACAGGATGAAGATGCTGTATGACAGGAAAGTGTCGGGCGCTGTATTTCAAGGACAACTGATGTGGCTGTACAACCCAATATTGAAGAAAGTATACTGCCCGAAGCTACAGATATGTTGTAAATGCCCCTACAGGATATGATCTTGCGGATTTGTCGTCATGGCTCTCAGGCGAAGCTTAAGGTTATCCACATCGACCGACTGGCACTCTACGAAGGTTCGGATGTCGTAGAGTCTGTTCGGGACGAACAGACCTGATGGCAGTATTACGTGTCGCTGATCTGTGCCACTGACCTTCGCCCGCCTCCCGCGAGCAGGCGGAAGAGAAGGACAGAGTAGTGATATGATAGCAGGGCGAAAAGTCACTGAAATGTTTTGAATGACAAGCGAGAGACAATTCTATCGGCGTTTTGAGTTATGAAGGCATTCTGCCGCGATACCCCTTTGGTGGCACGCCGCTCCTGACCTTCGGCGGATAATATTTTTGCGTTTCTCTGAATAATGATCTGGATTGCTCACCTCGTTCTCTCAGCATGACTCAGGGTGAGTTGAACCTAGGAGATGGCCAGAGCGACTGATGTAAAATGTGAGAGGCCTTCCGAGCCCGCAGATGTGTAATGGATGAGTTTAAGCAATAGACGACTAGCAAGAAGAGAAGCGTGCGGCGAGAGAAGTGACCAGCGGAAGGGAAAACTGTGACTGCGGACATGAGAGCAGTGAAGGGTAAGAATGCAGGCTGGACTATTGAACTGGATGTGTGAGTTGAAGACATCGCACATTATGGCAACAGACAGACTGCAATTGTGTTAATGATGAGTACGAGTTAATTGACTATAACCAAACAGAGACATTAAGATGGACGCTAATTAGAGTAAAAATATAAATTAATATATTTCTGCGCTCACTGAGAAATAAAAAGTGTAATAGTGAAGGTAGAAGATTTAATGCTTTAAATAATAGCTGTGTGAATAAATTAGAAATCGAATTTAGTTATTTTATTTCTGTAAAGACCTTCATCTCTCAGGAACTTAGATATGACCCTCTGGCATCCTTTGTAAAAGTATCATGTGTCACATTATATCTTAGAGTGGAGTAGTATTTTAGGGAAGTGAAGTGGTTTTCTGTTCAGTTCAGCTTCAGTTGAACTTGTTTGATACCATTAAATGTAAAACAATATTAATTATGTTTTGACGAGACTAATATTTGATACATACAAACAATAGTGAGTATATTTCATGTTATTACTTATCACTGCTGTACATACGTACTTTAACATATTGTGCTTTATTTACATCATAGTAAATTATTTACATGAATTAGATTAATATGTTCACAGTATTAGATTTATTTATATTTTAATTTCAGATGTTTGGGAAATAGACGTGCATTTTTGTAAAAATATACAATTATATCTACATGCGTTAGAATGATTAAATTCTTTACTTTTTTTTTTCCTTTTACCTTATGAATATTTGCATCGGATCAGAAAACTTTCACGAAATTCTAATCATGTTAATTTTTAAGCACTGAAGAATGTACCATCTGATGAAAATTTTCAAGTTTGTCCACGTTTTCAGTTTGCGGAACAGCAAATTAGACTTGGTAATATTTTGAAGCTGTTGAATCCTGCCGCAGCTTACGTATACACTACTCATATGTAATATCACCAGCCAACCGGATTTATTATATTGTTACCCATTTATAGGTATTTTCTGCAAGGTAATCTAACATTTATTACATGTCGACTTTACTTGCTCCCACTGTAAATAAGCGGCGGTCATAAATGGTTTATATTTCCTGCAATAAAGCTGTTGTGCTGAAATAATTTCGCTCCCTTGCTACCAACCGTTTCCGAGGTTCCTTCACCTCGTCGAGTCTTGAAAACAACCCACAATAAAACAGCCTGGAGGAGAACCGCTCCCGCGAAATGCATTCCATTTGCCATGCAACGTCTGGAAAATCCAGCCAACTGTAAGATCAATTGAATTATTTATAAACATAATTACGAACTTTGGCTGTTTATCATGGAAGTGTTTAATCTAATGAGTTATATAGTTATTTGTTCATCACTTTGGAAGATACCGCCTACACGTTTTGGAAAAAAAAAAAAAAAGCTTTTAGATCACATCTTGGGAACTAGACAATAGATTCCCCGACCCCCAAATTTTTAACATAACTAATGATATGGTAGGTCATTTTACCATAAACGACAAATATATAAGGGTCTTATTTTTCATATGGCGGCCATACAATTATTTTAGGTTAATTTGGCACGTATACCATAGACCAGAGTTCAATCAGTTCCAACGAAACATGATATTTTGAAAGAATCGGCTTCAACCATAAATACGCTACTTTATTACCTCTTTCGCCCAACATTGTATACGATAGTGCCTGCCTCACGAAAAATATAGTTTGTGTTTCATATTTTGTGAATCAATCACCCAATTAATTCCAAATTTAGCAATAAAAACCTGTAGTACATAATTTAAACTAACACGTTGAAAGCGTGTCTGACACTTATCTTTAAAATGGTGGCTGTATGAACAATTTTGATCTCTTTAATATTTCTACGAAACCATCTAACCAAGTTTAATCGAACTTTCTACACTGGCAGTGACTAATATTTCAATCATATGTCTACACAGACCTCCTTTTCCCCTCCTTTTGTGCGATAGCTTCAGTTTTAAGACATGTCTCGAGAAGCAATCAACCCCCCCCCCCCCCCCGGCTCCGTCATTAATTAGGCAAACAAATATTACTACTGTAGAGTATGTAAAATTATTATGTACATTGGATACTTATTTTCATATTGATGGCAATATCAATATGATATATTAACAAGCGTATTCTTTCTATATCAATCTTAGAGTTGGGCGTGCTTCATAAAATTTACTCGCGTACACATGTAGAGAAGATTATGGAAAGAAGTTATATTTGTAACTATTTCTTTACAATATGATATCGACTAGGTATTTAAAAACATGGCATGATATTGTGATGTATGAAGGATCTCGAATACCGAGAGCGGAAAAAAAGAAAATCATCATATGCAGAGAAAAAGAATGTAACGCTGAATTTAAGAAAATACAAATTCAAATTCTCCTGCGATGTAGGACAAATCTTTCTGAACGCTGTGATGTCACATTTTATTTCCCGGAAGCTGCTGTGTTGTACAACTAGTAGACTTGGAACGTGAAATCGTCCAACATCACAACAAAGCAATCCAATTGACACCGACAATGTCGATCACAATCAACAGTCGTTTTCAGGGGAAAAAAGAATTCTCTCCAGCTAGACGCCCCTGTAATTTCCGGCTCTGCCGGGGATTTTTTATAGCCACTCGCCTCTGAAAGCCGCATAGCGTTTATCGCTCAAGCAGAGCAAAAAAGGAAAATAAACACAGATAGAAAGATAATAAAAAGATAGAGCAAAACGACTGGAAGAAAAAAATCCCCTGAAGTAGGAACAAAGAAAAGAAATGTGTTGTTTCTAGGAGTGTTGGTAGTGTTGCGTGATCTTAGGACTCGCCCCACGATTCCAACAACACGCAACTCGAAGAGAGCTGAGAAACGGACGCTCATATTTTCGAACTGATAGGAATAAGGAAAGCCAACCACGAAAAGAAAAGTAAGCTATGAATATCGTCTCTGTTATCTGAGAGAGTTTCGTGATTGAAACACAGGTTCAACAATTATAAAAAAAAAAAAATTTTTTTTAATAATTTTTTACCAGAATTTGGCCACAGCCAGAGAGCATTCTCCAAGGCTTAAAGTAGGTCTCTTGTGCGTATGAAGTTGTACATAGTCGACAATAAAGCATGCGTCTGACAGTCTCGTCTTCTCCGTGATCGCATTTGATGTTGAAATAAAATTGCGATGCTTGTAAATGGGACCGGAAGTGTCATGGTGCACGCTCGGCACCTGTTTTCCCGTCACTTGGTTCTGAGCGAGTTTGACGGGCGACCATGCTGAAAATGGAGAGCCGTTCTACATTATTGCAGTGTATTTAAAAGACCTTCCATATCAGTCGTTTTCCAAAGGGTTTATCGAAATTTTGGGCTTGACAAGACGTAAATAATAATGTTCAACTCCTTTTTATTTTTTAGATTTCCACAGGCTTCATTATTCTCGGAGCACTGATAGAAGACAAGAAAGGATTTTTTTAAATTATCTTTGAAATGAATTGTGCTGTGGGGAATACTGTGAGATAGATAGTGTGAGAAATAATATTCAAGCCCCACGTATGGGTATAATTGGTGTTCTTTAATGTATGTGAAGACAAATAGAGAGATACTCATATGTGTAATTATTATGCAACATGTAGGCAAAGTTTGCAAATAAACAACTGAATGTATAGGTGACAGAACACACTCTGCAAAATACTAAAAATCACCACAGAAACATCAACAGACTTACATCTTACCAGCATGTTTCCTTGTATCCAGGCTTATCTCCGCCTCCACACAGCTATACATATGTCACACTTTAAATATTTTCTGGGAAAAATATGGAAACTAACTACTAGCATATCAATCACAGAAGTCCAAGTGTGAAGTGGAGTTTAATGCAAACAAAATATTTTCTCAATTTAAAAAATGTTTCCTACTTTATATTGTAACCACAGAATATTTACCAATACTACGCAGCAGTTGGACTAGAATATTAAATTTAAAATTCTGTCAAAAATAGCTATTATGTGCTTGTGCTTGGCAACCATAATTAAAGTCTTTGCAGTTTTTAAAAGTCCGCACCAAATTAAAAATTTTTTAGTGTGCAGAAAGTTTGGTTAATGTTGAAATAGTAATCACACTCACACGTTACATTTTACAAGAAATCTGCTTATGTGTATACACTGACTAAAATGTCCCTGGCTAGCAATTTCAAAAACAGTACAGTAAAATACGAGTTCTTATTTTCAGGCACTGTGTGATAGGCAAGAAAGTGTTGTATTAAATGTGTAGTTAACAGGAAAACGTCTTTAACACCCCATCACTGGACCAACGGTCACTTAGTATGGTGGTGATATACCTTATATTTCTGCGTTATATTTAAAGTTGCAAAGCTCCTAAGCCCTCTTCAGGCAGTTTAAAAACACTCTGCCGGCTATATACGTAAAACGGAGCATGTTTGTCGGGGTCAAACTCACTTTCAAATGATAATTTACCACTGTTCAGACGGAGCTCAGGTCTACCCGACCTGTTACGTTAGGGAACCATTACAAACAAGATGGAGACCAGAACATTCTTTCAACAACTCAATTTGGCGTCGGTTAACTGATTTGAATTTACCTATGTGACATAGGGCTTATATCGGGGTGCATTCCTTATTATTACAACCAATACGTCGTTATCAACCATTACCAACTTACACAAATTAACATGTGGCTCAAAACTTAACAATATTAAAATTAATACGTAATATTGAATATATGAATAATAACCTTTAAACTGCTGAGTGTACGATAGTAAATTCTAAAATAAAATAAAAATAAAAATAAAATTACTGAACAATAAACTTATGTGTAGAACACGTCGTAACAATAGCATTTATATCAAATAAACATGTGTGTACTCGTATGCTAGATTTATATACCACTGTAAGACTTAATAATACTAATTAGATGTTCTACATAATGAGACGTTAAATCTTCAATCAGAGCTTCGAGAATAACGAACGCAGAGAATTTTTAACCATTTAATAAGTTGTTATAAAATTGTTATTTACGTATTGCCGAACCAAACAATTTGAATAATCCTCTGTAAAACAAATTGTAACTAAAATTATATTAATATACGATTTTCGTGCGCCATTCCCCTTGGGGCCACGGAGGCAGAGCGATTAGCACGCTAGCCTCCCACTAAGGAGAACCGGGCCCAATCCCTAGCTGGGTTACCGGGATTTTCACAAGTGGGAATCGTGCCGGACGATGCCGTTGTTCGGCGGGTTTTCTCGGGGATCTCCCGTTTCCCCGCCCCATCATTCCGGCACGGCTCCATATTCACTTAAATCATTCTCCTCTGCTATCAAGACCTCGCTGTTAAGAGCCGCCCAAATCTCTTCACTCGCCCATTCCCCTTAAACTGCTCGAGTTGCGTAGTTTGACGGGACAGCGTGGCCGGCCGGCCTGCCTGCTTGCTTTCCTGCTGGGCTTCCTTCCATCACGTGACCTCTGTACCGCAGCTCTGTCATCGGCTACGTCACCGTCTGTTTCCAATTATTTTGGCAATATTTTGCGACGCTAGGTGTCGCCGAACAGTTGAATAACTCTTAATTGCTGGCCGTACGCACGCTTCGCGGGTTACCCGCCTCTCTCCTTAGTCCTTCCTTCTTCGGCCTCCTTTCCAATCATCATTCATCATGCTGCTGTCATCGGGAACACCTCTACAGGAGGTGACTACTTTGAAGAAAACCCTTACCTGCCGGCACTGGGCCGACATGTTGGGCAACACCACTCGTTAGCTACAAACAGAGTCTACTATTGCAGCGATTACGACGGTGAGTCACGTCGAGCTGTAGAGAAATTAATTTTAAAATTGTGAAACGTCAGTCCGTAGTTTTCGGGTCGTTATGTTCTGGGGTAATGGCTTGGTAGCTTTTTCCACAGGACAGTGTCATGAAGATATGTAGGCGGCCCTTTGTCAATTCAATCGTCGTGTGGTGGGTTTTGTTGCTCACAGCCTTCAGATGATCTGGCCGACGTGTCTGTTAATTTTGTCAGCTCTTGTTTCAACTAATGATAGTTTCCAGGTTTCTTACTAGCCTCCAACGAGTGTTGAATTATGCCCGGAGAAGTTCCGAGTTGGTAGAATGCGGCTATGAAAGGGCACAGAGTGTCGCCCGCACCTACCAGACTAGAATTATGGGGAACAACCCTTTTGTGTTGGGAGGCCAAACGAGTTAATATTCTCTTGCGTATTTATGATCCTTTAATTTGGTTATCTGCAGTTTGTCCGCCTTGTTCATGAGTTACGTATTTGTGTCATTTAGGAAGTATAGTAATTCTTCCGTTGACCAGATTGCGGTTTTGGTTATTGATCGATTTTGCAAAAGGCTGACACTAGAATGCTTATTCCCGCATTTGACACTTTGCTAGTCCCATGGTCGCCCGACATGCTGTCGCGATCTCATAAAAGAGAGTATATTGGCGGCGACAAATAACATTTTCAACTTTATATCTTATTGTGAATTATCATTCTGCAGTCGACGTGCAAAATATATTACTTTATTTCAAACACACACTTAGATAATAATTGACGAGTAGTTGTTAAAAGGAATAGGTCAGGAATATTGCCTAATGATTACCCAATTTATGAAAGACTCATTGTATGAGGAGAGCTTGGTTAACTAGGAATTTAGCTGCTTTCCTGTCAAGATTACGAGAAGTTTTGTATGGAATTTGAATATATCGCGCTGGCTTGCATTTCTCAATTTAGTGTGGAGTACAGTCTTGTTAATCCTGTATACTGGATGTCGTGTTGTTAATTTTAAAACAAATAAAGTTTATAGTCGTTAGCGGCACTGCGCTGACAATATTGAAATATATTAAAGGGCGAAATTTTGGTAGCCCTCTTCAGAAATATTTAAACGCAAGCGCGAATGTGATATTGAAATGTTCCTATATTTAAAGGTGTGATATAACTTGGTTCCTAGTGATATTAACTTTAATGGATCATTTTATCATACCTATACCAGTCAGTCAATGATCCTTGGTGTGGAAAACAAGTAAGATAGCATTTCTAGCAGCTTACTTAGAAAGCTGCCCTTGATTTAAAATAGAGTTTCAGAGAATTCGTGGTTCTCCACGTAACCTTGCACGCTAAGTGGATATTGTTATTGTGACAATCTCTTAAACTGATTTTTAATTATTATTCGAAAACGGTGAGTATTTCTGAAAGTTGTCACTGTGTTTGAAGAGGTAAAACGGCCTCGTATCATTACTGGTTTGAAGGAATTTAAACGGCTCTAATTACTCTAGCTTGTGCTAAACTGCCTTATCTAAAGAATTATTGTAGTCCGCAAGTATTTTCTCCATTCAAGATTTTCTCCGCAAAATAATAGATTTCAATATCCTATCATTTTGAAAGAGCGTGCACTCCTTTAATGAACATATTAATCAAGTGTATTAACTTTAGTCTGGATGCTCTTTGTCGACATTTTTCTATGCGAGCACTGTAACGAAATAAAATATTTGTATAAATAAAATAGCTGACCTTGATTGAATGTTTGACATGCTGTGTGCAAGAGGTTTCCTTGAGTCCTTGATTTACGGCACAATTTGACCGAGAGCGTCTAACTTGTTCTTCTACACCTGGGACGAAAATGGTAGCTCTGGCATCACATTATATCGCCTGTTCGCAGCTTATCCACACTTTTTGATTAAAAACTTTGAAAAATTACCCCATGTGTGACGCGTTTATTAATTTTCACAATATGTCATGTATCATAAACATTTTATACTTCTGTTGACATAAAAACACCTTATTTTGACGTGAATGGGAGGCAATCCAGAAAAACTGACGATAACAAAATCGGGGCATTGCAGCTCCGAATCTATCTATTGCATTCGAAATTCAATTACACCACTCGATTGCCAAAGGATCAAAGAATATACTACGTTGAGTGAGGACTGTGAAACAACACGTAAGGATGGGGGGGGGGGGGGGCGCAATTTTGAGTTCGTTTCGCTGCGTTTGACTAGGAGAAGCTACGACGCTCGTTTAGGTTTCAATCCACAGCTCTCGGCTATATCAATCGATTGCGTATATAAAAACATTTGTGTCGCGTGGTTATGGTGAAATTGTACGAGTTTAACGTAAAAAAAAAAAATAAGAAATCTTAACACAATGTCGGCCTATACTCGTCAAAAGTCAAGTCGAAATACAGTAATACCCATAACATCCCATACGATCGAGTGAAGCGATGCCGGGAACGTAAAATAATCACCAATGCGTCCAAGCTCGTCAACGTAGACATATTCACGCAAAACAAACAGCCGTGTCCCCAACAGAGCCACGCCCCATTTTTAGTTACATTGAAAATCCACTTATATCATATCTATAAATTACATTATTGAGTTTATAGTTAATATGAATAGAAACAGGCAGAAAATTGCTGTGTTGGCTATACCTAGTTAGAAAGAGTTCTTGTGAGACATATTATTTTTGAGAGTGCGTACGAATGCGGTGCGCTGTCCTTTTGGTGTAATTTTCTAGACTCGGTTAAGCTTTGTTTGCATGAGGCGAAGGAATATCCTACAAGAAGAACTTTATCAGGGGATTCAGAAAATTTGGAAGTATCCATGAATGGACACTATATACGAAGACGTCATGGAGATCGGCACACAGTGAGGGGTTTTATTCTCGGGGGAGGGGACTGTAGGGAATCGTTGTGAACTTATACTTGGCGACTGATAATTAGCAAGTTAATTAAATCGGTATTTAAAATGTAAAATTTACTATTTTTATCTCAAATTACAATTCGCTATTAGTTTCATTTATCCGTAGAAGTTTTCCTCAGTGTTAATATTTTATTAGTAACTCGTGTTTTCCTGGAGTTAAATATTTTAACAATGTAATATTTAATTACGAAATTTTAATAGAAACAGTGTTATGTAAGCTGCTAACGGAATATAATGTAATTTTATACAACTTTTATATAAACCATGTAATTAAGTTGAGAAATTGTAAACATGGTAAAGTTTTGAATGACAGTGGACGAAAAAAAAAAACCTGTTTTGAGTGTGCCCTAAACTGTACCGGCAAAAAAATTAACGAAAAAAAATCAGATTGAACAGGCTAAAGTCAGCCCAATAGGTAACCCTGCTACGACAGCAGCTCGTGTACATATCATCACCATACTTGGTATTGTTACTAAGATGGCGTCTTGCAGTGGTGCATGCAGATATGAGTGAGGGTTATCACTGGGAATTCTGGGCGAATGCCTGTGGGATGTGCGACCCCTATTGATGCGTTTAAATGTCCATCCATTTAAGTATCGTATAATACGGAAATAATGATAATTTCTGTAAGGCTTCGTGGTGACCATGCCCCATACCACGAATGGATTTAACTAATTTTCACCTTCTGCGCGTGTCCTCAACGTTTCTTCAAGAATTGCATTATGAGCTGTCGAAGCACGTGTTATTGTAGCGGATGTAGATATGCATTGAGGAGGGGAATACATTAAAGCCACATGTTTACCAGCGATAATTAAGATTGTAATGATACTACAATTAATATTTAGTGAACTGACTACATCATTTCTTTTATTTCCTGTTGCTATACTACGTGTATTTATTAATACTGCAATATCTACAATGTACTGGTTTCAAGCATAATCTAATTTCCCCCCATGTAAAATCAAGCTCCAAGACAGGGTCCCAAGGTCCTTAGCCCACCCCTTAGATCCACCCCTGCTATGTTTAGCATGTCATGTTTTATAGAAGCCGCGGTGGTGTAGTTGTTAGCCTACTCGCATTCGACGAAGGCGAATCGGGTTCGAGTCCCGGCCGGATGACCCCCAGATTTTCGCGTGTGGGAATAACACCAGTCGATGCCGCTGGTCAGCGGGTTTTCCATATTCACCTCAATCACCCTCATCGGCTCTCAGGAACTCGATGAAGAGCCGCTAAAATATTTTCACTCACTCGCTTGTTTTATACACAGAGTAAGAATCAGCGTATTATATACACATTGCTAAATATAATTTCACGATCTCACTTGACCGACGGATAAATAAAGTCAGCAGGTCCACGCAAAGGTAATTTTACATTTGGCGTAAGGATACAAAATGTGGATAGAAGTAGATGTTAATATAGGAATTCAGTAGTGCTCAAATTACCGTGGACCACCTATATTTACCTTTATAACAGCTCGCGCTTTTACGAAAAATATAATACTGTGTGTAACTTTATACCGTAATTGCATTACAACTCGGTTGGAAGAATTGTGCTAACATCATAAAACACCCAATAATGCAAACATTAAGCTAACCTTAGTCTAAGTCAAGTAGTTCAGACATTTGTAATGGGAAAGAGGCCATTCAGTTTTGCGACAAAGAGATGGTTTGCATCAGCTTATATGCGCACTCTATACCAATGGTCCTCTACGAGTGAAGTGATTTGGGCGACTCTTAACAGCGACGTCTTGAGAGCCAATGAGGGCGATTGAGGTGAGTGTGGAGCATCGCCGGAATGAAAGTGCGGGGCAAACGGGAGATCCCCGAGAAAACCCGCCATCCAGCGGCATCATCCGGCACGATCCCCACTTGCGAAAGTTATCTACGAGAGGTGCACGCTAAAGCATTGTGCATAAGTGGTAAGTAAGCCGGAGAGTTAGCGGTCCTCTCCTCACTCAGACACTGGTACGACTCAATGTGTGTGCATAAGTGGTAAGTAAGCCGGAGAGTTAGCGGTCCTCTCCTCACTCAGGCACTGGTACGACTCAATGTGTGTGCATAAGTGGTAAGTAAGCCGGAGAGTTAGCGGTCCTCTCCTCACTCAGACACTGGTACGACTCAATGTGTGTGCATAAGTGGTAAGTAAGCCGGAGAGTTAGCGGTCCTCTCCTCACTCAGACACTGGTACGACTCAATGTGTGTGTACATAAGTGGTAAGTAAGCCGGAGAGTTAGCGGTCCTCTCCTCACTCAGGCACTGGTACGACTCAATGTGTGTGCATAAGTGGTAAGTAAGCCGGAGAGTTAGCGGTCCTCTCCTCACTCAGGCACTGGTACGACTCAATGTGTGTGCATAAGTGGTAAGTAAGCCGGAGAGTTAGCGGTCCTCTCCTCACTCAGGCACTGGTACGACTCAATGTGTGTGCATAAGTGGTAAGTAAGCCGGAGAGTTAGCGGTCCTCTCCTCACTCAGGCACTGGTACGACTCAATGTGTGTGCATAAGTGGTAAGTAAGCCGGAGAGTTAGCGGTCCTCTCCTCACTCAGACACTGGTACGACTCAATGTGTGTGCATAAGTGGTAAGTAAGCCGGAGAGTTAGCGGTCCTCTCCTCACTCAGGCACTGGTACGACTCAATGTGTGTGTATAAGTGGTAAGTAAGCCGGAGAGTTAGCGGTCCTCTCCTCACTTGGACACTGGTACGACTCAATGTGTGTGCATAAGTGGTAAGTAAGCCGGAGAGTTAGCGGTCCTCTCCTCACTCAGGCACTGGTACGACTCAATGTGTGTGCATAAGTGGTAAGTAAGCCGGAGAGTTAGCGGTCCTCTCCTCACTCAGACACTGGTACGACTCAATGTGTGTGCATAAGTGGTAAGTAAGCCGGAGAGTTAGCGGTCCTCTCCTCACTCAGGCACTGGTACGACTCAATGTGTGTGTATAAGTGGTAAGTAAGCCGGAGAGTTAGCGGTCCTCTCCTCACTCAGGCACTGGTACGACTCAATGTGTGTGTATAAGTGGTAAGTAAGCCGGAGAGTTAGCGGTCCTCTCCTCACTTGGACACTGGTACGACTCAATGTGTGTGCATAAGTAGTAAGTAAGCCGGAGAGTTAGCGGTCCTCTCCTCACTTGGACACTGGTACGACTCAATGTGTGTGCATAAGTGGTAAGTAATCCGGAGAGTTAGCGGTCCTCTCCTCACTCAGACACTGGTACGACTCAATGTGTGTGCATTTTGACGGTACGGCCAGTCATCCTAGTCTTTCTGTACACAACAGTTCGATTTAAAACAAACTCGTTCTTTAATTTTCGTGTATACGCCGGACTTCGTAATGCGTAACTCAGCTGAATGATATTTTCTACCAGTGCATTATCTTGGTAGTATTCCCACAGAAGGTTAAACAATTTACAGTAATAAAATGTCTATTTCAATAAGTTGAAATGCATTGACACTGATGTAACTGTAGACGTAATAAATAAACTCGTGTTTCTAATAAGTCAAATAAATCCGTTGTCAAATATAGATTTCTTCACAAAGTTCACCCACATTTATCTTTCGCGTTTCTCACTGTTTCTGTTTACTCGTTACACTTCGTTAAACGGTGTCTGTACGTGGTATGTGCGAAGAGTTCACCCTAGGTGAGGCGAGACATGACGACGTATGTTTCTTGAATGGCTTTCTTCAACAGTAGTTTTTTCTCAGTATGTTCAAGCTTCCATCGTTCCCGAGTGCAAACGACTCAATACTTCTTACGTTGGCAGTAACTTAAGCAGGCGTGTAACATATTAAACCACATATTCCTTTGTCTGCATTATTTCAAGACAACGCCACCCGAAAAATTTGGTTCTTACACCATAACTTGGCAACTATTCAATCAATTCAAGACTAATATAGTATCCAAGTAATGCTATCGGAGGTTACGCTATACCCGTACGGTTTCAATATCAGAAACTTATTTTCGAAATGGTGGCCATATTAATATTTTATATTGTTGTCAAAGTTATTGGGCATATTAGAGTTACTTCAACCAAACTTTATATATACTAGTATTCTTTTTGCAAAAATTGAATGTATATATATATTTTGTCATGTTTTTTAAAGATAGAATGATATAAAATTTCGGAATCTAATGAAACTAACTTAATATTACTATCAATAATAAAACTAATACACAGAGCTTAATATAAGTAAAACTAAACTCTTTATCACAGTAACTTCTCAAACAATTCCCCACAATATTCTGATTGCAAACATTTCCAAGGCGAAGTAAATATTTCATAAAATAGTCTTTCACTTCAGCACACCAAGATCAGTTTATGGTTAACATAGATATGGTATTTCGCAGTAAATAAAAATTAATGAAGATTTTTAAAAAATGTGGTGTATTACTACTGCCTCTAGAATCTATTATTTTATAGGTTAGCATCATAGCTCAGAATATATTGGACTGATTACTATCAAATCTTGTGTGAAATTCAATCTGCGTGAACTTAGTAACGTACGACATACTGTTAATGTCTTTGAGTACCTTCTCAACATTACTTGCATATAAGTTTAGAGGAAAGAAGGGTAATTATATATATCGGTAACAAACCGTTTTGCGTTGCACGACTGGCTCCTACATAGTGCATTATCACTACGATGACTACATAATTAAATCAATAAATTCCCAACGGACAGAAATTTTGGTCGACGTAGCCAAACGGCGAACATCAATAAATCCATCAGATAAAGAATGGAGACATCGTGTTTACTGCGTAGCGCGGCTTTGTTCACATGCGCACTAATTTTGTGATCAGAATATTGAAATAGAAAGGAGCGAAGGAGTGGAGCGAAGCTTCGAGGGAGGGGAAGGGTCTGCTGGTACACATTTCGAACAAAGAGTGTATCACGAGTACGGTGAGAGAGTTATCTGGAAAAATCATTTCGGCATTTTATTTTGCCAGTTACGTTACTCCGCATCTTTCGTCGCCGATGTTTTCACCCCTCCGATTCAAACCCTACCCAACCCAACCCAACCCAACCCAACCCTCCGCCGCCGCCGGCCTCACAGCCATCTATATACGGCGCAGCGTGTTTGTGGCGATTATGATCGTCCCGTTATTACTGACGAAGACTAATAAAAGTAGCCAGCGGCCATGTGGTCAGGGAGCAGCTGAGAGAAGAATGATGGGGGAGGGAGGGTTCTCGGCTCATATTGACGACTATCGTTATACCTTCCCTTCAAAACAACGGAGGCTGCACTGGGTGTGTTGGAGTGAGACCGTCCAGATAGCGTGGCTCTCTTACTGAGAAGCAAACCGGTTCAAGTCCAAATTATAATTTTTATCGTTTCGTCAAAACGTACTACAGGAGGATAAGTAATATGTAAGTAAACTGCGAATGCTTTGCAGAACTTGAATCCACCCACGAAATGAGTAAGCCTATTTACTCATATATTAATTAAAAATACATAAAACATCATTTTTGTTTTAGTTCATAGCGAAATAAAATATTTTTGGAAAATAATGTACATAAAACGGCAGGTAAAATAAAATTATAATAGCGCTAAAGAATTTTTCCCTCACATAAATTCCACAAATAGTGAGTAACAAAAATTAAGCTTCGAAAAGCTGCAAATTTGTATATTGAAAATAGCATACCGATAATTCAGGTAACGGAAGTATAAAATAATTCGAAATATTATTATATAACTTTCGAAGAGCCCGTATAATCAAAATGAATGGTAAATGATAAAATGAGGCAAGAGTCGTATCTGTTTATACTTAAATGTAAGGAAGTATTTGCATTTTGAAGCTGGAGGAATTATGTTTCGGGCGACCGAAGTTTAAGGGAGTATCATAAAACTGAAAAATAAATAAATAAAATAAAAAATAAAAAATAGCATGACTGTGGAGGTGATACCGAACGTTTATTTACCTCAAAATTCAATCGAGTCTAAAAGAGCAATGCCGAATTGTGATCTGCACAAGGGGGATAAGGTCGAACGCGAGTCCGCCTCGGGATAAACGACAGAAGGGCGACCGACGGAATGGTCAGCGAACAGTAAATCAAGGATTTGCCATATCGAGGAAAGCCAGCCAAGATCTCGGGCGAGTGACCGCAGAAAAATGAGGGTTCTTCCTTCCCCCAAATCCATCCCCCTTGGCACGATCTCATAAGCTGGTCGCTGCCACAGCCATCCTCCTGCGGACGAAATACAGTTATTGACAGCGATGAGAGCTCGGCGAGGGGTAATTACAGTTGATGGCAATCTCTCAGTTCTTTGCGAGAGATTAAACGAGGTGATTTGTCAAAGAAATAATAAAGGAAGACTTCACTTCCGCCGATACAGCTTACCAGAGTCACATTTCTGCTATTGGTCAGGGGGGAACAGAAATGAAAAGTTATGGTTTATGGACGCTCTCTACATTGCAGAGCACCGGGTGAGCAAAAAATGTATATAACATTCCACGATAAAGTAACTTCTCTTATATGGCCGTGCATGCCGTCATATACTACTGCAAATTTCCCTTTCTGGTGCGATATAAAGAAAAGGTTATCAACCTGTCTTAATATTTCTACATGAACGGAAACATTTCGCTGGCGTCGGCATTCAGTTTCACAGGTTTTTGTGACCTTGGTCGCTCCAAGTGAATTAAACTCGGATAACATTTGCAAGTCGAAGTAATTCATTTAATTTGCAATGCACGGGTTTCCGAAGTGACGGGTAGAACTTGTTAAATGTGTTGATTTGTTTGATTAACAAGGCAAGGAATTTGCCAGTTGCATGGTCCAGATGATAGCGTAGGCTTTTATGGTGCGTGTTTCACAATTAGCCTAGAATGGTGGAGGTATGCCGCTGTAAGATATTATTCGCAGTTCTACCACACCACTGAATATGTATCTTGAGAAAGCATGACCTGTAAAGTTTCTCCTTATACATCCTTGGTAGTGATCCTACATTTACTCACGAGGAAGTCAAATGTGAAAGGAACTTTCTAATTTTGTGTAGTAGCGACGCTGAATATGCGTATATTTGCAGCCTGAAGCGTGGTCTTATTTCCGTACAATGCGTAGGTTAAATTCTTACAGTTTAGGAAGTTCACTAGAAAAAAATTTCACAGTGATCCGATTTCTTCTCCCAGCGGTGCTGTAGGGTTAGTATTTATTTACGTAATTTCCAGATCCCGTTTTTAAAGCACACTGACAGAGTTACTTAGTTTTGAGATCACAGCTGCCGAAGAGCTAAAGAGTAAAAACAACTATTTGTATGCTTGAATTGTGTAAGCTGCACTGAATTATCGGAAGAAGCACCTGCAGATTACTTATCGGACCAAAAATATTTGACATGATGTAAAATGTTTATTAAGATACGATGGGGAAAAATGTGTTCAGAATACTGTATATGCTCGAGAAGAAAAGTAGTTGTAATCTACGACACATTTTCTGCAATTTAGTGTCTGATGAACTGCGAAAACTCAGTGACATTGGCATTTCAAATGTATACTAAGTGACATTGGTATTTCGAATGTATACTATGTGACATTGGTATTTCAAATGTATACTAAGTGACATTGGTATTTCGAATGTATACTATGTGACATTGGTATTTCGAATGTATACTCTGTGACATTGGTATTTCAAATGTATACTAAGCAATACATTAATAAGTATTAGACTTTACGTTCGGAGCATAAATTATTAATATATTTTAGAAACATTTAAAAATTACAACGTTTCTCTCAAGACATGTCTACATGACCACAGAGAAGTGAAGCTAACCTCGCTAGAATTGCTATGTCTCTATAGAACGAGTAGGAGGCACCAAGGAGACGAGTCATTATTTAATTCAACGAAACAGATACCAAAATTCGAAGTTAATGGTCGCTTATAAAGTTTGTTTAAATTTCCAAAGCAATTTTTTAATTTATCGTGAAACTGACACCGAATTTATATATTCCAGCTCGTTAACAGTCAACCTCGGAGAACCGAATGAAGTTTCATTTCTATAATTCGGTTTTAGCGTAGTGTAAAGCCATCCATACTGTAGGTGCCACAAATTAAAAGATTTCTCTTAACATAATTCATTATTATATAACAGAGTTCAAAACTGCTGTCACATGAACAAGACCAGCTAGATTAACTTGAAAAATAGTTTATTATAAAAACAAGTGGAATAAAACCTCTGAGTTAATATTATTAGGATATTATTTTTAATTATATTCGTACTTATGTAGGCAAAGAGTTTGAATATACTGCTTGGCCAGCCAGACAAACAAACAAAAACCATAAAAGATGCCTGCATTTGACTAGTAATTAAGTTAACAAAATAATTATATTTTAGTATGTAAATGATTACAGTTACAGTTGCACGAACGTAAGTAGGTACAGGCATGTATGTGGGTACAGAGAGCATCAAAATAATGTACCTCACCAAGCATGTAAAGCAGGGTACCAAAACTGGCAGACTTCACTTAGTATGGCGTTGAACGATCTGCAGTACGGAGACAGATGGCGATACGGTCGGGCATGAAGGCATGCAGACGTCGGATGCTCTCCCGAGGAAGAGGTACGGTCGGGCATGAAGGCATGCAGACGTCGAATGCTCTCCCGAGGAAGAGGTACGGTCGGGCATGAAGGCATGCAGACGTCGGATGCTCTCCCGAGGAAGAGGTACGGTCGGGCATGAAGGCATGCAGGCGTCGAATGCTCTCCCGAGGAAGATCCTGCAACAACTGGCCCTCCAAATCCACCGCATTTGCAGCTGGTCAAAGTTGACATCCAATCTGTTCCCAAATTTTCTCGAAGGGCGATAAAGGCTGTTCTCCTACCTGCATATATTTTAACGGGCGCACCGAGTGACATGCGACCAGTAAAAATTGTAACGATGGAGGGATAAAAATTGTTAGGGTAACCATTTGTGATGACTTAAATCATTTATCTTGCTTCCTCTATTTATTAATGCACCGAAGTGTAAAAATGAGCAGATTTGTAGGATAATTTCTTTTCTAATAATTTCACAGTTTCGCCTGACCGCCGCATTAATAAAGTGACGAGGCCCATAGCAATGTAAATTTTACATGAGGCGGAGGAATACCCAACGTGTGTAAAAGTAGATCTTAAGCACGGTTTTCAAAAGTGCTCATTTTTCCGTGAACAGCCTGTACCGCTCGTTGGCGCGGCGTGTGCTGCTCTACGCCGAAGCGTGGACCACGACGCTGGCCAGAAAGTCTCCAGACTCGCATTCGGCGGTCGTCTCTGTCCAGATGGAGCTGTGATTCGTCGCTGACCACCGCACCGCAATCCGCAAGCTGCCGAGATCACGTGTGCTCGGCGATGCTCAGGTCGTAATGGTAGGTGTTGTAAGGGACGCCGTGACTTCACATCCACCTCCGCTAGCCACGTATAGGGTGTTCACGTTAAAGTCAGCACTTTTTAAGGCCCTCCTAACAGGCTTTAACCACTAATAAATACATCTTATTGCAGCATCAGGCATTAAATTCTGAGGTTGGTGTAATGTATACACTATGTTTATTTGTCACAAAACAATGTTTATATTCAAATGCACCAGGAAGAGTGAAATAGGATGAAAGGAAAAATTTAGAAGGGCGTTAAAAAGTACTCACTTTACCGTGAACAGCATATAGTAATGGTACTGGTGGACACAGGTGTATCCCCAGCTGCCGTGACATGTCCCTGGATGGAGCGCAGTCTCACCTGTGGAGTGCTTACAGCCTATCGCACGATGAAACGATCCTCGCTGCTTGTAGTCAGCTGGGCTCGACCCGAGCCTTGTTGACGGGTGTGAGTGTACCCTCCTGCTATCACTGCGTGCAACACAGACTCACAGCGTAGGCAGGACGGTTCAAGTGCCGAGCGTCCTCTCTCAAACTCATCCAGCTGGGCAAGATCTTGTTGAATGCGCCGCCAGGGCGTGTTCATTGAACTTGTGTCTGTGATTCCCACTGCTACTAATACCATATTAAGTGACTTGCATCTATGAATGAGGAAGGGACATGTATGCTCCATAGTGGCGCATACGCGCAACTAAACCGCATTGAACACAAATATATTTTGTGGCATCCTTCGTAATCCTCGCGAGGTTAGTTGATGTTGATTTTTTTTTTTTGCAAATAAGTGTATATTGTGTCTTCTGCGCTATGTAGTAATTTTGCTTTTATATACGTACCGTGAACACAAGAACTCGCGATAGATGATAAGCAGTTATTTAGCCAATGCATTTTCTTACTGAAAAAACATGCTTTTTTTACAACTTTCCATCTAAATGAGTATTACTTACATGGTTTGAGGAATAAAATAATTAAAATAATAAATTAATTTTAATAATAAATTTTTATATAATATTTTAGCGCAGTCAGTAATACGCTCTGTCCCATTATAAATTATTTATTTAGATGTCTGTTCTAAAAACTATGGAAAATTGGTACTTTATTTTTAATAGGATTGAATGTCGTTAATTCTTCCTTTATTGTTATTCTTTGTATACTTTATGAAGTCGCATATTAGCCTCTAAAGTTTCAAACTCGCGTAGTAACACACTCCACAGTAACGTAAATTCCGTTTTCGTATTACATATATAAATTTATTGTAACAATTCAGAAATTATTTTTAATACAGTTCCGCTTTGCAGAATTATACAAACAGTACAGCAGATTTTCAGGACGTTTTCTTCTAAATTTTAAAATGAAAAATAATTAGTTTGGCTAGTGTTAATTCTTCATTTTTATGTGTAAACTTTTGATTGTTGGATGCACGAGTAATTTAATTTCCTTGGATCAGACGCATGCACATTACAATCGTTTTTAAACCTAAAAGACTATCTGGGATATGATTTGAGACAAACATAAATAGTTAAAAACAGGTAATTTTTTTTTTCTCCAATGAATAGAGCTGGACGAAGCATGAAAATATATGATAATATGTAGAACTATGCGTCTTTCGCGAAAAAAAAAATTAAGTGCGTGGTAACATTTCAATATCGCTAGTTGCAGTCTAGCTACTTTCCTACTGACCGCATGTCTTTGTGAGAAGAAATATTATTGCCGGACTCTGTTAATCATTATTAAGTTACTCCGGCATTGGGCGTCTTTGATTCGCGGGCAAGCACGTGACACGTGACAATTAAATCCTTCCAATCACGTGTAAGTGGTTCTGTTTCGGAGTGCAAATTCGCTGTGGAATCTTTTCGCGAAAAACAAGCGTCCTTGACAATGCACTATTGAAGTTGGAGCTTAAGCTTAAGCTTGAGCTTGCGTACGTGATGCCTTTCGTAAGTATTTTATACGAAATGAAAACACGTTACATTTGAAAACATGCGCGACATCGCAAACTGTTGACGCTGGAGCAGAACAACTCGGGATGTTTTGTTTTTCATAGTCATGCGAGTGTTTTTGTAAAGAGCGTGTGCCAGAAATTTCATTTGCTTGAAAGTTTCGCGCAGTTTGATTGATTATCCCTGCCTCTCTTCCCTTCCTGAAATCATGAACAGTACCTCCGACCTGCTGCCAGATGTTTAATAATCTCCCAGCTCGTTCTTCTACCCCGCAGGAGTTATCGCATCTCGAAAAGCATCGAAAGTCAACCGTCCTCTACTCGATAATACATACTTATGGAAGTCCTCGCCTAGGAAAATAAATAGAACTACACGTTAGCGTTTTGACGGGCTGATGTTGAAATGAACTCATTCATCTCTGAACAGAGAGCATGTAATCCACGTCGCGTGGTTGCTACATGCGGATGATGTGGGGAAAAGGACAGGAAAAAAAAAATGAAGGCGAAATTCCTGCCACTGGTAAATATTAAACGTTTGCAAAATACACAAGGGACTTCACCTAACTCGTCGGTCCTCTGTTACCCCACGCAGACAAACGCTACTCTCTCCCCATCAAGCCACCCCTCTGCTCTTTTCCCATTTTCTCCATCGGGACACACGCTACATACACTATCTAAAAACCATTAACTGATTAGTTCTCTTCTTCCCCACCCCCCGAGCTACCTTCGCCAAGCTCTCGTCTACATCACCGTACAGCACCATCGCTTCGTCCCAGCCCCCCCCCCCACCCCCCTTCCTCTACTCTAGCACGGACACAACATTCACAACCCGGGCGCTTTTCGCTCCACGACGCGCCCGTCATTCGAACAAAAGCGGGAGACAGATTGCGATCGAATTCTTTCCGGTCGTGCCAACCAACGCAAGTGAATTTTTCCTTTCACTCTCGCAGTCGGATGTACCGGCGAGATAAATTGCCATCTTCGACGCGCGCGGCAAAAAAAAAAATGCCCTGGCAGTTATAAATTGCAACGATAGCTTTTCCGAGTAGCATTAAAATGGTTTTTATAGCGACGCGGTTAAAACAAATTTCCCGAAATTAAAGCTCTGCAAATGAGTCCGACACTACATGGTAGGAGAAAAGAGAAAAAGAGTTATTATCTCATTCCGTTAAGGACTGGGCGGTGACATGTCTCTGTGAGCAGGATCGATGTTACTGTTAGAGAAAAATACATAAAAATAAATTATTGTTTTCCCAATGCATCGTCAATCGAACACTTTCGAATGTGACATTTGAATAGAACATCTGATCCTAGCTAAACTTATTTGACTTAACTTCCCATAGTTACTGTAGTAATGGAGTTGGCAACACAATATAAATAGTTATCTTTTTTAAGGTAGAGGAAAATGTTTTCCAATGGAACAATGCTGTACAAATGTACAAAACGCTGAACCCACTCATTAAAAAGTAGTTGCTACGCACACAACAAAAATAATCATCAAATTAGGATTCATTTTGTTGCACGAAAGAATAAAGTATACACTTCGCATATTTTGCACCAATTTACTTATTTGAATGTTATAAAATCAATTAACAACAGCTTAATTTCAATGAATACTTCAGTTTATTTCCTTTACGGAAGCTCACGAAAGCACAATTTGCAAAAAAGCCTTCGTCAAGTAAGAAAATCATAATAATTCTTAAGATTTAACTAATTAGTAATAATGTTTATAATTGTGTCTCAGGATTGGTTAGTGACGAAAGTATACTGAAATGAATATGTACAAAATCAAGTATTAAAAATATTTTTTAGAGATATTGTCAATGTATTTTTACATACAACATATTAATTATTATGAATGCCCTACTTGACAAAGGTTTTCTTGTCAAATGTGCTTTCTTAGGCATTCATAACGGAAGTAGCTTTAAATTTTGATTAAAAATCAAAATAATTAACTGATCTTTAAAACATTTAAATACGTGAATACTTGTGAATTAATTTACAGTGTAACAAAATATAAATATGGATGTTTGGATGAGTCTGGGACAAGGGCACGGGGCACAGAAGCCAGGCGCCATTCATGCTTTGTCATTTCGGTTGGTTGGCGGCCATATTGGATCTGGGTGACCTCGATTGTGACCAATGGTTTAGACCTTTACTCCATGCCCGTGACCATGAATGATCTTGAACCCCAAAAAATTTCTAACAATTCAAAATATTTTTTATAAAGTTATGTAAAAATTCACAAAAATTAGTATAAAATACTAAAAAAAAATATCGTTAAAATATTTATAAAAAACCCTACGTTTCTGGAGGTTTCCACAGCACCACGTCCAGCAGACGACTGACTCACCACCAATGTTTCTCATGGTTAATTAATTGGCATGTCTCCACCCCCTAAACTATACTCATTCCACCGTATGTAGGCATCTTGTTTTTTTTTTTCGCTTGTTATTTAATTTGTTTTCTTCGCCATCTACTAGGTGACACTAGTATATGAATAATCGATTTAGCCACCAGGCGAGCTGATGATTTAGCCACCAGGTGGCTGTCATATTTATATTTTCAACGTATAGGAGATATTGTTGGCCAATTACTTACATTCGCTCAACCCCTTCTATGCCATGCTGTATCTACTGTCCATTTATTTTTAGTATCGCCCACTAGACCGCACTGGTAATTCATGTTTCAACCACCAGAGATAATATACAATCGAAAACAGTGCTACAGACCTGTATCGAATGGTGACAAAATCATGTAAATCAAAAAATTAACTAAAAAATTTCTTTTAAATGAAATACCTCACTTAAAATTTGACCTGGCCACATTAAAATTAGAATTTAAGGCCAACCATGTACCTCTGAGTATTTTACTAAAATATCATAGTATAAGTCGATATGTTCTGGCCATATTTGCAACAGTAGGCCAATTGACTAGATGACTGAAATTAATATATAACTGGGAGAACAAATCTTTACTGGCCATTCTCAAACACCAAAGAAATTACAAATTCGCATTGAGAAATTAATACAATGTGAAAAATGATTAAGCCCTATTGAGTACTTCTTTTTCATACTGAAAAATCTTTAGAGTCGCTCTCATGGTCACTTAAAACTACCAAGGCCATTGATGACCCTACTTTAAAAATTGATAAAAAGTACTTAAATTCTTAGAGAAACCTATTGTCAAGTCTTGGAACCTTTTTCATTCTGGAAACTTCTAGCAAATTATCCTACAAGGACTCTGAAAATAGCGAGCCCTTCCTGGAGACTGCCAGAATGGCTTACCATTATTTTCTTTTAAAGTTCATTTTTGGCAAGATTACATAACTCTATCAAGGTGTTTCTGCTGATCCTCGGAGCCACATTTTCTCTGGAGTCAGAAAACTCCAGGGATTATATACCCCAAACACAATACATCTCTGGAGGGGAGTTAGAAACCCTGTTACACTACTTTACTAGGGAAGGGGGAAATTATTTATTTTTTATTTTAATACTTCCACCCATTAACACGCTTTTTAAATTCACCCAATCAAAGTTCATCATTGGGTTTACTTCCGCATGGTAACAGGCTGGGGGCGGCAGCGCACAGGCGATGACGTCACACTGCAGGTAGAAATTCTCAGAAGTCGGTCGGGCAACAACTGCCACATTGCAGGCCTAATTTCCTTGAAGTGGATGGCACAGTGTTGGCTAATTGGTTGTCAACGCCATGGGACGCATAACAGCGGTGCGTTGCCAGTAGCCACCTTCAGCCTCCCTTGCAGTAGCCGGCCGCCACATTGCAGGCCTAATTTCCTTGAAGTGGATGGCACAGTGTTGGCTAATTGGTTGTCAACGGCATGGGACGCATAACAGAGGTGCGTTGCCAGTCGCCACCCTCAGCCTCCCCTGCAGTAGCCGGCCGGCCGACTGGCAGGCATGCTACATGGGTTTGTTATGACCGCTCTCATCTCCGCAGTGCATATGTAGCTGACGTTTCAGCTACCTCCAAGATCTTCCGCCGTTCATGGAAATGCAGGTTGGTACCATGGTAGAGTAGATTTCTAGCCTAGTTAGCAGAATTCTTAACCCCGGGCTGCTAAAATACGTGCTTCCCAAGCACGCACGTACTTTATTTCAAGAATCGTGTCGTGACGTCGGGCTCAGAACGTGATGATGTACGTTGCTAATTGAAGCGCTAGTCATCTCACGATTAATATACCTTTGTATATGTGTTTACTCAGGTCGTACTTAACTAAATAAATTTTGAGTAAAAAAATAGGGTGTGTTTTATTTATTTTAAAAGCCCCACTTATATCAAATATATTTTAAATAAAAAACATTACATTTAAAAAAAAACATTACATTTACTCAGGTCGTACTTAACTAAATAAATTTTGAGTAAAAAAATAGGTTGTGTTTTATTTATTTTAAAAGCCCCACTTATATCAAATATATTTTAAATAAAAAACATTACATTTAAAAAAAAAATTAAAAAAATTAAATATGACGATTTACACTATCTCGTGACCTCGTCATTATTCGGTACAGGTCGATAGCACTCCTGTCGATTGTAAATTATATATTGTGGTTGAAACATGAATTACCAGTGCCTCTAGTGGTATCTATCTAGTGTCCATATCTCATGTTCATATAATCCCACCTCTGTTTAGTCCAGGTCCCACCAGTCCGCTATCTTCTAGAGATTTCCAAACGCGCTCATGCACAAGAGCCTTCACTTGTCGGATTTCACGTTCTTTGGTCCGTTCACACCACAAACACTCTCCCGTCGTCATCCATCCCGACTTCACCCGGATACCGCACTCAGCCACTTAGGTTCTTTTAAAGACTGCAGACTGTCCACCTGGGGATGTATTTATAGTGTAGTCGGCGATTGCCCAGAAATTTCTCCAAATGCCGCTTTGCGCCGAGGGCTCTAGTTCCCAGAATATTCCTGTGCGTCCTTTGAAGACGTCAGCATCTCCAGCAGGGGGGAGAAGGGGCTGTGACGCCAGTCAGGTCAGCTATCAATCATTCCCGGCCCGTTTGGCGACAGGACCGAGAGCGGGTCTACCTTAGTGGAAGGGAGGGTCGAAGTGGGTACCCCCACAGAACCGAGTCCGTGCATAGTGCCCGTACGACAACCGGCTTGTAATGAAACATAGGATATTGAGGTTGTAGTTTTCCTCCCTGACATTTGAGGGGGTCGTATCCCTTACATTTCGGATTTATTTTTCTTTCATCGTAGTTTTCTTTACATATCAAAAATATCTGAAAACGAAGACTGTCAGGGCATGATGCACACCTTAGTAAATTTTTTATTAAGTCCGCAATGTTTTCAACATGTGGTTTTTTGTTGTACCTGTAACCGGAATAAATATTATTACTTTATTAATACTTTTTCATTTCACGTGAGAAAATACAGACCCAAATCAGTCCATTCTGGTTACAAGAATTCTGTAAAGTAGTTCTGTACGTAATACAAGGCCTTGCATTTTCATATTGAATGTCAACTGTCAATTATAAAGTATATTTGAAACAACTTGACTTGCTTCATGGCGCGTGTCCGAGACTTTTAAAAGCAGGAGTTTTGAAATCGCGTCCAAGGACTGAGTAGTCTAAAATAGATGCGTGTATCTTTACTTGGCACGTATATCAATAATATGATAGTTCTTTAAGGCGGCCGCTGAAAAAGTTGCAATAAAATTTCAACCTTCTCATTTCTTACGGTTTAAGATTACGTATGACGTTCGCGTTACTTAGTTGTATAACCATCCCGTACAGCGAGGTGGCGTTTGTGATTTCAAAAGACTGCAGACATTGATTTTAAATAAATATAAATATAACTGTAAACATCTTTACCGCATGAAACCTCCTAGATAGTGGAGTTCCTAAATTTTTTTTGGTAGCTGTCCGTCGAGTCGCTAAAGGAGAGATTATATTTTTTTGGAAAAATGCTGCTGGGTGTGAAAGTGTGGTGTTATTCTGCCACCCTCTATTCCCCTCGTCGACGGTCACAAGATCTCCCCCACTCCGCCCCCTCCAACCCTTCCAACACACGAGGCTGGTGGGCGACAGTGCTGCCACCGGTGAGATCGCGGAGAAGTAGACCGAGTCATTAAGAGAGGGGAACACTTTCCTGCACTCATCTCGGCACTTGGCTTCTTCGCCCCCTCACCAACGAACCCCTTTGGACAATTCCTCCTCTACGGAGAACCCCCTCACCTACATGCTCCCCCTTCCCAACAAACGGGAGGCCACGCAGTCCACCCGCAAAGCATCCCGCACCCTCCCCCCCCCCGGGGGCAGAACTCCGTCCGCAAAGTGTGCGGCGCGTGGATTTATGGCCGCAAGCCCTGGGCTCATATAGCGGCTGGCGCGAACTTTCGCTAAAACACGGCTCCTGTCAACATTACCCCCCCCCCCCCCCTTTTTTCCCACGGCGGCACAGCGACCCAACTCACGCCTGCGCAGATGGGAGAACCGTGGACCGACTTACAGTTCCGTCTCATCTACCATGTCAAATTTCCTATTTAGCTACCATAACTCTCTTTTCAACAAAAACTAAATATTTTTACATAGCACGTTTACATTTTTCCAATGCAACGGAGCCGCGGTGGTGTAATATTTTGACAACTCGCCCCCACTACCTAGGCGAACCGGGTTCGATACCTGGCGGGGTGGCCACCGGATTTTCGCAAGTGGGAATCGTGCTGGCTGATGCTGATGGTCGGCGGGTTTTCTCGGGGATCTACGGTTTCCCATTCCCTTTCATTCCATGTCGCCTCACCCTCATCGGCTCTCAAGACCTCGATGTTGAGTACCGCCCAAAACTTTTCATTCACTCGCCCTTCAAATTGTACTCACGATCTGGTTACTGCGAAACCGTATGGATACAGTGATAATTTTTCAATTATGCTAGGCCTAAACAAATTACGTAATTATTACTTGACAATACATCACAGTTTATGCTCGTTCTGCAGTGTCATGTATATTGTGAGACAAGTATAGTTTTAGTTTCGAAACAAGTGACTATAAGCAACTGCGATAAACGAGAATCCAATAATTGAACACTGCGAGTGAGGTGGACTACCCGGAGATGTTTATCACATTCGAGGCCGAAAAGCGCGGGGGCGATAAGGGCGAAACTGCCATGCGAAACAAGTGCGCCACCATCGCACTTTAACTAACGTGCAATGTTCTTGTGCCGCCACGCGTGCCAGTGGTACTTTAAGATGATATATAACCCGTTATGAAGAAATTGTTCATTTCAGTGTCATAACATAATAGTCAGCGCCATTACTGAAAATGTTTCATTATAGAAGCATTTCATTTCATTTTATAGTTCTTTACAAATTTTCGTACCTTATTGTTACTAGGTGCTCGCTGGTTGTAGTTAAAAGGTCAGAAAGAATTAATATATAAAATTTTTTATTATGTTAATCGTGTTATAAAAATACGTTAATGGTCCATACTTTATGTACATAATTATGGGTACGGTAATTAGTTCATCTTATATTCTCGTATTTATTAATAAATCCCCCAAAGTATGTATTAGGAATAAAGAAGTATAACTTAATATGGCTGGGAACGCGGCCTCTTATTAAGTGATGAGACTGCCATTTGTATTGGTTGTAAGTCTGTAGCAAATTTGGATGCAGGGCTCTGTACTAGTTTTGCAGGAATTTGTCCACAATATTTTAAGTTGTAAAAGTCTGGAAATGTTGTTTAGATTAGCCACACATGAAAAAAGTTAGTGTTAAAAAAAGTGTATTGAAAAAATAGTATTATACAGTTCACATGCCAGGTATGCGGACGCCTTAAAGGAAGGAGATGATAAGCATATTCACCTTGTAAGTATCGTATTAAAGACCTTTGATGAAGAAGCAATCTTCGATAGTGTGTTTCTGTCACAATTGGCCTTTGTTTGTTCGATAACACGACATGAAATCCAAACCGTGAATTTCTTTCTCTTCAAGTATGAAAGTCTGCCAGAGAATGGGGTTGGCATATCTAACTTCCCGTTGAATCATTAAACAAATATTCTCCCGTCCAGGTTTTTTACGTAAGTTTTTATCTTGTGTTGTGTAAATATATTCATTCTTTTTCATTTACAGTAAAAATATATATATTTTAGCTAATTTTGCCAGCGCAACTGTTATAGAAAGCGCAATTCTACCACTATGATCAAGGCTTAAGGTGAAATGGGTTTGTTGCCGCTTACCGTTTGTTCAGAAAAGTAAGTACATCTTATTTCTTAAACACCAAGAATATCCCTGATTCAAAATTCTCGTTTCTACAAGTGTAAACGTAATAATTACAATGTTTCATCTATACTGGTACATTATTTCTTACGAAATAGTGTATTGTGAGTCAAGCATTCATTATCATTAAACTTCTTAATAACAGCCACCCATGCACTATACAGATCGTTGGTGATTCGAACGTGTAATCGACGTGAATACTGTTACTCAAGACAGTTTATTTGAAGGGAAAAAAAGGGCTGCAATTGAATAAAAGATCACGCTGAAATAGTGGTATGGACCCTTGCAGTGGCACTTGTATAGAAGAGTCTCCCGGGAATGTTCTCACAGACTGAGTTGACGAGAATCATAAACTGTCGGGCTTGCTTGCCAGATGAGCGTGACCTCGTAGCGTACAGGGCCACAGAAAACACCTTTACATTAAAGGAGCTGGGCAGTGCTTGCGAAATCGCGTGAGTCAACCTCACAACGTTAATTTGTCCCCCCCCCCCTTTTTCCCCTCAACAGAATCCCGCCAGGTTAACTATAATCTTGATTGCATCATGATCTAGTGACCCAATAATTAGATCATAATTTTGCAAGTTGGACTAGAGCATGGGAATTAACTAACCTCGACAGATCATTCATACGATGTGTTAGCTGCCACGACGCCCATAACGATACCTCTACCTTAGATGTGAAGGTAAAGCCTGCTGACGTAGTCCATTCACAGTTACTTCCGACTTCTCTGAAGCCCTGCTAAAAGGATATCCTTCCGCCTCATGCCAACAAAGCTCAACCGAGTCTAGAAAATCACATCAATGTGAGTACCCATCGTATTCGTGCGCACTTAGTGTAGTAGTATTTTGAATAAAAACTATTGCGTACTAGGTATCGCCAACACATTTATTTTCTCTGTTTGAATTCTTCTTTATTGTAAATATTATAATTTACAAATATTTATTGTAAATATTGCAATGATATATATCAAATTTAACTAATATTTCAATTTAACTAAGTGTAGGCCACTTTTATAACACAATTATAAAACGCTTGTGATACATGGCATATTTAGGAAACAACTAAACACGACATACATGGAGGTTTTGTTTCAAGGTTTGATTCAAAAAGTTTGAAGGAAGCGTAAATAGACTACAAAACACTTCACTATTTAGGGTGGATATATTAAACATCAAAATTCTCTCGAAATCCTTGTATTATAAGTCTAATCAGAGTAGTTATCTAGCCACGTCTAGTTCATAATTCGGAGCAAAAACATGGAAGTGAGAGAATCTTTCGGCGTATATATCCGTAATGGAAATGTATAGGGGAATACTGTGTTATAAGGACACGTATATGTGAATTACTACCGATATAGCCTCTTTATGTGTAGAATAGACGGGAAATTAAAACACATAATGAGAAAAAGGGTTTACTTATATAGTCAATAGTGTACCCCACGCAATATCCACAACTTTCAGAGAAGTTTCTTTATTACAGTAGTTTGGTAGTTCATTTTCTACTCTCTTATAACAATTTCGACGGCGCTGCTGCGTAAAGAGGATTATCTCCTATGCACTCGCTATCAAAATCATCGTCCTTGCACTAAAGTCTTCATACGCGCTGTCAACAGCGCACAATGTGTTGTTACTGCTCGTGTTCGTGCCTCATTTGCCAGGATAAATGATACTCTGAAGCCGGGTTGAAGGTACAGGTATTTCAGACGTAGTTCTAGCGTCTTAATACTCTACACGGAGCTTGATGGAATATGCAGGAAATTAATAAATAGTAGTTAGTTGGCGCCTGTTATGCTCACACGGAGCAAGCGAACTAACCACATTCCGCGTATCAGTGGTACTTGGGAGCACGATCCTCGTCTTTTAAAACGTTTCGACAAGTTTTCATTTATGCTATCACTATCAACATTTTGCTACCCATTATGTAGAAATAATATGAAAGTGGCTACAAAAATATGTTCGTACTGCAAAGACTTCGACAGACAATGCTTTTCGTGAATTTCGTTTTAAGAAAGTGCTTACGTTAGCATTCAAGTTCGTTTCTTCTATATGTGTAATATTAGCAATAATTTTCGGGAATAAATAATAAAACAGTAAAGTGAGTTCTTGAAATTTTAGCGTTTAGGTCTACAGGTTCGCTGTCAAACATTTAAAAGACCTTTTTTTTTATGTAAAGGTTAGCCTGGCAAGGTTTTTTTGAAGTTATGATAGCAGTTATTGTCGAATTTAGGCCTTCTACTATATGAAACAGTTAAAATAAATTCCAGAATTTATTTCCTGAGGAACGAGAATTATTAGTGTTGAAGATATTTGATCAAAAATTTCATTTAACAAATGAGTATCACTCCCTTTCTAAACAAAACAGGAAGTTACAATACACCCAGAGTAAAACATGAGACGTTAACATAGAGGAAACTGCGATGTTAAATGTGATTATAACAGTGGTCCATTTATAGCACCTATTGGTTTTTTTCTAAATGCAGTAATGTAGTTCTATATTTCTCAGCATCAAATGATTTTTTAAGCAGCCAATCTCACAGCGATTTATCGCGAGGCCTTACAAAAATGGTTGACAGGAAGATAACAGCGAGTAATATTTCTCACTTAGATGGCTAATATTTCGGATTGAAAAGAATTCTTCATGCAAAATTATAGCATGTGCATTGTAATTAAGTTTTTAACTGGATATCGTACGCGCAAAAAGTTGTCAAATTCACTATCGACCAAAAAGTAACTGGGCACCAGTGAAGATAGGTAATTCAGAACGTCAGTTGACTTGTGTGGCCGACATACGCTGCAGGCCGGTGTAGAACCAGTTTACAAGTAGATGGCACGAGGTACAGAGCTATCGGACTTCGATAAGGACGTGATTGTGGGCTGCCATCTCAGTGGGCTGTCTAGCCGGGCGATTGCACTTAAGGAAAACAGGCCCAAATAAACGGCCGCATTAGTCCTGTGTAAGCAGAAAGTCGATGGGCATTGTGCCAATGCTGCATGTTCTGGGCGACCACAAATATTGACCGACAGAAATCGCAGAATCTTGAAACGTGAATTGTCAAAAATAGGGCACAGCCCATTGCCACCATCCAACATGAATATCGTTTTCCATTGGAACATTGCGTACAGAGGCCCACCAACTTGGATATTTTGGAAGATCAGCTGCACATAAGCCCCATATCACGACAAACAATAAATCTTGGCGACTCAGGTGGTGTTTGGACCGTCGCAACTGGACACTGGAGCAGTGGAAATCGGTTCTGTGGAGTGATGAGTCGGGGTGTACATTATTCCGGTCCGATGGACGAGTATGGGTGTGGCGTTTACCTGGGGAACTGCATCTGCCGGAGTGTATAGTGCCAACTAGGAAATTAGGTGGTGGTGGTTGAGTGATGGTGTGGGGCTGTTTCACGGCCTTCGGCGTAGGACTACTGGTGTTTGTTCGTGGTAGCATGAACACAACGGCCTATTGTAACATTCCGGATAACGAAATGCTACCAACACTGACATTTTTACGGAATGGATCCGTGTTACTTCCAGGATGACAATGCCAGGTACCATGTTTCAAGGGCTACTATGCAGTGGTACGCCGACAACAATGTTCGCCAATTGGACTGGCCCATCCAGAGCCCCGACCTCAACCCTATAGAACATCTTTGGGACGAATTGGAGCGCCGGGCGAGGGCTCGTCAGGCGCGGCCAAAATCCACTGCTCAAATCATGTAATTGTTGCAAGAGGAATGGCGACGAATCCCCGTGGATGTCCTGCAAACAATCGTAGAGAGCATGCCAGACAGGGTGGCTGCTTTTATAGCCGCAAGAGGTGGCCCTACTAGATTCTAACGGGATGACAACCACCGAGCAAACATTGTGGGCAGGTGCCCAATTACTTTTTGGTCGATAGTGTACGTTATTTCAATCTGACGAATCTGAATAACGTAATCGTCAATTTGTTTCTGCTGCTCATTTCTTTCCATAACTGCTTAGCGCCAAACAGAAAGTTAAGATTAACTTCTGTTTATGAAAGAGAAATCATTATTTCGATATCTCAGAAATCTGATTTTTTAATTAATCACTTTACATAATGCAGTACAGAAATATATGTTACGTGTACAAGTTTTATAGTGTAAATACTGATAGTTAAACTTTTGTGTGAGATAATGTTGCCCGACAATGCCCTAGAGTTAGGCATGTTGTTAATGCAAAATTGTTTCTCCTGAAGTACGGCATATTTTGAGTTGTAACACAATTGTAGTGACGTATCGATATTAAAGAGATATAAAATGGTAGGCATTCACTAACGAGCAAAGAGTCGCCACTTGGTTTCAGGCAGAAAAGATCTTCGTGACTTCTGAAGTCCTTGTAACTGGACCTGTGACTTGGAGCGATAGACGGCACTCAGGCTCGATCACTATGTAGGAGGGGGGGGGGGGGAGTTGGAGTGTGACCTGCTATGCACTAGAGATATCTGCATCACATAACCAAAATGGAAGAAATTTATAGGTCGTAGGGCCTAATGAACACTTAGATGTAAAACCCAGAAGTCACACGAAAATTTAAATAGGATCCATGCGACAATCGGTAGGCTCCAGTGGAGGGGGTCTCTGATGACAGATAAAGTGAGGTTGGTCTCCGAATGCTGGAGAATATAATAAGGGATCCCCATCAAATAATCGACCGACGCAGTGATTAACGACACAACTGATGTACTGTTCTCGAAATACACTAAAGTTAACGGTAGCACCTCCACCGCACTACAGGTGGACCTAATTGCTAGATAACTTGAGGAAGGTCACGATTAGCGTGGTTCGAGGAATTTGTCTGGTCAACTGTCGTATAAGCTGGGTGTTTATACCACGATTAAGAGTATCTCAGTCCTTTGTGGTTAAGACTGTCATGAAGAAAAGTCACAGATGCTGAAGGAGCATTGGGGAGCCTGATTCATTAACGAGTAGATATCCACTGATAGGACCGCTTTGTTCCAAGGAACTATATTTTTCTACAGCTAATAAATTTTATTATACTGTCACTCAGGAAAGATCTGTTGACGCCGAAGTGACTTAAAATTCAATAAATATATCATCATCAGAATTCCGGAGACAAGAAGATAGAGTGTCAGTTTGTGAAGGGGAGAATGTATTTATGCATTAGTAGTAAATGCAACGCAGTGCTTTGATCCCGCATAGAAAGTAAAATTATGTATCGTGTTGATTGGGTATCTTTTTCTTGGTCACATATAATGAAGTTAACCTGTATCAGATACAGAGATTCTAAAAGCAGGTGGAGTTGAGCAGTGGTTAGGCTCACATGAAAATTTGCAAAAATAATGCATCCCATATAAGGATGAGCTGGAATCCCACCAGTTAAGCGGCAATCAATACCTTCAAAGTGCATCTACGATAAAGGGGACCGAACTGCAAGTATTGAGCTACACTCATTGAGCGCGGACACCGCCAGCTTACACAACATTTGACCAGATACAAAATCCCAAAGGCTGGTGAAGTTAAGCACCTTCGGGCATTTCAGCATTGTCACAGAGACCCTCACCAACTGTGGTTCGGCAGAGTCGCTAACCTCGCCTCTACTGTCAGTCCAAGAGTGTGACAGAGCTGTGACGCCGCTCAGTGCGCAGACCTCTCGATGGGCGGGGAGCCATCAAGGTCTCTTCTAGCTTGTGAAGTTTCAACCACTGCCAACACGAATCCGACCGAAATGTACTAGTCACCGGAAGAAACCTCCGGTGGAGCATAACGATGGCCCCATGCTCCAACAAAAATTTCCATGATCCTTAAAGGTTTCACAATGGAGTGTCCTGTACAAAGTTGTATTAATTTCTGCAGGGTAAAATTCAGGTTTAGGACCCCAAATGGCCTGGGCGCTCAGTGATGCCCTCCATCTATTGCGTGGCTCAACTCTCATCCGCTTAAACCCAGATATCCGAGAGTGATCTCGCAGTGAATCTAACCCGGTTTGCCGTGCTGGGATGTGTAAGGTATGACTACTAGACCATCGCGATCTCATTATCGCCATGCTAGTCTAGTCTGTTTTAGAGTTTTTTTTATGTAGCATGCTTCAAAATGTTTTTGTTACACACTTTTAAGGAAATGTTCGATATTTGATTAAATTAAAATTTTAGTTATATTTTTTTCCTTAATGTGGTTTTTCTTTTCTGTTCTTCCTTCTTCCATTTTTTTTTTAATTTCGTGAGTATTGATTTGAGGGGATAGGCGCAACAAAAACTAGAAGTATGTGGGAACAGCAAGGGCCAAAAACATTTTTTCTCTACTCACTTGAAATAAGTTTCATTTCGAACGATTTTATTTGTTTTGAAGACCATTCCATATTGAACATACAACTTGAGTAGACGAAGTATTTCAAAGCTTTCAAGCTGTTTAATGACATTACAAAGGACTCCAATTATGTGCACTGTCTAAAATATCCGTCTGTAGAAGCTGGAATATTCTTTTGCTTTGTTGCTGAGGCGCAATTAATTTGAATGAAAACTTCAAATTACGAAAGGGAAGCGCGTAATATAAATAGAGAACATTGCGAGACTTGACACGGTGAGTAAAGAATGTTGGCAGAAATTTCCCCAGAGACTGCGCTTTCCTTACGGCACATAGATGTAAACAAACTTCACAAACGCTGGCTCGTTTATGACATCTTAAGAGAAAAATTCCAGCCGAGGTGTCTGAGAAACGAGGGAGCTGTGCAAATGTATGCAAGCATCAAGACTTAACACTATCGCAAACTTTTCCCCCCTTTTTTTTTGTCCTTACCGTCCCTATTCGGCGGAGAAAGTGTTCCAAGCAGGCAGCAGAGGAAAGGGAGTAAAGAAGGAGCGTGGAGCAAGTATATAAGGGTGACAGCAGAAGAGGGAAAAATATCCTCTAATTACTGTGACTCAACTCGGAATGAGAGAGCGTATAGTGACATTAGTTAAGGACCCGAAACTTTTTCCATTATGCTAATCCCTTGGCAACTGAGAAATCCTGCTGAAATGAGGAGGGGAAGTGTAAGAGGGAGGGGGGGGGGGTGCGTGAAGTGGCGGTGTAGAACTGCAGAAATAGGAATGGCGGAGGGCTCCGAAGTAATCATTAGTGCTTCCCCATCCATACATAACCCATTCACGAGACCCTCGCTGAAGAATAGACCAACAACGCACCTTTCATCCTCCTCTCCCTTCCACGACGGCCCTCTGTAGTTTTGATATACTCTGTGTATATATTTTGTAGACCATTACTTAACCCCGCGGTGCAGTTTGTCACCCTTTCCCTTGTTTTCACAGGCGGAACGTGTCGTTAAAGAGTAGCGAACGTGTTTCGATATTAGGGGAGTTCTTGGCAACATTCCGTCAACCGCCGTCATAAAATGATACATGTATAAAGCCAGTTGTGCAGTAATGTGTCATTGTTTATAAATAATACTATCAACACTTTAAAAAAAAAAAAACCTTGTGAATAACTGTAATGAAGTTTATTGGTAAAGGGCGCGATTCCAGAACTGAATATTTAATACTCGAAACTCGTTTAAGGAGAAAAAAAATGCATGCTCTATATTATCAAGTTATGTTCATGGCTTGTTTCTTAACGCACAATATTTAGATTTACTTCTCCGACGTCCACTGAGTACTTGGATTGGACGTTTGTTTATGCCGCAAGGTGTCCAGAATATTCATGGAATTATGCCCACTTAGTGTAAGTTTAATTGTATGACAGTTAAACCACTTTTCCGAATAGTACACTAAAGTAAAACGTTGATCTAAAACTCGAACACAAAAAATCTGTTCTTGAACCAAGCTGGGCCCACTCTTCACTCCTAACATATTCTAATTAACAGGCAAAAAATTATTGGAAATTAATTTTAGAACTAGGCCAATGTAGAACTGCACTAATTCTTTTGACATTTAGTTTGAAAATTTTAATCGCTATGTGTGTCCTGAATTGTCATTCGATATTAAGGCCGTGTCCTAATTCGTCGAGAGAGTACTCTCTCGCTCACTCTTGACGTCACAGAGAATCCTCTCTGCTGTCCCAACTCCGAGGAGAGAGTGCGAGAGGAAGAGTGAAAGACGATGTACACTCGGTGCTCACTCTCGCGCCCTCTTTGGCAGCCATGTTGTTTTCTAGTCTAACCTCAAATATCCAGACATTTTGTTGTTTCTAAAGCAGTGTTAGAAATATTCTATCTACTTAAATGCTGTGATTTGCAAATAATTATGTTTTAATCATGCAAAAATGGAACAAATTAAAATAAATTGCTATTTCGTAACATAATGTACATTTCTTCGAGAAAAGTGAAAGGCCAGCAATATTTTATTTTCTACTATTTAATACGATTTCTGGCAGAGAAATATTGCGGAAAGCATAGAGTGGGAACAGGTCTCAATTCGATAAAGTAAGCCAGACAATGTACGATCATACAACATTAACATTTTACGAGTTGTAAAAAAATTTTTTTGGCAGGAAATAAACAGTGGAAAATAGATGCAAACGTCTGAAACAACTAGTAAATTTAAAGTTTCCTATAACAAATAATTTCCAATAATACCTTTGAAAATAAAATTACGAAACGTAAACTATGAATTTCTGCATAATGGGTTAAGCCGATCCTTATTGCGTGTAATATAGCGAGACAGGCGCTCGTGAGAAGATGTTTTTATTTTGTGTATGAAGAGGAATTAATTTGGCCATTGCGTACTGCATTGTTAAAAATTTCCGTATATTTACGGAATGTTTTACGGAAATGTACGGTGTATATACAGAAAGGCAATTCGAAATTACGAAAAACGGAGTTAAGCCCGTAAATACAAAATACGGAAAGTCTCCGTATTCCCTTTAGCTTCGAGTTACGGGGGCGTGCAATGCCGATTCTACACGAAGCTTTCTTCGCCCCTGTAAGAAGAAAATTGTAGTTCCTGCGGCAGTTAAGGTTATCCACGTGACTATGACCTATTCTTTCAAAAATTAAAAAATTGTGTCAGGCGTCTGTAACATTTGGCAGCACTAAAAATACACTAAATTTAATAAAAACTGAATTTTCGCATTTGCCATTTGCATAGATATAGAAAAGTTGTAATACACTTTCCAAGTGAGAGTTGTAGGTGAACGGGAGTCTTGGCCGAGCAGTGGCGGAGTTCTGTCGCCCCCCGCTCTTGAACGTGGGCTCTGTTCCGACGCGAGTAGTAATCGTTCTATATTAGTGTCAGTCACGTCAAGGTTTGTCCAACATGTCTAATGCGCGCGTGAATACCTTGCGTATCGTGTTTGCCAAACGACCTTCGGCCATGGAAATACATGAATGGATTGATACGGTTTTAACTGTAACAGAAGATCAAATCGAAGCTATTCAACCGGATAGGCACCAGAACGGTTTGTTTTTAAAACCCGTGTCTTCTGGACAGTGTAAAGCGATACTGCGTCGCACCAACGGCCAGTCAACTTTAGTCACCGCAGACCAGGAAAGGATCAACGTCACCATCGAACAAGCCTTCGATAACTTGAAACTTGTAAGAATTCTAAATTTACCTGTAGAAATAGACAACCTAAAAATTCAGACGGAGTTAGTGAAGTATGGTCGACTCGTTACATTACAGGATGAAGTATGGAATCATAAATACAAATTCCAAGTAAAAACAGGAGTACGCATGGCAAAGATGGAAATAAAAAAAGGACATTCGATCTTACGTTTCAGTTGATGGCTTTCGGACTGTAATGATATATCCCGGACAACCACGAACGTGAACTTACTCCCATTCTCCTACTCATGAACGAATTGCGTGTCCTAGTTTGCAAGAAAAGGACGCACGTGCAATACGCTGCTGGGGGATGAATAGGGCAACGGAAAATCTCGTAGCTGACACACCTATACTGTTCACCACTGCCCAGCACTCTCTCCGAGCGGATTACTACACTTCGCAGACGCGAGCAGCAAGGTCCAGTACAAACACATGTCGGTGACTCATCTGCTGAGCATGCGGTCAACTCTCAACACCATAATGAAGCGCCACGCCGGATACACGTGGAGGCGGCTGAAAATACTGTTACTGCTCGCGCAGGGCTACCACCTCACACACACAGGATGTCTCGCCGCTACACATTCCATTGTCCTCTGCTTCATGGGTGGACAGCATGGACGTGGAGAGCGTAAACAATGCAACCACACGACGGGAGCATGTAACAACGGCGGATGAAAATATGTCCGTAAGAGAAAAGCGACCTTACGAACGCGACGCCTGGGCCACAAGAGTAAGGTCTGTTCGCAAAGCGAAGGTGTTATCGCAGAGTGAACAATCACAGCTACAAGACAGGAAGGAATCTTTGGAACTAGCAAAGGCCGTTATAAATAAAATGTGTGCCTCTAGCCAAGAACGTCCTGATAACCCAACTAACTAACAATGCGACCAGCACGTGTGTGCATCCCCACCTGTATGCACTATTACTGGCCCCAATTTCTCTTTGTCCACCTTTCCATTTCCTTCTCTCTGATACTATCACTACATTTTTTAGGTACACATGATAGAGTTATCGACAATTTTAACTACAAATATTTGTGCAGTCTCAGCCAGAGCGCGCTTGGCGGCGCTAGAGACACTGATTCGAACACAGGCAGTTGACATTGCATTCTTGCAGGAAGTGGCGTTTCAAGATTTTATAGGGTTTCATGCCTTCAGTGTCCATACAAACGTTGATGATCGGGGACGGGGGACAGCGATTATTACAAGTGCGGGGCTGGAACTTGAAGACCTGCGCTACCACCCGTCAGGCCGAGTGATGTCAGGACGAATAAGCGATGTGTCGCTAGTCAATGTTTATGCTCCCTCCGGCTCCCAAGCGAGATATGAAAGAAATCAGTTTTTCTCCGTGGATTTGATTCCGTTTTTCCATCCACCCTGTAATCAGTTCATACTCGGAGATTTCAACTGCATAGTTCACCCCCATGATCATCAGGGTGGCATTTATCCTACTAATTCTGCCCCATCTATTTTAATAACTCGCTTAGACTTATGTGATGTTGCATCTAACATCCAAGGAATTCATTACACCTATGTAACTTCACAGAGTCGGTCTAGGATTGACCGATTCTACGTGAAAAAACAACATCTACTTAAGGTGCATCGATATGACGTTCTTCCGGTAGCTTTCAACGATCACTCTGCAGTGATATTTACGTATGAAAAGTTTGCGAATGTAACACGGTTTGGCAGAGGGACATGATGTCTAAATACGTCTTTATTAGTCAGCTCAGAAGTAAAAGAGGACTTCCTAGCTAATTGGGTACGTTGGCATAGCAAAAAATACCAGTTCCCCTCTGTGGCGATGTGGTGGGATGTGTGTGTAAAACCGAACGTCATGAAGCTTTTTAAAAGGCATGCGTACCGACTGGCAGAAGAACGTAGGGGAACACGTGCATTCTACGAACGTATGCTACACGAACTTCACGTGCAGGCAAACAATGGTGCACACGTAACTCCACGTATTAGAGAAACGAAACAGAAGGTTATGCATCTATTGAGTGAACAATTTAAAAATAGTCATATTATGATAAATGATAAAGGTCTATTCGCAGAAGAGAAATTGAGCATATTTATTCTCATTAAGGAACAACAGCAAACCAGCTTACTGACAGTGATGGCGATATTGTTCGGGACCGGCCGGAAATAGTGCAAACGCTTTGCAGTTACTTTGTAAATTTATACTCGAAACAAGACACAGACGATGCTCTGCTTCCATCAGTTTTGCAGGGTTGTGAAAACAGTTAGCTGTGACAGCAAGACGGGCATGGAGGCGCCATGTTTAGATGCGGAAGTTAATACAATAATACAGCAATTGCCATCAAAAAAATCTCCTGGTATTGACGGTATTCCATGCGAATTTTACATAACTTATTGGGATATTATTGGTACCGACTTCTGCGAAGTTGTTCGCGATGTGCTTGAAAGAGGGGAGTTATGCAAGTCTCATAAAGAAGGGATAATTGTCTTATACCCAAAATATCCCGTCCACTTAAACCCGCGAATTATAGGCCAATTACACTTTTATGTGCCGATTATAAAATAATTGCTCGGTTTTGTGCGACCCGATTAACCAAGGGATTGTCAGGTATTATTTTTCCTGGCCAGACACGTACTGTTCCAGGACGTTCCATTTTACAAGGCGTGCTTGGCCTAAGGGACATTAAATTACTTTCGTCAATACAACACAGTAAAATGGCCATCTTGAGTATTGATATGGATAAGGCATTCAATAGAGTCGATCATACATTTTTGCTTCATGTTATGCATCATTTCGATTTTCCAGCCAATGCAGTACAGTGGGTGCGGATGGTGTGTACCGGAATTTGGTCACGGCTGTTGGTTAACGGATTCCTTACCCCACCAATTAAGATCGAGAGTTCAGTACGACAAGGATGCCCGCTATCAATGATTTTATTTACTATCGCCATTGAACCTCTGTGCAGAATGCTCAGTGCCCGCTTGCAAGGATTCCCTGTAGCGAACCTGTCCTTTAAATTAAATGCCTATGCTGATGACATCACATGTGTCGTTCGTTCAGAGCGGGAAATTACAGAGACGGCAGAATGCCTGGAACTTTTCCGCAGTGTCTCTAATCTGCGAGCGAATGCTAACAAAACTGCTTTACTGGAGCTCATCGCGACCAGCGAGCCATTTGGCGATGTTTTCAGCGAGCCATTTGGCGATGTTTTTCCTTTTCGGAGGGTCGAAACTGTGAAAATATTGGGCATATACTTCCCCGCAGACGCCACTCTTATGTTGCATTATAATTGGAACATGACAATAAATAAACTCCGTGCTCGTCAAATAGAAATTAATTATCGCCGTACAAATATTATACAGAGGGTTACTTTAATAAATGTATTCTTACTTGCGAAACTGTGGTATGCGTCGCATATATTCCCACTACCTCGTCAACAAAGTGCACAAATACTACAGATTGTTGGCCGCATGTTGTGGAAATCTAATATATTTAAATTATATAGGCCGCAACTTTATCTTTCATTGCAAGACGGAGGCCTGAGTATAATTAATCACTTTTGAAGTGTGAGGCCTTATATCAGTCTTCAGCAATTGCAACAATTTTGCGCCCAGAGGACATTTACGCATCATTACAGAAAGTGATGTGGTCTGAAGTTAGACGCATGCCACTTCAATTCCGCCAGGCAAAGGAAGCACTCGCAACTCTAGTAGAACACTTACCGGAAGGGACAGTCGCATCAGCAAGATATTTGTACATTCGGGCTTCCAAAAAGTCTCCGTTGTGAATCGTACCCCAACCATCCGTTGGAGGCGCCCATGGAAAATACTTGCCGATCCTAACCTTTCCTCGGATCTTCCAGTTGCAGCATTCGGCTTCTACAATAATATCGTGGCAACTCAGCAGCGTAAATACAGCATTCACCTGACAGCTGACCCTACATGCCCGCTGTGTGGCATCACCTACACGGCCCTTCATAGAGTAATTTCCTGTGTTTATGAAGCTCCCATCTGGCAGTGGTGTCGCTTATGAGTACGAAAAATAATTCGCGATGAACGTGGAGATGTCAGCGACACGCACATGCTTCATTGCGATTTCTTCATCTTCCCCTCAGTTCGACGAAGAGCTGCGGCCTGGTATATACTTCATGCGATCGGTTTTTTGGTGGACCGTTCGACACCGGTGACAGTTCAAGACTTTGTCCAGCCTCTTCGTCAAGATAGGTGGAACAAGGAGCGGCGTGGCACATTGCGTCAGTTGTACGGCAATTTTTTTTATTTTCATTCTGACATTTAAGCCAACAGGAAGTGCGTGTGTATTACCGAGTTTAGGTATAAGCCGTACGCTGCCCACCCCTCGGTCCTTAAAAGTGTACAATTTACTGTTCCAGTAGTAATCGTCGATAGGTGATAGTCTTATAAGTCAGTGTCCCGTGTCGGGGTGTACGCCGTGCGCTGCTTCTCACGTTGAATAATTTTTTGTGTGTTCATCGACTTTGTCAGTAAAACCAGTTCACCAAATGTTCATATCGTTTTGTGCCCCTATGTAAGAATTGTGTAGATATTTTATTGAGTATTTTGTTATTGCTTTTATTCTGTGTTGAATGTGTACTGTAAAATAGGTTAAGGGTAAACGCATCTGTATATCGTTTGTGATAATAAATCTATTTATATTTAAAAAAATTGTTAGAGTCGTGGACCGGTAATTTTTTTGACTCGGGTTCAAACCTCGCTAAGTACAAAATATTTTAACTTTTTTAAATATAATTTTTATACAAGCTTGAATACCCATATAACTAAAATTAAAGACATTTTCACGATCTCTTTTTATTTTAAACGGAAAGTACAGAAAACTAACTCGGAAATTAACGGAAGGTGTTCCGTGAAATTTACGGAAAGTTCGTTTCTGAAAATCAATGTGTCCGTAATTTTACGGAGAGTTTACGGAAACTTCTGAATAAAATTTTACGTGCACTTTTCCGTAAAATGAAGAGAATCTTTTTTTACAGTGTGGCATTTTACGTGTTTCCACTTTGTTCGGAGTTATATCGTTTATCGGCTACAAATCGTAACTATTAGTGGGATTCAAGAAATACTCTAGAATTCAGTGCAGATTTTGTGTGCAAGAATACGGAACGATTCTTTGAAACTCACAATAAATGCGAGACAATTAAAAAGTAACCTACTCTATTTACTTCAGGACTTAAATCTGGTGAGTTGTTATAAAACGAAAATTTAAACTTTGCGCTCATGGATGACAGCAAAATTTAAAAATTTGTCTGTACAGACGTGCAATGTAAGAAAGCCGATAATAATCACAACAAAGCTTGTTTATGCAGTTGGATGGCTAATGAACTATTCGAACGTGCGTATTTTGTGGTGTGCAAATGTACAACACAGCTAAAGGGACACCAACACATAGGTGTTCGACGATTTCCATTCCCCACTTGGTCTCCCACATTTGCGTATGCGAGAAAAGAAAAAAAAAAAGAACACCCAAAGTTGGAAATACAACATTCATCTTCTGCACGTAAGACTTGCGGTTATTACTTTCCGGACAGCGGCAGAGCTTCAGGAAAGTGCGCAAAGTTATAAATACCGCGGCAGTGCATCTTCATTTGAACGCGCGGAGAAACTTGGCTGTTTCCATTACATATATATATACATAAAAAAAAAAAAGGGGGGGGAGTTGTGTTTCCTTTCTCTCCGCAAGTGTGGAGCGGAGGCTCGGTGTAGCGACCCAGCCGCTTCGCTTTATCCAAGACTTCATTATCGTAAAGTTAGCGGAAGAGCGCACGACTTGTGCCTCCCCGGGTAACGATGTTTTAAGCGTTAGTTATTAGTCCCGCCGGTAGGCGGCGAGAGGAAAAGTTTTAGCCGCGACGACGTAAATACGCATCATATTTTCGGCCACTTCACAACTACGCCTGCTGCCCCTGTCCCGTGGGGGGGGGGGGGGAGAAAGTGTTGTGTTGGCGACTACGAGCTCTCGAGGCAGATGGCGCGAGCCCGTCCTACCCTGACGTCATGAAAAAAGCCCATTCTCTAGCTGAAATGATGGAATTTATGACTCCGGCGAAAATGCCGAGAACCCTGTAAACACATGCCCCACCTGAACTACGCTACGGCGGAAAGGGTTGATTTTTGACAATATGTTGGCTAGTCGTGATTTCGTAATCCTTTCAAGGCACCAAAAAATATAGCTTTTCTCGGGAAGAATTCATTAGTACGTTATAAATAGAAGCTAGTTTGTACAGGATGTATAGTTAAAATAAATTATCTGCATGCTGTACTGTTCTGGGCGCAGATCTTGTAGCACTACTAAAAAATAAAAGTATTAAATATGTTAAGTAAATATTTATGACCAGATTAATAAATTTCAAATTTGTAGCTACGACTATAGCATACAGTCATTTAAAATAAAATTCGTAAACAGGTTGCTGGTCGCAGCTATGGAAATAATTAAAGATCGTTTACAGAACACTACGTCGGCAGTCATTTTGGGATTACACTTCAGCACATTAAAAAAAAAAATAATTGGATTTTGTATATTACCAACTATGTTTAGATTAATTCGGTACTTGCCATTAAACCTACAACACCAAGAAGGACGGGCCTGAAATACCCCAGATTGGGGGAACGCGTAGATCAGGGTAGGACTGTGGCATGATTAGTTGGTTAGCGAATCGCGCGGTAGATTCACCTCACCAGCTGTGACTCTGATAAACGGTATATAATGGAAGTTGTATTGTGTTTCCCCGCAGTTCTTATAAGCCGACGGAATGAGCATACTGCGTTGAAGAACACGGCATCCATACAAACAGGTTCCAGCCTCTCCTGCGGCTGTCCCTTACTGATCAGCACAGGTGCCTGCCTGCGGCTGTCCCTTACTGATCAGCACAGGTGCCTGCCTGCGGCTGCAATGGTGCGTGGGACGTCTGGCCTGAAAGGGAGGGACGAATGACATGCTATTGTCTACTCCGACGAATCCCATTTCTACTTGAAGCACCGCGATGCATTATGCACCGTCGTAATGGCACAGCAGCTAGGGCCATCGTATCCGTTTGCGCCAAGTTCGCACTGCTGGAACGCTGACAGCGTGGATGTGTTGGAGCCTTTCGTTGTCCCTTATATTCAGAACTAGCATGGGGACATGTACCAACTGGACGATGCGCAACCACATGTGGCACACATGGTCCGATGGTTTCTTAACGACCACTATGTCTAACTGCTTACTTGGCCCGCGTGTTCACCAGATCTCTGGTCAATCGGAAACATGTGGTCCTGGTTGGATGACGACTGACTTGCTACAGGACAACCGCGGCCAAATCGGATGAACTTTAAGCACGCATCGAAATAGCATGTGCGGAGGAACCTCAGACGGATATCCAGTCTCTTCCCGTCAATGCCGCATCGTGCTTCCCGTGGTGGGGCCATGAAGTACTGACTTTCCCATGTTATATACGTCATAATGAGCAGCAAGAACTTGGTGGGTGTTTTGTACAACAAACTTGATTATGATAGCTCACGTCCTACTTGGTATCGTGTCTCCATTTTAATGACCAGAAGTGTATTTTAAGACAGTCTCTGCAACTCGCTGCTGTATTTCAAAGATTTTTATTCAGCTAATTTATTTAACGGGATTGATGTTTATTAATGACGATAATTTCAATATTTTCTGTGACACCAGGAGCTTTATGCCACAAACAGCAATGCTCACTTCTTAGTATTTTGAACAACGTAAGCTTCCCAATAAACGGAACACAAGACGTTATAATATTCTAGAAAACACGTGAATGTACTGCAGTACTGCGAGTTTGGTTTTGGTAATGTCATTTCTGCTATTCAGTTTGTAGTTAACACAAGACCATTCCAGTTAATTACTTCATGAAGGTTACGTTATGTTAAGGTTAGATCTATGTAGAGTCACCAACCTCTCACTGTTTCTGATTCCAGTTCATCTCCGAGTCCTGGCAGGCTGGAGATATTTCGGAGCCATAAGTTCGTGAAGTTAGTTTTGGTAGGCTGCGTTACTGTACTGTTTTATTTGGTGTACTACAGTTATCTTCCGATTTTCACCATCTGTTTTCCGCTCATTTATCGTATTGGAGACTGTTCAAAATAAAATGAGTACTTTTGAAATCAACCTTAGAAAAAGTCTCTGCCCCTGGTGCATATATTTTAACGGGTGCACTGAGTGGCATGCACCCAGTAAAGTTTGTAACGATAGAGAGGAAAGTAGTTCCATATCCTAACGTCAAATAAAAAGCGTCAGGTAACCATTTGTGAAAACTTAAATAATTTCTTTCACTTTCTGTTTTTTTAAAGCTTCGAAGTGTAGAAATGAACAGATTTGCAAAACATTTTCTTTTGTAATACTTTCACAATTCCACTTGAACGATGCATGAATAGAGAAACGAGAACCATGGCAATGTTAATTTTGCATAATGCGAAAGAATACCCAATGTGCATACAAGTAGATCTTAAGCAGGGATTTTAAAAGTGCTCATTTTACCTTGAACAGCCTATATCTCATTATCAGTCATGTTAATTTCATTCTGATCCCCCCTCAGTAGATAAACTGTATGAGAGCCGTTTTCTTTGGCTCACTCGGCGCAGTCTATCATACAAAACGTTCGTTCTATAACAACTTCGTCCCACAAAAATAAACATCCAATCAGCGCTTTAGTACAAACTAGAGACCCGCCCCGAAATCGCTTGGGTGCGATATACATATATAGAGCCGGCCGCGGTGAGCAATGTGACGTCATAGTTTTTTCCTCATCAGCTCGCTCGACCTCTCTAAATTATTTTGTTACGCATAATTAATAAATCTGTGCTAGCTCCTAAAATGACATGGTGTAACTGATATATTAAATTTAATAAGTATTAATATTGCGTTGTTCAAAATGTTCTATTTTAAATCAAATTTTAAAGGACAAAAATTGTTACTGTGGGTCATCCTTAAAAGATAAACATATGCTCTCGCGGAAAATTTTGTAGATCTTTTGAGCTCTACAATTCTGTAGTACATTAATTTGGTGAAAGTCTTATGGTTTAGTCAAAATACGTCATGTAAGTGCCCGAAAAGCGGCTTTTTCGGCTTTTTAGAACTTGAATAGAAAACGTCAACATTTATCTACTATTCTTACCCTAAATATTAATTTATTATATACCTAAACCTTCCTCATGAAAATTTGTAAATGATGGTGAAAACCACATCAAAATCCACCAAGTAGTTTAGAAGCTTTTTCCGAACATACAGGCACATGCGGCGGGGCGACTTTGATTTGTACCATGTATAGATACAGATATGTTAAGTGAACAGTATCGCCATGATACGTCTATTTACTTGCCTATTTCATGACGGAACTACGCAAGTTTTCCAGTTTCTGCATCGCCAAGCGATGGACTGTTTCTGGCATTTTCCTCAATTGTTTAATGTATGTTTAGTACGCATTTCCGACTTGAGCATTATTCTACGCGAGTATTAGAAGAACACGTCAGAAAATCCCGAGGCAGGATCTTCGAAGCCACTGGTAGCTTGCTCTCTTGACTGTACTCATACGGACACAGTAAAACACGGGATTATATTATCAGAGCTTTCCTTTATCTTTTTCGATACAGCTCGTTGCGCGTTGCCTTGCAGCAATGTGCTAGGAGAACCCGCTAGTGCGCAAGCTGACTTAGCCATGGGTCCCGCTCAGGCTTGTGTGGATCCGCTAAAGGGGGGAGAGGCTGCGTGGATATCCAGGAACGATTCCTTTTCAGCAGTCGTTTAGTGCCTTTTACAGCTAAGGTCAGAAGTCTCTGACTCGTGGGGGGAGATATTTAAAAACTCGCTCGGCTCGATTCCCTAGATATAACATAGAGTAGAAAGTTATTATCGAGAACAAAAAGACAAGCGAACTTAAGGTCCCAGGTGGCTAGGACTAATAAGGATGCGATTTCTTAAAAATGTTTTTGTGTGTCCTTGGGGAATGGAGCGTTTCCAATCCATAGCGCATTGGTTTCTGACGTGCTGAAAGGCCTTGCAGCTAAGAGCGCGATGTATAAAGAACGGAATTACAAATGCAATTTTAGAGGGCGATGCGGATGTCTGGAACACGACGTGGGTAAAGGCTACCGAATCCTAGGTGGAAGTAAAACCAACATCCTCACAATGACGAAGTAGAAAGATCGGAGTAGGCTGCTTTGCCAGAGCCGAGCTGTCCAATGACTTCGTCACGGAATTACAAATGCAATTTTAGAGGGCGATGCGGATGTCTGGAACACGACGTGGGTAAAGGCTACCGAATCCTAGGTGGAAGTAAAACCAACATCCTCACAATGACGAAGTAGAAAGATCGGAGTAGGCTGCTTTGCCAGAGCCGAGCTGTCCAATGACTTCGTCACCGAATGCTGACAAAAACTGCTGCTATTGCTCGTCGGCTTTCATTGCCGGGGCGTTTGCGCAAGTCGCTCCTGACAAACTCACAAGTGCCACGGAAACTTCAAGAACTGCGTGCATATTTAAATAATTTCTTCAATTTTGAATTTTGATATTTTGATGTTTTTGCGGATTATTATAATTTTTTCGGCATTTTTTATTTTTCTGGGGTTCAATGTCATCTTAGGTCATGGAACGAGTCAAGGTCAAATTAAAAGGTCAAGATCAAAGGTCATGTGGATACAACAAAGCGGTTGGGTGATATTACAACATGGCAGCAAGTTGATGGAGTACCCATCGTTATTGCCTAAAATTAGGTCAAACGACATTAGGCTAAACAACTTTAGGCAAAACGACTTAACGAAAAACGACTTTAGGCAAAATTACTTTTAGGAAAAACGACAAATCGACTTCCTGGCAAGTTAAGCGAGGTGTCGAAATGGTTTTAGGCAAAAATGACTACGCAAAGTGACTATGAAAAATTACATTTAGGCAAAACGACTGTTAAGCAAAACGATTTTACGTAAAACGACTGTCTGTACAGTTAAGCTAGAGTCTGCAATTTTGATCTTGGGTCGAATATTACTGGTGTTGGAATTAATAAATGTCTTAATTAAATTTAATAATACAATGTGTTACATATTGCAAACAAAAATAGCTACACGTTGATTTTATCGTACTGTTTTACTACACGTAACAATTAAGAACATTTAAATTGTTGTTGAATGTGATTAACATGTAACTTTTGCTACATTGCGAAGTTGCAGATGTAGTTTATTCCTATAAAATGAAATAAATAAAGGTGTGGAACTTAAAACTGATATTTTTTGCTATACTGATGTCTTAGAATTATTCCTTATTCAACTTAAAGGAGGAAAAATTTTTAAAAATAATTATACAGAATTAATCATTTACTTTACTATGCAGTAAAGATGTAACATTTAAATTACTTAACACACATTTTATCACCCAGAGCAAAATATAACTTTTCAAGCAAGATAGACAGGTAGGTAAGTAAGTGGGCTTAACGTCTCGTCGACAGCGAGGTCATTAGAGACGGTGCAAGTTGCACAGGGAAGAGGGATTGGGGAAGGAATCGGCAATCGGCCATGGCCTTTGTTAAGTATCCATCCCAGCATTGGCCTGGAGAGATTTCTGAAATCCATGGAAAACCGAAATCAGGAGGGCCAGACCGGGAATCGAGCCCGGGACATCCCGAATGCGAGTCCAGTGAGTTACCACTGCGCCACCTCACTCGGTTTTAAAGAAATAAAAGTGACGTCAATTTTTTTTAACCTGCCAGTGTCATCTAATTATTTCGTTGAAACAAATGACGGATGTCGATGTAACCCATTTATCCAGTAAATTCCCGGATATAGTTGCACAACTGGCGCTTTGGCGACGGGTTATTAACTAGTTACAAACGTTTAAAAATTAATTAAAATCGTCATCTTGTACCATTTTAATGAGCCCCGCACTTTACAGAATTAAGTCATTATTTTTACCTCAAATATTAATTACATGCACAGCACTCAGTATGTATGCTGCAGTGTCCTCGTGCTGGTTCTTAATGGGGTATAATGTCTGTGGTTTTGTTACTGATAAATGTTCTCATTTGCATATGAAAATTGCTAACGAAATGCATGGTGACACGCGAGTGTTGAGCCAATTATTGCACTCATCATCCACGTTGCGATTATACTACAGTATGAAGAAATGAAACTATTTTAAGTGCTGTATTTCAAAACCTGTCGGCACCACAAGAAATACAGACTGAATGATAGTTAAATGGTCCTAGTTTCTGTGAATTCGTCTTTGTACAAACTAGAAATCACTTCTATTGACAGCTTAAAAAATTACGCACATAAAAATACTGCAATGCAATTCATTTTGTATCCTCAATAAGCCTGTTTATATGTAACTATAACATACTACTTATTTACAGTAGCCCAGGGGAATATTTATGCAATTTGTATTGCATCAGTATGTAAACCACAAACAAACAGTTTTTTTAATGCTCATTAAACAATTAATAGTATTGTGACATCTTGCGTGCAGTGAATACAAAGTGTTGAAATTACGGTTGTGTTTAAACAAAGGAGAACGGCTTTGTTTTAAAATTGCAGACATTGGCACTCTTTGATCTCTTATACCCGACACATGACTCCTTGGCCGTTCAGAATCAGTATATCGGCGAGCGTTACCAAACCCTGTTGCCACATATATCAAGTGTCCGTCGCGTCATAATACACGTCGTGGAATATGAATTGCGTAATATAAATTACAAATCGATTCATAAAGAAACCTTTGAATACAGTAGAACAGTAAAACATTTACGTGATATATTGGTGAGTTTATATATATATATATATATATATAATATCAGGAAACTGTCTTAGCAGAGAAACTGCTAAATTTCGGTTTTTAGTTGTTGAGCTGATATATTTGCATTAACGTGAAAGTATCTTAGCGAAAGAAACACCCAGAGACATAGTTCTGGTTGTGCAGAACATAAAAATATCCTTCAAAGTATCGACGAAGCTATACTGACAGCTGCTGACAGGCACAGCTGTTCTCGTCAGTCAAAATCCTGGTAAAAGGCAATTGTGGTTCAACAGCATCTGGATTTCTCATGATGTTTTAGAACTCAAGATTTAAACATCTTCCGGATACAAATATTATAAAGGGTATAAAATCCTGCTTAGCCTCGCTTGGCGCCAGAGAGATTATTCCCTATCAAAGGTAAGTCTGTTTCAAATGTAAATTATGTTAAAAAAAAAAAAAACAGAACTGTAGGTGAACAAAATATTGCAACGAAATATTAAGAAGTTACGTGACAATTTAAATCCCTTACTGGCACAACAAAAGTCGTAAGTCGTTTCTTTGTTTGGTGGTTCTTCAATACATCACCTTGCATAAATTGCGCGTGTTCTTTGTCGTAATACTTCATCGCGCTATGGTAAATTGCAGCAAAACTTTCATGGTTGACAAAATAGTTTTCCCTAATTGAACACTCTCAGTCTCACTACTTTCGAAATCGATCTCCCTTTTCACAGATACATAATTAAAACGTAAACAATGATTTGAGTAATAGTGAAAACGATATAGGAAAGTTACTCCAGTTTGGTGGCGTCCCATTAAGAGTGTAACATTTAAATCAGAGGAATTTTTAACCTGTTTCTTCGTACACCGTGCAGAAACAATTTGGCGAAATACTAGGCCAGTTTTGTTTGTGTTTCACGGTGTCACGTGGCCAATGCGGGAATTCAACTCACTTGTTCCTTGGGCAAGTTGAGATAGCAAGCTGCTCATTTAAAGTATTGCTTCCAGGAATTTCCAATTATCTGGCGCAGAGAATCTACGGGAATCTGTGTTATCTACAAACGGCGATACCAGGTATTAAGTTTTCTGACACAAATTTCTTGTAGAAATTTTAGCTCGTTCGTACATTGATTTTATTTTTCATATCCCATACTGTTCGTATTATTATTGTACTTAAATACTGAATTTTAGCACCAACTGTTTGTGTAGTCGTGAAGGAACAGGCAACTAGGTGACTGTGTTCCTCGCCAGAACGTGGTTCGTCCGACCATTAGCTGCTTTTCCCCGGCGACGGGTGAACACACTCGTTGCTCGACGAGCAGGGGAGAGGCGGTGTGTTGGCGGGCTGTTTCATCCCTCCCCGCGCCAGCCACCCCTTGCAACCAGACCCCAAGATAACTGTTTTAATGGAATTAAAAGCGGGGCTGGAACGCTGTACGTGCAGAGCGAGAAATGCGGGCTGTAGATACAGACGAAGTTAAGGGGGGTGGGCTCTCCTCTCGCACCTAGGGGCGAGCTTTTTGCAGGGAGGGTTGAGTGGTGGGAGAAGTAGGAAGGGGAAGGGGTAAATGTGCAGCACGTGTTCACCGCCAGAACTAACAGCGGATTAAAACCGCGCCGGTTTTTACTGGTGGCTTGTGTCTTGCGGCAGCAGGAATATGCTGTTCCCGGTCGGCGCAAACACAGGTCGGGATCTGGCGGCGAAACGAACGAACATTATAAACGTATTTCATTTCACAGAGCTCACTTGTTCGAGTTTAGTCGGCTTTGAACCAGACTATTCACTGTACGTGCTCATATCTTAGGGAAAAGTAGTATTTTTGCCCGTTGCAACAACTGCTATAGTTTATCCACGGTTTCTTCACACTTTTTTAATCAAACCCATGAAAAATCACCCCATGTGTTACGTGTTTCGTTGTTTCCTAAATAAATCGTGTTTCACGATCGTTTCATACCTGTGTTAGTGCAAAAGTGCCTTATTATTGGTTAAATTGAACCTTCACTATTATTTTTCCTAATATTTAATATACTATCAATATGAATAGTAACAGAGAGAAAATAGGCATGTTGATAATGTCTAGTGAGAAATAGTTCAAATGCAAAATATTATTATACTTGGTGCGCACGAATACGTTGCGTTGTCCTTTTGGCGTAATTTTCTAGGATAGAACCGGTTAAGCTTTGTTTGCATGAGTCGGAGGAGTATCTTTAAATTAGAACGTTAGCAGGGCTTCAGAAAAGTTGGAAGAATCTGTGAAAGGATTATAGAAAAGTAACCTCACATTCGATTATCAAGTACGAACACGAGACTAAGTTCCTGATAAATTACTTCGCTATTATTGATACAGGCGGCAATTTAAAATTTTATAATACACAACTGGTATTGGCAAAGCCTGACAAACACAGGTCATGGGGTGCATGCGTAAATTATTTTTTACTACTGTAGAACAATATTTTTATAGTGATTCTCATGTTCCATGTAGCAAGCCACAGTCGGCCCGGCTGTGGCATTACTGCTGGCACTGAATACTTATGGGTTTAAAATAATGGACCTGGTATGGCTGGCTGCTTGCAACAGGACACTTGGCATGCCACTTATGGTATGTTGATGGAGATGAAGCTGATGGTTGAGAGTAGGTGACCTATTTATGGCCCATAAATGGCTTGCCAACTGTATTCCAGCAATGGTCACACATAACATATACTTATTGCTGGTAAGAGTATGAGTAACCATCTATAGGTCATTGATGGTTGTGAAGTGGTAAATCGATGGACCATTGCTGGTGCAATTAGGTTTATTATGGGAATTTTTATGGCTCCGACTTTTCTCAGATAGCTTATTCAAACCACACACACGTATATGTATACATGGGTGTCTAATATTATTATAGATTATTTGTAAATATATAGTGATGGTAATATATATGGCAAAATACTGTAAATGCAATGACTGGTACCGAATAATTTGAAATATGTAATGTTTTCCATGTATGACAGCATAAAATTAAAACGAGAAGTTAGAGAAAAAAAGAACCACCGTTGGAAAATTAACATCGAAGGGCTCTTGTCGTTTCACATCATTAAAATATTCATAGCTGGCGACTGCATTTCAAAACAGATGAATAGCATCCAGGTGAAATATATACTGCGAAAGATTACATTGAAGGCAGTTTTTGGGTTAATACCGCGATTCATGTAGGAAGACTTCTCTCAACGACATTATATTTTTATCTGCTCTTTTTTTAATCAGATTCGTTGCCATGGTAAATTTAAAGGCCATGGAATAACTGGTGTAATTTATATTATATTAGTGTTTGTTAATAACTCAATTCCATATATATTATAAATTAGTTCAGCTAAGTGTAAGAATGCACAGTAGAGTAATGGTTAGCATGCTGTCAATACAAGGGGTTCGTGCCCCTTCTCCAGCAATGGTAAGCATAAGATTTTCATGTCATTTAATGTGTTTAATAAAGTAGTAAAGGTATTCAAAAACAAAGAAAAGTTGAAACTGAAGGTGAAAATAATTATTTTTAAGAGATACAGTTAGACATATAGTGAAAGCATGGCTAGCCATCTGATGACTGTGAAATGGTACATCGATGGGCCATTGTTGTTGGGTGTTCATCACACCTGGGCCAGTTATGGGCAGAGTATGACTAAGTTAGAGGTGCCACTTTAGGACCAGCCGGGTGCATGCCAGCTGTTGGCCAACTGTTTGCCGGCTTGGCATCCGACTGTGAACCATCAATGGGCCATAAGTGGTTTGCTACATGGAGTCATACTAACTTTCGTGGGAAATATAACATGTTATATTACTAGAATCACAATTTTTTGCACCACTCTTATTACCTGCTATATACTTTTGAACAAGAATTTTCTGAACGCTGTCCAGAGAGCAGTAAGTGTTGCTAATCGATGAACCATTTTGCACATCATCGCCGGATGAGTTTCATTTTTCATACTATTAAGGAAAATGCACCGCAACTGACCCTTCATGCACCAAACTTACCACAGCATACACATTACTTAGCACTGCTTGCACCGCACATCGCTTATCACTTGGTACTGCACGTAACACAGCACTCACCACACTTTGCACGACATGCGCCGTAATTAGAAGTCATTTAGGGGTAATTTTGTGGAACTTAAGGTCATTTATGGGTTGTTTAGGGATCATTATTGGTCATTTCGGTGTCATTTGCGTAGCAGGAGAGATCATTTAGGGTTAATTGGGGTCCTTTAGGGGTCGTTTGGGTGTTATTTAGGAGTCATTGGGAGGTAATTTAGGAGTCATTTGCGGAGCATGAGAGGACATTTAGGGGTCATTTAGTGGATATTTTTGGAGCAGACAAGGTCAACTGAAGAGCGCAAGTCCAAGCTGAGCAAAGAACTTGTCTGGCAGAGACTGTTGAAGATATAACTGTATGGTAATATGATCAAGGAACTAGATAAAATTACTGGTTGAATGGATGCATCCAAATGCTTAAATCTCACTGAAGAAATAAGTCAATAAATTTTTACAAAGCGAAGCAGCTAGAAAAAATAAATATAAAAGTTGCTGCTCTAGAAAGAACTTCAGTTTTTTCATGAATATGATGCAAGCCAACAATTGTACGAAGTCAACTATAGAGCTTACCTCTTTGGATGTGCCTTCTCCAACTGCTGGAAAATTACATGGAAAACAGTGTTCATACTGTGGGAAGACCTTCAGCAGAAGCTTTCATGCTCGGCGACATGAGAGAACCACCTGTACGAAGAGGAATTCTCGCATGATGAAGCATTACGCCATTGGTACCGTGCAATTTATGCAAGGTGATATATTAAAGGAACATATCGAGATCTGCAAGGGTTCGTCTACTGGGAACCAGCAAGTGAAGTCACCAATACATCATGCTGCATCGGTGGGTACTGATTCGTCGGGCGATATTGATGAGACAGTTAATGCTAAAGACGGAATGAGTGCAGTAGAGTTTGTTTGTGCGGAATCCGCATTTCGAGACTTTCGCGTAAAGTCAATGTCTGTGCAACAGCACATTTAGTTACTATCCGTAGAGACATCTCGTCATCTCTCGCTCAGCTAGAGCGCACGGCTACCGATAGGTAGCGTGAACATTGCCTCCTTGTGCTCGTTATTGCGAGTTCTGAGCAGTGGTTAGCCAGTCTACCGCTAGAATGCGTGTGTTGACTGTTAGCTGTAATGTTATACTGTATTGGGTCAACATGTTTTTTTTTTTTTTTGTATTGTAAACAGATCGTTTTCCGATGAGAGGTGTTTGTAAAATAGGCAATGAAGTAATTACAGTCCACTATGAGTGACATTTAAATTCCTTCTAATTAGAGTTACAAGTAGTGAACATGTTCCTCCGGGCTGGATTTACTGTACAGCAAGTCTCTTTTATTCGTTTCACGGACCGATCTCATCACTGAAGTGTTGTCGGCCGCGCGGAAAATGTCGGCCGCGTTGTTGATATCGGTAAACGTGCTTAAAGCGCACAATATCAATGTGTCATGTAAATGCAACTAGACGTTTTCTGTGCTACGAACTGTTAGTCAACTGTTTGGGAGTGGTTAAGGCGCTATTCACACAACTGTACGAGGAAATGGAGCGAGTACAATGGCCGGCCAACCCGAGATGCCGACAGGGTACACAAGCTTCGGATGTTAAAAGGTAAGATAACGGTTAGCAGTCATGTCCATTCCAGTTGTCCACTGTAGCTTCAATTTCGCCATGGAAACTCACGTAAAAAAATCGTTCTCGCTTGACAATAAAAGCAGCATTTACGAGAGTAGAAATATTTGTTGAAGATTACGAACGAAGCCCTAAACCAAATGATTTATAAGTCAGGTTACAATTATTACAAGAAAAATTGACACAGTTTTATGTCATTCGAGGCGAGTTAGGCAGTTTAGTGGATTCTGCAGATAACGAAACTGAACGTGCAGACCTGGAAGAGAGATACTGTAGGTTACAAGGTTATTTACAACATAAAATTAAGGAGACCAATGCAAAATAACCAAAACAACACGAAGAGACTACAGTCCAGGTAAAATTGCCGCAACAGTCCCTTCCCCAATCTAATGGTAACATAGAAGATTGGGCCACATTCAAGGATACGTTTCTCTCTTTAGTAGGTGAAAATATGACAATAGCTTAAATTCAAAAGTTTCACTATCTATTATCAACTCTATATGGTGATGTGAGACGAGTCATTCAGCACATACGAATAAGCGTGGGTGGGTATTTAATTGCTTGGGAGCTGCTTGCAGACAGGTACCAGAATGAGAAACTCATTACCAACACTCGTATAGATAAGATAATGAAGCAACCCGTTATGGCGACTTTAAATGTTATTCAGCTGTGTCAAATGTTAGATACAACCAAAACTAATCTCAAGGTATTACATAGTATGGGACAACAAACAGACACATGGGATGCTGTTATGATTTATGTACTTGTTCATCGGTTAGAAAGTATGATGAAGCTTGAGTGGGAGCTCCACTTGTCAAGTAAGATTCTGCCAACCTTAGAAAAATTGTTTGAATTCTTAAGTCACAAGTGCAGTGCTTTTGAAGGACTGCAATTAAAAACTTGACAGCCAGGTAAGGCTTCAGATGGAAATCCACTAGGGGTATGTCGAAGTCAATCGGACACCTTTATCACAACACCTGCTAATTATTCTTGTGCAGTATACAATGAGGGTCATATGATTCAAACTGAATAAGGTTCAGATAATTCAATAAAGAATAAAGATTTCAGGTCGTTAAGGATAATGAACTGTATTTTAACTGTTTAAGCCCAACCCACATGATCAAACAGTGTAAATTAGGAGGATGGAAGATGTGTGGTAAATGGAATTACAATTTGTTGCATAAGAACCACGAATCACTTGACAATCCTAGTGCACCACAAGGTAGCTACTGTACTCTGAAGGACACAAGAATGTCACATGTTTTGTTAGCAACTGCCAAGATAACTGCCAAGGATAAATTAGGTGAGCTACGTGCATGTCGTGCACTCCTTGACAGTTGTTCTCAATCAAATTTTATTTCTGAAAATGTGGTGAAACTCCTGCCACTGGAACGAGCAAGAAATCAAGTGCATATCAAGGGGATAAATAATGCAGTTTCAACTACCACTCAGAGCATCAATATTGAGTTTCTGTCTATACACATCCCCTACAAGAGAAAATTGACATGTCTCGTCCTCCCTCAGGTAACAAGCCAAATGCCGGCTGTGCGAATCGACACCTCTAAGTGGCAATTTCCTGCAGATGTGAGATTAGCAGACGACCAGTTCCATTCTCCTGATGATATTGATTTACTCATTGGAGTTGAAGTGTTTTTTTGAACTTCTTGAAATTGGAATTTATCAACCTGACGGCCTCACCTACAGAACACTAACAGCGATACATATTATCTGGAGGAATACACTCCACCAACATCAAAGTTCATGAGCAACAAACAAGCCATACATATTTCACTGAGACAAATCCATTACAAACACAATTAGAGAAATGTTGGTCAGTTGAAGAATTAATAACAAAACCACCAACAGCAGAAGAGTTTGAATGTGAAAGGCATTTTGTGGAGCACACTACTAGACTAGATGATGGGGCTTATCAAGTTAGGTTACCTTTAAGGGCTGGTCACAAGTCACTCAGAGACTCGTATAATACAGCAAGGAAGAAGTTTCATCAGCTAGAATGGCGACTGGACAAGAACAAACAACTGCAGGAACATTATAATGAATTCATGAAGGAATATGAAGATCTTGGTCACATGGCACCTGTGGTGGACAAGAATGAGACAGGGACAAACCTGAAGCCATACTACATGCCGCATCATGGGATTGTAAAGGAATCCAGTTCCACTACAAAGTTCAGGGTTGTCATTAATGCATCTGCAAAAAAAAACAACAAATTAAATTTCTCTCAACGACCTTCTCATGATTGGGCCAGCAGTTCGAGAGGATCTTCATTCCATTGTACTGAGATTCCACATGCATAAAATTATTTTCTTGGCTGTCATTGCGAAAATGTACCGACAAGTTCAGGTGCATCTACAAGATAGACACTTATAGCATATCATCTGGCGATCCTCAAGCGATTATTCTCTGAACAGTTATGAACTAAAGACAGTTACGTAAGGGAGAATCACCATTGGAGTTTGAACAGCATCATCCCTTGATACTGCCAACAAAACCCCACATTACAAGACTTGTTGTAGAAGATACCCACAATAGAAATCTGCATGCCAGTGGATGATTGCTATTGTCAATAATACATCGAAGGTATTGGATACAAAATGCCAGGGATAGCATTAGAAAAATTTCTCACTTTTGTATTATCTGTCTAAGACTGAAGGCTAGTACATATCAGCAATTGATGGGCCAGCTATTAGAACCTCGAGTTACAGTGTAGAGGCCATTCTCAAATATAGGTGTAGACTTCGGTGGGCCTTTCAGTATAAAATCAGGATTAGTTCGGAGTAAGGCAAGGGTGAAATGTTATCTGTCCCTATTTGTGTGTATGACAATAAAGGTAGTTCATCTTGTACTAGTAAGTGATCTGACTTCAGAGGCATTGACTGCTGCTCTTAAGACGATTCGTAGCCAGAAGAGGACTGTGTTCAAATATTTACTGTGACAATGGCACAAACTTTGTTGGAGAGCACATCTAGAAATGAAGGAATTTTTGTTATCAGAGAATAATAAGTCTGATCTACTTGATTTTAGCTGTCCGAGAGGAATTGACTTTCACTTTCTGCGACCAAGTGCACCTCACATGGGAGGCCTGTGGGAAGCAGGCATAAAATCAGTAAAGTTTCATTTGCAAAGAGTTATTGGGATGCTTGTCTCACCTTCGAGGAATTCAACACTGTGCTCTGTCAGGTTGAAGCCTGCGTAAACTCTCGTCCACTGTGCCAATTATCCAATGATCCCATGGATTTGTTGCAAGTCCTTACTCCAGGTAATTTCCTCATTGGATCTTCCGTGCCTTCTCCTCGTGATCCCAATTTACTATCCCTGAGTGCTAATCGCTTGTATTGATGGCAACGGGTTCAGTAGTTCACCCAGCAAGTGTGGAAAAGATGGTCAACAGACTACCTCGGGACTTTGCAACAAAGAACAAAGTAAAAAGATGTGCTGCCCAATCTGTTGATCGGCTCTGTTGTTCTCATCAAGGAATAAAATCTTCCTCCACTTGTATGGAAGAAGGCTATCGTAACTGAAGTCTACCCTGGGACTGATGGACTGATACGTGTCGCTACCATCAAGACGGCAACAGAAGAATTGAAAAGACCAGTAGACAAACTCTGCTTAATTCCAATGACAGACTGAGGTAATATCTGTCCATTATGCATTCTCGGTTTACTTTAGTTGTGATATTGATCATTGTAACAACTATCAACATTATTGTGTCACTAGTGTAATATAATTGTATGTTGTGCACATCCAGTATCGATTGTGTTTGAGGAATGATTGTTAGTCTTTATTGTTGAGTATGGAAGATGTATGGCTATTCATGTTTAGATTATAATGGTTTCATTTTGATCCAACCATTATAGGTGGGCGGAATGTCTGTGCAACAGTACATTTAGTTATTATCCGCAGAGCCATCTAGTCATATTCTCTCGCTCAGCTTGTGCGCATGGCTACCGGGAGGTACCGTGAACATTGCCTCCTTGTGCCCGTTATTGCGAGTTCTGAGCAGTGGTTAGCCAGTCTGCCGCTAGAATGAGCGTGTTGACTGTTAGCTGTAAGGTTATACTGTATTGCGTCAACATGTTTTTTTTTTGTATTGTAAACCGATCGTTTTATAATGAGACGTGTTTGTAAGATAGGCAATGAAGTAATTACAGTACACTATGAGTGAAGTTTATATTCGTTTTAATTAGAGTTGCCATTAGTGAACAGACAACGAACTTCAAAATAAACGGTCTTCGGCTCTAAATACTGGTGATGATTATGCGACTCTTACATAAAAAAAATAGACTTGATATTGAGGATAAAAGAGGAGTCGAAGACGATCTAAATACAGCATTGATGATAATGACAATGAAGACAGTTTGGATGAAGAATCTGATCAGAAGAATGATGATTCTCTTGACGTTTCCACACATTTCACCAACAAGTTTCCATTCACAAGTGGTGTGAAGAAAGCAGAAGGTGTCAAGAGCGCTCGTTTATTTGCTGGAACGAGCGACATGAATATGGTAGAAGATGCTGAGAATACTGAATAGATATTTACTGAAGCCCCGAATGAACATGTTGATAGATTCAGATATTTTATCACCTTGCAAGAAGATCGATATTTCTCACGCATTACAGAAATATCTTCTATTATTAGTGAACTGAAGGCTCGATGTTCTATCATATGAGAGTGTTGGCTATTAGCCATGATCTGCTAACACGTGATAAATAAACATAGAATGTATGAGATAATTAGAACGATAGAATGTATATAGTAAGTAAATAAATTTAATTTCTGTACAGATAATAGTGTGGTTAATTTCTTATTCAGTCCGTTCTGCTTCCCAGAAATACTTAATAAGTCAGCGCGGTGTACAATAGATTGCGAGTGTCTGTTTTAGAACAAATGTATGCGAGTGTGTGCAGGAGGAGGGCCATGTTGGATCCCAAGTATTATGCCTTACTAAAGTCGATTAAAATCGGCTGAGTTTTATAAAGCGAACGAATGAACTGGCGAATATTTTTGAGGATTGTTTCGCAACTGGTTAGTGTTTATGGTCATTTGGCATGGCCCTTTGTTATGGCCAGCTCTAGCTAAAATATTTTGTCAAGATTTGCAGAGTTTTGCGAAGATCTTCCGAAGTTTTTGTGCGAAGAGGACAGCACCGAGATTTGTATTTGGCAACTTTTTCGAGATTGGTTGTTATCGACCGTTCGTATACGCGAGTGGTATGGTCGGTAGGTTTTGTCCACTGCTATAGGCATTTATGCAGTAATTGGTCTTGTCAGTCTCTTGAGGAAACGATTGGGATTTCCTGTAGAGAAGTGGGGAAAGGTGGAGAATCGTGTGGTTGGTGGATGGCGAGGGAACGAGCTATGGTGAGTTATTGAGGGAAGGCAGGGGGAGTCATTTGTAGTATTGGTGACATGAGTGGATGTTGATAGCGGCTGGCTGTGATAAGTAAATGTCAAAGGAAGTGTAGTGAAGAGGGGTTTTTTGGTTGGGGTGGGTAGGAGGTGTATGTGTGCTACATAAAGTAAATAATTCGCTTCAGAGGTCGTAAGAATGATCGTCTATTTCGCCAATGAAATATAGAGGTGAGGGTTCAGTCGTCTTCTGATCGTTGTACCAGGGAGTGGCTGTGCTCTGCCATCTTTACGAGAATCGAACTTTTACGGGTCACACACATCTTACTTGCATTCTTTCGCGTTTTTTTTTCGCATTAGGTATGTCATTTCTTACATTTTTGTAATTTTTTCTGATTTTTGTTTTGTTTTTGAGTTCAAGGTCATTTGGGTTAACATTATGGTCGCCAACATTCAACATGGTGGTAGGAGTCAGTAACGTATTATGTTCGTCGATTTTTGCCAACTTTTCTTAATTTTGGCAATTTAATGTCATTGGGGTCCAGATCACCAAAATCCTGCATGGAGGTCAGAGTTAGTAAAATATGTTCGTGGTTTTTTATGAATTTCTTCGAATTTCTTCAAATTTTTTTATTATTCGTTTTCAAGGTTACTGGAGTTAAGGTCAAGGTCTCCAACAATCAGCATGGGATTTTGAGTCTGTCATGTAATATCTTCTTACACTTTTATTAGTGGTGAGTGTGAGGTCTGTGGTGGGAGGGGTTGGGTTGGGAGGATAGGGTAGTGTGGCGAGTGTGAGAAAGTTGTATGTTTTTCAATTTTTAGATTTTATCAATTTTCTGCTATTTTTGAAAATTATTTTTTATGATCAGGGAGGCGATGGAGATGGAGAGGGGATGAGGTGAGAGTGGTGAGGCGAGTGTCGAGGGATTATTGTGAGGGTAACGTCAGGTGCTCTTCGATTTTTTAGAATAAATTTTTAGATTTTTTTCTAGCTTTTTCTTGATTTCTTATGGGGGTAGGGGCTTGTTAGGCGTGAGGAGGTGATTGAGGGGTAGGGTAGGGTAGCATGATATGTTTCTCCATTATATATATAGATTTATGCAAATTCGAAATTTTTTTTTGGTTCAAGGTTATTCAATATCTTGAGCACAGGGTCAAGGTTACCAATATCCAGCATGGGTTTCGGAGTCAGTGATGTAATATGTTCCTAAACTTTGGTTTCATTCGATTTTTATCGATAATTTTATTGGGAAGGTTGATGAAGGGTAAGGTGGGCGGAGGGTAGTGTGAGGTAACATTCTATGTTTCACGATTTTTAAATTAATTTTTCTATTTTTTTTGCGATTATTCTTGAATTTTTAATATTGTATGTTTTAGGGTCGGGGGGTTGCGAAAAAAAAGTGGGGTTGACGATTTGGGGGGGGGGGGGACTGTTGGTTATGTTTTCGGGGCGTGTGTGTGGTAAACGTTACGTGTTCTTCGATTTTTATAATCAGTTTTTCGGTTTTTTCGCGATTTTTCTCGATTTTTTTATTATTGGGATGGTTGCCGGGAGGGGGTGAGATGCGGGGGTGGAATGAGTGTGAGGTTAATATATAGAAATATTTTTTAATGTGTTTAGATCTGTTAAAAGGGGGGGGGGGGTGAGTTAAGGTTTGGTTGGGTTAACGAAAGGTAAGTTAGGGTAACGTTATAAGTTCTTCGATTGAATTTCTATTTTTTTTTATTTTTTGCCTTTTTAAATTATTTTTACTTTCAAGGCCATTGAATATCACGGCCACAGGGTCAAGGTCACCAAGATACAGTAAGGTGATCGGGCGCCATCACAACACGGATGACCCAGGCCGCCTAGACAACCTAGATGGCTGGTGGCTCCTTGCTCCTGTTCGTGAATCCTGCACCACATTCGCCATATATAATCTGCTTTCACTATTAGCCAATTCATTTTAACAGTTTTATTGTCATAGGGCAAGAAGGAAAGTTTCGAAATATCGAAGTATGTTCAGACGACATACTGTAATTAAAAAATGCCAGCACTTCAAAAGGGACAAGAATACCTACGTGAAGCATACCGCCCGAGAATAAAAAGACCAACGTTTACCTGACATTCATTTATCAGACATATTAGCTCAAAAATATAGAATTTCTAGAACAGATTTAAGGAAATCAAGCATATGTACAGCTTTCATTGATCGTATCAGTACGTTCTCTAATCTATCAGCAACCTTTATTTGTATTGTTATAACATACAATAGGTCACACATTTATCATAATCCTGCACTCTGTACCAGAAGGAAGATAATACCACTACTGTTGCCAATTTGTACTTTTCCCCCTCTCTTAAGAAGACTGCGGTACAAACAGTTTCTCTTATTTATTCTTTTTGATTATATTTAATAACATGAAAGTCAAAAGTGGCCGGTGCAGATAATTTCCTGGGGAAAAAAAGCGATTCCCAAGCAATTTATTTACTGAGACACGCAAATACACTCAAACACTGGTTTTAGCCGCGAAATCTTATTAAAGAGTACGGAATATTAATCCTCTATTGTTTCTGCTGCACCTCCTAGGTCGGTGATTAATACAAAGAGTTCTATAGATCAGAGCATCTACTGAAAACTTCTTCTCTCAGCGGTTTGTCGCGCTAATGTACCGAACCTTCAAAGAACAGCTCTGTAATCGTATCTGTGCTCTCATGGCACATTTGTGCGGTCAAAAGTAAACATCACTAGATAACGCACTGTATGTTTTATGGGTTCCAAAAAAAAAAAAAACGCATTCGTGTGGTATGCCACGGGTAGAGAGGAGCCAGTATCTGGCTGTGTTAGAAAGAGAAGGAGCGATGTGTTGTGTTCATTACTTGTCTTCCCGCATGAAGCCTTCAGGGGCGTCTGGTCAATAAATTGGCTTAATGATAAATTAGCACCTACATACGAAATTACGTATCTTTGTCGCTACAGAAAACCTAGAGGATCACGGAAAAAAAAAAAGGGTTAATGCGAACAAGCTGATAGAAATTTGAAACGCAAAAATAATAGCGCACGCAACTATAGGCGGTTCACGGTACAATGAGCACTTTTGAAAGCCCTGCTTAAGATCCACTTGTATACACGTTGCGTATTCCTCCACCTTACGTAAAATTATCATTTCCATGGGCCTCATTACTTTATTCATGCGTCGGTCGAATGAAACTGTGGAATTATTAACAAAGTAAATACTTTACATATCTGCTCATTTTTATACTTAAAAAAAAAAAAAAAAAAAAATTCAGCTATCACAAATGATTACCTAACACTTTTTATTGAACGTTAAATTACGGAATTTCTTTTCATCCATCGTTGGCAAATTTACTGGGTGTGTGTCATTCAGTGCGCTCAATAAAATATAAGCATGCAGGGGCAGTGACTTTTTCTAAGGTTCTTTTCTAAACTGCTGACTTTATAGTGAACAGTCTAAGTTATTTTTTTACAAGTAAACGAGAATCGAAACAAACGAATAAGGTAGTTAAGTGTATAGAGGAAAGATATCCTGTACGACACAACGAATAAATCGCAGATGAACGAAGATATGGAGATTTACTTATATACAAACAAAAATAGGCGAAACAAGGAAAAACAAAAGATAAGAACCAGTATCTTCATCCGTCTTCACTAACGGACAACCTACGTTCCGAAATCTTTCAAATAACACACAAAACTCTCGCCATAGCATAGAAGTATTTCCAACGAATTCACTACGTCTATAACGTATTCCTGAACGTCAGGCAGAAATTTTGTGCGATTATTTGTTATGCAAAATAAGGGAAAAACCATAACGACTGATGACCTAAAGTGAATATAAAGGAGAAACGCATTCCAGGAAATCGAGGCTTCAAATTAGTTATTGGCAAAATGTCAGAAAATACGTGAAATGAAACAAGTTCGTGGTTATTATACGCTGATTTCATATCTGACATAAGTGGAAATTCTGCGGCTGATTACATCGGCAATCATTAGGAAATTATTGTTTCCCATATTACTAACAAAAAAAACAAGTGCGTTACCCGTCGGTGCTTATCTACGGTTAAGACCTAATGTCTATATTAACGAAACACAAAGCGTTGCTTTGGTGTAACGTCCTCAGGCCAACGGTTCTCGATAAAACATAGTATTTTCTCATATTTCCCAGATCACTAATTTTTTCCCCAATTTTCAAGGGCGTGTTTGTGTGCCTCTGTCTCCTCCCCCTCCAACGCAATTGCGTTATGTTGTAGGTCGTATTGCGTTTTCTTGGTCACTTTTTCATCAAGAATAATCGCACGAAGTTCGCACCTCAAGTTAAGGAACGCTCTGGATAACGGGATTGGCACACGCCCTAAGCCTCCGTGACGTATTGGCGCTCGCGATTCTACAACATCCACTCGCCCGCTTGCATCTCGAGTGGGGCAGACCAATTACAGCCGGCAAACATGCGAAATCAATGTCGCTACCGGGTCGCATCACCATAGCAACTAATTGCACACATTCATTAAGCACCGATCCCTCCCGCATCGCCCGCCACCACCCCCGCATTTCGCCCGCGTATTTAACAACGATCCCATCCGTGAAATTCATGACGCATCCGCCTAATGCTGCATTTTAAACCACCGCTTCCTTCCTCCCCCCCCCCCCTCTTTAAGCCCCAGCCCATTTTAATCGTTTTTAATTTAAGTATGTTCTTTCATAAGTACGACCGCTGTTTCCAAATCATTTGCTCGTTTCGCGGCCACGTGTGAATCTCCCATTTCGCTCGGGGAATCTATAATATGAAACTTTAATCACCGAGCAACATATAAAATTTTGCGTGTGAAATACGTATCCCCCAATTGACTCCAACCATAATTAAACAGAGATTTATTAAAAGAGGCCGAAAAATTGAAGGATTTATTCATACCGGTGCCAAAACAATTTGCGTTGCTAGTAGCGGAAGTGAAAAAGTTTAACTATAAAAATAGGAACTGTATGACAACCGATTTAAAAGATTCGCGTGAATGCTCTAATACATGGCACGTGTGTCGTCTTGCTCTGTAGCACAACGGCGAGATAAAAGGAACCCATGAAACATCTTATTGCATGTTAAAGGGGCATAATATTTCATCATTAGCTTCTTCTATAAAGGATGTATCTAAATTCGACCGACAAACATCAACTGTAGATTAATCACGAAAAAATAAGTTGTAAACATAATATAACCTATGACCTAAAGTGAATACTAAGGGCTGTACTCATCTTTGAAGTTGGACCTGAAATACTTGTTTATTGCAAATATTGAAGATGATATTTAAGAAACACCCATTACCTGGATAATGGTTAACGTAGAAAAAAAAGATCTTCAAACATCACAACACTTATCGCTGTAATCAAATTATTTCATGTAAATAATCACTGTTACTACCCCCATTTCAAACTAAGATCCATGTTGGGGTTGCATATTCGGGATTTGAAGGATGGATTATTAACCCTCACGTCACAATTATCAAAAATGTCACCGTGTGTAAATACCCCAAACCTCATTGTTTTCGAGTAATTCATGTTTTACTTTAAATATAATATTTACCAATACCTGGCAGGTGGGGCACCTACAATACAAATAACACACTTTTGCGGCTTTTAAAGGGAGGGGAAGATTCCAGAGACAAGTATATTAATATGGTACTGTAATTTCTTTCTTCTACTACAACTTCACAAGCTACGAGCATCTGCGGGTGCATTGCAAAGTTTGACTGATTATGAAAACTGTTTGTGGACTCCTCTTATACAAGCAGATCTGCACAATTGGGCCAACTGACTTTTGATACTTGGGCTGATTCCAGTCACAAATTTTCTTTACGAGTACCCGAATAATCGGAGTAAATTAGTAATGAGAAAGTAGTCTGGAGGCAATAATTTATCATGTAACTGTCTAAGACTCATTATGTTCATATATATATTAAAGCCACACTTTCATTGCTTGAAAAGAATAAGAAAAATGAGTGAGTGAGTGAGTGAAGAGATTTAGGCGGCTCTTAACGTCGATGTTTCGAGAGCCGATTAGGCTGAAGTGAGGTGAGTACGGAGCAGCTCCGGAATGCAAGGGTGGGGTAACGGGAGATCCCCGAGAAAACCCGCCGACCAGCGGCATCGTCCAGCACGTCCCCACATGCGAAAGTCCGGGAGCGACACCGCCCGGAATTGAAGCCGGTTCGCCCAGGTGTAAGGCGATTATTCTGAATACTAGACCAGCCCAGCCCCAGGATAAGGAAAAAGGAAATATTCTCCACATGACATTGTCTCTTCCGTCCAGTAAAAGACTCCCAAAAACAACTAACTTTATTTTTGAAAGATTTGTTTACACTTGAAAGTATATTAATCATTAATATGCAATGCACGTCATCCCTATTTGTCTCGCAGACACAGGCGTTCCTAGACATTCCTATTACGGGTACCCGCTTAAATATCATACATTGTAAAGTGAGAATTTTATTCACACATACCTATGTGTATATAATGTATATATATATATATATATATATATATATATATATATATATATATATATATATATATACACACACATCTATATACATCTACAAATATACATCTATATATCTATCTATAATTCTATTTATATATCTACATATATTTATATATACATATATACACACAAGTATATATATACATCTATATATATTCAAATATATATCAACATATATAATTTTGAGAACCATTTAAAGTTGTTTGAATTCTCCTTACCTGCGGTTTAGGCGGAAGTCTTCTTCAAAACATCACTTGATCAATGTTCTGTGGTTGGAAGTGCCATTCGGATGTTCGGTTACCTAAGCAATGCGCACTACGTGATACGAAAATTTGTTCCTATCCCTCGGTCAAATGCGCCAGTATTTCTCGTATGCCATTCTATTCCTGGTCAATCAGGCCACGTGCGTACGATATTTGCAGGTGAAATACTTCGTGTGGATACAAGACTCGTTTACATTCGCTTATCAATAAAGAGACATTTACTAACATGACTTACTTATTTGCTGTATTGAGGAAAATTGCGAAAAAATGTACCGAGTTAAAAAAACTGCCAAAAAAACATCGAACAGGCTAAATTAACAAAATCATTAAATGACAGTTTCATTCATACGTTACGCTATTCCTTGGAAACATGCACATCAAAAATATTTCAAACGGACATTAACTCTCAGACAAAGCAGCCTTTTTCAGATCATGTTTGCACTTGCTTATGATGGCAATACTATGATAAAAAAAAAGTGTCTGTGAAATTGCCGTATCGAATGCCTACATTATGGATTGTGGGAGGGGGTGTAGCGACTTGGCCCACCCTTTCCCTCGCCGAAGCCCGCAAGTACACAAAACGGTTGTAGCACCCACCAACCACAAGTTATCTATCTACATCCTTCCTAGAAATCAGCGTTGTTTAACGTACCAGTGTTACAATAAGCTGTTACACGAGTAACACGTTCCATTGTTTATGCCGTTATTTTTGGAACTTCTTGGATTGCCTCACTTAAGCCAGCGTTTAACTACTCCCCTTGAGTAAAAGTTTTTTTTTTTTTTTTGGAACCTGTTGGCTCACTACTGTGCGCATGCATAAACTTTATTTCTTGGAACGCCAGGATTTGGAACAGTGAACAACGTAATAGTTATTTCTCGGAACGCCGTGACAGGCGAGTCGTTTTTCACAGTAAGCTGTTACATAAATAACATGTTACTGGAACGTGTTGCCTACTTGGAACCATAGACTAAAGATGAGGTGGACCGTTTATTCGTCTTACGTGCATGTACCCAACATTGACCTACCCCAATCGTACACAACTGTCGAAGTCACATAGTCGACAGTGATGAACGTGTTTGTTTACATCTTAATTTTTAAATAACATTGCATATTATATTATTAAATACTTTTACCAGTTTGACTGTAATCACAAGTCATTACAAATAGACTAGAACAGGCATAAAAACATCTCAAAAGCACTCGATTACAAAACAGTGTTCTAACCTCAAACCCAATCCACGCCATTCTCGCTAGACGTGTAGGCAGAAAAGCAGTTCAATGTTGGGACACGGAGACTGGTTGTGCGCAGCCAGCGAGATCGGCCTACCTCAACTTTAGTCTGCGCTTGGAACGTGTGCGATGGAACTAGTCAAAGTAACTGTTTGGCGCATCCGTAGTAGCAGCACACACCAACAGCCAGTTAGTAACATGCATCCTTCCTCTCCTCTCCAATGGCTCAGGAAAACTGTATGGATGTAGAAGAGTTGGGGAGGGGGTGTAGAGATGGCGGTGAAGGAAGGGCGAAGGCAGACAAAGATCCAAAGTTCCCATAATAGGGGAGCAGATCTGGGCTCAATTAGCAGGAAAATGTAATAATGAAGTGACGAACAGATAAGACCGGATGGGGTGGACGAAAGGGGGCTGCCGGATGGTTGCAAAAGGGTATGGCGGGGGTTGGGAGAATTTGAAGTGGCGCTCTTATCAGCAGGCGAGAAGCCGTAAGAAGGGTAAAGAGGGCGGGGGAACAAATATTAAGACGGAGGAGGAAACAAGTGGAAGAAGTTGATAGAGGAGATAATACGTAGGGCACACTTGCGATATTGTCGGCAGAAATATGGAAACTGATATTTCACGGCGTTTCACAACCTTAGCGCCTCTTGTTTCAGCGGGTTCTCTTCTTCCGGACAAAGTGAGGTGTCAAGATAAATGCGAGCGATCTCCAGGAATGAAACTAGTTAACTCAAGTGAATTTCAGATCACTGCATCAACTCAAATTAACAATAACCTCTACGTGTTAAAGATCTTACTGTGCCTCATTCAAGCCGTGGTTTATGGCTGACAGAATCCTAAATCAAAAGGGCACCATATGCTTGATTGTCTATCTGTTGATTGAAAATTAAGCCTTTTGGTTTGTGATGTATTTATTTAACACCCGTTAGGCCTAATTTTTCAGAGGTCTTTGAAAATAACAGTCCTGACAACGATCCAAATACGGACATAAAAAAATTAAGATTGTTTTGTATTAATGAAATTATTTAAATGAAATTGGTATGAATTTTACTATTGATTTCTATGTAGTTTTAGTGAGTTACCGTTGTTCTGCGTAATACCGTATGTTCAGTCAGATGAGTGTTTGTTACGTCAACGATGTTGGTAACGAGAATGGTACATTTTTTTCTAAGGTTAGCAAGCCTTTGTGTATGAATCCATAACATGTGATGGTTTGTTATGTTCATTACTCTATTAACTACTATAATTTTGTTATATTGTTTGCAGGCGCAATTTTATCCTGCATTATAATTAAAACAATTAATGGAACCAGCAAAAAGGAATTACTGTGTTGCAAATTATTGGATCTCCGAAATTACAAAATACTCTGAAATGCAGGGATCTTAAATATATCTAATAAACTATTAATAAAAACATCACATTGAAAACCGCTGAAAACATCACACTGAAAATAGCTGAAAACATCACACTTACTTATGCCCGGTTGCGCCATTAACAGCCCTGAACCAAGATCAGTTTGATCCGAGTTCAATGTACGAGTGTTGCACCAACACAAACGGCTGAATTCTGATCGTAGATCACCTGATCTCGGTTCTAAACTAGGATTGAGATGAAACACTGTTTGTGATTGGCTCTCGTTTCGTGACGTCACAATGAAACTATTTATTTTGAGGTTCGGAGACAATTAAAACGTTTTTGTGGACATTATCTCTTAAGACTTGGATGTTTTACTATCTAATTTATTTTAATGCACTGGAAAAACTCAGTTTCAGTAGTTCTGTTTGACTGGAAATACTTTGCACAGATTTTTATCGTTATTTTTAATACCAATATTATTGAAGAATGTAGTGGAAATAGAACTAGATGGTACGATGTTTGATTCATTTTAAGTAAAATAATTGGTGTACGAACTTTACTGAATAATATTCCAGTGTGTATAATGTTGTTGTGAATTCCCAAAAATAAAATTGAACTTAGCGCTATCTGTTTGCGTATTTTCAAACATCTGTCGGCGACGGCTGCTCTTTCGTGAGCAATAAATTCGACGAGAGATTTAGCTCGTGCGGAAAATTAGGACAGTTTCTGATATTCTGAATGGTTTTTCCAGTTTTCCATTTTGTTTGATCGCAGGGAAAAGCATGAATTTAGTTTTCTCTTTACAACATATTAATGCCATCTTTAATTCAATAAATGCATTGCATCTTGAGCCTTTGTAAATGTCTCAATTTACACTTTACAACAGTAAAAACAACCGAATCCATTTTTTTAAACGCTTTAAATATTATCAAATTTATTTCTAGTAAATAAAAATATTTTACAGTGATTTTATATTCACATAAACTACATTCAACACAAAATTTTTATCTTCTGTGTTAACTTTATAAATCCTTAATATAATGTATGTTAAGTGCCTAACAGAGCTTAAATACGAAATATTTGAATGTTTATGCCATTTTAAAACAAAATTGCTTTCCGATATAACTTTGACGTTTTAAAATAAAGCACTCGTATTTACTTGATCCGAGATCATTCTCCTGAACCGCCAAAAGGCACGGTCCAAGACGAGGTTCAAATTGATCTTAGTTCGGCATGCAGATCGCAATGGCGCAACAGCGAAAAGCGCTGAACCATGATCAAGCCGGTATTTGAACCTAGATCATTGCTTAACCTCAATTGTGCAGTCGGGCATTAATCAATCCACTGAACTGGTCACCGTAATCAAGGTGCGGATATTTGTTACTACGAGCAACTAAAAATATAAGGCGCCTTTAAACTGTGTCTTAATAGTGAAAAATAAGAGTTACTCCTATACCACTAGGAGAACTGCCGTTAAACATAGTTTTAAACGTGAAAAATACTCCCGGGAAATCATCAAAACATATAATATTACTATAAATCTTTAAAATGTTGCAAAATCTCAAGAATTGTGCGTGGACAGTATAGGTTATGCAAAAGAGGTTATGTAAATGGGTAGACATTATGTATGGAACAACTTCACACTTATTCAAATCGCTCCACATATAACACACTTGTGATACATATGATAGTTCACTTAGCAGACTGCCTAGAACTGGACCCCAATGAATATATTAGGGATTTCCCTCTCTTTAGACAACAACATTAATAAATAACACTGACAGAACACTGACACTTAAGGAACATAGGATAAACAAACTATCGTCAAATCTACCAATCAAAGGCTGCCCATTTGTGAAGTTAAACTTTTAATGGAAAAATTCTTAACTATTCTCAAAGAATTAACTTCAAAAACATACTGTAGTGAGACAATCAGCGGAACACACAATTACATTCACCTCTTAACCTGTTACAAAATGTCAATTCCCCTAAGTTATCAGGTAGATAATAGTTTAAAGTATTTGTAGTGCCAAAATAAATAGTTTTCTTCAATAAAAAAAACATTTCTCATAGCAGTTTCAAAACTCTCACAAAATATAATGTTACTTGATAGATTAATGAATTATTTGCCTTGCTATACATAATTTTTTCGGTCGGTAGAGAAAAAACATTTCCATAATCTTGGTTCTTCGCAGTAAAAATGTTGGGAATAAACGGTCCAACGTTCACTTCACCTCTGGAGCATCAGAAACTAAGTACAGACGATGGAAAATACCTTCACTGTATCTCAGTAGTTCTTACACCTTAACTGCTCTTCTTCGAGCACCTGCTCTCTGCGTCGGCTATATTTAGCACCATAAGCAATTTCTTCAACGTCGATGCAATAATTAAACCATTTAAAATGACAGATACTGCACTGAGGATCAGCAGCCCTGGCTTCCCTACATGACGATGCTCAGGAAACAAGATGGAGCCAAAGTCCATTCATTACGCTATAATTGCCATTAATCCTTCCAAATTCAAAGTACTATAGTAGGTGTAGGGTTTACTAATCAGGCACATTCATAAAGGCAATCTTAAGTGTGATGTCATGCAACACTACCAACCTAGATGACGTAAAAATATTATCACCCTAACAACACAATAAAATAAACATTATAACCCCTGCATAAAACATATTGGTCAAAACAGAAAAATAAAAATAACAAAATAAATTACGTAAATATCTCACAACATAAATATTACGTAAAAATCAATATGAAAATAAACAAACGTGTGAATTATGCACCTAACATTCAGTGCTAATATATATGCAAATTATATTCAAAATAGCGATACGTCACAATGTTGTCATACAATTAATGCTGCATTGAAAAAGCCTATTAATTTGCAACTGAATCGATAGCTTCCTTCACATTATCATAAAAAATGTGTTTAATTCTCGTTTCAATGAGCGTGTGTAAAATAAACCTCTTTGTATTTCATTTAACGAAACACCAAATGTTGAATTAATTAGGGCATTACTGGTAAAGCATTGTGAACTAGTAAATGCATCAAAAACTTTTTTAAAGAGTATATTACTTCGGCCGAGACTCACTCAAAAAGGAGTTTTTGTTTTTTCGCATTTAAGAAATAAATTGAGTAACAATACTTAGAACATTTATATACGAGATGTGAGAGGGTACGCAACGGACGATAATGGTTCTCTGAAATCTAACCTATAATTAGTAGCCAATGAAAACAGAGATTGCGGTCAGGCAGGCATTGGGTGGTGAAGTCTAGCACGTTTCCAAATAATAGCGAGAATTTCACAAGTCTGTAATCATGACAGGCCTGCAGGTGGTACAAGTTTACTGCGTTATGCATACTGGAGGTTATTCAGGGTGTACTGAGCTCTTTTGAAATCAATCTTCGAAAAAGGTCACTGCCCGTACCTGCATATATTTTAACGGTCACACTGAGCGTCATGCGTCCAGTAAAGTTGGTAACGAAGGAGGGGAAGTAATTTCAATTCTTAACTTTGAAATACAAGTGTTAGGTAAATATTTGTGAGTACTGATATTATTTCTTTGCCGTTGTCTTTTTTTTAATGCAAATAAGACAAGTGTAAGAATTAGCACATTGGTAAAATAATAATCTCACTAATAATTTCATTAATACACTCGATTGACACATGAGAGCCGCGGTGGCTGAGCGGTTAGAATGCTCGCCTTCCACCAAGACGAACCGGGTTCAACCCTCCGGCCGATTCATTCCAGATCTTCCAAGTGTGAATCGTGCCGGACGATGCCGCTGGTCGGCGGTTTATCTCGGGGATCTCCCGTTGTTTCCCCTGCCCCTCCAATTCGGTACTGCTCCATACTCACCTCCTTCGGTTCTCAAGACCTCGATGTTAAGAGCCGCCCAAATCTAATCACTCAACTGATTGACACGTCAGTATAGTGACCAAGTACACTCAATTATGGATGAATACACAACGTTCATACAAGTATAGGCCGTTCAAGGTAAAGCGAGCACTTTTTAAGCTGTTTCATCAGACATGATAACCAATAAATGCAATTCATTCTGGTCTCAATACTTTTGGTTTTGGGTATGGTGAATGCATACACTGTGTTTATTATTCACATGGCAGGGATTACATTAACAAGTGGTAGAAGGATATAAATTGGTCGAAAGAAAAAAAATTAACTAGGGCTTCAGAAGCGCTCACTTTACCGTGAACGGCATATAGATCTTAAACACGGTTGTCAAAAGTGCTGAGTTTACCGTGAGCTGCCTATTATATTTTTTTAACGTACGCCGCATTAGAAATAGTTTTCATGTATCTGGTACGAACGCAAGTACTTGTGCAGTTCGGTTAAACGTGCAGCAGGACAGAGCAGGCTGGTTTGATCACTTGGTTACCAGCGAGGCCCTGGGCTCCCTTCACTGCGACAGAGGACCGAAAAACGCGAACTAGCAGTAGAAGTCAATAGCTTTGTATTGCTTCATCAGCTTTAGTGCTGGCCGCCACAAGAGTGGCCCGTTCTGGCGGAAGGTGGTTGTTCGAACCGAGGAGAGGAGGTAGGAAGTAAAAAGGGGTTTTTGGACGTCGCAAGGGGGGGGGGGGCAAGGAATCGAAAAGGAGAAGAACAATGATCAGATAAGAAATGGAAGCGCGAAAAGTGCTTTCACCTCACGTCTTGGGCGAGACGAGCAGAAAACAAGAGAGGATATATATATATATTTTTTTTTTCCCTCCCTCCCACCCCTTCTTCGCTCAGCACTTTCCCTTCTTGAGGATGCGACGAGCGCGCGCTCGACGTCGTCAGCTGCTTCGTGTCTGGTGACCCGTGCGGTCTCATCGTGGCCGTAGAAAGAGCTGAGCTGAGCTGAGGCGTTCACACGAGTACAAGAGTAGAAACTCGGCTAGTTTCAGTGGCGCAGACTCAACGTCAGCCGTACTGCAGCAGTGCGCAGCCCTTACTACGCGCCGGTGGATTTCGTCGTCGCCCGATAACCAAAAGTTAACCTGCATACACGAATATTTCTCCATTTTTAAACTCGAAATCTGCCCATTTGGTAGTTCTAAAGTATATATACCCCCCCCCCCCCCACCCTGGATTTTCAGTATGTTTTATTGTTTAGTGACACAATATCAATGATAATTTGATTACAATAACAAATAATTTAAAAACTATAACACATTGTTTTTTAGTTTAAATGTAAAAATTTTATTATAAAATCTTAATTTAGACAAATTTCGAAAAGCTATTTTAACACAAAGTTCGGTATCAGAAGTTAGTGCTTACTGAAGTAACAGAAATTGCAATTTTTTAGAAATACATTTGGTTAAACTTCTGACCATATTGTGTTTAAATTTTATTTTGAAGTTAAAGTATGGCCGAACCACATAGCAAATTCCCACGAGATATACCTCATGTAATTTTAATAATATGAACAGATATTTTAAGTTCTATCCTGACGTGTTAATATTGTACAATCTTATGACACGTACTATGAAAGATACAAATAATGATTTATTTAACTGGTTTAATTCATTTTATAAAAAATATTCATCCCTTATATTTTTTTCTATTATTTATTATGACAACGAAAATAATGTACTTAACACGTAGGAAATCATTCCAGCGTCTTCAACGCTCTTATTGCATAGAATTGCATATCAGTTTATTTATTCCACTTTCCCCGTTTGTTCAGTTGTCAGCATTAAAAAAAAATACATCTTATCTTTCTGAGAGATTCGGATGAACAGTGAAGGCAATTAGAGTAACACATCATTTACAGATTCACGCAGGCCACCTTCCATGAAATACCCACACCACACTACAAAATACACAGATAACCCTCCAGTAAAGTATTCAGTACAGCGTGCAGTATATTTCGTACCTATAAGCGCGATGAACAGGTTCTAAAGTATTCAGTACAGCGTGCAGTATATTTCGTACCTATAAGCGCGATGAACAGGTTCTTAGCACTGAACCTTGCGCTAGTTTCGTTACTGCTTTTCATTTCCTTGAAAAATCCGATACACTGCTTGCTGGAAGGATTTTATAAGCTTTTATTTAGCTTTAGTTGTCAGTCAGGGCGAAATCTTATTACGTCGTTTTAGTCCACTTACACATATACGATATACTTGAAACTTTGATCACAAACATTGTTTGCATGAAAACGACGTAAAAAGATTTCACCCTGAATATTAACTAAAGCTAAATAAAAGCTTATAAAATCCTTCCAGCAAGCAGTGTATCCGATTTTTCAAGGAAACGATATATATATATATATATATATATATATATATATGGTAAAATTTTGTAAGCCGATTTTAACATACTTGAAAATTTACAGAAATACGTATTTGTTTTTACGATATGAATACAATATATTCATTTCCCTTTCTCTCTATGTAGCCAAGCACTTGTACTAATGCACGTGCTGTATCAACATGGCAACACGTGACAGTTGGTGTATCGCTCAGAGACAGCGGCGGGTCATCCATAGTCGTGGTGCCCGTGACAGAGAAATGCTAACGCCATAGCCATTATAATGAATGTTCTTTTTTCTTCTTTCCGAAAAGGACAAAATAATTACTGTATAATTCATTCACGGTTACTTCAGCCTTCTATGAAGCCCTGCTAATGTTCTACTTCCAGAATATTCCTCCGCCTCGTGCAAACTAAACTTAACAAGTCTGGAGAATTATACCAGAGGGACAACGTGCCACATTCGTGCGCACTCAGTTGTATAGGCTATTCACGGTAAAGTGAGCACTTTTGAAAGCCCTCTCATTTAGAATAAGAGTGAAATTTATTTTGCTCTAGCCTTAGACGTTAACATCTAAGTGCTGTGGAATATACACACTGTCTTTATTACTTACGTGGCAACATTTATTTAAAAAGTTGGTAAAATGGGTAAAAAAATGGCTGCACGAAAAAAGTAACTAGGGCTTCAAAAGTACTTACTTTACCGTGAACAGCCTGTAACGATATTTTGTATAAGAACTGTTTCTCACTAGACGTTACCAACATATCTATTTTCTTCCTGTTTTTTTTTAATTAAATTTATTCGTCAATGAAGCATTATAACTCATACATAAAATATTAATAACATTTCAAATTAACAGGAAAGAAAGTAACTTTTATGAACACTAGTATAAAACGCTTGCGATACAGGGCGTATTGAGAGAATAACTAAACGTGTCATACATAGGGAGATTTTTCAAAGGTTTGAATCAAAAAGACCTAAGAAACCGTGAATGGACTATATCGAGATATTTTTTTATAGTTGTCGTGACGTTAAGCTTGAAATGTATGTACTTTCGAGAAGAAACATATTGGTAATTGTTTTTTTTTTTTCACCTGACTGCGATCAGTCGGTTTCCTTAATGCCGTGTTCACTATTAGTGTTGGCAGAAAAGCAGTTCAATGTTGGGACACGGAGATTGGTTGTGCGCAGCCAGCGAGATCAGTCTACCTCATCTTTAGTGTATGGTGTGCACGAGTGCAGTCAGATGCAATGTGAACATTTCAGTCACCTCTTGAAAGAACGAATCATTGCTGGAATACAGGGACACGAACAGGGGTGTGTCTAGAACTGCTATTAACAAATTTCAGCAGAACCTTGGAAGGCCTTATTTCGGGAAACATATAACCAAGGCCATACAGTATGTTCGTACACAATTTTTGTTTCGTTTTGAGGTGTACTACACAAGTACTGGTTTCTTCCTAGATAAACCGACACAGCCTGTATATACCTGTGCGTTTATTTATGTATGTCTGCATGCATGTGTGTGTTTAAGTCGCTATGTTTGATATTTGGTATATAAGTTATTTTACGAGCCCAAAATCATAAATGTCCAGAATTAGGAAATCCAGGAAACATCGAACAGCTGTAATATGATGAAAATATCGCGCCTTTTTATATTTTTCGGAATGCACGAGAACTGCAGAGAGAATTTTGTACTTGCAGTGAAATTGACCGTACATCTCAATTAATTAATTATACCTTGATAACAATGGAATAGTAAAAATAATTTTAAAAATATCGGTTAAATGTTTATAGCTAACAGTTTAGTGTAAGCTAGTAAAAACTTTATTTTAATTTACTTGAGGCGATTCTTAATAGTAAATTTCAAGATTTTTCGCGTATCGAAAACTCTGTTTGCAGTTAAGAAATACAGCCAGGAGTTATTATACTACAGCAACATCCTGTTTGAAGAAGCCCAAATATGAAGATCGCGTAGCAGAATGTTTTAAAGTTGGCACTGAGTCAATAATATCGTCACGTGATAGTTCGTTGAATTGGGGGCAGAGGTGACGGAAAGATTGTCTTGCGTGCCATTTTCACCCTTAAAATCGCCCCCTTCTTGTTCTCGTGCCTTCAAAAACGCAAATCAGCTGCAGGTATCCGAGGCACTTAAGTCATTCTCGCGCTCCGCCGACGCAGGTGGCTTTCAGATGAAAGTACACACACAATACGTGTTATTACCACAGGTACAGAGCGCTAATGACTCCCTGGACTGACGTCTGCCTCCGGCTTCGTGATTACCTACCACCCCCTATTCGCCCGCTGCAGATATGACGTCACGGAGGGGGTGTGGTGTAAGGGGGATGACGTATCCCTGGAAGGAAGGGATTAGCGGTAGAAAGGGGTAGGAGGCGCGGCTACCATCCACACCCCCATCGCGCCACGGCAGCGAAAAATTTGTGCTGACTGCGTGGGTCCGGTGCGCGTGGCGGTGGCTGGAGAGGAAGGCCCTTGGTCCGTCGGGTAGGGAGCAGCACGTGACGAGGAGGGCCGAGGGGGGGGGGCGACTAACAGAATTAAAGCCCCTGTCAGTACCGGCCAGTAGTCCCCCCCCCCCTTCCATCCAGCGATTCCCTAGCCTACACCACCCTCTTCTCCTGATCCTGCGCAGGAGAAAAAAAATTATTGCTCACTTTGCCGTTCTCGCGACGAGCTACTTCCAAGTGTCGCCGTGGAAAATGACAAGGGGAGCCATCGTCTGTCTTCTGTTCACTTCATACGCGGGAAAACTGACCAGAGAAGATTACAAAGCCTCGAAAGTACCATAAAAAAAAAAAGCTATATATATATATATATAAACCCACACAGATATGACTACAACGCTCTGTTATATGTCGGGACTAGTTAAAATGCGTGAAGTTTTTGGCAGCAGCTATTTATGAGGCGGCGATATACTGTTTCAACAACGAACTATGTTCCCCACACACCTGTGGTTCTTCTCTTATTGTATCCTTTTTTTCTGCTGTTTGCAGTGTAGCCTAGATCAATTCGGCTAGCATGTATAAAACTAAGTCTGAAAGAACTAATACGTTATTATAATTTTCGTAATCAATTCTAGCTAGGAAAATATATAAATTCTCATTGAACAATGTACAAGCTCAGCCCACGAATGTTTTACTTTATTCACTGCATTAGGAAATATGCTACACCTGTGATGACAGTCTTTCAATATAAGTTTTGTATTCAAAATATTCCTTGCCCCCTTCCCATAAATTTTTTGACTTGCGTGTTTCACCTCAGTTACATCTTATTTTTCTGACGTATATGTAAGGTTTCGTTTGTATATATCGTGGAAACTAGAATGGGCAGAGGAAAATACTAAATAACTGAAGAGTTTGGCATATTCTGCCATTCACTAACTCTCTAACAGAAACTGTCCCTTATGGTAATCATACCATAATATGTTCCCTGGCAACCTGATCGTATGGTCGGTTTCTTGCAAAAAAAAATGCCTAAAGAACTTTACAGCTCCAAATATAGTTCTCTTTTTCCAATCGAAACTTTATATTATTATCGAAGCGTCACTTCTATGGTATCTTCGCAGTCTTTTATTATCTTTAACAAGTTCTAAACTAACTACCAGATTAAATTTCTCAGCACACTGCATATATGAAATAAATACCCTCACAAAAAAAAAATGCTTTTCGTCATTAATTTTTAAATATACTTTTATATATAAATAAAAAAATTAAGATGCACAATTTATTATTTACACAACATAGAACAAAACTAAAAAAAAATATCGTTCTAAAATTGTTTGATTTGTAAGGTGTAAATTATATAAATATACATATTCTTGTTTTAAGCTTTTTTTTTTGTTTATGACGGGCACTTAAGGGGGTAGCCTCCTTTCCGCCTGGGATGTCTTTTACAAATTTTTTAATCTAACTTTATGAGCGGATATTACAAATAAAAGCTTAGCATGACATAATACTTAACATAATTTTTTAATGCATACGGTTTTAGATATATTATTAATTTCTCACATGGGACAGAAATTATTATATAATCAGAAAACATTTGACTACTGTTTTAGATGCTCAACGAGTACGGAAGAAGAAGTTGGGTTTAGAAATAACTCTAAGATGTTCATTGTGCCTTGACAAGGTTGGGTTTGAAATATTGCATTTCGAAATTATGTAATGGAGGAATATATGTGCGCATCAAGGACGGCGGAGTTACCTCCACCTTTAGCAGGATGATTAGTATACTAGTTATATCATGCCTTACGGATGTTAGTTAATTCTTTGGAGGATATTTGTATTTTTTATCATTTCAGTACTGTTGAAATGTTATCAAATTAATACATTTCTATTCTTAGCGATTTCATTCTTGTTGAACATTTTAATTTTGAAGTAATATTTGATAGTACCTTAATGGCTAAGCGAATAAGTTTTGCAGTTATTTTCGTCAGACTAGCGTATGTTGCTTTTTTTCTTTTCTTTTTCTATTCGAGAAATTAGTCAAAAATGCAGAAATATTTTGGGTAACACAATTCTTAAAATGGTAGTTTCAAGTGATTATTATTTGAGTCCCCTTCACATTGTAGACAATTGAATACATGTAAGTAACGTTCGGCCGGGGCTATATTCTGCGCTCAGTGATCTTACCTGTGACTAAGTTTATCTTGAACTAGTATGTGATCTGACGTCAGACACATCCATTGCTTCTCTAAGACGATTCGCAGTCAGAAGAGGATTGCGTACAAATATCTACTGTGACATTGGCACAAACTTTGTTGGTGTACATCGGGAAATGAAGGAATGTTTGTCATCAGACAAAATAAGACTAATATACTGGATTTTAGCTGTCGGAGAGAAATTGAGTTTAACTTTCTGTCACCAAGTGCACATAGGAGGGAAGCATAACATCGGTTAAGTTTCATTTGCAAAGAGTTATTGGCAATGCTTGTCTCACCTTTGTTGAATTAAACACTGTACTTTGTCAGGTTGAAACCTGCGTAAACTCTTGTATCCTGTGCCCATTATCTAATGATGCCATGGATTGGCATGTCCTCACTCCAGGTCATTTCCTCATTTTATCTTCCAAGCTTTCTCCTTACTATCCATTAGTGATAATAGCTTGTCTAGGGGGCAACAAGTTCAGCAGTTCACCCCAGCAAGTGTGCAAAAGATAGTCAACAGATTACTTCGGGACTTTGCAACAAAGAACAAACTGGAGGGGTGTGCTGCCTAATCTGGTGATCGGCTCTGTTGTTCTTATAAAGGATGACAACCTTCCTCCACTTGTATGGAATAATGGCATCGTTGCTGACGTCCATCCAGGGACTAATGGGCTGGTACGTATCGCTACCATGAAGACATCTACAGGAGACTTTCTTGATTGCAATGAGAGACTTATGTAATACATGCCCATTAAGCATTCTTGTATCATTAGTGTAATGTCATTGTAAGTTGTGCACATCTAGTATCGTATTTGTGTGAGGAATAATTGTTAATATTTGATTGTTGAAATTTGAAGATGTATTTATATTCGTGTTTAGTTTATAATGTTTTCACTTGGATACAAGCATTCTAGGTGAGCGGAATGTCTGTGCAACAGCACATAGAGTTATTATCTGCAGAGCTACTACTGTCATCTTCTCTCGCTCAAATAGTCCGCATCGCTTGTTATTGTGAGCTCTGAGCAGTGGTTAGTCAGTCTTTCACTAGAATGCGGTTGGCTGGTAAGGTTAATATGCATTGATGAGGATTTTTTTTGTAGTTGTAAGGAACAACTGTTACCCATAAGACGTGTTTGTAAAGTGATGCGAATGTAGTAATTACAGTCAATTATGAGTGAAAGTGTTTATATTCTTTTTAATTAGAGTTTCCAGTAGTAAACACAAACTTTGTTGCAAACCTGCCTCAGGAGTGTATACGGCAATTTTGTTTTATGCCATACTAGATCGTGACTATGCACTATGCTGGCACGAGGCAGTTTGACGAAATATATGTTCCTAAAAAAAGCAAAGACTATCTAAGATTTTTTCATTGATCTGAGCGATTTAGGCGGGCTAAGTTCAGTAACTTATTTCGCCTAAAAGTAAAGAAATTATATTTATTTTTTTCAAGTAGCAACAACGCCTTTTCGAAAGTCTATTGAACTCTTGACGAGTATTTTACTGCAATTACCGTCAACCAAGGACATCTTCAAAGAACTCCAGCTACTCCCAACGCTTCACTTTTGCATTTATTTCCTTCTCCCGAAATAATCCATAACTCAATACAATTCCCAGCGTAGTTTCCAACACAATTTGACTCATTAATCAGTGTCTGGGAATATGAAAATTATCTTAAGAAATTGTAAGCAAAATTATTAAACTTAGAAATGTAATAGCGGCAAGTGCAAACAGTGTTGTTAAATTTTAAGCATGCAATTTATTTGTGTTACTAAGTAAGATAAATTTATTTGCGGCGCAATCGTAAATTTCTTAGTGGCACTGAGCAGCTGAAGTTGAACTTGAGGGAATGGGAGGAAAATTCAGAAAGCTTCTTCGCATTATTCGCCTACTTACGTGACATGCCAACATCCTAGCGGCTATTGCCCACTAGCCGACAATGACAACAGATAACAGCAGACGTGGGTCTGCGAATACCCCACGCAGGAAGCTAACCGTTGTTGCATTATTCGCCTACTTACGTGACATGCCAAAATCCTAGCGGCTATTGCCCACTAGCCGACAATGACAACAGATAACAGCAGACGTGCGTCTGCGAATACCCCACGCAGGAAGCTATCCGTTGTTGCATTATTCGCCTACTTACGTGACATGCCAAAATCCTAGCGACTATTGCCTACTAGCCGACAATGACAACAGATAACAGCAGACGTACGTCTGCGAATACCCCACGCAGGAAGCTAACCGTTGTTGCATTATTCGCCTACTTACGTGACATACCAAAATCCTAGCGGCTATTGCCTACTAGCCGACAATGACAACAGATAACAGCAGACGTGCGTCTGCGAATACCCCACGCAGGAAGCTATCCGTTGTTGCATTTTTGCTCACTTGCAGGAGTTTTACGGAACTCGTTCATCGCTTGGCACACTACACTAACGTTTTTAAGGCTGTTTGTTACGTCCAAGTCTAACAGAGACTAGTTCCAATCTTTATAGCCATCAGAGAATCTCTATAACGACTCGCTGTAAATCTGTTGGTATCCGAACACTTCAAGAATACACGATGTCACGTACAAATAAGGTACATGTAATATTTAAATTTCCGTATATTATTGAATACTTAAAGTAACGGTCTTCATAGGCGTCAGCACGGGGTGTGCTAGGTTGATAATGCATCCTCCTCCCTAATTTAGACATTCAATATGTCATTTTTGCCTACTTATTTGTCTACGACCAAGTACAGAGTTGTGCCTATTTGAAATTTGCTGAAACTTATTATTATGGAAACAATATATTAGTCTGTGATAAATTTTGGGAAGCAATTAACAGAACAAGAATAATTTAATGTGAATAATTTCAAGTCAAGTCACAGCGTAATCTTAAAATGTAATTGGCGATTCATGATTTAATTAATTTAGTGTACCCGATGTTTGCTTTATCAGATTTTTACTTGAAGACATTTCTTCGCCATTTTTACTCAGTACAGCAAACATATCAGTCATGGTTGTAAATATAACTTTCGTAACAGATAAACGTAAACGAGTCTTGTCCCCACATTAAACACTCCACCTCCAAATATTGTAAATTCATGGTCAGTTTGACTGTAAATAGAGTTAGATAAGAGTTACACTGATGCATATGACCACGGGATAGAAAACAACTTTCATTTATCACTAGAGATGATGACTTATCTCGGGAAAAGTTGAATGTTTACTAGGATTCAAGGTACTGTACACGTGTCCGACAGTTTTCTTTCCTTATTGGCTGTCATGCATGTATGAAGCTACTACCCCCATTTCACTGGGCCATTGAGGATGCTGATACTATATGGCTGAACGGCGTTCGTAATTGGTCTGCAAACGACTTAGCGGAGTCAGAACCTTGTTCATCCAATCATGACAGAATAAACTAGTGTTACAGAAGATATGTTGGCTCAATTCCCCCCCCCCCCCCCATTTTCCATCATCTCTATTAATCACACATAGAGCGTAGGTAACGGAGTGTCTAAATGGCACCAACCACACTACTCTCAAAAAATTAATTTTTTAAAAGAATTACATCTGAACTGCAGGTATGGATAGAGCAATACTCTTTTAATGGTAATAAAAAAATCACTTGTGCATAACATATATATGTATAGGCATTTTAGTATACTTTACATGGAATTTAGCACTAACTTTAGTACTAAAAATCACGTATGCATGTTAGATATACGTATAATGTATATATATTATTTTATTCTACAAAACATGGGATTTAGTGGGGTCCATTCCAATGGAAATGTCTAGGCACTACTGTACTGTATTTTTCCTTTACCCCCTACAAAAAATTTGCAATAGTTCACCTGTTACATGTATGAAGATCACTAAGCTATCTGCGTAGCCCAAACTGACACAGAGAGGGGAAAGTTTATTTTACCTCTCAAACAACAGAAGTGTCATCATTCTTTATCTAATGTTACGGAAACAAAAAGAGCACTCCCAACTCTCATGTTTCAAGATGACGAAATCATTTATATAGCTGCTGAAAAGTACAACTGACTTTATACATATAAAACTTAATATTTGAATATGGACTCAAAAGCAATACTTATTATAATTTCGAGTTGTATCGGCTTTGTAACAACGCAACTTTCTTTGTTTGCTTATTATTGAACGAAGCATCCTATTCATACAAGAGCTACCAAGTAGCGATTGTTTTTCTGTGTCTTCATAGGTTGCACGCCGTTTTTATAAATAAAGGCCTATCAAATATTACGATTGTGGTATATTTAAAAAGCGAAATTCCGGGGACGGTATTACCAAACCCAAGTCTGAGCATATAAATTCACCTCCCGCTTTGGCCTCGCATGTTTCATGTTACGGATCAGCTCAACAATGTTTCAGTAACAAGTGTCCGAATTACAAATAAAGACGACAAAATTGTGTTAATTGATTTATTATAGCTTTGAAGAATGCGAATGTACTTACCTTTGTGAGTGGAAATGTATCACTATTTACATTGTAATGAGGTTAAACTACTTGTATGATATACACTTGTGCACACAACAGATCGATTAAGTGAGCTGGATGTTATATTGAAATCAGTAACAGAACTTAAGTAAAAAAAAAAATTGCCTGTTGCAAATCACCAGTGCACAAGTGGTTTGGCAAGGTTCTAAGTCACGGAGTCCGCGAGGACGTCTGCGCAATCAGTAACGCGTGTTTACTCCCCTCTGAACCTGCAACAACCCTCTCCCTCCCCTCTTCTAACAGCAAACCCTTACACGTTTCCGCCGGCGACAAAGCTCCGCGCGGAACAAACTCCCTACAACTTCGCGAACCAACATTTTCGCTCGGGGGTTGTTCCCCTGCACTCAAGAAGGCACGAAGCAGTAGTTTCTTAACCCCCATAATTTACCAGCGCAGAGAATTATGGGAATCCTCTCTGGAACGCGCTGTAGCAGGGAGGTTGTAGAAGGCGGGGGGTACGCGGGCCCGGCCAAGCTTTTGTTCACGAGTTTTGTTTAAGACACACGCACGAGAGTGGAAGAGGCCGGGCAGAGAAGGAGGGGTTAGTTAAACTATTGTTCCAAGGATCCAGAGTACACACAGAGTGTATGTGATGTTGGAGGGGAGACCGTGAGGGGAGTGTTTGGTTTATGAGGAGGGGGTGAAGACCGCCTTTGGAAGGAAGATTTGCTCGCGGAACCTGGTGAGGGGTTGGCGTCGCGACGCGAGCTTAACAGGAAGACGGCGTCATAAGGCGCGGGGATCCACCCCCCCCCCCTTCTTCCACACGAAGCACTACGCGGGGGAGGGTGCGTGGGGTCCGGACGCAGAGGGAAGGACTCGCTTCCTTGGAATCCTGGGGCCTCTTGATACATTTTCGAAAATATAGCTCCCTATCTTCTGAACTTCCCCTGCACCGCCAAGACCACAGGATGAGCATGTCGACCACATGGAAGATTTATGCAACGTAGCGGCTTTTGTACAATGTACATCCGATCCAAAATTCATGAACTCAGTAGTGGCTAGTGCGCCTATTGGCAAGATCAATAAAAATATTGCAGGTGGCTAGTGATGTGAAGTTTTTTGTATCTTAGATATATTAGATATAAGATAGTTGTAGACAGATTCCGTATTTTCCTACGGTAGTCTACATATTTGTATTTTTATTTATTTTTAAATATATGCTACTTTTTTAAATTTCTGTATTGACTATCTTCACCGAAATACCTGTGCTTATGACTGCTATACTTGCACTGTTGACTTTTATTATCCCTATGCCAGTTAAATTAAAATTACGGCGGATGCATGAAACGCATCGGTAGGAACCATGCGTGAACAATGTCAAACAACAAAATTATATTTAATCAATAACATCATAAAAATGAGGTGCTGTAACGGAATACACCTCACTTATTTCATGTTTAAACTGTGGATGTTCAGTGACACACGTGACCATATACGAGGTTTAGTGTGTGACGCTCTCTCATATCGCCCGGGATCAGTATTCAAACCTCGGAACCAACCACTGAAACTACTCATGTGTCGCGTAGCGCGTCGGTTGGTGGGTCTTGCTCATCCGTATGCTGCGGGGAGGCAATGGAAAACTACCACGCCCTTCCAAATTGCCACGTGTGCGCCACAGTATCCAACACCGCGACGTTTAACTTATTGCACTGGCATTTCATCATCAGCGTTAGTGATAAATGTATGTTAATCACTTTATTGGCTACATAGGAAGTGAAGATAATGCTGAAAAGAGTAACGAGTTCTGGTTTTTCGGTTGTATTCCATAAAACGGGAAATACAATGGTGTGTGTCTTGGCTTGCCAATACATCAAGATGACTTCCTAGTTCCAACGTACAGTATGTAACGGTCTGTCGCGCTCTTTTTTGCGGAATCGGTACCAGAATTTTAGAGGACGTGAAATGATAACAAGACATTGCCCTAGGAACACTTTCCCTACGGTTTGCCGCTTTGCAAAGGACTCGGAATAACAATGCCGTTTTGATGTTGTTTGGTATGAAGTTTCCAGACATGGCCTTTGAAGCGATGACGAACGCCTACTTACACGGGGTTCCTCCATGACGAACTATTTACACGAGAAGAAAAAACGCAAAGCGAGACGAAGGAGACCCATTCTGTAGAATTGTTGCATTAAAAGCCTTCAAATATGATAACAAAATTGGCCCACAAGCTTAAAACTTAAAATATATGTCAGTAGCACCATGACCTTAAATGCAAAAAATTCCAAAAACATTACTAAAAAAACACCAAATCACTTTTTAAAAGTTAATGTAAGTATAAAAATTCCTTCAAGACTGACTTCTCACAAGACTAACCCTCACGAGACAGGCCTCTCATTGTGGAGCATGCGGAGCTGATTGTGGTGTGTGTGGTGCTAATTAAGGTACTTGTGGTGCTGATTGTGATGCATGCAATGCTGATTGCGGAGCTTTCTCCGCAATGAGGGTGCTACGTGTTCGTTGTGCATGGCCAAAGATTTGAACTTTCCATTGATTTTACCCTGCTTTCTTAAGGTTTTAAGGCAACCTTTATACAAGACTGCGACAGTCGCGGTTTGCCTTAGCGACACTAGCGCTGCTTTGTTTTAGCTTGGCTGCCGCCCTGATCGCTGCGCTCACGCTGACCTCCACGTGATTTCTCGTCTCCTTCCTTAATCCATGGCTTCCCCTACCCCCTTTTCCACTTCTAATTGCGTTTACCCCTCCGTTAGCTTCAGCATTAATATTTCCTAGTGAAGTTACTTCTCGCTACCTCAGGTGTAGGCAGTTAGGCCTCAACGAAGTGCTGCGATGACATGAAACTCTGATAGGCAAGTGGGGCTAGTTATTTGTGTCGAACAGCGTTTTCGTCGGAGCTTCACCAAAATGTAATATCGATTCTGTTGAGAATTATTTCAAGGTTTTTTAACATGTTAGTAGTTGTATTTCGGGATTAAATGAGGCGTTGATCGTTTGAAACAGTGAGTTGGGGGCCGTAGTATGTGTTTTTGGGCCCTTTTAAAATTATTTAATGATAGTGTAGTCTTTTTAGCTGGTCGTGTATTTATTTGGTGCTTGATATTTTTGTAGGATACTTCGTGTACCTGATTTTATTTTAATTACGTTTGTCCGGCCAGCATTGTGTAGACGTTTTGGGTGTTAAAGCATTTATTCTAGTCAAGCTCATCACCCCATTTGGCTATCAACGCATTAGTTGTCAAATGCGGCTTCCACTAATTACATGTTTAGTAACCTCTTTTACCTTCGCGTTGTGTTGTTTTCATTTACTAGTTAGGGCTTTAATGACCTGCAGTTTTATTTGAATTATTTTCAGGTTCCCCTAACCAGTCTGTAAGGGATTATCCCTTTTAATGTGAAGTTTTAATTTGTATTTCTGTTCGACGCTTTTGACGCGCTGCCGACTGCCGCCTTTCGGTTCGTCCCTTTGATTTTCTTGTGCAGTTTACGAAACCTTCCAATTTTAAATATTGGCACATTGCCTTCTTTGTAGATCGTTGAGGTAGTTATTGTTTTTAGTATTGTATCCTAGCAGAAGTATTATCCCCTTGTGAGACGCTCATGCACTTTGGCGTTTGTTTGTCTGCATCTTAGAATTGTTCCGCGACATTTTGTTGCGTGTCGATTTTATTCTATTATTATCAGTGTATTTTGATTACTTAAAATGTGTGGCCTTCTTTAACTACTTGTGTCATTTTGCATAAATTTAAACTTAATAGTGTTGTTGTTTCCGTCACACCTGCTAGACGTGACGCTATGAGACAGCAGCCTGAATTCTCGTCACTGCGAGTGGTTATTGAAAAGTGAACGACTACGTTCACTCGAAAATTATTCTTGTCACGAGTTTATCGAGGCCTTAGGTGCCTTATATTTAATCTGTCCTTAACTCAATTACTCTGAAAATTGACATTTCAATTGGTTAAAATCGATAATTTCTTGTTTTGGTTGTTGAACTGTCCACAAGGTGGCTTGGTGTAGTGAGCTGGACTCACCTTAGTAAAATAAAAGTGATCAAATCCGAAATGGATTCTTAATTCTAATTTATTGGTGTTAATTCCCTCTACATTCTAGAGTTATTTTGTATTTAGTGTAGGATTTATGCCCTTGTGTGGTACAAGGGGTTGGTCCTGTGAGGGGCCAGTCTTGTTAGGGTTCAGCCAATGGTCAGTCTGGTGAGGGTTTTTTTTTTTTTTATGTTTTAATTTTGTTGGGGATTATTTTAGATTATTTTGGAATTTTTAGGGTTCAAGTTTATACAAAGGTCACAGGCATGGTGTCAAGGTTAAGGCCAATGCCATCCAGATCCAATATAATTTAAAATATATTTGTATTTGAATTATCAACAATTACCAGTTATTTCATAGCCTTAAAATGTACCATGGCAAAAAAATTGGTTTTTAAAAATAATGCAGATGAACAAAAAAAAAAAACGGTCTTTGAGAGACAACTTCCTACCTAAATCGCGATATTAAAAAATTTTACTTTTAATGTAAGTTTTTGTAATATGTAAGTCACAAGTATTTTGAAATGCAGTCGGCATATATGAATGTTTTAGTGATGTGAAACAACAAAAGCCCTTCAATAGTAACTTTCTAAAGGTGGTTCGGTATTGTTTGTTTTAACTTCTCATTTTAATTATACGCTGTCGTACATTAAAAATATTATATATGTCAAATTATTCAACGCCAGTCACGAAATCACACCTAATACTGCATTTACAGCATTTTGCCATATATATTTCCAGCACTATATACTTAAAAATAATCTGTTCATTGTATCATATGATCTATAATTATAATAGACACACACATTATGTGTGTGTGTGCGTGTGTGTGTGTTGTTTGAAAAAGCTATCTGCGAAGAGTGGGAGCCATAGGAATTCCCATAATAGCCAAAATGCACCAGCAATGGTCCATCGATGTACCATTTCACATGCATCAAAAACGGCTTACAGATTGTTAGCCATACTTTCACCAGCAATACGTATAGGTTATATGCGGCCATTGCTAGAATACAGTTGGTAAGCCATTTATAGGCCATGAGTAGTTCACCCACTCTCAGCCATCAGTTTCATTTCCATCGACATCCCATTAACGCGCCATTGATGGCATGCCAAGTGTCCTGTTGCCAGCAGTCAGCCTTAACAGGGCCATTTGTGTAAACCCTTAAGTATTCAGTGCCTGTAATTATCCAGCAGTTCCAGCAGTAAAACCACAGTCAGCGACTGTGGCTTGCTACATGGGTTATTATTTATGCGTCTAATGGCAATGCCTCATTATGGAGATAATCAATCGTGGTGGACAATGCCACTGATCGGCGGGTTTTCACAGGAATCTCCCGTTTCTTCCATCCTTGCATTCCGGCGTTGCTCCATCCTCACCTCAATCTTCATCGACTCTCAATACCTCGTTGTTAAGAGTCGCCCGAATCTCTCAACTATCCACTCAAATGAAGAGAATGCCCGATTATTGTACTGCAGAGATAGTAAATCCTGAATGAAATTTCGTGTAATAATCGATGTTTTTACTGAACATTTTCATCATTTTCTGTTTTTTTTTTTTCATACTATCTAGTTTATTTGGTGCCAGAAAATCTCAAAATTTCATTTTATTTAAAAAAACAATATCATAATAAATACACTTATACACCTTTATGAATTTAATACTTCAAGATTAAAATTCCCCAACAAAACTCTGAAACGATTTTCGTTTTACGTGCCCACCATATTCCATTCGTTGTATTACACTAGCAGGGTAGGCATAATTAGATACCACTATTTGGGGTATTACGCGAGCTATTGGTAGTGGCATGTAATAGAAACCTCGTATTTTATTAGTAATATTAAATTACACACCTGTTATTTGTGGTTGGTTTCAATTTCAGTGGGTCCAATAAAGCAACTGAACATCATGCCAACTAACAAAAATAAAAGATAAATTTCACGTATGTGACAACTCAGATCATTTGTCATAGCTCATTATCCCATAAATACAATCAGCTTGAATTACTTTCACCATAAATTACTAAATAATATGAAATAAACATGAAAGGCTTTGTTTTGCATGTACTTAGAAAACCCAATTTGAGGTGTTACTGGAGTATGTGTTCAGTGTTTTACAGAAAAATCTGAATCTGTAAAAATAAAATATTTAAGCTTATCAATTCAAAGTTTTTTTTTGTTACTGTTATTAAACAATTATAATATATACTATTTTGGCTTCTGCATGTTTAATTAGAATGACCAATTTAGAAAACAAGATACTGAAGATAATAAGAAAACATATATAATATTACAAAGTTTGTCATTATGAACGGTGTAATTGGAATCTGCTGGTTTAAGAGAAGATTTGTGATATCTGAAATCGTTTTTATATACGGTGTTTATAACTATTAAATATAATTTCTAAGTAGGGAGATTGGGAAATCTAATTTACTAAATAATATTAAATTAAATAAACACGTGTTATGATAGGAAAAAGCTTGTTTTATAAAGGTAATTTCATTAACGCAAGTAGACTAACAAAATAATAGACATGACCAAACGAAGAATATTTATCTTAGGCTACAAGTCCCATGTAATATCCTCACTGTTGGAGACTTGACAGCCATTTGTCTTGCTCAAACCAATTGAGACAATCATCGGGATGGCCAATCCTTCCTGGAATTGGGGTGGCCGTATCTACGGCCTCGTATTGCGGATGGAGACCAAAGTCAATAACGAGTTGGCTTACTATCGACTCGCGTACGAACTGAATATTTACAGTGTTAGCATAGCTGTAGTAATGTGGGGTAAATTTTTTTATGTAACTATTTCAGAATCGACTAGTAAAAAATCAATATATTAAAATTGTTACTGTCGAGATAGAAGAGAGAATAATTCTATTTTTCAATATTTTACGAATTTGGTGGCAATCTGAAAAAAAAAACACCGGGGCATACGTCCTTCGGTGCTTTTGGAACACGAGTATCCGCTTTTTAATTTCCGGTAACCCAAGCAGGCTTGTGTGTATGTCGCTTACATATCAAAATTTAGGTTAAAACAGTAACTAAGCCTTCATTCATTTATTCTTAGCCGAAACGGATACGTCAAACAACCATAAGAACAGTTAATCAAAGCATTTTTGAACGGAAATAAAAAAACCAATTGAAAATTACACACCGGAATGCACTTTTATTGTTGCAGACTTTCGGCGCATGAGATGATAGGTTCACTATGTGAAGTCCTATGGTTGTTACCTGCACGAGCGAAAGTATATGAAACCGTTCACCTAACGAGCAAATGGGACGAGGCCAATGATGTAAACGGCATAATCATTCTGATTATTACCTGGCTTCTGTTCCTCACTATCAAATCGTAGACCAAAGAAATCGGAAATATTCGTTTTTGTAAAAGAGTATCCATATATAGGATGTTCAGAGTCCCTTCAAATTTTTCTAAAGTCCTGCTAAAGTTCTACTTCCAGGAAATTACTCCGTCTCATACAAACAAAGTTTAACTAAGTGCAGAAAATGACACTAAAGAGGCACCGCACCGGATTCATGCGCAATAAATGTACTATATTTTGTATAATATCTGTTTATTACTTGGCGTTACCAACACAGCTTTATACTCCCTGTTTTTATTCATATTAAATACAAATTAAATATTATTATAGATACAATATAAGTCAAAGTCCAATTTAAGTAAACGCGATATACTTTTACATTAGCAAATGTATAAAACGCTTATAATAAGTTGTATACTTAGACAAGAAACAAACAAGTCATACATGGGGCGATTTTTAAAAGGTTTGTATAAAATAGTGTGAAGAAACCGCGAATAGACTAAACAAAATTGCAGCCACCTGTGTGTTTATGAGAGTGCAATCATACGACTTAATTGAACGAAAAATTGTTGTGATCAAAATTCTGTTATATTGATTTACCTCAGTTACACGCTCTGCCACTAAGTGTCTCACGCTACGACATTTTGGAAAGAAGCAAACTACTGGATACTCCCAAAACGGAATAATCGCCATTGACAAGAACGGAAGGCTTCTGTGGTTGGTATTAAACAAAGAACTGAAATGTATTGCTGAAACAGTGAAATGTGGACAGAAAGTAGTGGAAATAGGCTTTTGACAACCACGACCAAGTTTAAGTAGGAAATTTGCAGGTGAGATGTAAGGTATCGCATTTATGACCACGCAGTAGGTTCCGTGTCCTGAAATTACAGGTAAATGTGTGATTTGTTTTCCACTGTGTATGAAAAAGAGAGAAGAAAAACTCTTAATTAAAAATATATATATATATGTTTTTTCTTGTATTTGTACAAATTATCGAGCTCACATTAGAGAGAGAAATAAGAATTTGTTTTATAACATCACGACGTAATTTCACATAATTTAGTGACGCTACTCGTAAACTCTGATATAGTATCTCTCTTTGTCCGACTCCTATATAATAAGAAAGCAAGTGATGTTCTCGGAAACCGATGTGAGAAATAAGTTTCCTTATAGTACGTTTACAAACTTTCACAATGTAACTATAGTTTCACATAAAGTTATGATAACTGCATGTTAAGTAACTGAGTCAGAAGCCGGTAAAACGCATATTAAATATAAATGAGGTTATTTCACCGGTCGAAATCTGTAAAACGCGAAAGTTTATATACTTTCAGCTGCAGTTCTGCTGTGACTTTGCATTATTCGCCAGTCATTTATGCTTCAATTTGAGAGCGCAATGCGACTTGAAGGGAAATACTCTTGGCCATTCCAGGACGCCAAGAACGCGGCACGGTCTGATGGTTTTCCCTCCCTGCTTGTCTTCGTCCGGAAATCTATCGCCTCGCCCTAATGGTAACCCAAAGCTCCCTCAAGCTTCTCAAAATACCGCAGCCGAACCCGGGGGCGTAGGAAACCGCCGCACAAAAGGAAGTCTGGAGAGGGCAACGAGACGAAGACCAAAAAAAAAAAAAAAAAAAGGAGAAAAAAATATGAATAACGAATATCTCGCGCCACCGCCGTCAACTGTTCTAATGAATATCATTTGCATATCTTCCCCATTACTTTGTCAACCCCTTTCCAGAAGAGTTAACGGCTCACCCCTTTTCCAAGCCACCCCCTTACCCCCCTCGCACACCCCCCATCCCCAAGTTTCTTTTTTGCCGCCAGTTTTTTCCAACCCCCTTCTCCACGCTCGCTCTTCAGCTCTCCCTTTCCAGGAAGATCCACACTTCAAAACTTGGCAAACAGGAAGCGACGAAGTACAAGGACTCCATTTCTGGATTCGTCGTCCTTCTTCCTCTGGAACAGCGAGGGGTGTCGTGTTTCCACCCGCCGACCGCCTCTCAACCCTTATCGTTCCCCAACCAAATGACAAACACAGACGTCGAGGCTACGACGATGGAAACATGGCAACTGCCCTCAATAGTTCTGCACTGAAAACCATTATTCGGTTCTATTTACTGTTTGGTATTACAGCTTTCATTTGCAATTAATTAACAACGGGCATGTGTTTCCACAGGAAGTGAAAATGGCCAGATCAGTATGGCCAAAATCACAAAACTTTTACCGGCAAGTTAAAAAAAACACATTGTACAACGTGCAAAGAAGTTCTTCAAACCGGCTTTCTAAATATGGGCATGTCGAAAAAGTGAACATCGTTTACTACTGAAAATAATGTTGTGGAAATTAATATAAATATACTGCAACTGTAGCATATGCTAATTTTTATTATGAATGTTTCGTTTCAGATATTCTCATTATTTGCAACCAGACTTGCATTTAAAAGCATTTTTCCGCTGCCCTTATTAATTATAACTTTAAAACCAACCAACTAAGCGTGAAATAAAATATATTCCAGATAAGTATGAAAAAAAAATTCGATCTCCGAATGTAAAGCTCCGTATCTAAAGAGAATTTCCTACTCACTCAGCGGCAGACTCAAAAAAGCGTGGACAAAGCACAGGGCAAATAAACATTAGATTTTTAGGTAAACAACTTCAAATAAAGTATGTTTTGTTATTTCACTACTGAGAGAATACATAGAAATAACATTTGTATCTTAACATATTCCTCAACCTTTTCTCAGACTCCATGATATTTAGCTAAGCGTTTTGCTTCAAAATGTTGCCTATACCATTTCCTAAAAACCTATTACAGGATTGTTATGAATTCCGTCTTCAAGGGCAGAAGTACGACAAATGTTATCCTAATACCCTTTCAATTTTAAAAGTGGATTTCGATAGAGACGTTTGGGCAGCTCTTAACAACGAGGTTTCGAGAACCTATGAGGGTGAAGCAAGGTGGATATAGTACGACGCCGGAATGTAAGGGCGGGGCAAACGGGAGATTCCCGAGAAAACCCCTCGACCAGCAGCATCGTCCGGCAAGATTCCTACGTGCGAAAACAAGGGTCGACTCTGCAGGAAATCGAGCCCGGTTCGCCTCGGTGGGAGGGGGCGCACTATCCACTGCGCCACCATGGCCCCTCGATTTTAAGAGATCCCACTGACTCTTCAAAGCATGTTTTGCTATGAATAAATAATAATTTTTCATGAAGGTGTTAGAGATATAATTTAGGGAAGACTAATCCTCGCATGGAAACTTCTACGATTCGCTAAAGAATAAGCACACCAATAGAGAGCACTTTTGAGCTCCTGGCTACTTTTTCCTTTCAGCAATGTCTTTATCCTATCAAGACGGCAGCAGCTTACTTCAAATGGGAAACCAATGTTTAACGAAATTCCTTCTCATTGCGTCAATTTTAAAGATAACTGTTTCAAACAACAAGTATTCTACATGAAATTTCTTAAGAAACTATGCTACGTTAAAATATTTTGCTAATTTTTTGGTTTAATATTTTTTTTATAAAATGCAAATATTGAAATTTAAATAACAAATACAGATAGATATATACATATATATTTTTTTTTCAAAAACAATTTGATGTAGAAATATTTTCTGAGAAAATAGCGTCAACGGCATCCCAGCACGTATCATTTTCACAAGGATTATCCAGCGCTTGCGGGTACAGGGAGTCTCCTGCCAAACTTTCGAAACTGTGGTGTTCAGTCAACAAAGCGTACACTACGCTTCGAGGATCAACCATCAATCAACACCCATACCATTGAGCATGAGAAGGTTTCTTCACACATCACGATGTGGAAGGTCCTGCATGAGCAGCAGCTACACCTTTATCACGCAAAAAATTGCGCAAGCATTAAGCCCACGTGACTTTCTGCCCGAGTGATTTCTGTGCCTGGTTTCTGCAGCGAAACAGTTCTTGATCCAGAGTTACCGAAGTTTATGCTGTTGGTTCACTAGTAAAGGCTGTTCACGATACAGTGAGAACTTCTGAAATCAACCTTAGAAAAAAAACCACTGCTACTTACTTCATATATTTCAACGTGCGCACTGAGTGACATGTGCCCAGTATAGTTGGTAACGAAGCGTGGAAAGTAGTTCCATGTCTTAACGTCGAATAAAAAGTGTTAGGTAACCATTTGTGATAACCTGAATTATTTCTTTCACTTTATATTTTTTTTGTGCATTTTGGTAAAATGAGGAGATTTGTAAAATACTTACTTTTCTTACAATTTTGCAGTTTCACTTGACCGACGCATGAATAAAGTAATGAAGCCCATGACAATGATAATTTTACATAAGGCGGAAGAAGACATAACTTGCATACAGAAAGATCTTAAGCAGGGCTTTCTCACAAGTGCTCATTTTACCGTGAACAACCTATAATGGCGTGAAGAACAGCCGTAACAGTCAAATGTGGCTTGAAGAAAATCGACACGCTACGGTCGTGACATCACACGAAGAGAGGTAATCGGTCAACCCGTAAGTTGGTATAGTCAGTGATCACTTATTCGGTACGGTTACCTGCAGGTCTTAATGATTATGTGTACCAGTGCTTCATGCAATAAACATTACTTGAAAGGTCGGAGGGCGTACGACTTGTGGTAGGCGACCGCGTGTGACTGCAGCACGATCAACCACACAATGTTATTGCTGTTCGCGAGTACCTAAACCAAATATTTTCAGGGAGGTGGACGCAGCCAGGAGAGGCCTTTTCGCGTGGCCTGCTCGTTCCCCTGATCTGACTTCTACCTGTGCGGCCACATGAACAGCCTCGTCTATGAGACGCCGGTGGATGTAACGAATGCCAGAACGTTCCAGAGTGTGCGATAGTCCATGTAGCGGGGTTGCAATGTTTGTATTAGTGAAGTACCCGTTGTGGTTTCTTAAAAGGTTTATCAATTGCTATCATAGTGTGGTTACCTTTTTATTTTAAGCAACTGCAAAGAAAACGCATGTTACACTAATTCCAACGAAACAACCTGATGCGCTATTTAATGTACTGTTTTACCCCTTTCAGATACACTTTAATTTACATTTTCACGTGTTGCAAACGAGAAATTCTATGATACATGCTGTACTAAAGTCGAGAAAATACTCGTTCCGTTGTCATGGCCTAGACCAGTATGACGGTTTGCGATCATTTACACAGAGGTACGATCATTGGTCAATGAGTTTCGCAGTGTACAGTACAGATAAAAAATTACCCACGCGTGCGTTATGTACACACACTGGGTCTGAATGTGTGAATAAAAGCCCAGCCTTGGGGAGAGTGAATTGTTGCATACCCGCCAGGGATCGTCGATCTTACTTCCTATGCAGCAACATTTACCGTTGTACATTTATGCAGATTAATTATGCAGTTTTAAATATTGACAGACGCTGAGGGTTTTATATTTTATGCGCTAGAAATGTCACGACACCCTACCTTACTGTTATATTTCAATAAGTATTAATAAATTTTACACAGTTGCAATTAATTTTCACATTTTCAAGCGTGAATATCTGCTTTAATAATCATTGCAAGTCGTATGTCGCATTTATTACTTGCTTTTCCATATTAAATCTATCCACGAAGTTTGTTACATAATTTCATATAATAGTTGTATGTGTGATGGAGTTTTGAGTTATTGGAGTTAGGTTCTGTATCCATGGCCGCCCCACTCCTTAGACAAGACGTATGCGGTTTTCCTAGCCTAGGAAGCAAAACCAAGTGTGTAGTGTAATAGAGTGGTGATGGCGAATAAAATGTTAGCTGGACTGAGTACTGCAATTTAGGACAAAACTCCACGTGTGGACATCTTAACATATGCGATAGTGGGGGTCATACCTCACACTAGGAAACTGCGTGAGTAGGTTGCGCATACTGTAACCACAGCATCCAAAACAACGTCACCCAAATTCACACACTTAATCATATTTACCAATAGGATGGGTAGTGTCAATCGCAGGTATCTGCAAACATCCTGGTAACAGCAATTACATACACGGACACTGAACAAATAAAGCCAGCAACGAAACCACTCTTCGGAATAATACTCACATATAAGTGGTTATAGGCTATTCACGGTAAAGTGAGCACTTTCTGAAGCCCTATCATTTGTAATAATAGTCAATAAATAAATTATATTGAAGCCTCAGACGTTAACTTTACAGGCCAGTGAAATATACAGACTGTTTTTATTACTTGCAGGGCAATATTTATTTCAAAAAGTGGCGGAAAGATAAGAAAAAATAGCTGAAAGAAAAAAGTAACTAGGACCTGAAAAGTGCTCACTTTACCATTCACAGTCTATACAATATATGAAATTTATTTTCAAATTGCTAGATCTCAGAAGAACCACTTATTGTTAGCTAGCATATGCATCTCTTTAAATATTTCGTGAGTATTAGGTACGATAAAGTGGTTGTATAGGCTGTTCACGATAAAGTTAGCTCTTTTTAAGGCCCTTCGAATAGGCACTAACCACTAATAAACATGTTTTATTGCAGCCTCAGACATTAAATTTTGGGAGTGGTGAAAGTATACACCATATTTATTAGTCACGTGACAATACTGATATTAAAAATTGGCTTAAACATAAAAACTGGCTTAAGAGAAAAATTTGGAAGCGCCTTAAAAAGTGCTCACTTTGCCGTGAACGGCCTATAACTATTAATGTAGCCTTATCTGAATTACGCCTAAAAGCAAAATAGTTAATTACTTTAATATTCGTTATCATTCGTTATCCTCACACCAACTCATTTTGGAGCAAAAAAAATCCTCTTATTTCGGGGTAACCATGAGCATTCTGAAAGCAACTGATGATTATACTGTATTTAAAAATTGCGGACTAGCTGGCACGTTAGCGTGGGCTAGTCTGTGGACCATGTTTTGTGGCATCTCTAAGTAGGATAAATTAGTTAATCGTAACTCACAAAATATGATCGCCGTCGAAGATCTAGAATTACTCTGCCTCAAACGTAGCTGGTTCGGGTCCTTAATATTCCCTGGTAAGGCTTACGAGCCTTTGGTAGTCACGCTACAGTCCATATGGTAACACACGTCATCGCGGTAGTGCGAAATTAAAACTTAACCTTTCACGCTCTAGGTAGCGCGAGCAGACTCAAAAATAACTTGTTGCGTCGCCGCCCGTCTTCGCCTGCAAGGCAACCTGCATAAATTACGGGACTGGACCAGATTCCATATTGAAATTAAAATCCTATTAGGTCCACAACCAATGGGTCGTGGCCTGCCTGATGGAAAATCCCAAGATAGCTAGAACGTCTTACACTTAATTCATACATGACGTTTTCAAATGTAGTGACAATCACTATACGGCTACATTAAGAATCGTACAAACGTCATATGTTAGCACAGAAACCAACAACAAGATGTTCTATGCATCGATGCTACGTAAATATTACCTCTTAGTTACAAAACCTGAAACACATAAATACAATCAAAAAGAGAAAATTCTACAATAATACAATATCTTGCAAATAATAATTTATATACGAGCTGTACGAAGGAAAATATAAATGCCTGCCACAAAATAATCTTACGCAAAAATAAACAAAAATTACGTATTCATACTAATTTACATAAATAAGTTATAAACCGAGACGTTATAAGTCAGATGCAGTTGTGGTACCGTACCATATTCTCATCTCGCACCCGCGAGAGTTCCGAGTCCGATTCCCTAAAAAGCCATATCGTAATCTCGACTTTCCCGTTGGTGAGTGAGTGAAGAGATTTGAGCGGCTCTTAACAGCGCGGTATTGAGAGCAGATGAGGGTGATTGATGTGAGTATGGAGCTGCCCCGGAATGAAAGGGCGGGAGAAACGGGAGATCCCCGAGAAAAGCCGTCTACCAACGGCATCGTCCGTCACGATTCCCACATACAAAAATCCGGCAGTGACCAGGCTGGGGATTGAACCCGGTTCGCTTTGGTGGAAAGCGAGCAGGCTAACCGCTTGGGCACCCCAGCTCCTCGGTTTTCCATTTCTTTCCTGAATCACTTCAATCGAATAACATAATTACTTGGGCATGGCCAAAGCTGCTTCTCTCAATATATCGATGTTCTTAGCCACTAGACCCGCCTCTAAGCAACATGTGTCTATAAGATGTCTGGTCATGTTATTTTAACCCACCGGGGTCGCTAAGGATTATCGTAACCTGAAGTTCAAATACAGAATCTTGCCTAAGCCACAGTTACGTGCTACTTTATTATCAATTAGTTACGATATATTTATTATTGTACTCCGCCACTGGGTAGTCTTCAGCACAGAATACGAGACGTGGACAAACCAAGCAATGAAAATTAATTACATTTTGGATGCTGAAAGCCCATACATGTAATCTGTGATGAGATTCCCTGGACTGTGGATCAGCGGGTCGACCAGAAGAGAGATGAATAAAGAAACAACAACAGGACACAGCGCATCACACGTTATCAAACTGTAGAAGGTATGGGAAAACTTTAATAATTTTATTTGGTGGCGTCACATTCTGGGATCTCGGAACTACTGTGTAAACATCGATATCATAAGCATCTCAGAGGGTGTAAAAAAAAAATCATTTAATGCTGGAACCGAGGTTCAGGTATATTATTGTAGCCTTATCAAAATACAAAATAAATCGAAAGCAATATTATGCAATTCCCTCAAACATAGGGTATGTTTCTGTATTGCATACAATGAAGAAGTGAAGCGGTCACGTAAATAAAAAATACACGAACCGTTTCCTGTAAAGGGTCCCGCTGGGACATAACAGACCGTCACCTTTTAGTGTTACCAGTACGTTTCAAAATTATTTTTACTTGGGCTTTAAAAAACAGCGCGTTCACGAAATATGCTCAAAGTGTCCGTCATTGCATATCTAACAAAAGCAAAACAGCCCTCAAGACAAACCACTGTTGTATTCTTAGGAAGATCCATCCTGCATCGTATTTTTCTGTGGATAGGCAGTCGCCTCCCACCACGACGCACCAGCTTCGGTTCCCGGTGGGGCAAAAACTTTGTCACGTGTGAGACACGCGGAGCTCGTTGCCACTGACCGGCGGGTTTTCTCGGGGCAGCTCTGCTTCCCCCACCATTGCATTCCGTCGTTGCTCCATATCCACCTCAGTTCATCGCCATCGGCGCTGAAAATATTACATTTCAGAGATGTTCTCTAGTGTTGAGCGTAAATGAATTTGAAACGCAATATTGGATACTTCTAAAATCCCATAATAGTGTGTAACTCTTTTAATTACCTGGTAGACGAAATGCTTTTAGATGTAACTATGGTCTTTGAAAGCCCCTGACCAACTTACGGTACCAAAAGTGTTCCAGGTATAAATTGTAATAATAGCCCCGTATCTAGATGTTATGTACTATGTGTTAAGATCGGGACGGTGTAATTAGGTTAAGAATGATCATTGTCTTTGTATTGTTTTGTATTGTAAATATAAACTATAGTAAATAATAATTATAAGAAATAAGGAAAGAGTGTAATATCAAAACATGTTCAGAGTATCGCACATTATATGACTTTGTCAATGTAGTGTACTGTTTGAATAATGTTAATTTTCACTTGGACTACGTGCGAATGAGACGTCATTTGATGTGACGTTCCCCTATATCCAAAGAAATGTTGTTTGCGGACTGTACGTCCCAACATGGACATGAAACGAGGAACGGACTGTGATTGGTAGGAAAGTGACTCGCCCAGGCGAGATGGACCCAAGCAGTGTAGAACTGATGTGTGGAGTATCAGATTGGTTCCGAATCTCATCCAAGTATGTTGTGGTTTTGGTAACGAGAGGGTAAGAAGCGTAAAATGCTTATAATTTTTTGTATATAATGTATATAAAAAGTGTTTAGTAATTATAGTGGAGTTTCGTTCCAGATATGCACCGTTGTTTTTTTTTTTTTTTTTTTTTTACTGGAATAGCTTAACTCAAGAAACCCCGAACTCCTTCCCTTCTAGCCAATACTGGTATAGGCTGTTCACGGTAAAAATAAGCGCTTTTGAAAGCCCTGCTTACGATCTACTTGTATACCTGTTGCATGTTCTTTCGCCCCATGTAAAATTTACATTGCCATGAGCCGCATCACATTATTCACGCGCCGGTCTAGCGAAACTGTGAAACTATCAGAAAAGTAAATATTGTACAAATCTGTTAATTTTTACACTTCGATGCATTAAAAAATACAGAAAGCGAGAGAAATGAGTTATGTTATTACAAATTGTTGCCTAGCACTTTTTGTTCGAAGTTAATATATAGAACTACTTTCCCCTCCATCGTTACCAACTTTACTGGACAGAAGTCACTCATTGCAACCGTTGAAATATATGTCGGTAGGGGAGGGACTTTCTTCCAAGGTTGATTTCAAAAGTGCTCACTTTATCGCGAACAGCCTTTGACAAGTCGTACGGATACGATAACATTTTTACTATAAATTTCTTGTATATTCCCGTGTAAACTTCGCTGGAATCCTCTGCTGTATAGACCTTAAAATGAACCTGTGCTTGGCATTGCCTGAATATCTGCCGGCAATTCCTACTGCAAAAGTAGTTGGACGGTTTATCCTCCGCGCGTAGTGAGCCACGTTGTTGGGTAAAGTGCACTCTTAATGTGACGTCACACTTCCTCTCCCCTTCCTCGGCCCATTCCAACTCCCCTTTCCAGCCGCCCTCTGCGAGGATATCAGTTAATGCTAATATGCATAATGTCATCCCTTTATGGTCCTGAGTGCGAGGACTTGGACTCCCTCTAGGGAGCGGCAACGAGGATCTCGCGAGCGCAGCACGGGCGAGAATGGCTTCCCATGCCAAAAGGAGACGGGCCCCATTCAAGCCGACACTTCCTTACGACCAGCTTTCATTATTCTGGCACGAGTCCCTCATTCTGCGCGAGCTGGATATCACTTTTATCACTCTGCCGTTGCTTATGCCAGATACACGTTTCAGCACAAAGAAAACTTCGTTCACGCTATAATCTTTGCAGTCATCGTCCAAGCACTTCACAGATAACTGCTTTACTTCTTTAAGTCAACAGAGTAAACTCTTTAGGAAAGAAAAACAAATCTACATAAGATAAAGTTCCTAGTCATGCATAAAGCCTCTATTTGAAGGAATGGTGACCTAAAAATTTCTGTTACAGGCTGTTCACGGTAAAATGAGCGCTTTTGAAAGTACTGCTTAAGATCAACTTGTCTGCACGTTGTGTATTCTTCCGCCTGATGTAAAATTAACATTGCCATGGGCCTCATCACTTTATTCACCCGTCGGTCAATTAAAACTGTGAAATTTTTAAGAAAGTAAATATTATACAAATCGGCTCATTTTCACACTTCAATGCATTTTAAAAAAGCGAAAGAAATAATTTAAATTATCACAGATGATTACCTAACACTTTTTATTTGACGTTAAGATATGAAACTATTTTCCACTTATCGTTACCAACTTTACTGGGAAAAGGTCATGTAGTGCGCCGATTGAAATATATGCGTTCAAGGGTAGTGACGTTTTTCTCAGATTCATTTCGAAAGTGCTCACTTTATCGTGAACAGTCTTTAACAACCGTAACCATGTGATTGAATTGTAAGTAAACTACTTTTTTTAAAATTGATACATTGAATAGTTTAAAAGTATAGTTTACATAGCATATATTGTATGAAAACATTAAAATAGACCAACTCCCGCATCAACAACCATCGTAAACAACCTAATTGGACACAGAGTTATAAACCCGTCCAGTCCAAAATTCTTTTACAAGTTCAACAGTTGCAATCGATCAATTTTTTTTATATGAGCTGTACTTTTGTATTACGTGCTTCTCGCACTCAGTCGAGAATGTATGGCGCGGCCGTTGAAGATTGGCATTAACAATTCACAGATTAGAAGTGCGGAAAATTCAGCAAATCAGATTTCTTATAAGAACGTTGAGCAAAACACTGGCTGCTGATTCACTGTCGTGTGCAGTGACAATCGTAAGAATTCTTCATGCGCGACCTGTTTTCGATCATGAACGCAGGTATTTAACGAGTCAAAACATCCTCTGCAAATTAAAATTAGTTCAAAATTATTTAACAAACAAGTTGTTGTTTCGATGTTCTGTCGAGCTTTAAGATCAAGTTTAGAAACCTTTCAGTAAACAGGTTACTTTCAAGGAGATAGAAATGAGGCGAATAAAATATTAACATGCGCGTCTATAATACAAGCATTGGAGACATTCATTATTCCATTCCAACAATTCTTTCGGGTCTTTCAGCTTCGTATGTAAAAAAACAAGTTGTCTGCTGGATTGTTCTGCTTGTGAATGCTCAGTTTACGTGTACTGTCATCGAAATATCTCTATCTCTCTCTCTCTCTCTCTCCCTCTCTCTCTATCTCCCCCCCAATTAATGAACAAATAAACTCTGGCAGAAGTAAACGTTTTCCGTATCTAAGTATAAAAATTAGAGAAATTTCTCACAAAAGTTTTAATAGCGGATTAAAATTAAAACGAAAGTATTCCAAACGCAATAAACCGTAGGTTACGGAGGATGTAGGCCTACTTTAAAATACTCATAAAAGAATAACTGGTGAAAATGTATTACAAAAGCATCACAACCAGTTTATTACAATAGAAAAACTTAAAATCGAGTGAAAATACAATTAATTATTTAATATTAAACAGTTCGTAATCAAGAGTGTCTTTCTTATGGCTGGAGTTTCCAATAATAAAATATCAAGAGAATTCACCAGTCAGTAAAAACGAATGGTTGAGAGAAAATAATAAAAATCTATTCGGTTGTTCATTAATGAACATTACATTAATAACCTGAAGTCTTCTATACTGATATCAACTTTTGCGATATTTACGATCTATAATGTTTTTTTTAAGTATGAATGAATTTGTAAACACGTATCTTATTTAAAGGTAATGATAAGAAATACGTTATCAAATTCATCTGGTCCTTGAAATTAAAAATAAAGTCATTAAACTAAAACAATTTTTGTTTCTAAAACTTGAAATAGTAATAATAATATGTTTGAGTTTATGTATGTGTAAATGTGTGTGAGCGGTCACAGAAATAGTACTTCGAGTCATTATTTTAACCGAAAATATGTGATATTTAATACCAAAGAAATATAGTTTCGAAACTTTCGTAAAATGATTATATATTAACTGAAAACAATTCCGAAACTTCATCATCGTAATAACAGTAATACTAAAGATTCATACATCGAGAAAAATGAAATGTTTCATTAGAACTACTATAACAGTACGATAATTGTTTTGGTGAAACAATATCTTCTGCACCACAGAAAGGAAAGGTACCAGAAGATTCGTCTGCAAATAGTTTTTTTCGTCATTCGCAAAAATGTATGTATTTTTACAGTGAGCCCACACCAGGGCGCTCTGGGTTTCGTTGTAACGTTCAAATTACAGTGACAAATTATATATTTCTAAATATTTCTTACTTCGTGGCAAGATACTGCTAATTGAATAAGCTTGACTGTGATGATTAATAAGGGGCTCTTTCACGATTGCAATGTATTAAAAAGTATTTTCTATAACGCTTAATAGTATAACAAGTCTGAAATTCACGTGATAGTTATTCTGCATTGATTGCAATTGATGTGTGGTTTGGTACTGTCTCATGTAAGTATTGAAATTCCCGTAATAAGCTAAGGCATTTCTCGCATGGCCGAGTACCCACGGTATATAAACCATATAACGTCTGATTAATTGCAAAATTTTTGCATACGAACTTTACATCCCCTTCCTGACTAAAGAAAACAAATTATAAAATGTTGTTTGCGTCTTGAATTACAGCCTTAAATTGAAACTAAACACGTGTACAAATATTTCAAAACAAAAATATTGTTTGCTATGTCAGACAACTATATAATGTAATGTCTCGGTGAATAACCCAGCCATATCATTATGAAAAATCAAAGCTGTCATTTTCTAACACAGCCTGACACGATAGTCCAAGAAGCAGTAATTTCTACAATAACATTCATGTAAATTATATTTTTGTAAGTTTAGATATGCTATGATTACATTGAAGGAGACAGTGCAGCAAGAACCACATCGCTCAGAGAGAAAAAAATAAGGATGTGTTAGCAAACCAAAGTACACTTATAACAAAATAATGTTTCGAGTGCTACATAACTGAGAGATTGCCTCACAACTATCATTGAAAGAAAAGCCGCGAGTAATATCAGTGCTGTTCGGAAACTAGGAATTTTTTATAATATGTTTTTCGGCTTCTGAGTGTTCTTTTAAACTAAATGTTTTGGATTTCCAAAAGTTTATTTTGGTACGTGTTAGCAATTAAATTTTTTTTTTTAATCTATACAGGTGATAATTAAATACTTACTAAATTGTAATGCGAATTTAATATCAAACTTTCACTAATCTTGAAACATTTGGATTTTTTTTCTTTTTACTATTATGTTCAATTGCAACTACTACCTACATTTAGGAATACTTTTACACGAAGTCTTAAAATCTTAAAACACGTGACGAAAACTTTTGCCATACAGTGTTTGCATTAAAGGTTCTCTAACATATATTTTAAATTAATCTTTTCAAGGAAATGAAATATAAATATCTGACACTAATTTATTAATTTTTATATACAACTACTACCTTATATTATTTTTACGCGAAATGCAATGTCTTCACATAATAACATAATTATTCCTATATAATATATTTTTAATTAAAGTCGTTTGTAAGTAGTGAAAAAATATTTATTTTCTTGTTTCTTTATATGACATTATTAAATTTTTTATATTTCTTTTTACATGCGTTGAACTCCGGAAATTTAAATCACGTGTCAACATTCGCCTTTCTCACATTATACAATGGTTTTCAAAACATTTTATTCTGTTAAGAACAGAAGAGTTAAATGTTAACATTTCTTTATAATTACATCGTACATGGATGTAAGATGAACTAGATGTGAGTAAATTGGCGATGATATTTACATCAATATAATAATGTCTGTGATTGCTTTTCATTACTAAATGGTCTATATCTTTAAGAAGTAAATTTAATTATTTCTTTTATCAATTCTGATGGTAGTGATTGCATAGACAGTACTGCTTGATAACGGATCAAAGTTAAGAACTGTCTCGTGCTCTGAATATTAGGCATAAAATAAGACTACCCTTTACTATAAAAGATATTCAAATGTTGGAAGGGATACCATTGAATTATTGACAGGAGTTCTTCGGTAGATACCTTGCAAGTTAATCATCCCTTTCATTAGAGAAATAACTTTCATTCCTTCGTCACGTTTATAAACGTGCTCAGCCAAGTATATGCATGATTTAATCATTAGCTCTCATCATTAAGACTTGATGAAAATTAATTATATATAACCGTCATTTACTTTAAAATATACCATAAGCCGAAATGTTTTGGAAAATTTTTTTGTAGCAGTTAACGGTAGCCTATCAGTCAAGGCGTTCTTACAAGAAAGAACACAAAACGGGAGTGCATTGCGGTTTTTATCCGGGAAAGCAGAATTCATTAAATTAAGCGATATATAACAATTATTTATATACCTAAGATATGTTGCCGTTAAAAATGTCCATCAGTTGTTTACTGTAGTTTTTATTTGTAATATATGATCAAATATTTGCGTAGTGGGGACTACGCTACTTTCATAATATTGATGTTGGCAGGTCGTGTTGAATATAAAAGTACAAGAAATATTAGAATAAAGTATTCGGTGATGAGAAAACTACTGGCGATACAGGTTTAGTTGTTACATGCAAAGCCGATATTTTACTCAGGATTATTAAGTCATCAGCATAAATGCTTGTGTGTTTACATTTCGAAAACGGATTTTGAACTGATCTCTGTCTCTCTCTCTTTTCCGATGCATGGCAAGTTTTATTATGTTAGATATCTTATTAAAAGTATGGTGTCTTTAAAATACCATTCATATCGATAGTAAGTTCTCGCTTTCTATTAGTTTTCTAGGGTTGTCAAATTTATCCATTCGAAATATTACGTCATTTTTCTGATACTATTTGTTACAACGACGTAAATTATCACTGGAGTTGTGACAGAATACGACTGTGAGACAGTCTTTATTTTTTAGGACTCTTATTTCGTTCAACGTCGCTTATATCAGCGAGATTTACCGCCATGAAGATATAGGTGCCAAAGAAGACAATAAAGGAAGAAACACTTGTGGAGTATCTTTGTACACCAGAGACTGAAACAGGTGGAACTTGCTGATCACCCAAGTTCATTGACATGAAAAAACTTAGGCATTGTTTCTATAATTACGAGGAGGACGTCTAGAACAGCCACTCACCGATTAAGAAGCTAGAAATTACTTTTCAGACACATAATACACGGCTTATTGAAGATGGCTCTAAGCTCTATTTTGTTGCGTGTATGTTTACCCGTTCAAAAAACTTCAATATTTTCTCAATTTTACATCCTTTCTAAAGTAGGTTTTAAAATAATTACATACGCACGTTTGACGATTACAACATCTGAAAATATTATAGTTTAGACCTAATTTTCTGTCCTCTTAGAATTAAAAGCTATCACCAAAATTGGTCACTGTCGCATCAAAAGGAGTTGTCCGGGAAACTGAAATATTAGTTCGGTGGAAAAAGCAGTATGGGAAGGAAAACATTTCCAATAAAACACTCAAAGCGAAGGGGGGAAAAAATTTAATAACATTTGGCGAGTGGGTGGACATGTTTTGGGTCGAGAAGTCATGTATGGTTGGTGGGTCGGTGGGGGGGGGGGGATGCATTCGATTCCTTGAGCATTCCTTGTGCGCGCGGGTAGTGATTGGTGGACTCGAGACGTCAAATAAACGTAAGAAGTCTAGCCGACAACGAGAGACGGAGGAGAGAAAGAAAGAAAGAGAGAGAGAGAGAGAGAGAGAGAGAGAGAGAGGTAGAGTGCCCTCCTCGTCATAGTTCCCAGCGACTTTGGGTTGGGATGTTGAAATATCGGACACAGTTCCGCGGCTAACACAGACAAAGAAGGAAAAAAGTGAGGGCAACACACCCCGTTTCCCCTTTCGGCGGACAACAAGCTCCCAACATCCGTTTCCTCCCATCCCTCGTCACTCACAACAACAACAACAACAAAAAGGGCAACAAATCGACAGAACCAATGCAGCTTCCTCGATTGATCACGTGGGGAAGAGCAGCAGAAGTGGCGAGAATAACAGAGGCTAACCGGAAGATAGAAAAATTGAAATGTTTCCGCTGCTCCAAAAGTAGTTAAAGAGGATAGTGCACGTGTTACACAAAATAAAGAAAAAATATTTCTAAGGGACTATCCACTTTCAAATGTAAAATCATCGTAAATAATGTGAAATAAAACTATTACTCTACTTAAGAACGTGACAAGAACTTAATAAAAAAATCCGAGAAAATTAATTATGTGAACGGAAATAGCGTTTTCTCACAAAAATAACCAGAATGGTGTTAAAGCCCATTGCAATCAGAGGTACCAGTTTCTATAACCGAGCACATGCATGTATTGTATGCTGTTGTGTCAACTGTATAGACGATGGTGGAGGAGATTTTGAATTCTTACTGTAAACACCATGTATCGCACATTAATAAGCTTACAGTACTGTAACTGAGTGGCTTTCCTGGCGAAAGTCACTATGCGATTCCCTGCAGGAAATGTTGGTTTGTTTTTCCTCTGCGCCTGGATCTGTATAGCTGCAGCCGAAATTTTATCTGCGTTTTACACAAAAACGGTGGGTCCTGGCCAGTTGCAATTAGGTGGCCAACTGTCGTTGCTTTCATGACGAGGGGAGGTGTTAATGATTGTTTGTTTAAGGTTGAAGATCTCGGTAACAGAAACGATGTTCGGAATATTGCAGATTAATTTCACTTATTTTCCGATATTTTTCAACAATATAGATAAAAACAACTCGGTTTTTAAGACCTTGCGTCTCTTTTAATATTACGTTTAGGTAGAATGTACGAATCATTACAACAATCTGATTTTAGTTACATTTTACCGCCCGAAATTCTGCCGTAGGTGGCGCATGTAACAAGGTCCACTACACACACACACACGCGCGCGCGCGCAGACATACATTCACCATTAGGAAAGGTAACAATAATACATATTGCACGATATGGAAGTGAGAAAATCAACAACAGGTGAACAAACGTTGCACGAAATATACATCATCGATCTCACAGGAATTGAAGGCCACCCATGACTGATAGGAGCAACCCTGGACGTGAGAGATGGGGTGTTGTGTTGGGACAGACCAGTTTCAAGAAAACCTAGGCTTCCATGTTTATAGCTTGGTGCTGTCAAACTAAAGGAAACCCTTTCCAGGGACATTCCCAACAGTCACGAACAGAACAACACTAATCAGACGATCTAAAACAGCCTACATTCCTTGAAGTCATATATGATGTAGATCTGTACAGAAATATGACAGAAGAATCCGAGAATGGAACCGTGAAACCACTTATACTGCATTGGACATAGGTCGAAATTCGCCGTTGGGAAACACACACTTATTTCGCTTTGTGCCAAGATGGAAGGTAGTAAATTGCTGGTAAATTTACTGCTATGATACGCCATGTGTCCAGAGATAGTTTAAACTGACGGTAGTTACGCTTGCCAAGAATAGCCGCACTCTGACGAAACATTTCGCAAATTTAATTCCCCTTCTCCGAGCCCGCCTGTCATAAATTACCACGGGCTAGCTGCGAAGCTTTTGTTCCGGTGGTCGTTCCGTTGCATTTGACCATCCACTGGTCTCGACCTCTAGCCCTCGGTCTTAATGGCGTGGAACGCATTAAGGAAGTACGGTGAGGATTGAGGGGGGCGAAGGGCGTATGAGAAGGAGTGCATGCCTTGAGAATGGGCTGCGGAGTGTGGAGGGGGAGAGACTATTAGCAAGACCATGGACCAAGATCGTAACTACCGGGAAAGGGTAGAGAAGGGTTAGTAAGGGGGCAGAGGGTTAAGGAGGAAGCAACGGTTGCACGGCAGGTCGAGAGATAAGACACGCCGGGTTCCTAAACAACAGATTACAACACTGCTAGCAGGGACTAATTGATCACCCGTGCAACACTAAGCAAACGATTAACTTGGATGGGTTCCTCTATGCAAGCGTGTTCCGCGGCTGTATTAGCTATGTAAACTATCTCTGGACACACGGCGCGCCAAAGCAGTAAATTTACCAGCAATTTACTCCCGTCTAGGCTCAAAAGGAATAAGCGTGTGTTTACCAACGGAAGTTCGACGGTTGTCCAATGCAGTATAAGTGGTTTCACAGTTCCAACCTTGATTCCTTCTGTCTTATATTTATGTACAGATCTACATCACTTTGTTATTTGAGTCAAATATGACTTCAAGGAACTTGACCATATGAGGGCTTTCGACTAGCGTTGTACTGTTCGTGATTAATGGGAATGTCCTTGAAAAGGGTTTCCTGTAGTTTGACAGCACCAAGCAACAAACATGGAACCCTGTTTGGCCTTCAACTCTTGTGAGATCGACGTATTATTCATGCAATGTTTGTTCACCTGTCATTTATTTTCTCGCTTTCATATCGTGTATTATTGTTACCTGCCTTAATGGTGAATTTACCAAAAATTACGGTCTTACAAAATCTTTTCGGAAATACACGAAACTCTTCTTGTCTAGTGTTTCTTGTATCGCCGAACCGTACGAATGCACATATACACGAAAACATTTATAGGAATTTGCAGATATCAACCTGTTTGATTTATCTTTCCTAATGTGTGTAAAATTGTCCTCAACAGGCAAATTTTCTTCACACAACATAAGCGTTTTGAATTTACGATATACCTTAGAGAATATACTTACCGTATGATGGCCAGTCAAACCTATTATAAAAAAATAATCATTGCAAAGTTCACATCAGCAAACGTGTTTCTTTACCAATCACAATTCACACCCATATTTTGAAACCAATTTATGTTTTGACGAGTAATTATATCCATTTACTCCAAGGTATTTGTATTTGTTAAACTACGCTATCCATGTAAGAAACTTCAGTTACATGCATATTTCTACAACACAAGTTGCACTCTGGCGAACACAGAACATTTCCACGTATTCATAACAGTTAGTTGTTACCATACTGCTGTTAATGAAATAGCGTACTTCTTAAGTGCCACTTATTTAATAGGGCTTTACCCATATGCCTAACTGAAATATATGTAATTTCGAAAGTTTCTACATTTGCTTTTTGCAGGTAATTATTAAATTTTTTCGTTATAATTGCTTGCGAATGTATTCACTTATTAAAATTGATGTATGATTAACATATGTATTAATGATGTAAAGTTTTATTCCTTGTAATATATTGCTTCACATTTGGCGTATGGTTGGTTTAAATATTTATTTTTTATTTATTATTTTAATTTTATTTTTCCCTGTACATTCATGTTGATGCGTTCACTTGAATGTTGGTGTATTGTTAGTTCGATCATATTTTATTTTCGGCTAACAGTTTTCTTGGCTGTACACTCACGTATCTGTCTTCACTGCAATGTTGGTGTTTTCTTCTCCTGACTGTACACCCGTCAGCCGAAATGATTTTTTACAACATTTTGTCAAGAGTATAGAATAACCTTTACCGAAACTATTAACTACTTGTTCGCCATGACAACTCTATTAAACCTTTTTTATGTACTTGTTTATTGCATTGAAAAAAAAAGATTATTTATTGTATATTTAATATCATCTGAAAATAATTTATTCGGATAATTAATTTCTGGTGGGCACTTGTATGAATGTTGGCCTAGCATTTTTCCACAAAATTGGTTCAGTAGACTTATTACTTATTTTATCTTTATCTTATATATAAAATATTCTTCGCTTATTGTTCTTCCCAGTAACTCTTAGAAGGGATTATAAATTTCAACTTCTAAGCCTCTTTGGAAAGTGGCAGATTGCACTTAAATATTGAACGATAATTCGAACCTAACTGATAAGCGAGGTTCGAATTATTATTACATGTTGCAATCAGTTTTCCATCATAAATTCGTCTAGTACATACGAAGTTCCACTAATCTATAAAATAACCAACAACACAATGCTCGCATGTACAGAGACACATTTAAACACGTGAAAAGTAACAGCACATGAAAAATCCACTCACCGAAACGAATTAAATCCAAGAACTCACTCATTCTGTGACTATCTACGTTAAAAAAGATGAGGAAAAAATTATGATCTTTTAGCCTCCGCTATATTACGTAATGTAAAAGCGAATGATCCACAAATATGTCTGTAAATTATAATGTTTACACTTTGTAATTTCCCTCTATATGCTATTCTTTTTAAATGGGGTAACTTTCTCTTAAAATTGCAAATGTATCATATAACAAATTTATACTTAAAATATTTTCTTTCTATTTTTGTTCTTATTTAAAGGCAACTGAGCATTTACGTGAACAAAGTTTTATATATTACCGGTTGACGAATTAAAATTATCTAGATCAAAGTACAAGTTTTTGTAATAAAAACCGTTTTAATAATGAAACAATTGACAATTTGAGAGGTTCCTTTAAATTTTATGATCAAGTGCAAAATTGGCGATACAAGGGCATTAAAGGAATTGTGCCCTACAGGAATTTTCATAAAATGATAAAAACTCCATTCTATCACTGTAACACTCATATTTAGGAAGATGTCTGTAACTGCTAATAGTTAACATAAACGTTTCCTGCAAACGGTCAGCGAAGTTGTCAAATGTTCAGAAACGGTAACTGACTGTTACACTAACGTTTATGAAAAATTCAACACTAAGAAGAATACATGTTATTGAAATGAACTGTATACCACAGATTAGGAACGTGACAATACTCGATTAATTAGAAGTACAAAACTGTACATGATCTCTGACCTTGAGAATTTATTATGGTGTGAAGACCCCACGTGCTGCAATCAGATTCCCTAAACGTCGTGGCATGGACTCAAAGAGGACCTGGATATATTCCTGCAGAATATGCCTCCACGCAGTTTGTACGCGAGTCCACAAAGCATCAACAGCATTTGCTAGAGGACCATGACGAAGAAGTCACCGACCAACCATATTCCAGACATGTTGGATGGGCGACATTTCAGGAGAATGTGCAGGCCACGGAAACAGTGCTACCCGTAGTTCATTGAAGGCGGCTTGCACATTCCTCGCCACATGTGGCCGGGCATTGTCCTTCTGAAATATGGCATGTGTAGTTGCCTGAAGGAGGGGCAATACCTCGGGCTCTAAAACCTCCCTGATGTAGCGGTTGCTGTTCAGATTGTCGTCAATACGTAGGAGTCAAGATCGCATGTTGTATCCAGTGGCGCCCCACACCATTACACTTGGATTTGCCGCTATGCCGCTCCACAATGCAGGCTGCCAGATTTCGGTCACCACGATAGCGTCTAACACGTATGTAGCAATTACTGTAGGACAGGTTGAAGCGGGACTAGTACGAAAACACTACATTTTGACACTCAGCTCGCCAGCGACGGCCTTCACGTGCCCATTGCAGTCTGAGGCGTGTGTGGTTCCTGGACAACGGAAGCCCGCAGCAGACGGCGCGGACCATCGACGCAGACAGGGTCCACGCCCGTTGCAGTGCTCCAGTGTCGAGCCAACACTGTGGACGACCCTGTACGGTCCGTTACAGCCATGTGGACAAGATGGCGGTCATCCTGTGCTGCGATCACATTGCGTGGTCCAGTACCCGCTCGTCTCTGCGTACGACCCTCTTCTATCCACTGGTTCTACACACGCATCACTGTCGTAGCAGCATGCCACGTACGAGTCGAAATGTCACACTTACATAAAAAAAAAAAAAAAAAAAAACGACTTCATCAGTAAACTATCTGTAAGCATTTCCCAATATTTAGTGCTGTTTACTTACACACTAAATAGTTACGCTAAGCCAAAATCCGTACGTGTAAAAGTATCATGGTAATCAGTCACGGAAAACTACTAAAACTAACAATAACGAACCCAAACTTAACTGGAAACTTCATAGCTACGCCATGCATTATGAACTGAGCTTTCGATAGTTTATATACATTATTTTGAAAAAGGATATTTTCTCTGTAAATCTATCGAATACCTATACCACGCGAGTCTACAATTTATATTCTATTACAGTACTGTTATGTGGAACCTATCAACCCAGCACAAATATTTCGAATTCAGAAGAAAATATTAGAGGGCAAAAACCCGATATAACTCCGAATTAAAGAAAACTTGAATTTCATTAGTAAACTAATTATAAGTCACCATTTTTCTAAATATCATTTCTGCACTTTCGTCGAACAATAATCTGCAGCCGTAAAATACGAAGAATACTCAAAATTATACTGTTTGCAATGCATAGGTTTCGTTTAAAATCTTTGAAATGATGTAACAGAAATTCACTCCTGTTTTATTAATACATACAAGTGATAACCTACAAGAAAAATACTCGAAAATTTTTAAATATCTAAATGTCGTATTTTATGTTTTTTTGTTAGTGGACTGACCGGGAACCAAATGATGTTGGAAGCAGGGTCACAGTAAGGGTAAAGAATGTGTCTTCCTCACGGGGACGCTATCCGGAAACATTGTTTTAGTAAACGAATCGTATCCTCTGGGACACCAGGCAGTACCGAAACCAAAACACCTCAGTCACAACTATGGCTTCGATGGAGCTTGGTTTTCGCAACCACAATATACATTTATTTTCGGTAATACGTTAGCCGATTAATATGTCGGTAGTGCCGCGTATAATAAAAGGATAATTCGTCTAAAAAATGAAGTTACTTTGAAGTGCGTTATTATGATAACTATGTATGTACGGTGTTTCGTTACTGAAATATATACTTTTGTAAATATAATCTCAGAAAAAAATTGAATCATGATCGTTGTCTTATATAAAAATATCGTAGAACTATTTCCTTCCTTCTCAGTACAAACCAGATAAAAGTGAGGTAGTTTTCCTCGCCGTTAGTTATGTTACTTACAGGAGCAGGTACCAGAGATAAGCTGGCAAAATTTATGTACAAAATTTGTGTCCCAGTTGTGTGCACTTCGGAAAAATATCGAGACACGATTGGTGTCATGGCCAGATTATTCGTGGCTTCTTGTAAAAGCTCTTTTTCTCGCTTCGCTTTAAAATGTTTGTCTTTATTTTGTTTGGAACTTTATAAAATAATATTACGATTTTCATTCATTTACCGGTGTATGTACCATTCTTATAATATAGTAAATACATTATTGTATGTGGCGCAGTACTTCAATTACTTGTTAATTTTCATTAATTTACCGGTGTATGTACCATTCTTATAATATAGTAAATACATTATTGTATGTGGCGCAGTACTTCTTCAATTACTTGTTAATTTTAATATAAAACTTGCAACCTCTTGCGCATGTGAAAACGAAAATTATTATTTATTATATAGCAGATACACTGTAAAGAGTACGTAGATGTTAGCACATTTTCTTTGAAAAATTTGTACATTTGTGATTAATATATGCTGGCATAAAATGATTTGTAATATCATTCAAAATAAAATATTATAATACATTTTTATGTTAGTTCTCCATTTCTGGTCTGAAGTGTTCTTGAGATATACTGATTCGTTTTGGATGGCGAAAGTGGTTAATTTTTCTCTGGCACAGTAAAAAGCAGCGAACTGCACCTACATTTCCACGATCCTGAAACAGTGCAGAGAAATAGTTTATATTATAGTGACTGGTGCTTAATAAGAAAATACACAGCGTTCTGCTCTTATCTTACAATCGCTGCAATTCCGGCCTCATAATCAGGCTTACGAGCGGGTTTGTTTCCTTTGCACTGAAAAAAAAAAAGCATTTTGTCACCACTGAATGACGAGTATCAGAGCCGTGCCCCTTACATCCTGTATTTGTGCTCTTCTGACGCCAGTCCCACAAACAATCGAAACATGGGAACATTAACCGGATGAAGTTGTAGTATGTCCACGGGTATGTAAATGCGTGAGGTATTGTGGTACGAGGCTGCTCTGTGCTCCATGCCGGATTAACAATAATTCCCCGTGAATAATGTCTGAGGGAAATTATGCGAGAGTCTTTGCGGCCTTGTATCAGAACACTGATACTGGTTTCCCAGCGGTGGTACGCACATTATGCTTTCGCTGAAAAGGGAGGTTAATAGAATACCACCACAAAATCGTCGCTTTATTTGGCAACTATAGATTGTCCTCCGCCCCGGAGACCTCTTCCCTTCCCCCTACCCCCTTTTCCCGCAATTGTTCCTTTCGAAATCCACACTTCCCTTATCACATCGTTCCCACCCCACGACGAAGGGTGATGGGAGGCTGGCCCAGAACCACCCCATTCCCCCTACTAGGATGCCGTGAATGCGGGCGGGACGATTAACACACGTAAATGAGAAGGAAAGATGGGGGACTTTGTCCCTGGTTCCATCCCATACTCCCCCGCACCCCTTTTCCGCTGTTCAATTCAAACCTTTTGAGAGGGAGGAGGGGTAGGCTTAGGAGGGGGGGGGGGGGTGCACTTATTACTGTCTGTGTACGGGTCCCTCTGCCCGTTGCTATCTCTCCCTGTGGCGACAAGCACCTATACTCTGGAGGGCGGCTCACAAAAGGCACGGCGCCCTCTGGGACGGCAGGGCTCTACTTATCATGCCGCTTCTCGCCGCTATGAATGTCCACTGTCTTCTGCTACCTCATTTATACTCATTCGCAATTTTGTGAAAATGAGGACGAGGCGGAAAAATTCCGCATAATATTTTAGTCGCTCACAAAAATATACGGCAGAAAATCACTCGTTACAAAAGTCCGCCCCGGGCCAAGAAATGGCCTGTGAGGGTTTCCTTCTACAAAGCAAATTGATATGTCAAATAAATGAATTACATTTTGACAACTTTCATAACTGCGGTTTTCAAAGTCCACAAGTTTATATATTCTAATCCTATCCAAACAATGAACTGTCAACTCTAACTTTAGAACCAGACCGATTTCAACTTACTCCCTCTTTGACATAGTTAAGTAATAACTGGAAATTATCAATTACCGATACATACCATATTTCGCGTTCTGTGGGTAGTTCATTCTGGATGCGGCTATTTGCATGGGTGTGAATGTATTTCGCGGCAATACTGACACAAGCGTTGATGGAAACCACGTGCAATCTCTGCCACCATCTTGCTGTCCTTAGGCCCGAGGTACGTCAGACATTACTATGTTCTTAACGCCGTTTACCTATACATTTTGTCAATTTAAAAATAATTTTATATAATTTTTTTAAATTAAAATATTTAAGTACAGACTGCTATACCAGATTGAAATATTTTGCTGTTTATACGGTCATTGTAAGTATTGCATTTATACTGTAAGCTAAAATGTTCATTATGCAGAATGCTATGCTAGCGTATACCGGTCATTATTATATACTGTGTCGCCATCACAGTGAAAGGGTTAGAGACGCTTATCACACTGACCACGTATAAATAGGTAATAAAACGATAATATCCTGCCCAGATCATGGAATAAATTGTTAGCACTGAAGTGCCACATCATTTCGTTAGTACGAATATTATTACTAGAACAACTCTTTCCATGGTTAACGTTCTTTTGTTACCGCAATAACAATTTAAAAAATCACGGAAAGCTCTAATATTGACTACGTCTATAATCGAGCATTATAGGATTTCTAATACTTATATTGTAACGAAAATGTTTGCCTTTATTCGTTGGGTTGATTCACACATCTGTCCTCTTTATAAAATACGAGGGCAAAATAGACAGAGGAAAGATGCTTGTAAAGTATACATACATGAAACACACAGTAAGGTGAAAACGTCTTAAAGTGAAACTAGAAGCAGAGCATCCTGCACTTTCCCGTACAAAGCGCGTGGCAGCCGTTCTTTATACGATTTGCTATTACTGTGTTACTACCAGAGCACGTACATAAATATATTAATGCACAAGTCTCCACAAGTGTGGAAGTTAAAAATTTTCCTGCTATTTCGTGTAAACAGAGAACTTTTATTTTTCTGATGCTTTCCTGGAAATATTTTACTCGTTTGCTGGCCTGTTGGTAAATTGTGTTGTTGCACGTCACATCACGAAATAGAGTTATGCTTATTTTGAACATTAGCTGTGATATTTCTAAATGATTCACTTCAAATGTATTGTTTTGTTTTTTAATCACACTAAAAGGAATTTTATTACACTATCAGTTCCACTTCCTCGCCACGAAAAACAAATATATATATTTTTGGACTTCTTCTTATACGAGAAATTCTAATGCTATTTGTATATTTGAGGAGTAGTTACACTTATATTCTACAACAGACATACGCTTCTTTGCCACATTACCACGCTACACTCGCAACCATGTAGTGATTTTATGAAAATTAAATTTAAAGAAAAGATTTGTAGTGTATGCAAACCACGGCTCGAATTAAATTAACGTATGCGTCTTCATTTCCAAACTTCGACATTTTCGTCGTTTACAACCTACAGATGCGCCTGGATAAAATATTTTTAACAAGTTGAGCGGCATTTTCTGACTTTCATAGAAGTAACCATTTGTGTATCCAGGCCATCGTCTAACTCACAAAGTTGATCATGTCCTATTGTTTCTTAACATTCTTTTTTTTTTGCATTTAGGGATGTTTATCTTTCTTGGATGAAAGAATCATCTAATCAGTTAACGGGTGTAAAATATAGGTTTACATTTGCGCGTGATCTAGCTGGAGAACGCAAAATTAAATTAATAGTTCATTAAAGTCTTATTTTTTATTTTTAGTCATGCGGATAAATGTTCGCGTCTGCAGAAAGAAAACATGCATCACTACAAACAACAACGATTATAGCACTGCCACGTGCAGTGTCTAACTTTATTGATGGCTGTTAAGTCAACTGCCATATCCGCCAAATATGTATATAATATCTCAGCAAATATGCCATTATGATATTTATGCCTCGTTTTTTGCATTGATAAATAATTGTGAGGAAAATGTGTATTCGTTATCATTAATCTGAATAACCTATGTGAAAATCGTGATGATACTGTTTCTTTCTTCTGGAGGTTACAAAGTAATATATTACAAAGCTAATAACGTTTTTTTTCAGTTTACCTCCTTTTTATTACGTGTTGAAACGTAGTTACCAGGAATTTCATAATGACAAAACGTGCTGCAGGTGTGAATATTAAAGGTTTGTATCCCGCATGGCGTCAAAGAAGTTTTCAATGGCACTTTTGTAAATACCGAATAAATTTATTCATAGTTCCGAGTTATTTTTCGCAGTTTTCTATAACAAACGATTTTTAATGTGAAACATATTTTAAACGGATAAGTTAATGCGATAATTTTTAACTTTGCAGTAAGTAGAGATTTACTATTGGGAAGAAAATGTGAAGGTTTTGATAAACATAAATAGACGTTATATTCGACAAATGATTTATAATTACTGTTAAACTTATCACAGAACTGGCACGAGAGTGTTTTATAATAACTCAAGTGATTAACAAAAAGTGAAGTGGTGACTTTACGAGGCCAATAAAGTAACACTTTTCTAATTTACGCGTGTTGAATTTCAGTTTAATTTTAAAATGTAGACTATTTTTCTTTCGGTAGTGTTAACAGACTGATAGCCAAGGCAGGGACTGTCGCCAACATTTTCTTCATTTGTAAAAATAAGCGGAAGATGGCGGAGGGAAGGGACGGCGGTTAGGGTGAGTGAGGGTGGAGACTGAAGAGCCTGATGGTCTCTTTCCTTGCCGGAGCTCCCCTTCATATCACACTTCCCTCCTCCCCACGCCTCACCCCCGCGTGCCGACAAAGGGCCCAGGCGAGCGGTATCTGGCGGCGAACACGCGGCAAGCCGTAACAATAAGCTACACTCTTAATATCCGGCGGTTTCTGGACGACCAGAGGGCGGGAGTGGACAGACGGGATAAGGGATGTAGCTGGACCGAGATGCTGAGGGGAGAGTTGGGGAGAAATCGCAAGGGAGAACGGCAAGGGCGGCGGCTATACTTTCTTGCGCGGCGGGGAAGAGCTCCAGAATCTAATATGGGAACAATGGCCACCAGCGACGCCCCCCCCCCCCCCCCACACACCCTCTGACAGCGACACAAGTGTGCCGTATTGCGAATATTACTGTTTGGACGGCTTTATTAAGGCGTCTGGTGTAGTTTCCCTGCCTCAAGGCTTCGTCGCGACAGAAAATAAAGTTCGCACCAGCCGCGTGTGGAGGAGGGTGAACTGTTGCAAGGAAAGCTGTGTTTTGTGTCTGTGCCATACCTGATCGTTTCCTAGTTTACACATCGATCACTTAAAAGTAATAGTGCATTTCACGTCACAGTACGCGTGTTGTTGGTGGCTCGCGGTTCTCTCGTAAGTGCACGCAATGCATTCAGTTTGTAAATAATAATTCATATGATTGTATTACTTGTTTATTATCTAATTAACCTTGTTTTCTAGTACACATACTAATGACGTAGTTTAATCTTTACTCATTGCGATGTAATACAGTCCAAATTGCATACAGTGCCAAACATAATTTGCAACAAATCAAAATATTTCTTACGTATATTTGCGTAGCTATAAAATTGGCATCAAAATTTGCATGTCTAGAACAATTTAACAGAATGGAAGTGTCATGGTCAGCTTTACCAAAACAAAGAATCCATTAAGGAAAACACACAATTTTATTTACGCTGTTAGTATTTATTAACTGAGTTTAGCCGCGTTCGTGATATGATGGATTCCTTAAATTAATTGACTCAAATATTAATAAAATATATGATTTAGGCTTTAATAACCCTGTAAAATATATAATACAGTTTTTATCGCCATTGTGGAGCCATTCTCGTCTATATTACACAACTTAACATAATGTCAAACATATTATTACAATAAATTAACTAATTTTACTATATATATGATGATTAATATAGAACCAACAAATTTATTTATTTAATTATTTACAAACGAATGATGCGAATCACAATTTGTCTCACTTCACGTCGAGAGTGATCTTAATGGAGATTATGTCCTCTGTCCCTCCTGCAGAAGGCACAACTGAACACGTTGATCCATGTTACTGGCCGGTCGCTGGAGGACGTTGGCGTCATTACCGTTAATATCGTGTGTAATGTTGTGTTTCAAACCGTCCATTTTCTGGGAGCGTGTGGCGTCAACTCTCTATCTTGAGCATAACCACAGGAAGAAGGCCAGTGTTGCCAAGTTCGGCGATCTTGGTGGCCACCGATTCTTGGAAATTATCCGGTCCTCAATGTAGGAATTTTTCTCAGCCAGTAAATTTCTCAATTTTACCAGTGGTCATTATAAGAGACCCGGGAATTTCTTGAATTAATTTGGCAGCAAACCAGACTGCCTTATTTTGTTGTTCATTTGCCGACGCCCCAGTTTCATCGCAGACCAGGTAGATCAGTATTCGGTCCTAGTTTTCTCGCAGGTCAGTTATTGGTTCAAATTTGTTCAGGGCGTGTCTTACAAACTGCGCTCCAATCGAGACGGAAAGTCGAATGAACACATGTTGAAGTCTTAGCTTGTCCTCAAATGAAATCGCGAAATTTTCGGGCCTCTGGTCATTATAAACGTCATGATGACTGAGCTAGGACTAGCAGCGACCACTGCTGGAGAACGTCTCTTGTAAAACTGAATTCATTTAAATTAAACCATACTCCTGTGATGCATAATGTTTTATATAATTTAATGTAAAACTTAATGATATAAGTTCACCCCACTAACGATACAATATAATAGTAGTAATAAAAATGCGAGTTTTGCAACTGTTTCTATGTGAATGATGACACGAACTGCGTTTAAAATTTAATTTTTAATGTGTATGGTGAGTTCTTAATTAAATGCATTAAACATCGTAATTATCAGGTATCCCCTTCATGGCTAATACAAGTGGTACAAATTTTAGGAACTTTTCATGAATTCGCAGATAAAGATATTTTATTGAGTTCTTTTATTTTAAAGAGTAGCCTGTCACTATATTATCGTTACGAGGCTATTAAAAAGAACTTAAAGATTTGTCCCAACTGAAAATTTTTGTCGCCTAGCGATTTGAATACAAATGGAAACTTCTGTACTTTAGTAATTTGGCGTCTCAATAAACTATTTTTTAAATGTGTGTTAACTCATTATTTAACATAATTTTATCACTGGCGGGGCATGAGAAACTTTTCCAGATTACCCGACTACAATGTTAATCGCACGAGGAAAGCATCGATTCGTACACCACGTGATCCAGCTGTGGGGCGGAAGTCGACTGCCTATTCGCATGAAAAAGCAGCACTTGTTTGCAGAAAAACGGCCCAAGTAACGAAAGTTAGTTGGCCCACTTGTGCAAATCTGCTTGTAGACGAGTGGCCTATATACGGTTTCCATAATCAATTTACAATAAGTCGACCACTGTAATGTACCCGCAGATGCTTGTGGCACTTATGATGCCTCTTGCAGTGTGCCACATCTGGACCACTGTCCAGATAGCGTCCATGTAGCAAAATACAATCTGCCTACAAGCGGCCCGCTTCTCCGTATTCAACTGTACCCAAAACATGTCAGCCCCACTGTGTGGCAGCAGTGGCCCACTGGCTTTCTTTCTGATTCTGGTCTGCTGTAAATAAACCACATTTCACCAGCCAACAGTTGGCAAGCCACTTGTTGCCCATATAGATGCAACATTGCCATGCATTTTCAAAGCCAAAATATAATTGTGTTTCACCCAAATAAAATGGATTAATTTTTTTCGTATTCTTATACATTATCTTCAGCATTAATTTACAACCAGTAAATTTCTTTGGAAAAATCTGGAACTGACTCACAATCATTTCGGTCACAGTCAAGTTACTCTACCATATATTCATATAAATATTTTAAATTAAATCTCGTGACTTAATACACATACAAGTTTCATTATTAGCTGTGCTATGGTACAGTTAATAGTAGTATTATAACTTAACACTCGGATTCCTGTGTTTTGTTTAAAAGATTAATAGTTTAGTTTCAAATTCCTTTCAGAAGAAACTTAAAATTTCTAAATCACGAATTATTTTTATGTGTTATGCTTTGCAGTTTTACAACATGAAAACTATTTTTTCCTATTACTTGCAATCAAGTGAATTCACATATGGTATTTTCTACTGAACAAAATATAGTCGGCATGTCATGTACGGCACATAAATTTGCTGATTTTTTTTAGTAATAAGGAAAATAAGGAAAAGTTGGCACGTCACAAAATAGCCGTAAGTATGCTGCTATTACATCCCCAGCAGTAAGCATTAAGTTAGCATGCCATACGTGGCCCAATAGAATGCTAGTAATAGAACCACGGTAGTAAGTAACACTTGTATACCCTGAGTGGCCCACACGTTTGCTGCATGTAAGTTCCCAGTAGTAAAAAACCGTGGATGGCCCATAAACAGGCTGCTAAAATTTTCCCAGCAGTAAATAGCAATTAGCATTTCGTTTATCATATGTTTGTGGGGCGTCTGTCGAAATCTAACAATCATTGTAAGAGCACTGGCCCATATTACAATTATTTAAAACATAGGTACTGACACGTTTGTTTATATGACGAGGTGTTCAACTTATGCTGACAGTCATAAATACGAATGTTTGCCACAACTGTCAAAAGTTGGCCAACTACCAACTATAGGCTGTTCACGGTAAAGTGAGCACTTTTTAAGTCTCTTATAAATTTATATTTTCACCCAGTTTCTATCTTACTGCTGCTTTTAAATATAAACATTGCAATGTGACCAATAAACACAGTGTATATATTTCACCACTCTTGAAAGTTAACGCCTAAGGCTGCAATATGGTATATTTATTAGTGGTTAAAGCCAGATGGAAGGGCCTTAAAAAGTGCTCACTTTACCGTGAATAGCCTATACCTATTGTTTGCTACTTGGGGGGCCATGTAATGTCCGCGCTCACCCTTCTTTGTACCGTTAGGCATCACTCACACGGCCTTGCTCGGTCCAACCTCCCGTCTCTTCGAGAAAGCTTGGCAGTCATACGATATCCCCTGTGTTGAAAACCGATCGCACCTAGTTTGAAGAAAATCGCGTATTTATTTCGAGCAATTTTCAAAATTTTTTCCTCACAGATTACTATGCCTGTTTATACTTGAGCCTACATAATGAATAATTCTAAGCGTGTACTTAAAAGAAAAATTCCGCAGTACATAATTTCAAAAAGAATATCCAACAAAAATAATTGAAACTGAAAATGGTTTCCATAAAAAGGCCCACGTTGTAAATGTGAACTGCCAAACAGTTCTTACATTCCCAGTGGTAAAACTATATCAAACCATATATTTGTAAAAAGTATACATATAATTAATAAAAATAAAGGCAGTAGTTCAATTAAGGCAGAATTACTTACCTAGTATTGGCCCTAATTATCAACTAAATATTTACAATGTCGTGTTATTCTATTGCGATTATTGAACTATATTTAGTCATTCATCAATTACTGGGTGCTTGTTAAACTTTTCAATTTATAATTTCAATGCAAAATAAATCTTTTAGATATCGGACGTTCCGCGAATGAACTGAAAATTATTCATTCCACTGAATGTGCAACATGGATACATTCAGCATACTGCTCGAATACGGTTAGCATCAGGCAGTTTCTGGGCGCTTCCTTGTCTACATAACTGACAAGTTTCCATTCATAGCAGATGGCCACCGCTAGTAGTCGCAGAAAACACCATCACACACCAACAACAGCACATCCTAAGCTAAATTTACAATTATTCCAGCAGTTCAATTTTTCTTGGAAAACTATTCGTCCTAACTACACGAAACCAAAACCATATTGTAATGGTTAGTAATATTTAGGGTTTTTCGAGATTTTGAGCCTTCAAGTATTCAACTCCATGTTGTAAGGTCGATAATAAAAATTTGTTATAACAACACAGATAACGATATTTTTTCACCCGGACTTCTTGCTGATAATGTCATGATCATGAAAAAACGTAGACGAAGGTTCAATATTTTTTTTAGAAACAAAATTGCTTCATAAGTTTTGTTTAGGAGAACAAATATCAATGAACTTAATAGAAAATTTGCCGATTCGAAGAAATTTTTTAAATATTTTTTAAAAAATATTGTGTAATTAACGTATTTCGTTAATAATACTTTAAAGTGGTTGAAATTAACTATATTCATTCGAATAAAATTTAAACCATTAATATAGCTTACTTAGGTTTTATGCTTATTTAATTTTAACTTCATGCTGTGTTTCTGTGTAGTGATGGTTGCAGAGTAACTAGGATTCCAGCTCCATTCAATCTTAAGGAAATACCTATATCACATTGTAGTCTTTATATATTGTGTGAGCGTACTATTAAAGTATTCTTCTTCCGCTCACAAATTAATTTCCATAGAAACCTACGCTCGCTATAATTTATGACGTAAGGTTAAGCTTACCTAATATAAATCGTAAATGATAAATTGCACAAAGTTTATTTTTAAATTATTTAAGGCGTGGAATCCACTGAATATGCTATCTCTTAAAGTTTGTTTTTGATACACTATAAGTGATAAAAATCTTATGAGACAGATGGTCTGAATATTATCATTGATAATTAGGAGGGGGGAAACAGCCATTGCTATTGTGGAACACACACCTACCCTCAAATTCTGCAAGAAGTGCAATTGATACCTTTATTACCGTGGGCTGTAAGGAAATTAATATAACGGGAAATTAAGGAAGTTATTATTTTTTCGGTTACAGAAATACTGATTACTTATTACATAAATTTAGTAACGGTACACATTTCAATCGCGAAGAAAATAAAAATTAAATATATGTATTAATTGGACAAAAACCTCATCGTTGATGGGCTAAAATCCTGAGGCGTTTACAAAAACGGCTAGACAGTTAACAGTTAATTTGAAAAACATTGTTAGGTTACGGTTTTAAGAGGTTCTCCACTTTCTGTCAGGCGAAACTTTACCGGCACTGATATATTTTTAGTTTAGTTAATGCAAAGCTGAGGTCTTGATAATATTACATTTTTCTGTGTGACGTGGCGCCAAGAAAAAAAGGGAAGTGCAGTATAGCCAGCGTTTCTTTAAACTATTTATCCCGACACTTGGGTAAAAAAAATAAAAAAATAAACCGAGTTCATAAAAAAAACACGGTGGGATTTCTCCGCTAGAGTTGATCCTGCGACAGCCGTACCACAGCACGTCTCAGGACAAAGATTAAAGGGGAGGAAAAAAAAAAAAATCTTGCAGAGATACTGTTTCCTCCAGGATAAAATCATATCGGGCGCTGGGTTCTTTTATTATCCCTCGCCGCCCTGAGGTGAGGATTTGTAGCGCGGAAAATAAAGTTTTAATGTTTCAGATGTACTTGCACAAGATTCTCACCGAAGTATAAAAAAACCACGCTTACTCAACAATATTTTTTCTCCCTGCGTTTAGAAGACACGCTGCGCAGTCAACGTCACATTTATACATGAGCAGCTTATCGAAAAATGGAGTATGCAGACACTAAGGGGCAGTGAAGGCGGACAACTTGAAAATGTTCCAGCCAGCCTTTAAAGTGGGAAGTCATTAGAAGACTGTAATGCGAACTTGCCCACACTCAATTATCATTATGACTGCGTTAGCAAAGAAACGGAAGATATCCGAGTAGGTCTACAACTTGCCAATTTTTCTCCTGCTGCACGTTTTCAACTGTGTGAAATATTGTTTAATTTCATTCGTATTGGTGTTATTTTATTCGGTCGACGTATACGAGAGAAGTTATTGCATACGGAGTTTGAATGTTATGTAACAATGCTGGGCGCTCTGCAGCCGGTGTAAGTAGAACGGTGCGAGCGGCTTGAAGGTTCTGGAAGAAAACTACGTAACCAGTGTTTCCTTGTCAATCGTAGTCATTCAGTGAGGAGCGATTGAAGAGACAAGTGTGGAATCACAATAAGACTCCAGCCCAGATGAGAAATCATGTTGTCGACCATGAAGCCCGCGAAGAAAACAAAACAGCAGCGCCTTATGTCACCAGCACATCAGACGAACAAGACACCAGCACATCACGAAGGCAAGACTCCCAACTCTGAGGACAGCAGTAACCCAAGAAGCAGTAACAGTTAATCCAACGACCAACAAGAAGCTCATAATGGATTGGTTATTTTATCTGGGGCACTCCCTCGGTTCACACCCATGATACATCGTGAAATTCAAGAAAGCAGAAATATCCAACTCCCAAAGAAATAAAATTACTAAATCTGTAAACTACAGTAGCAAAGGTAGACAATAAAACAATTATATGACCGGAATAATATCTAATGTTAAAATAGAGCAGATTATTAAGCTCACGATCCTTTTGAAAGTGATGAATCATCGGTCGGGCGATTGAAACTGTTGTGAGAAATGGAGATGAAGACGGGACGGAATGTAAGGTTGGAGGAAACGGAAGTCCCTTGAGAAATCTCCCCCAACCCCCTCCCTCTCTTCATCAAGGCCTCGCCGCCAACCCCTCCCACTCTTCATCAAGGCCTCGCCGCCAACCCCTTCCACTCTTCATCAAGGCCTCGCCACCAACCCGTGGGTCGCAATGTCCACTACATTTGCCACTCGCGAAAATAGGTGACTCAGCTGACATCGAGGTGAGAGGACGATACGAAGACAATGCTACTCCGCGGTCCTACTCACTGAGGAAGATCACAAGCGAGAGAAGGATTTTCCATCACGATCTAGAAACAAAGACACCAATGGTGCACTGGAGAACTTCCACGTAGTTGAACAAAAAAAGTTAAAATGAAAGTGAAGGCAGCGCTGATAGTTTTCTGTGGTATCAGCGGTATTATGATTGATGGGTTTCATCCATTAGAGGGACATGAACCGCAAAAGCACAGACTGAAGTCCAGGAAGAGTTTCCTAAGAACATCGCAGGAAATTACAACCACAACTGGAAAAAGCCAGATTACAAATGTGGAAAGCTATGGTCCCCCTCCCCACTGACCGTGACAAGGGATTGTCTGAGATCAGGAGTGGGCAAGATGGGGCTACGCTAAGTACGACAACCTGAAGTGTGACTGTGAAGATCAGAATGTTCAACGCATGCTCCAGTGTCGACTATGCCCAGTCTCCTGCATGGAACATGACCTGTATCAGGCCTCGGAGAATGCAATGGAAGTGGCCTAGTTTTGGTCCAATATTATTTGATTTTGGTTACTGTGTAAATATGTACGTTTCTGACAAGCGAATAATAATTGGTTCGGCAGTGTTACCGTAACATTCTGGACAAGCTCAGAGGACGCGTAAGCTTGAAGGAACCTTTTATTTATCGAACAGAGACATATCGATTCCTTCCCAGAAGAATGATTCAGCTCTCAGTGTTCCATTCGTTAAGTAGTTTCTGCCCGATTAGCAAATATTTCAATTCTGTATCCTCTACCTTACTTAACAGACTATCACCGTATGACCTTTACCCTGTTTCCTAACAGCATTGAAAGGAAACAATCAAACTGCGGATGAGCTAAAGAAACAAATGACAATGCAACTGTGGGAACTGACCCATGATGACCTGCAGTATTTTGTGCAACGAAGGAAAAAATTAATTCAGGAGTTTAAAGATGTGGGAAGTAAGTATGTTGAAGGCAAAAATTTGTTAAGGTGAAAGACTGTAATAATAAATTTAACTTCTGCCATCCGTCTTCTAGCTTAATGAGTACAATTCGTAATCATTAGACCACTCAGATATTTTCATATGTAGCTTTCATAACTGTGTCGACATAGCTTATAAGTGCGTTTTTATATAACTTGACAAATTTTGAAAAATCAATGCTAATGTTTCTAATATATCGTGTACTACGAAATTGTAAAGTTTTCAATCATATTTATTACTATAAAACAGCAATATTGTTTTTAAGGTGACTTTGGCTATTTGGCCTTTCTATGCAGGGAAAATTGTTCCCCCCGTTCTCTTTCTTAAATGAATGAGTGAGAATGAAACTATGCTACTTCTACTTAGAAAAAATTGCCGTACATGCATACTGATTCAACCACTTGCTCTTCAGGCGACGAAAGATTAACGACAAGCTTTACATGTGGCAGTTTAAACTGCCAGTCGTTAATCGCAATAGTTGAAAGAAATCTCTGATATTTGAGCAGCCTGTAATTAACACTAATATTCTCTTCTTAGCCGAATGGAGGGAATGTATGTAATGTGTGAATACATTGGAAATTGTGGTAAGCTAAGGAGATGCAATATTTCAGTATTATTATTATTTTAAAAACTATATTGAATTACGAAGTTGTTGCATAATTAGCTCCTCATTCCAATGTCATTTGGAGTTTTGCAGAAACCGCAGCACATTAGAAATTGAACGCCAAAGGCAACTTCCTACTTTTTATTGGTCTAAATGAATTACTGGTAGTAGGTAATACGCCAAACAATGAGCATTTTTATCTTACAAAAATTAGTAGAATTTTCTTAACCATTATATATGCATGTGTGTGTGTGTAAGGAATACACATAGTCCTTAAAGGCTTTAAGCATATAACTTTGGTTTGCGATGTATATTAGTGATTTTCAGCATTTACCTGTAATTCACCAAACAAAATAAACACATTGAAAATTATAAATTTGTTACGTAGATCTAAAAATTTTTCCCCTGCATTAATTAACCGTATAAACAGAAACACTTCTTTCAGTATTAATTTTCTGGAAAACTAATATGATCCAGATATTCCTTTGATTTCTGGTATACGAGATTCTTAACTAGATTTAAATTGAGTGTTAATGAGAGGAAAGTCTTTTAGATGTTTTTCCTGTTGTGTACCTACATGCTGAAAAAATATTGGAATCTGCTTTTTCAAATGGTGATAGAATTATCTCTATGATTTATTGGAAGTTAAGGCTCAAATTATAAGATAGAAAAACCAAAAAAGCTAAAAACTTCAATCAGTTCCTCACTTTACTAACACAGTTACTGTATCAGCGAGATCCCTGCTGTGTATGGCTGAGAAGTAAGGTGCTATAGTATAAGAGTACGGCTATAAGAACTAAACTCCCGTTTCAATGTTTTGATTATCAAATTTTCAAATAATTTTTGTATATATCAAAGTAAGTGCCTCTTTCACTGACAAATGACTTATCGACGCACAATCAATACCTTAGGTGTAGAAACTTGACATTTTTGGGGTAGTTATTAATGACAATGTATCCACTTAGTAAAATAATTTATTTAATCCTCACTCCTAAAGAATTGTAAATAGGCAAAATAGATAATTGTATTTTTATGAAGATCGCGGTTATTATTGCTTCAAATTGCTACGTATGTAACTGCTTGGAAACTTATTTTACGATAGTTCTAAATTTGTAATTCTAACACCTGATCGAAGAACCGCTGTTATAATGTACAAAGAGGTCATTTTACAAAAATATTTTTATATATTCCACGTAGTACACACTGGATAAGGCGCGTGTGGAATACTAGACTGATTATGCTGTCATGTGTAATTTTTAGGATATTTCTTTTTTGAAATATCGCGTATTTGAATTCCAAGTTTAATGTATTATGGTTTGCGTTTCACATTAAAAAGTTATAAATAATATATACATGGTTATTAAGAATTATTTTTTACAAATAAATAGTCTGTGTTTGAGTTGTATGACATAGCTTTTTAAAAATATTTAATATACCCACATGTGTGGGTTTCGTAATATGTACAACTCAGTACTAGTGAGACTGCTACTTTGAATTTCAAAAATTGGAAAAGCTATTTGTGTGTATGTATGTAAACGACGTTCCTTGCAGTGTATGCATATTAAACCGTGTTTGGCAGAAACAGAAAATTGAACATTTTTGCTATTATGTGAATGAATTTTGATTTTTTTTTGTCTTGAACTACACACCAGGTAATTATATCTTCATGTATACTAAGACGTTTTATCATTTAGTTATACGTATTAAATTTTTAATTTATTTTTTATTTATATTTGGCGCTGCACAACCGATCTTTTAAATGTTTAGATCTCGTGTTAATCTGATAACCAACAAGCTGCATCCACAATCTTCAAAATACAGAAAGACATTGTTAGAAATGTTTTCTGACTGTTTGCAATTACTTTATTTTCCTTTATTTTATTTTATGCGCTCTGGTATTGGAGCGATTAATTTTATTTTAATCTGTCTGTGAAGCATTTAAAGTTTGTGACACAATGCACAAAATTTTCCGAGAAAATAAAAAAAAAACCTGTTTCTTTCTCATTTTGTTTACTACCGCGAATTCATTGACCGGAAAGTTATGTCCAGGCCTACTCTTTCCACTGCAGAATTTAAGAACAATTAACTAATATTAATTACATAATTACCCTTGGTCAGATCTTTGTGTATTTTCGGTGTCATCTGTAGCGTATTCCTTGAAACACGTTGCGTTTTATTACAAAGTTTTTTTGCATCAGAGTATTCAATTATTTGAATTAAATATAAATTTCCTTTGATTTTATTAACTTAAGTATTGGATTATTTTATTACCTTGGCCATAGGGAACAACGGTTTTGTGAATGCGACTGATCCCAATTGCCAAGCCGAGTGCGCGAACTGATTTTTCACTTGGTACTAAATGTTTTTCGCCGTCTTCTGTAAGCAGCGTATGCGCATACGGTAATGACACTCCCTCGCGCATACATAATCCGGGCCCCGTTGTTTATCTGATACTCACTCTCCCCCTCCCGCTTCCGCGTCACGTGATACACAACTCATTTCATGTGATACCGCACCACTCGTTTTCCAGTAAACTGTACATTGTTACGCCGCTAGGTCCTCGACGCATAATTACCATAACGGCCAGCGTACATTCGATACGTCAATACTGTGCTCCCTCCCGTTTTATGCAGAATTTCCTTCATATTTTCAACGTATTATTTGCAAATTTCAAAAGCAGGGAATGTTCGTCATGCGTCAATTCACGCGAAAAATTTGAAAATTTCAAAAACGACACGCAAATTTTCTTTCAGCGGAGAACAATACAGCACCAGAGCGCAATTCTGAACCTTATAGACACTTTACGAGGAAAATAAATAAATCATTATCACAGTATTCGGTTCACATTTTCCCCTGATATAAAGCATTAAAATGATTGTGTATGATATTACATTACACTACAGTAACGCGTAACAATACGTTTAATTGACACTCGCAACAAAAATTAACCATCGAATATCTACTTGCACAAACTGCGAATCTGTTCTCAAAGGTGTTTCTTGAAATCCTTGTAAACTCGATTAAGTATGTAAAGTATTATACGCATGAAGCATAGAAGCCTTCTCCAAAAAAAATTATTGTAATGATTTTCTGTACAAGTAACATTTCGTTTACATTTGCAGACAGTCTCCCACAGCATCATTTAATCCTCCCTTAGGTTGATATATTTCATTTAAAATTTCCAACTGATGTTTTACTGTAAACTGTGTTTTACTGCACTGTACATGTTTTGAATAAGGTATAAACATGGGAGAATTGTAATTAAATTTATTAACAAAGAAATCCTAAGAATACTTACCCTGCTTCGTGCCCTAGGAAAAAATGCATGAAGTTCGTGACACCATTTTGCCGCTATTTAAATCGACAACCAAGGGCACCACGAATGCCCCTTAGAACGTCCACTTCATCCAAAGAGACACGGCACCCGCCCTTATCGAACAATCGTTATTTTTTCGATGCTTTACTGTTTTAAATGTGTCATTCGTAGGTGTGAAACAATTTGGACGGCAGCGAAAAAGAAAACTGCGCAAAGACAAATGTCCCTCGCACAGAGTAATATTTACTGCATAATAAATGGAGGTGGACACGAACGATAGTGTCCGAATTCACAAACTAACATTTGCCGGAAAGGGAACGAAGTGGTTATTTCACACTAAGGGGATAAACAGTAAATGAATGAGGGAATGTGTTACTAAGTTTGGAAACAACTCTTGACTTCTGACCAAAGGGTGACATACTCCTCCAGCTTAAAGGGGGATTTTGCCAGAATATTGCTCCTGTACTTCAGGTGTTGACTCTTTTGGGATACCCTACAAACGTTACATGGACTGCTACAGTCCTGGTACTAATGTGTCAGTCTGATTTTAAACACGTTTTCAAGGAAAATCGTTTTAAACGCGTAAGGCATATAAGCTGCAATGTGTGTCCCTTCCTGGCCAACATGTAGCTTTGGAAGTGGCCAGGATATTTCATTTGCATGCTGTAGACTCTTGACGGTAAACTGAAAATTTTTGACATAAACATTTGAAAATATCACTGTCCCAGCACGCATGTTGTTACGCGCTGTAGCTCGCAACGGTCGCGAGCTCCCGCTATGCGCGGTGGGGGTGGCGAAACTAGACCCCCCCCCCAGGCAGACGCATTCGCTGCCTTCTCGCCCCTCCCTGTGGGGCATAGGGGGAATGACTGACAGCGGCAAAACCTGGCTGGCGTCACCGTCCCTCCTCCTCCCCCTGCTGGAGAAGCCGACAAATGTATGGGATGCGTAAGAATATTCTAGGATTTAGGAGCCTCGGCGTAATGCATTATTTATCGAAATTTCTGGGTGAATATCTATGCCCCAATAAATACAAGCCACAGCTGGACTGCCGATAGTCTTTGGCGGAGGCCACCTAGCTGAGTGCGAAGTGCGAAGTGCGAAGTTAAGTGCGGGACGACGACGGGAGATCGCGAAACAACGGCGGGTGAGGCGTTCGTGGTGTGAATGGACGAGAGGGAGTGGTATCCTACGAATGAAGCCTACTGTACCTTAGGACGCTCTGAGAACTCTAGCCCATTGCGGACTAGCGGGAAATGGACTAAACAAAGGTGGGACTGAATGAACATGTGATACGGATTTTATTGTAAATATCCGAACTGTCAAATATGGACACTTAATTTATGATTGGATAGGGCTTGATACACTGTCTATTGAGACTGATTTATAATTATTTAATAACGCTAATTCTTATAGGTATTTGTAAATTTGATTGATTGAAGTGATTAATCGTAAACATAAAGTGATATTAGATTATTGCGAAGTGTTGAGTAGAAAGAGTTTTATTTGCAGTTATCGAAAATAAAAATTAGGACATTTTAATTAAACCTTTTATTTAATTACGACATCCATCCCTTAACGAACTAAGTTTAGCCCACTGACTTTTGACAGAGACATTATAACAATATATTTTAATGTATACATTGATTGGAAAGCGGCCAGCAAAGTCAGTAAGGACGGAATGAAAGTAGTTCTATCTCTTCACGTTGAATTAAATTATTAGGTACACATTTGTGAATACTGACATAGTATAGTTGGCTTTCTGTTTTATATATTTTATACAAGTCTAAGAATGAGCGAATTTGTAAAACATTTCCTTCTTTAATGATTTCAGAGTTTCACCCGACCAACGCATCGATAAGGCGATCAAACACACGATAATGTTAGTTTTACAATGGCGGAAAAATACATCTCGTGCATACAAGCAGCTCTTAGAAGGTCTCACAAAAGTGCACAGTTTACCGGGAACAGCTTGTACAAGTGGAGACGTGAGCAGAACTTGGCAGCGGCTTGTACGTGCCGCCATCTATCGCCAGACCAGACCTGCCAACCTCACAGGGCGGGCTGAAGGTCACGTACCTGCGGCATCGCTGCCATCTGTATTCTTCCGCACCGCGCGCCACCTCCTCTTAGCACGGTATTTCCAGGAACACGCCTCGCTTTATTGGCGGTGCTTCAACCGACACGTGACGTCAAGACAAGTACTCACATACGCTGAATAAATATGCACAAGGGGATTTTGTTTACCGTATCGCGCTTTTCTTGTAATCAATTGCCAACTGTTGGCTAGACACTATTCGTTTATAATCATACGGGTACAATAATTATAAAAAATATATATACCAAAGAAAAATATTATTTGACTCAGGTAAAAGAAGCGTTTAAGGAAATGGTGAATCATTAATCTGCTTCTCATATGGATTTTAAGAATACTTTCCGAAAAAAAGAATAACTCATGAGATTAATTTCCTGCCTGTGTGTGTGTGTGTGTGTATGTGCATGCGTGTCCCCCCTTCGGAACACATGCAGTGATTAGTAGGGATCTCTCACGTTTATAGTTTTCGACCACGGAAAGTGCTAACTTTCAAAATGGTGGCAATTTAAATACTTGGGTGGTGTAATATATCGAGGACCATCTAAACTATTTAAACCAAATTTGTACGTTGGCAGTGCATGCATTATGCATTGAATTTATACATATATATTTTTGTTAGTCAGCCATTTTAGAAGATAGCACCACATTAAAATACAGCTTGTATGATATGACTTGAAAATTACTCAATCAATTAAGCGAAATTTGGCAAGTAAATAATAGTATGGTACGCCATCTCAATGTGTGCGAATTAAATTGATTAGGGACTTATTTGAAAAATAATTGTCATACAAATATTTTGGCTTTACTTGATATAAAAACCATACAGTTTGACAACTTTCGACCAAATTTTGTGTGATAAAAGTATTTTTACGTGCTGCAGCTGGCGCCGACTCAATTGCCCCGCGCCGTTATCGGAAACCCACCTCGCCCTCCCCTCTTCCTGGAACGATGCGCTCGCGTCCTCCTGATTCCCCCTTCTGGGTGTGAAACCGACGAGTGAAGCCCACTGTGCTGTGCGTGAGGGCACTTGGAGGACTCTAGAACATTGCGACTGGAGGGACATGGACTGAACAGAGGTGGGACTGAATGGAATTGTAATACTGATTTTATTGTAAATATTCGAACTGTCAAGCATGGACGCATAAATTATCAAATAATTGAATAGGTTGATACACTGTCTATTGGGACTGAGTTTTAATTAATTAATTTCATTGATTTCTTTGACGTAATTATAAGTTTAATTAATTGGTGTCAATTGTGAACAGTAAGTGATTTCAATTTATTGTGAGAGTTTGAGTTCAGAGAATTTTACTGTAGTTATTGTAAATAAAATTAGGAAATTATAATTAATTATTTTATTTGATTAAGACCTCCATTCCTTAACGAACTTTGTATAGTCCGCTTAATTTCTAGAGAGAGAAATTGTAACATTATATAAGTATTAGAAGCAAAAATGTGGCAACGCGTAGCCACTTTTGTCCGCCATTTTGTAACACTAGACCACGTCAATTAATGAAGTTTCTATTCCATACCTCGGGAAAAAAGTTGACCGATTCCTACCAAATCGGCAAACAAGCTGTACTGCGGCAAATGATATACAAATAATCTTTTAAGTAGCACAGACACTTATTTAAAAATTGGTGGCCAAATGACTGCTTTAGCTTAGTATGCTTTATCGTCGAAATCATTTAATTAATTAATTCCCATTTAAATTTGTATGTTGGCAGTGAACAACAAGGACCAGAATTCATGTGCCAAACTCCATGAGGCAATACCTTGTTGGAACTAAAGTGTGGTCTACATTGACAGCAACATGATATGGTGAATATTAAGGAAGGTACGCGGTGTGGAAGATCGAATTTTGAATTGCATAATGTAAATATTCAAGGACATACTTGAGATGGAGCGACTAAAATAGTAATGGGTTTTCACGAATCGGAGATCGTATATCTGCATAAATTTGGTTGATTAAATCGTTCTCCTTCACTGCGTAAGAAGCGGTAGTCATTCTCTTGTCGCAGGGAACATTGAAACACTACGCGGTAAAGGAAACGTCGAGACACCCCATGCTCTTGTCCGAGCTTTCTCCGGTGAACCGTTTTCGAGAAAACCTACTCAAGATTTCAAGGGACGAAGTAGCCCTGCGGGGGTAGGCAGCACATGCACGTGGCAGAGGAAACATGCGAGGACGTAATCGGTTCTTGCGTGGGAGTCGCCTTGGTTGGTTGGCAATTCAGTGTGTGCCTGCAGCTGATTGTGGAAGTACGGAATGTTTTACGCGAGTGAAGTTAGCCGACATTCATCTAGTGTACGGAGCAGCCAACACGAATGCAAGGCAAGCCTGCGCTACCAAAGCGCGACGTCAACCCTCTTGTTCGACATTTGTACGGCTCCATCAGAGACTGCGAAAGGGGGGGGGGGGGGACGAAGGCTCAACGATAGTGACGAGGCAGAATGCTGGAGCGCCACGGACAATGGAAACTGTGGCATCTGACGAGGATGAGCGTCTCCGTGTGGGCCAGGAACCGTATGTTAGCCCACGGGCGGAGGACCGCGGTGCGAGTGTTAGCCTTTCAACGACCCTGCGAGTTCTGCACGATAACTCTATGCATTCCTAACACGCAAGGAAGGTCCACTATCTTAGCGATTATGATTACGAACCACGTGTCACATTCTGCGAATGGTTCCTCTAAGAAAACAACGTGAGTCCAAACTTCATATCGACTGTGGTCTTTACAGATGAGACCCGTTTTACGAAGGAACAGCCACGCATGAGCGCACACCAAACCCCGACAAACGCACCTCAAGGACAACCAAGTGCGCTGCAGCGTCATCTTGTGGGCCCAAATAGTCAATAATCACTTATTGGGGGTTTATTGGGGGAATTGCTGGGACAAGAACATCTTGCATTTCGCCACATCATGTGGTTTCAGCGTGATGGGGCGCCACCACATTTTCCTGGTGCCGTACGCCGCCATATTGACGTCATATTTCCAGGACGTTGGATTGGCAGAGGTGAGCCCATCTACTGGCAGGCACAATCCACAGACCTGACACCACTGCATTTCTTTTTATGGGGTTAAGCCAACTCCTTGGGCTACGAGACACACATGGCTAGTGAGGAAGGTCACGTCGCACGTGTGGTAGCAGCATTTGATTCTGCATGCGCCATACTACACATTTCTGCACGGCAATTAGAACAGTTGTTGTAAATGCTGCCATTAATAAATACGCACTTAGTACACATGTGCCATGCAATTTTCCTATCTGCACTCCGTTCCTTGCTGCATACACTTGTCATTTATATAATACCATTACACGTGGATGTACATCCACGTAGCGTGGCGCGGGTGGCAGATGTTTTGCATGCTTCCGCAAGGCTACACTGAAATTCGAAATTTTGAGTGGCGTTTTCACGAAAATGGTTGAACGGAGCGAGTTCGAACAAGAAGACATCTTGTCTTCAGTGTACCATGGTGGGTTATTATAAGCCTCGACGTTTTCTTTGCCTCCCTGTTTTATAAGTTCCCTGCGAAATGATGGTGACTATCCTTACTTTCACAAAGAAGGGGGACGCTTTGAACAACCAAATTTACAAAGATTTACGATCTCCGATTCGCGAAACATCATTCCGATTTTAGTAGCTCCCTCTCAAATACGTACTTCAATATTTATATTTATGCATTTAAAAATTATATTTTCTACACCGCGTACCTCCCTTAATTTTTACGATATAACAGTGTTGTCAATGAATACCCCACCTTATTTTCCAAAAGGAATCACCTCTGGGAGTTTCGCACGTGAATTCTCGTCCGCATAGTATATTGCAAGCCTTAAATGTGGACATACAAGGTCTCTTTTGTCCGCCATTTCGCGAGATATCACCACATGACAATTAAATATTATATGTCATATTTTCGGTTTAAAAAAAATATATTCACACCAAATTTGGGAAACAAGTACCATTACAGCAGGCCATGTAAACTCACGTGTTTTAAGTGACCCAGGCACTTACTTTCACAATGACAGCCCTGCTAATATTTCAGCTTATTAAATCCTATCATCCTTAATATTAGACTGATTGCATCCGAAGTTGAAACTCCGAATCCTAACTCACGTGATGCAGTTGAATGCATGCTAGCTTATTGCACATTGTTCTCTGTGTTCCGAGTCGTGGATGTGTATCTGTAATTGTATCAGTACTGTTGCGCATGTTTCTGATTTCATCTCTAATTAAATTTCTGTCAAAAATACTTCGAGACCAACCTACCACCTAAGAACTTCTCTAAAAATGATCTGCCTCCATGTAGAATAAAGTAGGCTCATTAGTTATATAATTGTTCTTCTTTCAGTGTATCAAAATTATTGCCTCGTTAAGGCCTAAATAACCGTCTGCTCAACATTTTTGAGTTGTTAGATATTCACTGACTTTATTATTCTCAAACTACTTATGGACGATTTGATATATTATTTATTATCTTCCGTTAAGAGTTAGAGGATAACCAAGTCAGGAATACCAACACTATAAAAAGTTGTAAGACTGTTATTTTGTTTTTAACGTCGTAAGGGACCACGGTGACTGAGCGGTTAGACTGCACGCCCCTAACCAAGGCAAACTGGGCTCAATCCCCGGTTGGGTCACTCCCGGATTTTCGCAAGAGCGAATCGTGCCTTATTATGCCGCTGTTCAGTGAGTTATCTCAGGGATCTCCCGTTTCCCGCGTCTTTGTAATTCCGGCGCTGTTCCATTCTCATCTCATTTCTCCTTAATTGGCTTTCAAGATCTCGTTTTTGAGAGCCGCTCAAATTTCTCAACTCAACTTAACGTGCAAAAATAATTTTCATTGTCTCTGAAAAACTAATTGTGACAAGTTGATAAATATAAGACGTTTGTGCACCATTCCCCCTACAGAAACGTAATTACTTAGTGGCTATATTTAATTCACCCGTGACAGCATATTACTTGTAAGTTAGTTTTTACTCATGAGAGACAATTTATGAACATGAACACTAACGAAATTATTATAAGTAAAATAAAGTCCCTATTTTTCTTGGCAGTGGTAGTGTCTTATGAAGAGTATGTGGCAAGTATAACACATTCTTCTATCCCTGCTATTTTCTTCCAAAGAATCCTGACAAAAACTTTAAATTGTAACTATACGGTACTTTAAACAAACGTTTTAAAAGGGATTTTGATCTAAACTCGAGCTAAATGATACCTGTTCTTCATACAAATTTTTCGCAGACTTTTGTAAAGCTGATTACTTGTGATATAGAAGTTGACGTGCTTACTTACCTAGCACGAAATTGTGGGTTTGATATTTAAGTTAGCTTATGTTGCATACACAAATTAAATGTAATTATAAATTTGGTCGAAATGTTTTCGAATACGTACACTCTTGTTAGTTTGAAATGACACATATACAGATTTTTCGTGATTCATACATTTTACTCCTATAAGCTGATTACCCTGCCATTCGCAAATATTATATTATTCCGATTGTATAAATTATGCTTTTGAAAATACGCTTATAAATTATGTGCAAAACATTTCATAATAGCGTACGGTCATGAAACAGCAAAATTTGAGTTAAAGTGACAATCCGAAAAAAAAAAAAAAAAGTACTTTCATAAAGTGAGTTTATATGACTGTTAAATACAAAATCGACAAAAACTTTATTTCTACTATGTGTGTGTAAAGGGAGATGGCATGGACGTATCGATGATAATATTAATTGGGACCGACCAAATATTGGAATATTTTCAATTTCATGGATTGTCGTCGTATTTACACAGAATACGCAGCATGTTGCAGGGAAACTTAACCATTTGTCCGAGAAATAATTCAAACATTTCACTCTTGCCATCGAATGAACTTTTTACGAACTTTTCCCCCCTTTTATTCCGATAGTGCTCCTGTCCATTTATTTCGCGTGCTGATTCAATAACACTTCAACTCATTTCACCCAGTCTGCAGGATTTTAACTGGTTTGCACGTGAGGAACAATAGCTGTACACGGAAAACAATTTGACGGAAAATCGTTTTATCTGGAACCTCGCGCCCGTCCCTCGCCCACGATACATTTGCTGCGAGGTCGCCGGAAACTGAATACAAAACCGGAAATTAAAGGGTTTCTCCGCACTGGGAATGTATTTTGGCGGCGAAGGCCGGGCGGGCTTCGATTCGAAGAAAACACATGTCTCGCTGCCCGGAGCTTGAAAGGAAGACACATATCTCGCTGCCCGGAGCTTGAAAGGAAGACACATATCTCGCTGCCCGGAGCTTGAAAGGAAAACACATATCTCGCTGCCCGGAGCTTGAAAGGAAAACACATATCTCGCTGCCCGGAGCTTGTAAGGAAAACACATATATCGCTGCCCGGAGCTTGAAAGGAAAACACATATCTCGCTGCCCGGAGCTTGAAAGGAAAACACATATCTCGCTGCCCGGAGCTTGAAAGGAAAACACATATCTCGCTGCCCGGAGCTTGAAAGGAAAACACATATCTCGCTGCCCGGAGCTTGAAAGGAAAACACATATCTCGCTGCCCGGAGCTTGAAAGGAAAACACATATCTCGCTGCCCGGAGCTTGAAAGGAAAACACATATCTCGCTGCCCGGAGCTTGAAAGGAAAACACATATCTCGCTGCCCGGAGCTTGAAAGGAAAACACATATCTCCCTGCCCGGAGCTTGAAAGGAAAACACATATCTCGCTGCCCGGAGCTTGAAAGGAAAACACACATATCGCTGCCCGGAGCTTGAAAGGAAAACACACATCTCGCTGCCCGGAGCTTGAAAGGAAAACACATATATCGCTGCCCGGAGCTTGAAAGGAAAACACATATCTCGCTGCCCGGAGCTTGAAAGGAAAACACACATCTCGCTGCCCGGAGCTTGAAAGGAAAACACACATCTCGCTGCCCGGAGCTTGAAAGGAAAACACACATCTCGCTGCCCGGAGCTTGAAAGGAAAACACACATCTCGCTGCCCGGAGCTTGAAAGGTAAACACACATCTCGCTGCCCGGAGCTTGAAAGGTAAACACACATCTCGCTGCCCGGAGCTTGAAAGGTAAACACACATCTCGCTGCCCGGAGCTTGAAAGGAAAACACATATATCGCTGCCCGGAGCTTGAAAGGAAAACACATATCTCGCTGCCCGGAGCTTGAAAGGAAAACACATATATCGCTGCCCGGAGCTTGAAAGGAAAACACACATCTCGCTGCCCGGAGCTTGAAAGGAAAACACACATCTCGCTGCCCGGAGCTTGAAAGGAAAACACATATATCGCTGCCCGGAGCTTGAAAGGAAAACACACATCTCGCTGCCCGGAGCTTGAAAGGAAAACACATATCTCGCTGCCCGGAGCTTGTAAGGAACACACATATCTCGCTGCCCGGAGCTTGAAAGGAAAACACATATATCGCTGCCCGGAGCTTGAAAGGAAAACACATATCTCGCTGCCCGGAGCTTGAAAGGAAAACACATATATCGCTGCCCGGAGCTTGTAAGGAAAATAATATCACATTCAACGGCGAAAATGTTGAAGTACGTGTATGAGTTGCAATATGTAATAAATTTTTTTTCTATTCGTGATTTTAGTATAACAGTGTGGAAAGCAGTCGAAGTATATGTATATTTTCTAAAAAAGAAAAACCTTTTGAGTAATAAATAATGCAAATCTCTGAGTCGCTACATCAATAAAAATTTCTTTAAATTATTCACTGTTGTAGAAAAAATATTCTCGCATATTTATTTCCTTTAGACTTTCGAAACAATTGAAAACATAACTTCGAAATAAGAGTAATTATTTTAAAAAATCGAGTTGAAATATTAAGTGTAAGTATATATAACTCACCACTATGCACAAATTTAATATATATATATATATATATATATATATATATATATATATATATATATATATATATATATATATATATATATATTATATATATATATATACACACATACACATAAATTGAGAGAATTAATGATTTCATATATGGTGAAACCATTTGCAATAACAGATTGCAACATAAAAATACAGTCCGACAATTTGCTATGAGATCGTGTTGCTACGGGGGAATGATTAGGATCACAAACTTTGGTTGGTATCAGTTTAATGTTATCGTAGGCCGGGTTTAGTAATATAAAATATTTGCAGCGCCGTCATTCTAAAAACAAGTTTGTGAGTGACTTAAATTATGTAAGAATACGTGGCTTACTGTAGCACTGCGTGCATGCAAAATTCGATGGAATCCAGTTGAGTGGTTCCGTAAACAGGGCATAAATGTTCAATTATCTCACCTAGCACCATCTTTCAAAAAGGTAGGCGAAAGAGGCTTTTCTAGCTATAGGTTAACTACTGATAGATACTGTCAGTATACAAGGTTGGGGTAAAATTTATATTGTCACCATTACCTGACCTAGTTACATTAATATCACATGGCCTACTTTGGCACTACTTGTATACGATATTTGTTAGGAATCGGTCCATTGGTCTTCGAGTTATGGTGTAAAAGATTATTTTCTCATGTGCTGTTAACTTCATGAATGGCATGCAGGTGATTATGTATTAAAGTATTCGCTGTTTGTCATAGATACAACCAGCATATAATGTTTAGCTGCAAGTATTCGGGATATATGGTATACTAACCTAAAGTGCGCACATTTGTATACAAGTGACCACCCACTTAAGCCGCACAGATTTAAACGGAATGCAAGAGTATAACTTGTCTGAATTCGATGGCAACCTTTTAATTGTTTCCCGATATATGCCAGTGAAACTTTATATATATATATGTGTGTGTGTGTGTGTGTGTGTGTGTGTGTGTGTGTGTGTGTGTGGCATTACATTTAAAATTGCGGAGCTCTGTGCATATTCTTTTGATTTCTGTAATAGTTACTGTTAGCATACTATGTTAAGTTGAAATTGATTATGCAGATTTCTTATATATAACGTACAAAGCTTAAACGTCTATAAGGCAGCCATTTTGATTATATGTGCCTGACCCACTTAAAAAAAAACTATTGGTTTACATGGCCTGTTGTATAATACTTGTTTGCTAAATTCCCTAGGAATCGTTTGGTAGTTTCTCGAAATATGATATAAAACTTTATTATTTCATGTAGTGTTATGTTATAAAATATCGTACAAAATAGGCTATGTATGGACATATTTGGTACATAAAATAGATTATTTCTGCTTAGCCAGTTTAGTCGAAATTGGTCAATTGATATGGTAGATATAGCAAAAATCTTTATATAACAGCTATTTTGAAAATAACTACCCATATATTTAAATCACACGTGTTTACGTGGCCTACAATAGCGTTACCTGCATGCCAAATTTGGTGGGAATCATTTGAAAAGTTTCCAAAATAAGGGTTACAAAATTAATTTTTTAATGCAGTTCTTTCTTTCACAGTGGGGGACCAATTATGGTATACCTCTCTAAATTCTTTGTTTCCATGCTGTACTGGCGATATACCAAATTGTATTTAAATCGGTTTAATGGTTGCCGATGTATAACCCAGCGCCCTAAATATTAAATTGCCTCCTATTCGAAAATCAGACGCCTCCTTGAAAGCCTTTGGAACCCGTGAACCGGATTTCACCAAACACGGTTCAAACATAGTATTTAGTAAGGACATGGGACATTAATCTATTAACAAGTAAATAATATTTGAACGAATTCTATTAAAAGCCCTTCTTGTATGCTCGAATACTAATAGAGGGACTGCACTGCTACCACAGAACGACTGTGCAGACTCGTTTCAAATAACTCGACATCTAAAAAACGCCACACAGATCCACGGGCCTACATGCTGTTATAACGCGGAAATTTACAGTCCGTCCTTGGCAGAGAAAGTAAGGTTTTATTTTACTATTTAGTGAAAACATATATAAAAATTAATGGCCAAGTAACCATTAAACTTTATACATTAACGATTGTTATTTCATTACATCCTGGATTAAAAAATATCCCATGGTAAAAAAAAGTTACGTAGCTTGTAACGGTTTGATTGTTTCTTAAATTGAACTACAAATACTTAAGAGGGAAGTATCTATGCCATCTTGGATTAGCGTATTTAACTTCATTTTCGGAGTCAACATTTAAAAATTAAGATAGTCAAGACATAAGAAATATCTTAACAAGTATTACGAAATCCGATTTACGATTACTGCTATGTCTGTAAGCATAGTAACGTACTACCTAATTATTTAACAATGTCATTACCACATGGGAAAATTATGGTATAACTGAAACAGGACCAATTTAAAAAAAAATCGGTAAGTAGTCCCCTATGTCATATCCAACTTTGATTTTTTTAATGTCTAGTCGTAAATTCTCATTACTACAATTTGTAAAAAAAATCGAAGATCGTATGTATACTACCTCCTTAAGAAATACTGCTAAACTAGGAAGAAAATTGTTTCTTTGGACAGGATTTAGTCTCAATACGCAATATAAGGGAAGCATTTTAATTATATGTATGCTGATTTAAAACGATAACAATTCAAGACTTGTTCTGGCAGAATTATGAAATTCGGAATAGTATTAAATTTAAAACTTAAGTCCAAATGAATTTTATAGCAGCTTAAACACCCCCTCCCCCCCTCCCACGGGAGATTTGTGAGTTTGTTAATTTTTCACATGAATATTTGTATTGATTTTTTTCTGAAGGCTATTTATATCACATGTAAAAATTTTATTATTTGCTAATTAGGTTTAGACATAAAACCAATGCCAAAAAATTAAGATAAGTTTGTTTTATTTTACGCGAGTTTCATAACATGATTAAAATAAAATGAAAAAAATTATTAAAATTTTTTTTTATATTTGTTATATTTCCGAGGCACATGAATTGTTAAAAACAGACCAGAAAAGGATAAACATAATCCACCTGCTTGTATTGTGAACTATATTGTATTGTAAACTATGTTGTATTATTACCAGGAACTAAACAGCAGTGTATGCTATATACACGCAGCTGATACTAAATTTATGCTGCATTTCCATAATCGTCAGCTCATCGAAGCACGCCAACATTTTTTTTATAAGAAAACACAATTTGACAGCGACGTCGAGCAGGCATCGCCAGGAATGACGACTCGACTTCTGCAAAAGTACGAGAATCAGATAAACCCTCGCGCGCCTGCTACCTCGCTCCACAGATCTTCCCTCTGCAGCGATCCTGTTTGCCGATCCGGCGGCGTGGTCGATACCACTAACGAAGAGGTGGGCGGTGACCCCATCTCCCCCCCCCCCCCCCGGGGGAGGGTGGACAGACTGATGGGTTGCCGGCCCGGAGTGACAGAGACTCGACCACCCTCCCTACAGACCCCCCACACCCCACACACACTACACACCATAAACCCCCTCCAGCACCCAGGGATCACCCCTGTTGGGGGGGGGGGGGGGGAGAGCCTGCGGTAGGAAGAAATTTAATGAGCCCGCCACACTAGCCGGTCAGATGTTCCCGATCGCAACTCGATTTGTAAGCGATAAATAAGTGATCAGCTTCCTCCCGACTTCGCCGCAGTTGCTGCGACCCCACGAACAGATAGGAAAGGGAAGCGAATGAATGGAATTTGGGCGAAGATCTCTTACACTGGAAAGCTTCTGGGGGAGGAATACACTATTGCGCTAAAATAAAAATAAAAACATAAACAAGCACCCTTTCGTCATTTGTAAATTATCATCTAAAAAAAAAAAAAAAAATAGGTGCAACGGAGGCTGAGCGGTTAGCTCGCTCGCCTCCCACCAAGGCGATACGGGTTCAATTCCCGTGCCCTGGCCGGATCACTCCGGATTTTCGCATGTGGGAATCGTACCGGACGATGCCGTTGATCGGCGGGTTTTCTCGGGAATCTCCCCTTTCCCTCGCCTCTTCATTCCGGCGCTGCTCCATACTCACCTAAATCACCCACATCGGCTCTCAAGACGATGTTAACAGCCATCCAAATCCATTCAAATTTCCTCAATCATAAAAAATTAAAATATTGCAGCATCAAATATCTGTGTGTGAGAGCGCGCGCGCGCGTGTATATATATATATATATATATATATATATATATATATATACACATAACATACATACATACATACATACATACATACATACATACATACATACATACATACATACATACATACATACCATACATACATACATACATACATACATACATACATACATACATACATACATACATACATACATCATACTATATATATATATACACACACATATATACATACACACACGCACACATATACACACACAATGTGTTTTTATACCACATGTTGAAATTAAAATCACAATATCTATAAGTTAATATGTAAACTATAAATGCTTGTAGCAAATTGTTCGGAACATTCACTCAGTATTTTTTAATTGCAATCGAAGTCAGCAAAACAGCGTAACTTCACGTACCTGCCCGTAAAAAAAAGTTGCTTATAACGTAGGCGAATGGAACTGGCGAGCTATGTGGAGAGCGCCTGCATATTTGATATTGTAAACTCTTTGTACGTGGGCACCGCTAGTGGTTGCTTGTTGATATACGTGAACAATTGGAGATTAGAAATGTGGTAGTAAAGACTGCCACAAGTTATTACAGTTTCTTTTCAACACCACACAAAACAGCAGGATTTATAATGTATGGTCTGAACTTATTTTCATTATGGCTTATGTACAGGTGGGTTGCAGTATGATGCACCAGTTTCCTTCACCTCTGTGATATGCAGGTTTGTTGTTTACGCAAGTATGTAAATATGCAGATTCGTGGAACTGTTTGGCTAACTTCAATTCAAATTTAAATAAACTAGCTGAACGTTCCGAAAATTTTGATACCAAAATTTATTCTGCTCGCATTATTTAGCTATATTAGTCCATAGATGAAGTGGTTTGGATCGTGGAATTGTGTTGGAAATGCATTCGTAGCATCTATACCTCACAGCTTAACAACGTGGACATTACACATCATGCCATCTCGTGTTATACCTCACAGCTTAACAACACATCATGCCATCTCGTGTATTCGTGACTCTTGATTTTTTTAACATCGTGTGACGAATGCTTATATCATCTGTCCCAAATTAATGTCTACTCAATTTGTACATTAATAACGAAGAAACTATTAAAGCCAGCTTGGCGGGACTGCGTGTGTTTGATGATCTAAGTACAATAATTGGTGTGTACAAGCATGTGAAGCAGTTTTCCTCTTGTCATTTCCATTTGCAGCCACGAGCGGTAGCTCTACAATTGTAGAGAAAATGGTGGCGGAGCATGGTATTCTTTCGAGCAATGTAAGCAGATTTTAAGGTGTTATTGGATATGTAAGATTGTACTGTGCCGCCATCAAGCGAAACAAATGTACGATTGCATGACAATTTTGAGAGGATTGGAACTGTGTGTGATGTGAAGGAAGGACGGTGAGGTAGGAAGAAACCAACAACAGACTGGGGGCTGTTGTGCACATTCATCCATTCCCCTTGAAAGTCGAAGTCCATAAGCCAAGGTGCACATGCATAAGGAATCAGTAAATCAAGTGTTCATCGCATTTGAAACAAGTAAATGGGAGGCCCTTTATTCCCACATTTCTTAACGCTATGGATGAAAACGACCCAATTAGGCGTGTAGAATTTTTTTGAGTGAGTTGTGAGCATTTGCAACTACAGCGAACATTTTGCTCGACGAGACAACCTTTCAATTGAATGGAAATGTCAAACACTACAACTGCGTATATTGGTAGCTTTGAGGCAAATAAATATTTTTGTGTGTGTATAAACAAACACAATTGTTTCTTATTCTAAACTAGTAAGAATCTCAGAACAGTTATTATTTATGACTTCCTACCTACAAATTTCCGAACTTCGGTTCCTTATCTCAAATTGATGCTTTTGCTACCCTCCCAACATACTTGATACTAAGTTACTTCGTCATTGAAACGTTCTGTATACATACTTCTGCAATATTAATTTATATTTTCTAGTCAAGGTCATTCTTTGTATTAACAAATTGTTTGCAGTGACGACATTTTTGTGATTAACACACTACCACTCTGAGTTTGCAGTCAAGACGGTTGCAGAAAGTCAAGTGACATCTCATTGGTTTTCAGACACTCCTAATAAGTGCGTTACCTTCCATGGTTCATCCAACACGAAACATTTTCCGAACACTTTTGGTACAATTCGGCTACCTGTTTAACTTGCTGATACGAATTCTCAAAAAATTTAGGTTAATTATCATTTGACACTGCCTATAGAATGTAACCCATAAGCTCAGGGTTACATCCCGAGAACTCTCTCTCTCGCTCTCTCTCACCCCCCTCGGACATGGTGCTGGTCGTTAACACCGAGAAACTTGCTACGAACAATTGGGCTTTGTTAAGCCGATGTTACACGATACCTGCTGCTGTAAGAGCTGCTGTACAAGCTTACGCAGGGCCTAGTACGAGAGCCAGAGGGCCAGCAGCTGTGCGCTCTTGCTTAGAAGATTACACGGCTATAGCCACTATACAAAAGCGACACACAACGGTGGCGCGTATTAAGATCCGCATATATTGAGAATGTATCAATAAACACTGTCGCATGTTGGCAAATATCACGGAATTCGTTCTGACAATGTCACAGGTCGCTAGGATTTTTGTCAGGATGTCTCGTTATTTTTCTACAAGTGACTAACGGACCAGAGTTAACACGACCCCAAAAGGAAAAGTTAAGTGGGGTCAGATCAGGCAGAAGAGTTGGCCTTTTCAGGAAAAGATTCATTAAGATAGTGAGATGTGCACACCATTATTCAGAATTTTGTCGCATGTTACAGCTTTCATATTTGGGATAATTTTTATAACTTTCTGCTGAAGCATTTCTGGGCTGAGGAGCCAAGCTTCATATATACGTATTTTCCTTTTGCCATATTCCCTGGAATTTTAAACATTATCGTTGAAACATTCACTATTAACACATACATCTGCGGATCTTTTTCTTGCGAGGAGTAGTCTTGCTTAAGAATTTTACTGAGCTCTTCAGCAGCGTGGATAGAATTTATTGGCCAAACAATATGTTTCTAAACATTTGTGGGTTTTCAAGAGCTCCAGACTGTTACACTTCTGACATATTTCTCACTGTCGACACTAAAAGCTAAGGTAAATATCGTTCGCCGGTCATCCGCAAAGTCGGTACACGACCAGCCGAATGCCAGAACATATTTCGTGACTCATCGCTCCACATTGCCTTGTCGCATGGTTCCACAGTCTGATGATTGTGTTGTTTGCTCCTCTCCAACCAACACCTGGCATTGGCGAGATTAATTACCGACTTCCTGCCACCTGCACGACCATGAAAGTGAACTTTTATCACCACTCAGCGCAGAATCCTATCGCTGGCCTCAGTATCTGAGCTGATGCGATGCGAACCTTCGCAATCGTTGAAATACTTCTTGATAAATAGTTCGCACAAAGCGCTTCATAGCTTACCGGTCTCTGTTAGTCAGTTCCTTGGGCCTACCAGATCGATGCTTCATGGGGTTTCCACTCGACAAAGACATCACAAACAGCGGACAGAGGGACAATAAATTGATGAAAAATCGATCTGATGTAATGCCCGAATTTTTCGATCGCTATAATCATGTTCCTTTCAAATACACACAGCTATTTCCATTGACTCATCATGTTAGCAAACACATGTATGGTGTTACATCATTCCTGCCTTTGCTTACACAGTGTTCCACTGGGTAAGTTCACTGTGAGCAAAGGGATTTTAGCTCTAATTGTGTTTCTTTTTTTTATTTCTGTTATATAATCGAAGGATTTCCTCACCATCCTTTATAAGATTTAGAAAGCTTGGATTGATGGTCAAGTTTACATAAAGAAGTTTTGCTTAAGAGGCACTCAACATACTTTAAAATATAATTTGTCCAACACTCTTTGATATTTTCAGAAAATTCATTTTGGATAAACTTAACCTGGTCTTGCCTGACACGCTTAGGGCATAACTTAAATTGTTTCACACATAAAACGTGTAGGTAATATAGACTAAACAGGATGTAAGTTTGGAATGCATCAGCATGAAAACTGGCCGCCAAAATCTCCGGCGTACGTTTTCCCTCGGACTAGTGTATAAAATGTCCATTAATGATTAATTTTGCCATTACGGTAACTTTGCCGTTCCGGGTACAACTAATAGCATGTAGTGGTAGAGCGGACAATTCTATCCTGAAGAAACGACCAATGTATACGTTAGTGTGACTAACATTAACCTAAAGATTCTAATACCTTACTTAAAATATAACATTCTCTCCTAGTGAATCATAAACCTATAAGAAGCGTTACATAGTCGTGAAACAAAATAATTCAGGCAACCATAATAGCTTCTGATGGAAGGTTGTAAATAGCTGTGTGAACTATTTAATACTTTTCTCTGAGCTCACATTGGTTATGTTTTAAACAAATTAATTACCGCATGAAAATTTATTTTCAGAAGACAATTGGAAAATGCCATGGAGTATTTCAACCACACAAGTACTTGAATAAGGAAAGAACCACCTTTTTCAGATGCATCCCACGTATTATAATATATATCCACAATGGAGGGATTCCAAGATATTAATTTTTTTTTTCCGCATAACTCAACATTTCGTTTTGTATATTGAAACAATCTGTACCTTAATACCGAAATCCATTAGGTTCCAATTTCAGGCAGCAATACCTAAGTCCGAGTCTTTGAAGTGTATGTATAGTGACAGACAATCTGTGCGCTGAAGGGAACCAAGTTTGGAGACAACTTTGTTGGATATTACTTTTGTTAGTGGACGAGTTAGGGAGTTTTTATGATGTTGCGGACTCTCTCGACACCCGGGGAGTTTGAACTACCTAACTCAATAAAAACTGTGGCTCGTATTGCCTCCTTATGGAGTCTGAAGTATATGTGGCTACCTCCTGCCAGAAGACACTAAAAGAGACCTCACATTGTCAGAAACTTGTCCAGACCACGCGTATAACTGGAGTCATACTAACACAGGGGAGAAGAAAAAATGTTTTAACGTCTTGTCGCTTGAGTGGAGCTTGTACGAACTTTCATTTTTTTCTTTTTTCCTCTGGTGGGACGTTGCTTTTCAATGCTGACCTTCTGCTCGCAGCAAAACAATACTGTATATTGCCCATTACAAATTTACTCTATTGCGAACTTGTTTTATTCATTTCACATTCGCCTATACCACTCCCAAACCTTTCTTATTACGGGTAAAATATTAAAACGTTGCAAATAAGATAATTATGAAATATATTTTTTGTAGAAAAATTAAACTAACAAGAATCCAGGTATTCAATTTCGAAATAAAATATAATGTACAAATCATTAGGCTGAATTATTAAGAACAGTTCTAAAGTTGTTTGTAATTATGAAACACGTGCATTACAGACGTTCATACTTTCAAACAGTGTACACGTTAATCAAATATATAAAATTATATGACATTTTACTCTGGATTAAAATTACGTGAAATCTTGGATTCATGTTACCTTTCAATTATCCCAAATTGTATAGAATGGTAAATTGCTATGTGGCTTCAGTAACTCTAAAAACAGTTGAAAAATTGACCGAGTTTGTGTAAGTTCGCATGTGGACGCAAAGTTTTTTTATTTAAATATCTTTATATTTTGTAGAAACAAGGCAACGTGTTCCTCAATATCTGTTACATTTCGAATACTAACGGATATTATAACCACTCGCTGAGGATACATTCAGTCTTTCCAGTAACTCATCTCGCTGCAGTAGAATTTAATTTTGGTTCTATACACTACACTAGATTGTGTAAGAATGCTTTAACTCCTTCGACGACGGCAATTGACTGAAATGTTTGTGACTGAACTAAAATTGCTCTTAAAATGTTGCAAATTGTCAATAAAACCAACATCGATCTCGTTAAGAATTTTCGATCAACAAAGACAGTAAGTTTTGGTCTATTCCAGCAGCCATAGTCAACAACACGGAAAAGGCTCGTGTAAGCTGTCCACGGTAACGTGAGCACTTTAAGGCCCTTCTAAACTTTTCCTACCAACCAATTTCCATTTTGCTGTTGCTTTTTAATATAAATATTGCAATGTAACCAATACACACAGTGAATACATTCCACCGCCCTCAAAACTTAATGCCTGAGGATGCAATAAGATGTAGTTATTAATGGTTAATGCCGGTTAGGAGGGCCTTAAAAAGTGCCCACTTTACCATGAACAGCCTATCTTCGTCACGCACGAACGGCATCAATCCCCATCGTCCCTCCCGAAGAGGGAGAAAAACTAGCAATATACGAAATATCAGAAGTCATCCTTCCACAACAAATCTGGTGCAAGTAAAGTGGCCGACTTGGAGAACAGACAGCACGTTTTGTTGGCAAAAGTTGGCCAGCATGAACTATCTAAGACCTCGGCCACAATGTCTCATCAAGTTAATCACTGGTAATTACTCCCAATACTGGAAATGGCAGGCACCGAAAGGGGGCTGAGAGAGGGTTGGTATGGAGGGGGACGAAAAGGGAAGGGGACTAGTGGGCCCGGGGATCCTAATTGGATGGACACACTGCACCGCCGAGCGGGATAATTTTTGTAAATGAAATTGCCATCAGGCCAACGGGGGTAATTCCCCATCCTCTAGTCCTGGTAAGCTCCCCTCCCCTCTATCGCCCCCCCCCCTTTGCCCCACAAGCCCACTACACCCCCTTCCAACGGTCCTGTTCACTCGGAACGGCCTGTCGCGAAGTTGCTGATAGCGGCGATGTCTCCAATGTTTCGCTCGTCCAGACATAATGGACGGAAGGGTTGCGAGGGGTTAGCTGCCTGCCTCCTCCACCCCCCCCCCCCCCTTGGTCTACCTACAAGACAACCAAACTATCCTTCACCTGCTCGCCTCCCTTCCCAGCGAGTCTTGGGCAAACACTCGTACTGGCTGCAGTCTCAAAACTGTATCTGCGCCAAGAGGCTCCGTTGACACGACTCCAAATACATTTCTGCTCCGCTCCATTCAAAATGTTCGGAGTCCATCAAATTCGTTCTTATTACATCAGAAAAGATGTAACATTAAGGTAACAAAGTCTTTACAGGCAGCTGGAAAGTAACAATAATAAATTTGCATACCAATGTTTATTTAATCATGTAGACGGGCGCCACAGCTGCCTGGAAGTAATATAACATGTAATTTTTTAATAGTGCTTGGATTATTTTTTTCTGTTCAGTGTGTCTGGTAACCATGCATCGACATAGTAACAACGCCAAATGGCTGTTAACATAAAAACATAAATATTGCAGTAATTGTACTTCATCAATATTAAAAACAGAAATATTAATACCTCTATTTACCAAATTAAAGAGCATATCTTTGAATGACACTCAGATATTAATTTCCCAATTCGAAGCCTAGAACAAGATTATTGGCTTTGTAAGTGGCTGCTTTATATTCATGCTAGTAAAGCAAATAATTATTTTAAAGAATTTATTTCAACGAAATTCAATTATTTGTAAAATGTATTTGCTAATATGGAAATGACGGTACCCCTTAATTATTTCATATTATAGATTTCCAAATCTTGTAGAATTTAAGGTATCCCTAATAAAAGAGTAGGATACGTAAACTTGTAAAATTGAATAAATGATAGCTCAGAAAATATATAGCTAATAATTAAGACAACATTCTTTCTGAAATTTCCTTCTCTTCTTCCTTCATGTAATTCTCAACAGACTGAGACCGTGACTTGTTTGTAAATTTAATTCAAACTTATTTCCAACTTTGTTACAAATCTTTACATATTACTTAACGATTATATCCAATGATTTCTAACACAGCATAAACATATGCTTCATACTGAAGGACAGCACTCAGACTTCAAATAACTGACCGCCTGTCGAAAAATCAATGCAATATTGACGAAATGTAGACACGGTTCTTGTGGTAAATTACAAAATTAAGAGGGATTGTTTAAAAATGTTATATTTCTTATGCCATGGTGAATTTATTGGTATGCGAGGAAACTTGAAGTGACTATACCTAAATTCGTATATAGAAATTATTTATTTAGTTGCCATATTACTTTCGTTGTCATATAAATGTCCCCATCGAACATACTACGCCTTTCAAATATGAAGACGTTCATTAAAGTCTGTTTGCCACCAATTAGGTAGTCGGCAGTAATATAGCATCGCCGAAACTGGGACAGGAGACAGGAGAGGGATCCGGTATCTGGTCGCCATGTTGGATTCCAGACTTCCTGCTCTGTAATTCCAGTCACGCGTCCACCATCTTGGATTCCGCAATCTTTGTAGCCAGTACGCCACTCGGGAAAACCCTCTAGAAGGCAAGAGCATGAAAATGTGACATACTGGTTACCAATATGGCAGTCGAACGAACATTCCGAGTAACGATACGAGGTGTACTGGCTGCAAAGATGGCGGAATACAAGATGGTGGACACGTGACCGGAATGACATCAGGAAGTCCGGAATCCAAAATGGTGGCCAGATCTCGAATCCCTCTCCTGGCCCCTGTCCCAGCTTCGGCTATGCTCTACTACTGCCAGAAAATGGTTTTCCAATACATATTATTGTAAGAGTTTATATAACGCTTATTCACCGCCATGGACATCAGTAGTTCATGATACCCAATTTGTAAAAAGCTCTAAGGTATTCGCAACATTAAAGAACTTCAATGAGTAAATGAACAACGGGAGTGGTGAGGCTTCCAATGATGAAAAAGCTACAAGGCACTGTGTACCGGCAGCGAAGACTCCGGTGTGTTTACGACTAAATAGTACTCTGGTTGTACGTGTGACAGAACGTATTGTGCTGGAAGGTGGGATTATCGGGGTTGGTTGAATCGTCAGTTCTTCCATAGCGACCACGCCTAGAGGTGACGTCTAGTATTTGAGTCGAACCAAGCCCTTCGACGTATTTCCTTCAACAGTCATTGCCAATCCATGTTCACTCTCATGTATGAAAATTGGATAAATGATTAATAATTTAAATACACTGAATTGTCACAAATGAATATCATGGTATCTGAACAATATCGGTTTTATATTTTTACGAATAAAAAGCTTGGCAGTTAATTATGCAACCTGAATGAATGAAAACATAATGTTTATTGTATAAACTAATGTTTGTGATTCACTTGAGTAAGTTTAATGATTTGAATGAATTTGAAAAAGCAACTGTATATTAAAGTTTACAATTTTTATATTTTGTAGAACTTAGTTAAAATATGCTCCCTCGCAGTTAAAAATATATATTTGGTGGACTTCAAGGTTTTGGCAGGATTTTTACCACGTAGGTTGACCTAAGCTCATATATTCAAAACGAGTTTAATCTAAATATGTTCACGTCAGCCTTCTCGCTGTACCTGTTGAACTGTTTTAAGATCGTCCCGGTATGCACGCTTTCCATTCAGACTAGTACTGTTGTGTTGGTAGCTCCCATTTTTTAAACTATGTTATGTTCAGGAGGCAGTTCTGCAGCTCTTGGAACAGTTGGACGAGTGTGAGAGAGGTCGCAGGGTATAGAGCAGGGGGGGAGCGGGATGGTCAATTCACCGTATTGCGCGCAATACTGGTCGTGTGGTTATTACCGTAGTATGCCGCTGGTGCCAGTGATTATAGGAAGGCACGCGTACACGACACACATGATCTCGGAGGCCGCTGCGAACCACGGACTAAAGATGAGCTAGACCTCTTATTCGTCTTCTGCACGTGTACCAAACACTTACCTACCTCAATCCTACACAACTGTAAAGTCACATGGTTAATAGTGATGAACGTGTTTGTTTACATATTAATTTTTAAATGACAAGCACTGTTATACAAATAAAATACTTTTACCAGTTTGAATGTAATCAAAAAGCATTACAAATTGATTAGAGGAAGTATAAAAAAATTTCAAAAGCACTTCTTTACTAAAACAGTGTTCTGACCTCAAACCCAATCCACGCCATTTTCGCTAGACTTGTAGGCAGGTGAGCAGTTTAATGTTGGGACACAAAGGATGGTTATGCGCAGCCAGCGAGATCGGCCTACCTCATTTATAGTCTATGTTGCGAACCTCAACGAGGGAGAACCTATGGATTGTCCTACATGCGTAGAGTGCCCCGAACGCCACGAATGTGGATATTCAGCGATCAAGTGATGCCCATCCTGCAGCCTCATGTGAGGACCAGCACCGTTGGAGAACAGCAACCAAGCGTGGGACTTCATACACGCAGATACATCAACTTCGCCACAGACTCCCATGCAATCTTACAGAATGTCATCGGGGAATATGCATTGATGAATCTCTCTTATGTCTTGGTAGCGACGACCAATGCCTTCGAATGTTGAGGCAACGTGGACAGCTCCAATACGAATGGTTATTAGTCATACGTCCAGACGACCCATGATGGGGAGCACGGTTTCGTACAAAGCCCGATCACGTTTGGTCTTCATCACTGGTACTTTAAGAGCCCAGTGGTACGTTCACGAGGTCCTGAAACAAGTGACCTTTCCGTTTGTGAACCACCCGCCAGGACAGGGCTCGTTTCATACAGTTACCGTCTCCAGAGCGAGCCTTGAAGTCATGGCTACTCTGGCATATCCTCAATCGAGTGTGTATAGGATGAACCTGGCCGCTCTATTGCAACTCCACCGTTGTCGCAAGATTTATAGAAACTGAGAGTGAAAAATCAAGCTGCATCGGATGGATTACTGATCTATACAACTATATACTGCGACGACTGGCATAATGTGTTCGCAAACATGGCGGCCCGATGTCATTCTAAGATACGTGTGCATAACGCAACAACTATTTTGCTCATGCAGTCTTAATTTGTAACCATTTCTTGTCCTTGGCTACTTTTCTCTTCGTTCCGAATATCATTGCAATTTGACAATTTTTTGGGGTACAGCTATTTTTTTTTTACGATGTGTGTATTTAATATGGAGCACCAGATGTATCTATATAAATTAGACGAAGATTTAAAAGAACGCTGACAAATCAAATCATATTGACGATTACCAGCACTTATTTTTCAATAAATTTCGTGGTGCGAAAACAGCGGGTTTAATAACGGAATGATTACCAATAGCCGACCTCCCGTGGCGCAGTCGGTTGATGCGCCGCCGATCTGGGGTGCGGGAGGCTCTGGGTTCGGATCCCGGGTAAGAGGCATGGGTGTTAATTTAAGTTAGGTTATAAGTTATTCAGTAAGCTGTATCCTACTAAGCTAACAAGCATAACGCCGGGGGACGTTAAAACGCTCTATACAATACAATTACCAATAAATTAATTAGTCAGTCTTGTTTTTTTAACCGATTACGAAGAACTTACCTATTATTCGAAGAATTGAAATCATCTCCCATTACTGAATAATGGCGTTAAAAACTTGACTATACATCTTAATGTAGTCAAGCTCAAAGATACATACATCGATGTATAGCAAGTGTTTCTAGATGACGATATCACAAAGAGAACTAATATTTCAATTCAAGTAGCTGAAAATCACCAAAAATTAAAAAAAAAACCCAGTAGAATGATTTGGGGGATTTGGGACCTCAGGGAGCCGAGCACCGCCATCTTGGAATTTCCCTTTATCCCTCAAAATTTCCTTTTTTCCCCTTGGAATTGGATTAATTTTCCCTCAAAATCTCCCTTTTCCCATAAATATTTCCCGTTTTTCCCTCAAAAAAGCACTGAACCTCCCAGTTGCAAAAACAATCCCTCTAAAGGCACTTTTAGCTCCATCGGAAGGATTTGGGGGTATCGTTTTCGAGGGCATAGCAGTAACGGCCATATTGGATTTATAGGCATAGGGTATGCAAAATCGAAACACAGGGTCCAAGGTCCAGAGCCGGAGCCGTCCGGCCGCTGTGTTGTGAAGACACCCAACCACCATATTGGATCCAGATGACTTTGATCTTGACCCCCATGCTCATGAGGTAGTCTGCGGCTCCATCAACTTTGGCTAGTTTGGAGCACTCAAATTCACAACGCACAGGACGATCGTTTCACTGTTAATTTAGGATCTGAACATTGTAATCGTAGTGGAGTTGTCTCTTGAGCAGGACTTTGTTGGCCGTTGACCTCGTTTGCTGCAACTCACGCGATGCATGACAAATTGCCTTCTAAGGACTGGGATGATGCTTGCACACTGCCAACCGTCGCTTGAAGCACGCTTGAGAGTCCATACCAAATGCAAGATTTCGTAATGACTCAAATTAATATTCTGAACCATCGCATTACACCAGGAGTGGCGGGAAAAGCCTTTCCGTAATTGCAGACCCGGAATCAGCAGAAAATACGAAACATTTGGCCTTTTCTTATAGCGTTGTAATTTATGTTCCATTAAATCCTGAAAAAGAGCACGAAAAATATATTTCAGAGCAGCAGAACAGTTTACGAAATACAGTATTGCTCTCTCTGCTACGGGTACAAAGAAATAATTTTTCAAAAGGGTAACGGGAATTTATGACCATTCTATAAATTACAATTTACCTCCACTGCAATACTTATTGTCTAAACTTCAACAAATGTATTTCAGTTTTTTTTTTTTTTAATTTGGTGGACTTTTGTCACAAACTTTTGAATGAGAAGATTAAAGATTAGCAATAAATCGATTTTTGGCAAAGTGGTTTTATTTTTAAATGCTGACGAATTATAGACGATAAAGGGTTTCTACTTTTCATTCAATTTAATATATTTTTTGTCTATTTGTACTGTCTAACTCAAGCATTTTCACAATATGAAACGAGAATGTTGTAAACATAAGATAACTTTGTTCATCTCTATGTGCCTATATTTGACGTATTAGTATATTGTATTGAACAAGTATCTGCAAGTTTATGTATACTGCATAATAAATCAATTTTAAATATAATTGTGTAATATGTTAAATAGCTACTGGGAGCTACCATTATACGAGCAAGTTATATTTTTTACAGTTAGTGAGTTAGACCACTTCTATGCTGTAGCCAAGAGCTGCATTATATTTTCATTACGCTTATTATCTTGTTAGAGATACGGGAGGCAGTTTGGCGGTCGGGAGTTTTAAGGGACATTTCGCGCAGGGAAGATGGGGAGCTTCCTGCTTTCTGCCACTTAACCACGCCGCAAACTCCTTTATTCCGAGAGCAGCTCTGCCGGCTATTAACATCTCACTCACGCAAACAAATGCGATTGTGGATTACAAACAGCAGCGCTAATACCGCGATAATGACTCGCGAGTGGAACTTGCCGAGAAAAGAGTGTTCTTGTATGTTCGGAGCAGACAGGACTAACCCGTTGTGCACGAGAATCCTCCTGCGTGTAACACACGTTTAATGCGGAACAAACAGGGAGAAGAGATTAAGAGAGTTGAGTATTACAGGTAGAGATTAAAAAATTAAATATTAGTACAGGCTACAGAAAGCTGATTATAATTTAATTTATTATACCATTTACTAAAATTAAAAAAGAAAAAGAAACTTTGCAAATTTACCATTTTCCTATGCTAATGTTAGAGATCTATACAAAAGGGATGAAAATGTATTTTAAAAAATATTTCCATTCCCTAATAATGTATTTGAAAAACCTAGAAATTAAAGCAAAAGGATGACAGAAACGAAAACAAAGAATCATTTTACAAATTTACTGTTATCAGATACCAATATCAATTAATTATATAAACAAGATAAAAAAGAATTAAAAGAAATATTCCCCAATTCTACTAACGTGTTTATCAAAATTAATAGAAGAACCAATGAAAATTGCAGAATTAATAATTCAACTACCAAACTGTATTTGTGAATCATTTTCAGCCTATCCTAAGCTTTAATGACGATACTCCTTGATAATCACATAAAATAACTCTAAAGTTAATTTTGTTAACTTATATATTATATAAAATCACTACTCATAAGAAAAAAGAAACAAGAAAGGCTAGTTATTTGGCGAAGTAATTCTTGCATTACTTATCTGGGCCAAGCTTTACTGGATGGATATCGAAATGTGTTGCCATGTAATATAAATAACGACGTAATCCAAATGAAATTGCAGTATTGTTTACAAACTTTACACCACCAAAATATAAAAAATATTTTTTTTATATAGTCAGTGTTAATTTTGTTAGTTCTGATTCGCAAGTGGAAGTTTTCGTGAGTTTCTTTTGTTTCAAAGCTCATTTAGGATTATAATAATCATCTGCTCGTAATGAGCACATACGAGTGACGCACCTTTATTTTTTTATATTTGGCCAGCTTGTTAGTAATGAAAACAAACTGCGAATGACATCAGTCCAAAATGCATCTTAACTTCAGTTTCAGATCTCATGAAGTAAACACAACCCATACTAACTTAGCTTACTTGGACATATTTTTGTTCTTTGTTTTGGTTAATTAAATATTAATAATGCATTGATTTGACGTAACAAAATTATTCAGTATCGATAATCATTTAAAATTTATGATCATTGTTAAACCGTTTCCTAACAAAGATTTTATATTTTGGTTGACATAAATTTTCGGTTGGTATAAAATACGATAGCGTTGCTTTAACGAACATTTTATAATGCAAACCAATGAAGCAATTATTGAATATACATAAGTTTTCGTAAAATCTTTACAAGATATAGTAATTTCATAACGTGACTTGAACCGGTCATCGAACTTCAATCGAAAGGGATTTTTACCCTATATAATCATTATATATTCCATATTTAAATAGTAATTACATATAGTAATAATTTAATACATTTCACGCAAAAAATGAGAACAGTGGTAGTGTTTTGACAATAAAGCATAACATTTTTTTTTTGCGCTGTTGTTACACGTAACTTTATTAATTGCACTTCTATTTTTGTAAGATTTTTCAAGTAAATATCACTGTGAATAAAAATAACCAAATAACAAGACAGTTGTAAGAATAATTAGTTCCTATTTCTTGGACTACGAATTAAATTAAAATTAGTATTATAAGTCATTGCTCATGTGACCACTAAATGAATTCCACCCTTTGGGTACATTTCTGTGTAAGCTCGTATAGATGTATCTCCTCCTCAGATTTAAATGTTTAGTACACTACAGACGCTTTTTGGTTAAAACAATAATGCAAAAAGAGAACACAATAAATATCCCACGATCACTGACTAGGTGGGCTTATAAGTGTATGTTAAAAAGGTTGGGGAGGACATTTTGATATGCCCAAGATTTTTGGAGTGATGGCATATTCTCTGTGAGAAAATATATGATTTTAAAATAAAATAATATGTAAGCAATATCAAAAATTTACATCTTCAAGCTGTTAACAGTGCAAATGGGTAAAAGCAACAGAATATGTTAGTTAAAGTATTCAGAGAAAATGAAAATCCAAAGCTAAATTATGTTTTTAACATTTCCCTTTATCAGTACACGGAAATATGGCAACCTCGATTAAGGAACAAAAATGGCTATTCCTCATTGAGTCATAATTTATTACGATTTAAATAACTTATAATGAAGATATAAAAAAAATTAAATTAAATTAAAAACGAAAATGCCATAAAATATCCTACGACATGAAAATAATTTCCAAATAAGCAAATATGAGAACTAAATGAATATTTATTATTCGCAAAAGGAAAGTTGTAAAATAACACTTTTTAAAGAATATGTAATAAAGTGAATAATGTAATGGTAAAGTGTAAATTAAGTATTAACCATACCTGAGAAAAAAATTTAATTTCCTTTGCAGGGAAATAAATTTTTGTTAGAGTAGGCAGGAAACACTTATCTATTGGGGGGATTTCTAAACCTTACCCTTACCCTCCACCACCAATGAGTCACTACTTGATCATCGTGTGCATTTTCCGTAATGGGTTTTGCTGTAAAGCATTTTTTTTTTAATTGTTTTAAATCGTGCTCATTTGTTCACCTGTCTGTTGATGATGAGAAACCGCAGCTGAAGAGTATACTAAAAATCTGTTTTTCAAGAACTACAAATGTTTATACATTAGTTTACGAACATTTCAAGTTTTACATAATTTTATAAAGAACACTAAAAAACATATATAAATTACTTTACGTATCGGGAAAACATGGCACGTATGACATTAGAAGTATAATAATTAAGAAATCAAACTCTTATTTTGGGCACAAGGTTATGTGTAGTAGTAGTAGTAGTAGTAGTAGTAGTCGAATAATCATTTTATGTTCGTGGCTGAAAAATAAAATAACTATGTCTAAATAATGAGATTTTTTAAATTTTTATTTGTGCATATCAGGTATATAGATATACAATTAAATTTTGATGATAATTTTAGTTAACTGGAATTTCTTAAAATAGTGTACAGGTGTGAACATCGAGGTTCAATTGTTTCATTTTTATAACAATATATTTAACAACACAGTTACCTATTTCAGAGAAAACAAATCATAATATTTATTAACTGAAAACGGGACTGCTTACAGAATTTATGTAATAAAACTAATTTGATAAACTTGTTAAATAATTACTATATTTTTTTTCGGGGACCGTTATCGTGCAAATTATATAAACTATTTGTTTAATAGGTCGTTATTGAACGATATTCTTCTATTAAAAATATTCAATAAAGCTAATATTATTATTTTATTGGCGTATTTAAGCTAGTATATCATCCAAACTGGCGCTATGTTTGTAAGGTGGCGAATTAAAAAAATTGTTAAAAAAAAAAAAAAAAAAAAACTGTACACTATGTCATTAATAAGAACCTCAAGAGGTAATTATTTCATTTTACCTGTATGATAATAAAAGTAACACTGCATAAAGTAAATTACATAAAAAAGAGCCATGTCAGTCGTATATGGCCATTAATCTAAACCACTAAGAGAGCTATAAATGACAAGAAAATTTTAATCACATGTGAAATAAATAAATAATAGTATAATTTATTCAATACAGCAAAAGGAAAATTTTGATGTTTCTAATTTACATAGTGAGCAAAGAATTTCGTGTTAAAACTGTGGGTTGAAAGCACTTCCTTGAACGCCAAATAATATAAAGTTTATTTTTTTTGTCTACCATTGTAATCGAATTTCAAGTTATAAGAAATAATACGATACTAAAACATATGTCTTCATTTTACCCGTAAATTAATCTATCCTTTCATACGTGATATGACCTACATTTTTGCAGCAATAACAAAAGTTCACGTACTGGATCAACTGGCTATTGTTTGTGGTTAAGTATTCACTTAAAGAAACTTTAGGCATTTTTTAAGAGAGTAATTGTATGCACTAAACTATCTCCGAAGCTGACAGCGCAAACCACACTCCCACGGGGAGCAGTATTTAAGGTGATAGTCTTCTTTCATCAAGTGACTTAATTCTGCCTTTTAACCTACAACATATTCACATATTCTTTATGTTTGTCAAACACAACACAGTAACCCTGATTGTATAGCAGACGGCTTCTCTTACCGCCAGTTTTGTCGTAGCCATTGGACTACTTTCAAGAACGAAAATTCGTCGGTAATTTTGGAACTTATCTAAGAACTAATTGCAATCATAGGGCAGCGACAGTATTGTATTGTTTGCACTCACAAGCAAACATAGGGCAGCGACAGTATTCTATTGTTTGCACTCACAAGCAATTTTTTTTAATGTACTAATGTATTGGTATATCTGCTTTGGTGATAAAGTTTTCTAACTATGGCTTTGCCGACATTGTACTACAGAATATAGTTGTTTGTTCGAAATTTCATGTGTGAATAAATTGTGAATACAGTTTCTATGTCCTTCCCAAACTAGTTCGCCTAGAAAGTATTAGATTATTTACTAGTACAGATGTATTCAACTTTACTTAGGAGGAAAATCCGTATTGTTCTTCAAAATGGCAGTCACGCAAAACGAAAACGACCGAACACGTCTAGACATTGTCCGTCATATATATATATTTTTTTCACCTTATTTCTGGAGATAAAGGAGTATGAGATCCCCCACCTCTTTGTGTACAATGCCAGTCAGGTTATGGATCTCAAGACTGTGTTAGTCAACTCTACGCACTTTTTGTGCCTGGGAAGTGCACCAACTTTGTATAATTTTCGACCACACGCTATGTGTATAGCTGAAATGGCGGCCTTACTATCATATTGGTGACGAATCATATCTATCTCATGAACCACAACGCCGATTTGCTCTGTTAGCATTCCGCTACGTAGGACGAGTTTAAATTCACTTCTCAAAGAGATCTGGAATAATATTTCTAATTTCACTGCACTGGTAGCACCGGGAAAGGTATAATATCTATAAATATTATACATTTTCTTTTTAACTTTGACAATTATTTCGTACACAGTTATTTCTTGAGACCTGCGCAAACAGTGGGCAATTGTTACAGAAGAGCGTGAAAAAAAGACAATTTTCTTTGCATGTCTACGGACTGTTTTGTCATTATCATGAAACCTGTTGACCCACAGTATTCGAATGCATAACAAGAGTTTTGCACGAGCGGAGCAATTACTTATTCTGGTACATTATTTCAAGGCGATTTTTGACGCCGAATGCAATAAATCATTCCTGCCGAGGATTTCATAATCAAACGTGCCGCATAAATGGGCATTATGTCCAATTGTACGGCGTTTTCGCGAAACAAGCAGTATGCGTGACATGAAACCACGCGGAAATTCATCAAGACTGAGCGACAAGATCAACTATTTCATGCACATATAAAATTATTTTCTACTTTGCAACAAGCAGTGTTTTGTATGGAGCTGTACAAGTGCCAGTAAAAAAACGCTTTGTCATATGTCACGAACAATAAAATGTTTTTTTTTTCTGTGTGATTTTATTGGAAGAAGCGGTTTGTGAGACTTCGGATTTTAAGAACAAACTCTGGAGAATTACGTTAAATCGATGCCCAATCACTTTAATAATATTTTTCATGAAAACTATTTATTACTAGACAATACCAAAACATCCACACTTTTTCTGGTTTTATTCTCATTTATTATAAAGGAAATACTAAAATTTGCAAAAAAAAAAAAAAAAAATTAAGTAAAAGTACAATTTAACCAAAAACGAGGTTCTTTTATGTAAACACAGAGCATTTTCAAGAAATAACCTGACTCCTCATACATGGGGTGAGTTCTCAGTTGTTTGACTAAGAATTAGCGAAGAAGCCGCGAGTACACTATAGCTAGACCAGCGTGCCTTAAGGAATACTTGGCGAGACCATTCTTGAAGTCCTTTAAAAGATAATCGTGAGCCGTAAGCGAATTATGAAACGAACGCATAAGTTTACGAGTTGGCAGAAACTTGCGCCTTAAGCCTGTATGCCACGACGGAAGATTCCTTGGGTGATTCCAACGCAAGCCTGCATAGCCGCTTCTATGGATTGTTCTATAGAACATTTGGCCATGTGCTGGCCGTTTCCATGGACTTTTCGTGATTGGTTATGTTTTGTTTTCGATGGAAGTTTAGCCAATCAACGAGAGGGCAGAGAGTCGTCTTGTTTATTTTGTATTGAGAAAGCTAGTAAGACTATTAAAAACGAATAAACAGTAAATAAGAGAATCACGAAAATGTTTACTCCTTTCTAAAACAACAATGGTGGCACAAAGGCTTTACAGGATACAGACAATGCAGGGACTCGAAGAAACAGACAGAATATAAAAACAATGATAACATTTATGATTCCGATTACTTGTTGGGAACTGTGTTCAGCACCTTAGACAACATCAGTTCACAGAAGAGGCTTAGTTACATATCGGTGGTCTCGCGAACATTCAGCAGCAGGTTAGGACGCTCTCCAAATGCGCACTTTTCCATGAGATGTCCTTACACAGTCATAGAAGATGCGAGTGCGGTGTGGCTCTGTATCGCAGGGGGATGAGTCATCATATATTGACAGAAACTGTGAATACTGTACATCACCAGGTCTTTTTTTTACATATACTTTAATGAATCACTCAAAGAAACAGAACATTGTTTTTTTTTTTTTTTTCCCCCACACTCAGCCAGTACCCCCAGATACTGTTGGCTGAATTTTGGTTGCTTCTGTGGTTTTGAGAAATAAACTTGTTTCAAGTTTGGTTTGTAACCAACTTAACCCTCGACCTAATACCACCTGATTTATTTTCTGTGTAGAGACTTGAAACCGTACATGCCTGCTAAATTATCCTCGAAATATGGCTGAACAGCGAACCATAATTGAAAGAATTTTTTTTTTCTATCTTACCGTAGATATTTTTTATGGTGTACGGAGAAATATGATTAGAAGAGAGAATTAGTTTCTCACATATTAATTACGCTTTCGTTGCTTCTGTTAAGAGTGGGATGGAACACGCACGTTTCTCGGTTAATAAATGTTCTGCAAGCACGGCTTTTTGTCAGAAAATGTTATATATATATATATATATGCCCCAATTTTTTTACTTTTGTTATATTAGGTGTCTTCTTGGAGAAATAATTCGTGAAAACTGTCAAATAACGCATTTTTAAAACTTATGCATCCAGTTTCCTTATGCGGCAAGAGGAAAGTATGACACGGGCGTAGTTTAATCTAAGGGCTCTCATTGCGTGTAATAAAACTCCACTGTTACAGATCTTATTAGCGCACTGCAGCGTTATGATGGAAACACTGCACGCCTTGCGTGTAGGAGCGATGACGCACTAGGTGTGCGTGTTAGTGTCGCCCGTATCGCTCCCTCTCTTCTTGACCTTGGACACGCCCGTCCGTTCCACTCTAACTGGTTAGGATGAATATTGCATTTGCATACGGCCTGGTTTCCCTTAGATTTTTATGTTCCTATGTATAATATAGTAAGATATGTTAACATATTTTATTTCTGAAGTTACACGACTCTAAACGGATTCCCAAAAAATTCGGTACCTTAATATTGTAGCGCAAAGCAATAAAAAGATTGATGTTTTTGCAACAGATCTCATTTTTAAAGAAGCAGCAACATTTAGCAATCTTTAGCTCAATAATTTATGTATCTGTAGCCATTTATCCATTTACTTAATTTCAGCCAAACTTTAGAGACAGTAGGAAATAAAAATTTCCTTTCGAAGCTAAAATAATCAATACATTCATATTTTACCGAACGACTATCCTTGCATCTGCGCCAATGTGTAAACATCCGATCGTCTATTATTGCTTAATACATTTCAAAAAAGTTTATGGTTCTAGTTTTAAACGTGTTTAGTTAGAATTTGAAGTATTTCTTAAAAAATTGTTGAAACCTATTACATTTTTAATCAATATCTACAAGACGAATTCCGCGATAGCTTTCTATATGCTATCTGATACAAATCTATAGTAATGCCTAAGTAATATATAGATCATCCCATATAATTACAACATACATTTATTGATTATTATAAATAGAAAACCGATATTATCGTAGATGTGTGTTTTTTAACAATTTTGTGTCTATGAGCACAACAAATTTTGATCACTGAGTAACTGTAGAAATAGACTTTAACATTAAAATTATTTAATTGCCAACAAACGATATTAAATAATTGCCATCAAATTAGTTATGAAGCAAGAAATATCAATTTTGTACACGACAGTAGCTTTTTATGAAAATGCTCATCTCCAACATTTGTACCAATATTATTCCTGCTTAAGTGATATTTTTTAAGTTGAAAAAAGTCTAAAATCTGGGTCATCGATTACAAACAAAAACTGCATGCCAATTAATGTGTCGGCGAAAACTGAATAACTGGTAACATTAAAAAATATATGCTTTAAAATGGTTGCCTTGTTTGAAATCAGTGGGAATTTTGGCATAGGGAACTACACTTTAATGAAATTCTCTTTTTTGGCATGGACATTTTTGAGCAGAAAAATATGTGCTTCTTGTCTGTTGAAACCTTTTGTATCATTTATGTATATCTTGTTTCCTGGAAAAATAAAAAAATTGATAATTAAATAAAAATACTGAAAAAAAACAAATAGTTGTATTTGCATCGATGCACAGCTTCAGAACATCAGTTCTCACACTCAGGTTTTTGTTTCAAGTAGTTTATATCTTCAAAATTTGCTTCAAAAAACCTTAATTCATCAACATGCATTTCCCTTTACCAAATTCCCACTGCGCTCAAACCAGGAAACCGCCACAAGGCCTACTTTTACTGTTTGCAGTGGTAATGTGTGTTTCATATGTTCTTAGCGAAGGAAATTTGCTCACCTCGGCGGAAGGGCCAAATGAGGAAGGCGATTGATATGGTGGTTCATCCAGGTGTTCTAGGAGACAGGATGGCAGGTCGCAGTAGGTAGATAGTCACGACGGAGAAGGTTATATGTAACGAGAGGCAGGAGGGGCGGCAGGGAAGAAGACAGTGCGACCAAACTTTCGCGCCTGACCGTACCTGCCTCAGTGGGTAGACCCCCCCCCCCCCCGCGCAAGTCTGTAAAAATATTGGGGGGGGGGGGGGTGAGATGGGAGGGCTCTGCTCGCGTCCACCAAACTTTGCTTTCAACGCTGGCGAGGCGTCCGCCTTTCCAACCCCCATCCTGTCCTCACGTGTTCCAACCCATTCTCCTTTCCAAGCCGCGGCTTGTGGCGTCTTCCACGGTACCAGCCCATTCACAACCCTCTGCTTTACGAGTAGGCTACAGCTTGCTAGACAAGGGCGCCATGCATTACCAAGAAGGCTCTAATAGTCTCCTAGCCCTCCGACTTATACATGGCAAACCTGCGTCTTATTAAGTCCACCTCTATTGTTTTTATGAAGGAAAAAAAAGTCTCGTTATTAACGTGCCCCGTTAATTCAGGAAAGGTGATCAGGAAAAAATTAAAGGTGGAGTGTGGGCTGGATATAAGTTTATATACACCTTAAATTTGTACATGAAAAGTACGGAGCTTTTGCTCCGAAAGTAAGCCTTAGCGAATTTCGCTGCGAATGTCATTTCGCGCGAGATTTCCTGGATTTCCATCTTGAGTATAGGTTGTAAATTGTCTGAACTTCAAGGAAAATAAAAACTTGTAGGATCGAAATTGCCGCCACGATATTATCAAAGACATAAAGACAAGGATGCAATAATGTATGCAACTAATGTGAATCATAACAGTTAGGTTTCAATGATCGATGTGTACGCCAGTTGATAGCATAGGTACTAAGAATTAATAATATCCGGTGTGGTAATACAATGGGAATATTTATTTTAACAGTAACAGTAAAATACGCCTTATTTATACAAAAAGCCGATCGTGCATGTGTTAGAAAAAAACTCGAAGCATTATTTTTCATTTTAAATTAAATATTATGATAATCGTTGTAGTTACAGTAAAATGTAAACTTCTGTATATAATATTTAAGCATAGTGGATGAAAATCTGGGGGAAAAAAAAAATCTTAAATTCAATTATAAATTAAATATGTCACAAAGGCAGTGCAAATTAACTCTACGACGTGTTTTCTGCTTGCATCTGACACCTTGTCTCGAGTTAAAATGTGTGCTGTATTTCGCAACAAGTAAAGGCGTGAATATGCTGTATTTGTGGTTGCGTGTACACATTGAGCCTCTAAGCACAAATAAAGATCATTTGAAGGCAGGGCAAGGGCCTTCCTATAGAAATTTGTCAGGATTAAGAATTTGCGTATTTATTTGTTTACCTTGATGTCTACAATGAAATAGCACTTAGTATCACTCTCCTTATTTGTAAATACTCAGGATTTATTACTCGTGAATGTTTTAGCAAAGTATTACCTATTACTATGAGTCACTTTCTGAAATAAACCCTTCGAGTAGGCGTTCGAGTGACGTCCGGAAAGGACAGTTTTAGGATTAAGACTATAGTACAATTGTTTTACTGTGCAGTAAAACTGCTCTAGGCTATTCACGGTAAAATCAGCACTTTCGAAAGCCCTGTTTAAGATCTACTTGTATGCACGTTGTGCATTCTTCCACCTTTATGTAAGATTAACATTGTCACGGGCGTTATAACTTTATTCATGCGTTGGCCAAGTGAAATTGCCAAATTATTATAAAAGTAAATTATTTTACAAATCTGTTCATTTTTACACTCAAGATTCATTATAAAAAACAAGAAAGCGAAAGAAATAATTTAATTTATCAGATATGGTCACCTAACACTTTTTATTCGACGTTAAGATACGGAACTACTTCCCGTCCATCGTTACCATCTTTACTGGCCGCACGTCACTCAGTGCGCCCGTTGAAATATATGCAGGCAGGACCAGTGATTTTTTTTTCTAAGGTTGATTTCAAAAGTGCTCACTTTATCGTGAACAGCCTTTAGCTCTGGCGCCGAAAACTCAATACTCAGACAGAAGTAAAAAGAAACAAACGAGGCAGGGAGACGTCACATTAACGATGGAAATACTACGAGAATATTATTTGGCAACCCGGATAAAATTGCTAATATCACTGGATTGGACAGTAGAATAACACAAAGTTATGTCATATACTGTGCACACTGTTTATTTACCACTATGCAAAGGCACAAGCACTTGAAGATTACTATCTGGATTCAACAAAACTGTAGGTGCATGTTAAGGTGGCCGTTCAAGGCGATGTCCGTGGCCTGGAAGCACATAGGGCGAACCTGGCATGCGCATCAAGCCCCATCGTAGTCTCTAGACGCAAATCACAGAACTAGTGAGCCATATTTTCGTCGTTAAAACGTATCTGTGAGACTTTCAGCGGGGACCATATAATGTTATGCCTCAATGATAATAATAATAAAAGTTTGCACAGGGATGCACGTACTTAAAACTGACCGCTGATACATCGGTTTCAGTCAGTTAGACTTGCACAAAAAAATTTTTTCTTAGGAGATGATTGGAAAACCTGAAACTGACATATACACGTGCAACGTTCATTAAATGCTATTTCTAAGCAGACACCATTCAAGCACGCTGAGGAGTTTTGTAATACGATGTTTTCTGCCGAAGTTCTGGCAGACGCTTACCTTAGTGGTTGCAACAAAATGAGCACTACAGTAAACTAAATTTTAAAACATGACAGTAAGCGAAATCAAATTCTTACCATTGCCTCCCGAGAATTTATCATAGGATTATTTTGTATGCAAGCCTTTAGGTATACAAAAATCTACGCTAATCTGCGTCATTCAAGTAAAACGTCTCACATAAGCATCATTAGAAATGTCCCAGAACATTAGATTTTTCATGTTTTCAGACCGCGTAATTTTGGGTAAACGAAAAAAAATCACAAACAACGGAAGTTATTTCCTACAGAAGTTGGTTCTACGTTAGATACTCCAAATTGGTTAAGTGGACAAATAACTGATCAGGCGGCCAATTTTGGTGCTGACTATGCAAACAAAAATGATAATAGTGCCGACGACACTGCGTTGTAAATAGGCATTTATTGCATCTGCAATTTATTGTGTAGAACCATTTCTAAATATGTAATAAATATATAACAATTAAGTTTATGTTGCTTTATTTTATACTGGCTTACTTTAACGCTGCGCTTACTTTGAAATCACACATTCTCAACTATACATACAGTATTAATATTTACGGGACGGGTGCTGGGCATCAACTAACTTGTTTATACCTGACCAACTTTGTCCCGCTAAATGTGCGAATTTTTCCTTGCGTGCTCTGCTGAAAAACGTGACAAACATTCGCTTTAAGGAGATTATATTTCAAACACGTAGGCCTGTGTGAACCTGTGAAGAGCTATAGAAGTCAGTATTACAACTTCGGGTGGTTATATATATATTTGCTAGGCCTCGAGAAAAATATAAGGATAAAAAAAATTTCCCCTGATTCTCAATAAGGATTTCTATGTGAAATTTAAACGTTTTAAATCATTGCCGTAGAAATAAATTTTTTCCCCATATGCCATGAACATTTTCAAACAACTTATTAAAAGACACTGTTTCAAAAACATTTCCTGATAGATTGGGAAGCTCTGCATTTCCTGATAGTTTCGGAAGCTCAGCATTTTTGTATTGATTGATTTTTTCATCGTTATACCCGCTTACTCTTCTACTACGTATAGTTCAAAGGAATGATCATATTATCCGTTTACCAAAAATAGTTTTTAATATATAATATTTTAACAATTGATGTTTGACTTAAGATTAAAATAATAATATAATAATATTAGTTTGACTTAAGATTAAAATAATAATATAGAATTATTAATTAGATAATTATTGTGAATTATGAAAATGACAAAATATTATAAAATTACACAACAGGATTAAATTTTAAAAATTAATTTTAATACAATTTCAAATAGCCTATATCTTTAAATTTAAATGTAGTTCTATTAATGCTTGAGTTGGAGCTTATCACAATATTTATACTAAATTTGGGTCAGATGTTTAAAACAGTTAGTAGCAATACAACACAGTTCACGTTGCTCCTGCCATAAAATAAACAATTTGAAGGAAAAATTAAAAGTTGTACTTAAATATTTTATACATTTTTTTCCAGCTTGGAGCAAGGAGAAATAATGTGAAATACACGAACCACTTGTAAAAACTATTATTCACTTACTTGAACCCACATTATGACGTTAAAGAAATTATTCTTATTACAGTTATTAGTGTTCTGCACTATTTTACTAAAGTTACGTTTAACAATGGCAAGCGTGGCTGATGTACATACTCGTCTTATTGCTGTGGGTATTTTCCTTCCTTTTTTTCCTGTCTCTACCTTCTTTCCAGCCAGCGACATTACAAAAAACACTTTTAATACATAATTATACATTCTTTTTCGCGGTGATTCAAAATTTTTCACGTCTCCTGTAAGATTGTATCCGCCAAGGACAGACCAACACTGTATAACATGTACCCACCTTTTTTATGTAGGCATAACCTGTCCCAAGAGATTACTTCAGATATGAGTATTCACAATAGGCAAAATTTACCCCCCTCATGGTTTTGAAGATAAAAATATTTTTTGTAAGCCAGTTGTAATAATGAAAATTTAAAAATGCAATGGTAGTTGCGGTAAATCAGTTTTTAAATCATTTCGGACTGAATTATAGAAATGTACTTAATGGCCCTAATTTCATTTGGAATTACATTTATTTATTTTTTATGCATTCTGCCTAAAAACATATAAGATTTTTTTTTGTGTGGGACTAACGCACGATGTTGATTTTATTAGTTTCCTGACGCATCCGAGACTAATTTAAATAGGCATGTCACGCAGAGTATTTTGATGTATAATTATTCCTGATGTTAAGAGATTTCCACTTGAAGGCTATTATCGAATCTGAGCCACAGAATAGAACTGTGTTCTCACTTCCATTTCGAACGATATAAAGACGGCAAGTGAAACCTAGGGTGTTTAATGAGACGAACGTGGTCGTAGCCAGTTAGCCACTGTAAGTAGGTTGCAAGGCGCTCAAAACAAAAATACACATTGCATGCTGCTTCAAGTGGAATTACAATGATGCTCGAGATAGGTAGGTAATGTGGGGGAGTCATTTCGGGGTGGTATATGTATTTTTAACCTATCACGTAATAATGAGAACGTAATAGTGTTTGTTATGACGTCAGGTACAGACGAGCAACGATTCTGTCGTAGGTGCAAAGAAGTACGCAGCAACATGAGATCTCCGTGCGACCTTTACTATCCATCACCTAGAAGACATCGTCAAATAAACTTATTAAACTTTATCCGCACAAAGCAGTATACGATCGTTACTGGGAACTGTTTGAGGAATAAATGTTTATGCAATCCAAGGTGATATTTTGTTACTCTACTTTCGGCCAAAATTTTCTTCACGTCAGTGGTGGAGACCTCGTAGTCTCTCAATTCCCCTTTAGTTAGTGAGCTGAAATTACGCTGTCAGTATATCACGACGCGTAGTAAAACATTGGTTCAGTTTCGGCACACTTAAATGTCGCTGTTCGCAATCACTTGAATGCCTTCTGTGACAACGTGGCGGACGAGTAGCGTGATCTCCTTGAAACGCAGCGCTTCTCTAGTGTTTCAAGAAATGTAAATTTTGTAAACTCCAATGTATTACTCAGACGGTTGTGTAGGAAGAATAGTCACAGCAGCGGTACACGAGACAACTTCCCCGTTACTTCAAGGCAGATAGGTAGAATTTGAAAAAAAAATAACCATTTCCAGCCATAAGTATTTTGATTAGATAATTACATCGGAATACTGAACCAGCTATCATTCTGAGAAAAGGTCTGATTTTGAAACAGTTTGAATGTCTATCTCTGACCACAACTAAACATTTTCAAAGGCATATAATAATTTCACAGTATTATAAGCAACTAGTGTAAAACATACGTGTCATGATACACATGATACTCATATACGATAATTGTCATTAGAGTTTGCTAAAGTGTTTGATTATTCCGAGCTGAGTATGATTCGCCGCAAATTATGCAGGACTAAAACTTTTACAATGTTCTGCTTAAGATGATCATGTATTGATTGGCTACCAGTGATTCTACGAAATTATATTAATGGGCTCAGAACTACTCAATAATGAACTTATTCGATATAGGACTGAGTCTAAAATTACAACCGCCAAATTACTATCACATCTACCACCCTTAAAAACCCGCCATAATAATCACTACTAGAATCACTACCAGTAACATTATAACCCCCACCACTACCACAACTACTACCACTACAAACACCACCATAACCACTACCATTGCCACTAAAACATCCACCATAACCACTACCATTATGACTACAACCTCCAACATAACTACTACCATTGCCACTACAACCACCACCATAACCACTACCATTACAACTACAACCACTACCATTACGACTACAACCACCACAATAACCACTACCATTACAACTTTAACCACCACCATAACCACTACCGTTACAACTACAACCACCACCATAACCGCTACCATTACAACTACAACCACCACCATAACCACTACCATTACAACTACAACCACCACCATAACCACTACCAACACCACAACAACAACCATCATAACCACCACCAACACCACTACAACAACCACAACCATAACCACTACCATTACAACTACAACCACCACCATAACCACTACCATTGTCAATACAACCACCACCATAACCACTACCATTGCCACTACAACCATCACCATAACCACTACCAACACCACAACAACAACCACCATAACCACTACAACAACCACAACCATAACCACTACCACTTCAACCGCCACCATAACCACTACAAGTATCACCACCACCATAACTACTACAATAACAACCATCATAATTATTACCATTATCTTTGCCCAATAGCCGATCTACTGTAGTGCAGTCGTTTGGCACGGGAGGTTCTGGGTCCTAATGCTAGGTAAGGCAAGGGTTTTAGTTTAAGTTAGGTCATAAGTTAGTTTTTAAGCCGTTCCCTGATATATATTCAGGAGTAATACTGGGGAACGTTAATAACCCCTTTAAAATACTCAAATACCACCACAATAACCACCACCATCTTGTCTTAATAATCACAGCCATAGTGCAGAGAACAAAGTGCTATAAATTAAGTTTATAACGTTTTGAAAGGAACATAGGCGTTAGATACTTCATCAGAGTTTTTCAAATAACTACTTGGACCGACTCGTGGTAGCTTTGGATTTATTTCCGTGTCTCTGTGTTGATATCGTGCAGTGAGCAAGACAGCGTCACGCTAGCGATAACCCCCACCCCTCCCCCCAACTTCCCCCTCTCACAATATTGTTTTGTAAAGGGGTTTTAACCGTCCCCCGGTTTTATGCTTGAAAGCTTAGCAGGGGACGGCTTACAGACTTACTTGTAACCTAACTTAAATTAACACCCATGCATTACCTTGGATTCGAACCCAGAGCCTCCCGCACCCCAGATCGGTGGCGCGCCAACCGACACGAGACGTCGAACCTCTCACATTAGTGACCCAATTGTGTGACTCCAATGTGCGAGGAATATCCTTACGTTAAATGCTTGTTGCCACAGGGAAACAGAGGCGATTATACAGCTCTCATACTTTAGGGCAAGGAAGTAGCTAACATAAAAAATATTGCGACATTGTTCGTCGTATAACATTAATTATATTCACTTGTATCACGAACTCGTACTCACAGCGAAAGTGTTAAGAGTGATTCACTTCGACATTAACAGTGCAGTAAGTTGCATAACGAGCGCTGTTTGAAAGTAACATTGCCGCTAGCATCCTGTTATTCCGCTTCTTCATGTACACAACCTTCAACAAGCACGGAAGCACACGCGCGCTCATTGTTATCCCTTGCCGCGGGCTAATAACCAGGGCGAGAGAGAGAGCGACATTAAAAAATTTAAATCCGGCACTAGGAAGGCCTCGCCCCGCTGCCCCTCGGGAAACGCAGCACTCTTCCACCCCCCTTAGCCATCATCCTCCTCCTCCCACAACGAGCGACCCCTCCTGCGAGGGTTAAGCCGCTTCAGTCGTATTACACGCGATATTAGCTACGAGTAAGCGGACTTTATTACGCAGTCCCGAACCACACGAACGTATAAAAAAATCCTCATGCCGAGAACTGAGGGATTAAAAATTTTGAACCTGCTTCACTAAAAGTAGCGCGCATTCATGCCAGAGACATGCTAGTATTAAATAAGGAGTTGTAACCCGTTTAGCCTGGCAGCATCGTAATCTATAAATTGAGGAGGTAGGTAAGTCGATAAGTAATTTGTTTTCAATGAAAGTTTTTAAGACAAAATATAAAAATAGAGACTAGTCCGAGAAAAATAATTTAATATATCAACAACATTAAATCCACAACCTAGTTTCTTTCATAGTTTTTTTTTAAGCTGTTCCGTCTGGTTATGTTAGCTAGCATTTCTTCTCTACACATAGGAAGTATTCGTTTAATTGGTGTTTATCGGACATTCATTTACAGCTGCAAGATATCTAAGGTAGCACAGAAGCCATTATTATGACATTGTCTGTAACTAACAACATTTAATTAAATAAACCGTATTTTACAGGAATGGCAAAAAAATATTTTTCGAGTTCACCTACTGGCAAGCTAGACTAAAACTCAAACACTGTGTTACTTACACATTGTAACACAGTATTCGTATGTAGATATAGAAAGTGCCAGTTCTCCCGTTTTGATGAGCTACAGTAATTACGCATGTACTTATACAACCATAACAAATTATGCTAGTGTTTCAAAAACATTTTAGACTCGACCTGTCCTCACAAGTCACAATATTGGGAGTAACATACCTAATATTACTGCAGAAAGCCGATGGACTTCCTGAGCACTGAGTTAACTAATACAGTAGTAGAATTTTAGGTAAGAGGATTCTTGTCTAAAACCCGAACGATGGCACAGAATTTCGCGTGGTTTATTCAACATTAAATCTCGACAAGTCACTTATGAGCTCAGCTACCGAAGAATTCTTGGTCGTAATATATTGTACATGTATCTACTAGACAAAATGTATAGACATATAGGCCCTACCATTGTGATAGAATTTTCCAAAATGACTTGGAAGAAATTGTTACACTTTTATGCTATGGGCTCAACACGTCAAAAGGCCGAAATTGTGATTTCCTAAAACACTGAGTTACTTGAACTTAACACTTGCAACGAGATTCGATTAATTCATACTAATTATTTTTTCTTCTACAGCACTTCTCCTAGTTTATGTTTTCACTAATATATCAAAATAAGGCACATTATATATAAAGCTAAAATATGTTATGTAACCACGTATCACTGCTAATTACAGCAAAAAAAAGTGCCCATTTCGGAATCTTTTAAGGGCATCGGAGTTAATAAGAAACATTATTACCTAGTACAAACAAAAACATTGTGGCATAGCTTTAGCAGTTTGGGAAATATCTTGTTTTACCATAATCTAAAATAGAAATGTTACAATTATCAACAAATGATTTATAAAACTAAATGACATGGCAGCCAAGTGAAATGTTTACGTTATAAAATATAAGGTCTTAAATAATTTCATTCATTAATGTTCAAAGAGAGACCTGAATCATATATAATCGGATAGATAATAACAACTTTTACTACACCATCAATGGATACCTGGCAAGTACAGTAAAACTCTTAAAAATAATTTATCGACTGCAAATTTATTCACCGCAGTGTTAATTCCGTAATTACGATTTAAAATATCCATATTATTCTCTCGTATAATCTGACTTAGTTCCACGTGTGCTTTTAAATGTGCAGTATTCAAATGCGACGACTCAAAAGGCTAGGGTATGAGTAAAAAAAAAAAAGCGAAATTCAGCCTTATTGGTGTTATTTTAACGAAGCGTTGAAAAAATTAATTTATGATAGCCCAATTTTTTTTTTTACCGAAATTGCAGTGTTAAAGGTATGAGAGAAGTTTTGTTGTTGTACGTCTTAAGAAAGATTTCACCCTTTCCTTGGCGATAATCAGTTGACATCCGTAAGAATGATAGGAACACGAGGTTACGTCATTGTGTGGAGATTGTGCTAAACCTAAGGCAACTTGGCATAATGATCCTACGATGGTTTGGTATACTTCATTCTCGGTATCGCAACAACGAAAAAAAATCATCCCCGGTTTAACACAAGTTTCACGAAACGTCAAAAAACTGTGTCAACATATTTATTAAAGTATACTAGGAATCGCAACGTGTAATAATAAGCATTTTTGTAGCGTTATCTGTTAGAAACTAATTAAACACATACCAAGGTTTCGACTCGAAAACTGTTCTCGACGGCCACATAATTAATAACACACATTCAGTGAATCTCCAGAATTGCTAAGCATTGTTATAAATTTAATTAAACTCGCTCGACCTAAGTTATTAAGTGAAATGTTAAAGATCTTCCGTGACCATATATTACGTAGAAATACAGCATAAAGGAAATTGCTATAATAAAATATGCCATTTCACTGACAGCGGATATATAGGCTAAATGTTTTATTTACTACGTAAATAAATATTTTATATCTGGGGTTACGAACAGCCACATAGATCATCTTGTTCTTGGCACTTACGAAAACTAACCAGCGAAGGGGACATAAACCACCAAATAAATTCACGAATTCAGAGCACATGAACAAGATATTGTGAAAAGGGGGGGGGGGGAATATACAAAACAATGGACCCGATAACTTGAAATGATGCGTCAGCCAGGTAATATTATAAATTTGTTAGAAGTAAAAATGTGTTATTATTACGCAATGTATATTAGGTGTTGTTAATGTTTAATATAGTGCACAGTACGGCGTGAAAACCTGAAACAACTACCATCTATTCGCTGTTTCTTCAGACTTGACGAATCAAACCTTTGAAAAATTACCCCATGTATATCGTGTTTAGGTATTTCCTAAATATGCTACGTATCTCACGCGTTTTATACCTCTGTAGGCATAAAGATATGTTAAATTTCGTTATATTAACGTTTTAATAATATTTTTATTTATAAATTATAATATTTCATTTATAATAAATACGAATAAAAACAGTTAAAAAACATGTCTGTTGTTAGATACTACAAAATAAACAGTTCTCGTGAAAAATATTATTACAACTGATTGTGCAAGAATTAGGTGCGTTTCCTTTGGTGTAATTTTCTAGTATTAGTTAAGCTTTGGTCTCATAAAGTGGCAGATTATCCTGAAAGTAGAACTTCAGGAGGGCTTCAGAAAAGTGTGAGGTAACCGTCAATGGATTATACTCGTAATTCGCTACAATTTTCAGTATGAGTATTGCGGTTATTGATGACGTTAAGATGTGTGAAGTTACGAGTGATTTGTTTTCAAAGGTTAACTTAGGGAGTGCTCACATTATTGTGTACCACGCATGAAATTCCAAACCGGAATTCTGACAACGAAATCAGAATGAGTACCAAACGAACGATTATGGCGTATAAAGGAAACTGAAAACAAAACATCGATAAAACGAAGACAGCACAGACGATCAACAACGCTATAACTGACGTACACACGGGCACACAGTTAGGATAATACAGACGAACGCAGTAAGATTCCTACGACCGAAACAGGGTTTTTCTTTTTTAAGAGCGCAGATTTGTTGAAACAAATGCGACAAGATGGAGATTTTTGGACAATCCCCATTGCGATGAGATGTCCAACATGGAAAAAAAACGGGACTGAACACGAAAAAATACTCAAAAAAGACACGCAACCTATGGACAAGAAAATAAATAAATATATTTATACAACAATGGAAAATTTCAAGAGCGAATAGAGTCGAAAAATAAAACAGCAAATTATATATAGGCACACACGCATGACCAACAGGTAACACACAGACACCAACACAGGCAAGAAACCTGCTGACAAAGTTAGGACAACTCTGCCATAATAAGTAAGACAAAAAAAAAAGGACAACACAAGAAAGATACGCACGAAAACTAATTTCCTTTTGGAATTTTCCACTTTTGTATACATATGTTTATTTATTTTCTTGTCCATAGATTGCTTGTCTTTAAGTATTTTTTCGTGCTCAGTCCTGTTTTTTTCCACGACAGACATCTGCATCGCAATGGCGAATGTCCAAAAATCTCCATATTGTAATTCACCCCCATTGCGCTAATCATTCAAAGATCACAACAAAAATAACGTCACTGTTGAGAAACGTTAATTAAACATTTCGTTTGGTAATTCTTGAGCGAATATTGGGGACAAATTTGGTCTACCTCAGATGTTCAGGTAATCCTTTCGGTCGTTGTCGACATGTTTCACGAGAATGAGATTTATGGTCAGCACTGTACACTACAAGGAATTTATTGCCAGTGCACGTCTCATCTGTGACTGGTTAACGCTGGTAAAGGCTGTTCACGATAAAGTAAGCACTTTTGAAATCTACAACTCTTTAAAAAATGCAACTGCTCCTACTTGCTTATACTTTAACTTTAACATAGTCATGCTGAATTGTGTTCTAATCCATAATAAATGTGTTCTGCTGTAATAACCGGTTTATGTTTCGTTCTTCTCCTTTTTTTTTTTATAAATGAATATGCATATCACCAGTCGTACCAACCAGCATGCGATACAACCAAATCTGATCACCAAGTTCAAACTTAAGTTTCTTACGCGAAAACATGGGAGCGTTACCAAATACGCCAATAACAGCAGTATTATCGATCTTCCCTTCGTGAACAGGAAAAGTCTTCCAACATATTATATCACGAGAATCAATGTCACTCCCTTAGGCGCAGGATCCTTTAAGTTGGTAACGATGGACGGAAAGTAGTTCACATAACTTAACGTCGAATTAAAAGTGTTACGTAAACATCTGCGCTAACTTAAATGATATCTTTCGCTTTCTGTTTTTTTTTTTTTTTTTTTTTTCACATCTAAGAATTACCACATTTGTAAAATATTTACTTTTCTAATAATATTATGGTTTCGCTTGGCCGAAATATGAATAAAGCGACGAGGTCCATGGCTGTGCTAATTTTACATAAGGCGGAACAATACACAACGTGCATACAATTAGATATTAAGCAGGGCTTTCAAAAGTGCTCATTTTAACGTGAACAGCCTATATAAAATTAAAAAACTCTACGTTGCTCACTGGTAGCTAGATGCACGCTTGACAAGAGTACAGCGCTCATCAAAAAAAATTAAACGACCGCAGCGCTGGAGCTCGTTTATGGATTCGGGACTTATGCCCGGTTGCACCAACGTGGTCCGAAATTCGAACCGAGATCGGATCTAAGATCGACACAGAAAACTGTTCCACCATTCGAGTTCAGAGCTGGATTGGAGATCGAGATGAAGTTTATTTCGAACCGCCAATGTCGGCGGTTCGAAATCTTGATCCGAGATCAGCAATAATCGTTGACAAACGTAGTTCTAAAATACTCCGAAAGATAGAACTACGTTCGATTGTTTTCTTGGGAAATTAAAACAACATTACATGCACTTGAATATTATTCAGTAAAATTCGTACTACAATAATTCACTTAAAACAGATCAAATATCGCACATCTAGTTGTATCGAATCTATAGAGAAAAATATGCCTACTTCCGTGACGTCACGTATTACGAACCAATAGCAACATTTGTCTCATACATTATATCGATCTCTCACTTTAGAACCAAGATCGACGAATCAGAGATCCAGAATCATTAAATTCCGTAGGTGCAACACTTTTACATTGGAATCAAGATCCTGGATCGGAACTAAGACCATTCGATCTCGGATCGGGGAAGACGCTGGTGCAACCGGCCATTAGTGGGTTAGTGGTGAGGACGAGGATCGTGGCTGACGGCCGATACAACGATGTCGAGCGAGCGCGTGCAAGTTACGATGCGCGCTCTGAGGCGTCTCCGGTTATCAAAACGGGACTGACAATTGTTCTGGCGACCGGCGGGATGGTGAGGGAGGAGGGTAGTTGTTAGAGGAGAAACTCGAGCAGCGGGTCCTGCGTAATAGAAACTTAAACACGCTTCACGCAGTGGATGTTTCCTGCCTGCGCAATCTTGATAGCGGGGCAGTTAAGCAAGCTTTCCCCCCCTTCCCCTCCTTCCGTAGACACTTCTAGACCACCACGCAGGGTTAGAACTACTACACATTCCCCCCCCCCTTTCTCCTTCACCTCATTTTCACCCTTTCGGACCCATTACGCAACTCTGCCCGCGGACGCCTCCCTTGTCGCTGCAGCCGAACAGACCTTCCGTCGGCCACTTGCGGGAGTTGGCCACGAAAATATGTTATTTTATATTTGCACCACATTTCCTCGCAAAAAAAAAAAAAAAACTTCATAGCCTATATTTCGGACACGCGCACATGTCGAAATCCAAATTTTACTGTTTTAGAAACGAAAAATAATTTCAACTGTCATATGTACAAAAATAAGATGAATCACACTGAAAGAATATGACTACAGCTACTCCAAGGTGTCTATAAAATGGCAAAAGGAAATATTACTGCACTTTAAAAAATTAACTGATAACAAAATTCTTGCTTACTTTTAATTTGGAAAATATAATTTGCTAAACATATCGTAAAATGAATTAAGTCGAGATCTTTCAGTTTCCCTTGTTAAATTTTCTGCAAATAGTCTGGTTTATTTCGTCAGTACATTACAAAAACTGTACAATTTGGACATCGACAGTTAATTTTGCAGAAACCACGCTATCTAACAGAAATTTTCAGATGGAAAAGTAGTCACAGTTAATGTATGCAAACATAGAGTAACACAGTTTTCGGTGTCGAAATGCCTTAAAACAGCAGTGTGCCCTGCGCAGTCCCTCAGTCGCAGGCCGAGTTAAGTAGCGAACTTGATACACAAATGCATTCCGACGCAAAGCTGAACACGGTCGAGCTTGGCCCTGTAGCTGTAACACACACCCTGGCCGCCACCGTCGCTTTCACAAGGTAAAAGTTGCGCCTCTGCGAAGCGATAGCACAGCGGAAGTGTGGCTGGCGTGCACTTATCCCTTACACCAGCCACAACGTTCCTCGAACAATTCAAAGAGAACGAATAAAAAAAGAAAATAATCTCGTGGTTCTCGGACAAAGGAAAAGTCAGCATGCAGATCTGGAGAGTGATAAAATATAACTCCTTCTAATATAAATACACGATACAAAATATGCGCACTGTAAACTGAGCACTTTTGAAAGCCCTACTTAAGATCTACTTGTATCCACACTATGTATTCTTCCACCATATGTAATATTTGCATTGCCAAGGGTTTGAACACTTAATCCACACACGGTGAAATTATTGGAAAAGTAAATTTTTCACGAATTTGCGAATTAGTATGCTTATCAGCATTAAAAAAAAACAGGAAGAAAAATTAATAATTCAAGTACTCATAAATGTTTCCGTAACATTTTTAATAGAACTTTATACACTTACAGAAGAGCCAAGAAAATATTTGTTTTTATATGGCCATAAATGCATTTCCTTGCAACAACGAAATATTGGTTTGTATAACGCCAAAAATGTATTTCATTGCACCAACGAAATATTTGTTCATATACGGCAAAAAATGCATCTCGTTGCAGCAACAAAATATTTTGTTTAGTAGACGAAACTTGAAAATCAAATTAATTTTGTTCCACTAACAAAATACACGATTGCATTAACAATGCCTCTGTGTTCGGCCGAAATTAATTAGACTGTCAACAAACTATTTGTTTGAATCACCTGTATATGTTTGTTTGGTTATTCATTTGATTGCCTTCATTCGAAAATACAGTTCGAAAGAATTTTTTGTGACAGTTTTAACTGTTACAGTGTTTGTTAGTGTATTTATTGATACTCAGTATACAGTGTTTGTTAGTGTATTTATTGATACTCAGTACACGGTGTTTGTTAGTGTATTTATTGATACTTAGTATACGGTGTTTGTTAGTGTATTTATTGATACTTAATATACGGTGTTTGTTAGTGTATTTATTGATACTCAGTATACAGTGTTTGTTAGTGTATTTATTGATACTCAGTATACGGTGTTTGTTAGTGTATTTATTGATACTTAGTATACGGTGTTTGTTAGTGTATTTATTGATACTTAATATACGGTGTTTGTTAGTGTATTTATTGATACTTAGTATACGGTGTTTGTTAGTGTATTTATTGATACTTAGTATACGGTGTTTGTTAGTGTATTTATTGATACTTAGTATACAGTGTTTGTTAGTGTATTTATTGATACTTAGTATACGGTGTTTGTTAGTGTATTTATTGATACTTAGTATACGGTGTTTGTTAGTGTATTTATTGATACTTAATATACGGTGTTTGTTAGTGTATTTATTGATACTTAGTATACGGTGTTTGTTAGTGTATTTATTGATACTTAGTATACGGTGTTTGTTAGTGTATTTATTGATACTTAATATACGGTGTTTGTTAGTGTATTTATTGATACTCAGTATACAGTGTTTGTTAGTGTATTTATTGATACTCAGTATACGGTGTTTGTTAGTGTATTTATTGATACTTAGTATACAGTGTTTGTTAGTGTATTTATTGATACTTAGTATACAGTGTTTGTTAGTGTATTTATTGATACTCAGTATACAGTGTTTGTTAGTGTATTTATTGATACTTAGTATACGGTGTTTGTTAGTGTATTTATTGATACTTAATATACGGTGTTTGTTAGTGTATTTATTGATACTTAGTACACAGTGTTTGTTAGTGTATTTATTGATACTTAGTATACGGTGTTTGTTAGTGTATTTATTGATACTTAGTATACGGTGTTTGTTAGTGTATTTATTGATACTTAGTATACGGTGTTTGTTAGTGTATTTATTGATACTTAGTACACAGTGTTTGTTAGTGTATTTATTGATACTTAGTATACGGTGTTTGTTAGTGTATTTATTGATACTTAGTATACGGTGTTTGTTAGTGTATTTATTGATACTTAGTATACGGTGTTTGTTAGTGTATTTATTGATAGTTAGTATCGGCATTAACGTCATAATAAAACAAGTTCAACAGGAAACTAAAAAGGAAAGCTGTGAAGTACGCTCTCTAGTATTTTAAAAGTATTTTTTTAATATACGAATTTGGTTATCTATGGACCGCAATGAACTCAAGACTTCTAGTTCGTCTTCTTTCTTCCTTCCCAGAACTCCCTCATTTTTTCTCCAACCGCTCGTCTCTATTCTTCAGTCCACACTCTCTTAGGTCTTGGTTTCGGTCGGTCCTCCGTAAATCTTGCGTTGTCTATCAGTCGCCTGATGATCTCTCTGTTGTTGAACAATTCTTCCGTTATCCCACCTTATTCTGCATCTTTCCTGGCCTCTGCCATCCATCCTGTTCTGCATTTCAATTTTGCGATGTAGTTGAATATTTTCTTGGTGAGTCTATTCCCATTCATTATTTTTAGGTGTCCATAAAATTTCAGTCTTCTTTTATTCATTGTGTCTGTAATTTTTTCGGTATATCTGAATAGGTCTTCGTTTTTCCTCTTGATCTACGTGTTGTCTGTGTGTTTGAGTGGTCCCAAAATTTGTCTCTCGATTTTCCTCTCTCTTATTTCTAATTCTCGCAGTTCTCCTTTCTTGTTCATCGTCAGGCATTCTAATACATATATTACTTATTGTTTGATGACTGTATTATAGTGTCTGATTTTGGCTTGGATGGATATTGCTTTCTTATTGTAGTGGTTTTGTGTTATTCTGTATGCTAAGTCCGGTTTTAAAAGTATGCATATAAAAGAATCGCTATTTCATCAGAAGTCACTTTAGCCGAGGTAGCTAAGGCATAGCGTTCGGTCACTAGGATCGAATCACAGTCTCTTCAAGTGTTTTTTCATGTTAAACGAAACTGTTTAATGTACGTACAGCCAAACAAATCTTTAGTTACACGAACCATATTTTTGTTTGTGGCAAACAAATAAGAACAAAAAAATAATTTGGTTTCATCAACAAAATGATTAATTGCCTCTATACAAACAATAAATTTGGTTTCACCAAACAAACTTTGTTTGATTCAACAAAATCCCTTTTCTTAATGCAGTATGAAACTACTTTCCCTAGTTGTTGCCAACTTTTCTTAATGCAGTATGAAACTACTTTCCCCTGGTTGTTGCCAACTTTACTCGGCGCATTGCGACCATTGTGCTCATTACCATCTATGGAAGTACGAACAGTGACTTTTTGCAAAGGTTGATTTCTAAACTGCTCACTTTACCGTGAACATCCTTTACCTGTAGTCAATGGCAATGCACATTATATATCGCAGTAATGGAGTAACCTTGCAAGATAATATATAGACTGTTCACGGTAAGTTGAGAATTTTGAAAGCCTTGTTTAAGGTGTACTTTTATCCTCATTTTACAGCCATCCGCCGTGTGTAAAATTTACATTTGCATGGTGTAATGACTTTATTCATGCGTTAGTCAAGTGAAAACGTGAAATTGTTAGTAAACTAAATTCGTTACTAATCTATGCGAATTAAGCAGGAAAACACGAGTTTTTTTTATAAATGTAAACGTTAAACTCGCAGTACGATTTCAAAACTCGAAATAATTTTGCTTGATTCACTGTAATCGTAACTGGGAAGATGTTCTACAATGTATACGGAATAATATGCACAGTTAAGAGGTAGTGAATTTTTTTTCTTCAAATATTGAGTTCCAAAGTGCTCACTTTGCCGTGAACGCCCTAAGCTAGTTAAAATCCGTAGCATTTCTTTACATACAAGCAACGGGAGAGTAGCAAAACTATTCCAGTATTAAGATGATATGCTACTACTGGATAATTAAGAACTGGTGAGATAATAAACATACGTATTTTATGTTAAAAATGAAATGCGAACTAAAGATGCGATAGGCATTCTTCCCCCGCAGCAGGCGACAGTGTTGGCTAGGGGGGGGGGGAGGGGCGGGCGGCCAGACGTATGCGTCGTAAAGCTCGCACTTAACACTCTGGCAAACGATCCCCGGGTGAAGCTGCGGCACAATGATGTCCTCCTAGAGGTGGTTGGAGATGTTCACGACCTGTTTGATTACCTACATTAGTGGAGCGAGACTCGTGACGACAAAACATCCCGCCGCGCGCCGCTTCTTTACAGCCGTATCGGTCGTCAGCCCATGTTGGAATTCTCATTCCTATAGGCCGCTCAGGGGGATGAGACCCCGCCATCTTGGATCCATCTAATTTTGCCGTCATTTACACTTAAGAATGTTTAACACAATCTTTCGCATGACACAACATACCAACTTAAGCTATCGAGTTTTAACATCCTAAATATCTTTATTAAGTTTTGAATAGTCCCTGCAGGCAAGAAATGAGACTTGTTTCTTGCGGGCGAATACAGACACCATATTATCATTAGTAGTCGAGAAATACCAATTTTATAACATATGTTTAATACACATTGATGACTAATTCCTATATTAATAAACTAAAAACGCTACCTTCAAAGGCCACCAATTTAATGTATACATGTATGTGTATATACACGTATATGTGATGTACATATATATATATATATATATATATATATATATATATATATATATATATATATTATACAGGCTGAGTCATTTAAAAGATGCCCCGCGGGACATGTGTGTAACGGAGCGAGGGAATGAGGAAATACAGTCCGGGCGGGGCTTCTTTTAAAGTACTCAACCTGTATATGAATATATACCGTCACTGTACAACGTGAAATCATAGAAATATTTTTATTTATTCGTTGGCTATTTAAGTAGAAACTTGCAGGCCAGTGTGGGCTGTAGCGTGTATGTGACTATAGACCGTGAAATTTTCGAAGGTTGATTTCGAAAGTGCTCACTTTACTTCATACGAATTGCCCGCCGCCACAATGATTGAACTCCAGTTTTGGTATGCTTGAATACCAGTTGCGATCGGTATACGAGATTGCAATACGAATATTGTTCGTGTGGCCGAAAGCGCATGGACTTTGAAATCCAAAGATAAACTAGTAAAATTTGCGGACCAACTATAGGGAATTTAAGTATACGCTTTGCAAGCAGACATTTGTTTTATACGACTACAGGAATTTAAAACTACGTAGTTTGTTACTATAACTGCTTAGTATTATTAGCTGAGTGGTTACACGTACAAATTTGCGACACCAGAAATGTTTAGTTTTAAATCAATTGTGTTTCAGCGAGATACGATAATTGAAATTTATATCTCCCCGCATTTAAAATTAAAAAAAAAAAAAAGTATTTATATACATGGATGCCTGACAAATTCGTAACTTCAACATGCAAAACAACACAACACGATTTTCTTATTGGCTAGTCCCTGCGAAACTAAGTCATTCCAAAGAAACAACAGGCAGCGGAAATGTGCTCGAAAAGTTAATTCGTCTACGAACGATAGCCAGTGGAGCATACCAGTTCAAGCACGCGGATGTTCGTCTATAAGGCTGACCATTAGGAAGTTCTTCTTACTCGAACGTTTGAGTTGTTTATCAAGCAGACGCACCCTGTTCGTTAATATAGGGCCAACAATCTAATTGGTTATTGGTACCATATATATTTCTTAACGTAAATAGTAGTAGCAACATAACCGTATGTTGTGTACTGTCTGGGATTGTATCTGCAACTAAAGACTGCTCACCATAAAGCGAGCGCTTTTGAAATCAACCTTATAAAAAAATCACTGCTCCTACCTGCATATATTTCTAACGGGCGCACTGAATGAAATGTGCCCAGTAAAGTTGGTAACAATGGGGGGAAAGTAGTTCCGTGTCTTAAATACAAATGAAAAGCGTTAGTTAACCATTTGTGATAGCTTAAGTTATATCTTTCGCTTTATGTTGTTCTTATACATCTAAGTGTAAAAATGAGCAGATTCGTAAAATATACTTTTCTAATTATTTTACGGTTTCCCGTGACCGACGCATGATTAAAGTGATGATGCCCATTGCAATGTTAACTTTACATAAGGCGAAAGAAAACCGAACGCGCGTACAGTTAGATCTCAAGCAGGAATTTCAAACGTGCTCAGTTTACCGTGAGTATGGTTCCTACAGAATAGCATTCTGTTCCTCCAACAGAAAAGATAGTTCCATCAACAGAGTCAATTCAACAATATATGGATTATTCCAGAAAAAAAATAAACTGTTATAAACGAACATAACATTATGATGCTGGTAATATAGTTAGGTTACTGCTACCATAACACCAGATTACAGTACCGATATTCTGTAATTTTTTCCATTGCAGTTGTGTGTCATTAATGTCGTCGGCGTAGTCTGCTGTGCGAACTAGTGGTAAGTGTTTGCAAAAGCAATATCCGGACTGGACTGAGGTTTATCTTACTCAGGTAAGAAGAAAATATGAGTACCTGTGGGAGAGTTTGGCGCTAGGAAAATTTCCACCGCAGGGTGAGCTGGTGCCGTGAAGATGCCGCTTTCTAGCTGACGGTAAATGGAGAAACTGTGTTTATTTGTACGTAAATATTGGTTTGCGTCAAAATCATTATAAATACTTGCCCCTACCGAAATGTAGAGCATTAAATTTAATTTTGCGACTATTATACGTGTCCTCTAATTGTGCTTACAAGTGTAAACAGTAAATAAATTATTTTGCTTGACATTCAGATGTTGGTAATAAAAAAAATAACATTTAGAATTTAAAGTAGAAATAATAATAATATGTGTTATTTAAAATAAATTCATGTTTACTGCCGTCAGATTTAAATAAAGCAGTCGTGTAATGCCGTGTTTTGATAATTCTAGTTTTACGACGGAATACTGAACAATATTAGGATATATTACATTAAATTCTCAGTCTAGTGGGAACGCCATACACAGTTCATTCTTTACATAAAATCTAACACGAAAGTCGGAAAATTTTCCAACTGTACAGTTATTTTACCAAAATTTGCTATTACCTCATTTGTTTACATAGGAAACGGAGAATGCCTGTCATACGTGCAACACTAGCGCTACTGGGCGGCGAAAAATTTGATTTGCCTAAATATCAGCATGGACCTTCTCAGATTGAGTGGAATAAATTTTTTCCGAAAGTATTCGTATTGTGTTATTTGTACGAAATGAATGAAACACTGGGTAATACACAGACAGTGGCGGGCTTACGATGAGGGTAATAACGGTGCTATGGTGTAAGAGAATGCGTGGGCGGAAATAAACTGGAGTTTTCCAAGAGCTCCAACCAGCCGTACGCAAAGTCCGTCATATTTCCCTTCTGGAGAAAATCTTTGTGGCCTCGTCACGTATTGAGCTCAAATCGCTGGTCACCAAAAGATCAATTAACCCTTAATTGGTATGGTATGTGTCAACTACTTATACAACACATTATTCTTTTTTTTTGTCCATTTTCCATGTTTCAGGTTAAATACACAACTACTAAATATATTTCGGATCTCATTTATAAGAGTTGCAAAAAATACAAAATCGCCAGGGTCATTCTGATTCATACTAGAAAAGTTATGTGACTAACGAAACATTCGAGTTAAGGGTTAAAATAATTATTTTAGAGTTATTTCAGCACAATCACGCACGTTTTTATACTCTTAAATCTAAAAGATATTAAAATAACATTTGAAATCAGCGAATGCGCCCATCAGTGAGACGATATAAATACAGCTTCAACTTCCTTTATCGCAGGCTGTATTACTGAAATAATACATGTCAGCTCACCGACATACGTTAAGAGTCTACGTGACATCTGGTACGTGTCATAGCCTTGCCTCTCTGACATCGAATACGTGCATTTCCCAAGTTTTAATTATCTACGTAATTCGTTTTCCATTTTAATTAAATTGTCGCTTTTTAGCTATTGTATTCCTACCCTGCAGTACCGTTGGAAACACCTGTGAGTGTAATTATTACTTTATTAATGAGAAAACCAAACATGTTGTAAACACTATTTCCCTATTTCCTAGTTACTGCATTACATCCAACAATTACTTTTCTACGAAATTCATTTCGAAATACCCAGTAACTTTTTGCGTGGAAACTCACAAATATACAACTGCGCTAAATAATAAGAAATTTATAATTTTTGCTGTAACTAGGACACGAGCTCTTCAGGTTGTTAAAACTCTTTCGCTGTAATTACACAACCCGCAACAAACTTTGAGGGGGAAAAAAAAACACTTCACAGTTCGTGATTTGCAAAATCAGAACCATAATCAAAATAGTTTTTTCCACAACTGTTAGGTTCATTTTCTTCAACAGCAAACAGTCTTTTGAAAGACATATGAAAGTAAGTGGTGCAAAAAAAAACACAATTATGCAGTTTCCCAAAGTACAAAGCATACAGGCAATTATTCATTGATGCCTTTCTAATTCAGCTTAATGTAACCTGTATTACTTCAATTAAAACCTTTACCCAAATGTAATATTAAATTAAGAGTGCCAGAGTGAAATTTGTGTTAATAACATTTCAAAAGAAAATTAATTGGAAATCCACAATTAATGTTGTAGTAGATATCTTGACAACGACCATTCATGTGTTGACTTAGAATACCGAGTGACATAATTCTGGAACTAGAGATTACAGGTTCGAATCGCTGGTATGTCATTTATTCGCGTGTCGTTCTATGTGAAGGTTTAGGTCAAGCCTTCTCCAATTCCAAATTAGACTCCGTTGAAGAACAAATAAAATATAGCATACTGCGACTATTGAAAATCGCGTGCTGTAAATAGAAATTTTACAATTTTACAAAATATATTTTGTAGTAATGTGACCTAGACAAACATGTGCAAATAGTTTATTTTTCAAAGCTGCATCGTGAGAGGTTGCCGAGGAATAACTTGAATTATTTAACACTTAAAATCCTTTTTTCTCCTTCGGCAGGTTTTGCAATTGGCAACCGCGTTAATACATTCAGATTTAGTGCAAACAATTTATACATAAAGCGTATAAAGTTCTTTTCTGGCTATTACTAAACATTGCGTGGCTCAGTGTCAAATATACTTCTTTGTGTGTAACTGGTTCATAAAGCAAGCAACTGGTCTACTTTATGAATGTTCCACGTCACAGTACAATAGAACAACTGCTGTGTGACGTGTAGTATATTACACACAGCAACTTTGCGACACATGAAACTGTAATTTAAAGTGGGCCTGAAAAGGGTTAAGAAGTGAACTAGAAATGAAAAGGAAATTCACAGAGAATAAAGAGAAATTGCGTGTATTATATTTTTTATCTATTTAGTTGATTTTTGAAGTTCTGTAGGCTGCCCGGTGATACACAATATCACAAAGCGAGACCAAGCTGGAAGCGGAAGGAATAATCTCACGGGGACCAACAATTCGGGAGTGTTTAAAAGATAACATAAAATCATTACGAGATGTATCTTCTTGGAAGTTACGAATGTTTTGTTTTCTACAGTCAAGAAGTAAGAATTCCTCCCAAACTTTCGAAAAAGTAAGCTGACAGGGTTAAATAGGAAAATTTCTAAGTTATAGTAGTTAAAAATAACACTGGTATGAACTGTGGGGCAGTGTTTGACTGTAAATGCTAAAGTTTCAATGAAAAAGTTAAATTGTAAATTCTCAGCCATCTGTTAATAATGCGTATCAAACCCAAACCTCTCAAAGCTATGATTATGTTTCGGGATTACTTAGCTCAAGTATGATCGTTCTGATGTGGTATAGTTTACTGTTTCAAGATCAGCTCGTAATACAACGAAACATTACGAATGAAAATGTGAATTCTGCTGTGTATCATACTGCCTCTCAATTTGTTATCAAAACAATTTTACAGCTCAAAAATAACTTATATACCAGTTGCTGTGAAATTATTATAGGAATTCTGTTAATTAAAAATTTTAAATTCATTAACAGTTATCAAAACAACATACGATATTATATAAAGGTTTATTTTATAAGAAGAAATGGTAACTCAAATAGCAGTAACTGAGTTCCACCTTTACTGAAATGACGGTGAGTGGAATTTTATGTTTTTTATTTTTACAAGAAAACTGGTTGGAAGGAAATATTTCTTTGCTTCGATTCTATATAAGTAACAGTGGGAGAGAAGTTATTTTTTTAAATTTTGTTCAAAATTTGAATAAATAATTAAAACATTTTTGCCTTTGATACTATGTTCACAGGAAAAAACTTTTCGTAGCCAATATCTGCCAATAAAAATGAGGCACAAAAATTTTAACTACTTTATCTCATTTATATCCCTTGAACCAGTCTTCTTGTACAAAATAAAAAAAAAAGGATCACATTTTATTCACTGCCATTGTCACTAACATCAATAGAATGAAAGGAATAAAATATTCCTTAAACAATATTACGCAATATCACTGATGCTACTATCTTTATAACCGCTACAGTGATGGCAAGTTCTTTGTTTTGCTTCTCCTGCACGTTTTATACTGCATGTGTTGTACAACTGTTATTTCCAGTTCAGCGAAACAACCCTTTTTGGGTCTGCTAAAAGCCTTGCGGGTAGAATTTACATTTTTATCAGTTTTTCTTTTATCTTTCGCACATTCAGATGTTGGATGCAGAAATCCCGTAATCCAGAGCAGCCAACTTTTGTTGCTTCATTTTGCACGTCTGATAACCACCAATTTAAAATTTGCATTGCAGTATACGCGAAGCTTATGAGAAACTAAGAACTAGATGTTCCACATTTTCCAGACTATCTGTTTCATTAGCTACCGGACTTTTATTAAAATTAGCGATGTACCGTGTTTGTGTTCAACGTAAACAATGCAATAGATGTAATATGAATCCGAACACATCCAGACTTCTGTATTAAGCGATCGATATATTGAGATGAATGAGCTTGCTATCCTTCGTACAGAAAATAATGGTGACTAACTAGGCTAAACACTAGAAATGTGCTGCGCGTAGTTCGAGTTATTAACGTTTTCGGAACATACACTTCTTGCGATACCGATGTCTATGATATTTTCTTGCCGATATGTTGGCAATATGCTCTGTTTACATTGTGTTCGCGGTTGCGAAGTCTAGTATCGCATGTCAAAACTTTGTGGCACAAAAAAAAAAAAATTATTCATCAATTTTGCCAGCGAAAACATTATAAGCCCGAAAATCAATAACCGACACATGCATAAACATTTCGCTGGAGAATTTTCATAAAAAAAAAGGTTTTAATAACCTTGTTATGTGAAAGCAAGATCAATTCGAAATTCTTACCCTTGTCACAAGGAAAAAAACCCTCGTCTTGCACTCAGGTAAATACAGATATAAATAACCGATGAACGTTACCGATTCATCGACTCGCTACCATGCCAGAATACTAATAATAATATCAGATACGTTATAAAGGTCATTAAAAAGATCAGTTTTAACGACAAATTGAAAACACTTTATTTCCAAAATAAAAATTACTTTGATTCCCAGAAAGCGGTTATATCAATTCAAACATTTTTCTTTTAGCAATTTTAATATTTATATTCAATGTGATACATGTTTACTACGTTACTGAGGTATATACGTAGCTCTGTGTTATCTTGGATTTAAATGCAACTTTTTACTATCTCCAAAAATAACGGATGCTTAAATTTTATAATGATTTGATAGTGGATTACTATATTCTCATTTTAAATATGTTTTATTTTGTTAGGCAACGTATATTTACGAAACTAGACTAACCGACAAAATCAGGAAAATTTATGAATATTATAGCCTAAGTTAAAATTGAAACCAGGTTATCTATACCATGCCATGCCAATGTCACTATTTCTATCACTTAAGAAGGCTAGTGAGCAGTATAGCATGAATAGAAATTAAATGACAGTTCACATACGTGAGTGTTAACTGTACACGATAAAATAAAAGATGTAGTGTTGGAGCACACTTAAACTTCACATTTGTTTCAAATGACTTGTCGAACACAGTAAGATTCATTTTGCTCCTCGCCGTACTTATGATCACGTAGCATGTGATCCCACCTCTTGACGAGCGCTTTAGTATACTTTTTTTAATTCCCCTTGCCGTGACATGGTGTCGTTGGATCGCTGCCTACCCCTACCCCCATCCCCTTCTCCGTTCGCGCTGTCCCCTGGCACCAGCACAGTGACAGTATCGTAAGTAGAGCACTTCATTATCGCGCCGTTTCGAGCACGCTCTCTGTGCTCGTTATCCAGCGCCCGCCCGCGGGACGACAAGGCTTCAACCACCGTGTCTTGCTGGTTTCACACCCTGCTACAGACACGCGCTGGATCGTATTTCCCCAACCACGGCCGTAGGTCTGGACACTAGTTTGAAAATGTTGACGCCCTTATTGACCAATTTAGTTCATGAACCCAGCCGCAGAGCGCTGCTACCGAAGTAGTGATGTTGACATGGCTAGCATAGGGAGGGGAATTGTAATTTTTTCTTAAAATGGGAAAATGACATTCATCTCTCTATGGTGTTATCCCTATACCAGCAATGCTCACAACACTAGTTTACTTGCAGTGATCTGCAGCTAGTGCGTGAATTAAATCAGTCAATAAGGAGGTCAATTCGTTAACATTGTTAGCTAGGCGAGTGTCCATACATGTCTTCTACTGCCACGTCATCGCCTCTTCAAACTATTGTAGTTCCGAGGTCTTCGGTCGGAGCGGAGTGGGGAGATTTGGATGGCTCTTAACACCAAGGTCTTGAGAGGTGAGTATGGAGCGGCGCCGGAATGCAAGGGCGGGGGAAACGGGAGATCACCGAGAAAACCCCGCTGATCAGCGGCCTTGCCCGGCACGGACCCCACCTGCGAAAATCCGGGAACGACATCGCTGGGAATCGAACACAGTTCGCCCAGGTGGGAGACGGTCAGTCTGATCACTGAACCACAGCGGCTCCCTTTTTGTCGGCCATTTAGGTGGAGGTATACTTGCCATCTTGTGTTTATTTGTATATATTAATATGTAACTGTAAAGATGTAGTATTAGAATTCAAACTATATTATTACAGTCATACGTAGGCATACTTTACAGAATTCGTTGAACCGGAAAGGAATTATTTTATTCTGTACTTTCTCATATGAGCCTGGGAAAAGTATAAACAATTATTACTCTTTAATACGGTTACAAGTGCGGATAAAGTAACGTAATGTGAACTTAAAAATACCTGTAAAGAAATACCCTATGCGCTAATAGCCCTCGTTTTCGAATATTTGATGTGAAAAGTATGCTATGGCAAAACAAAAATAAATCCACTTTTGAACGGGTGTAACCGCTTTAAAGGCGCCCTCTGGCTGGATCGATTTGTCCTAGGGCCTAGAAGCGCGGGAACATTAAGAGTGGCCTAGGCACGGGCAATGAATGTCTGGTTGCCTCGCCGACTCGCCTCTTAAAACTTTCATATGTGACTGTATCATTTGATGGTGTAATATAAATACATAGGATTGCCGCATGTAATTATACAGTAGAAAGTTAACTTGCCTGTACCAAAGATTCATGCCTAAAATTGATTAGAATAACTCACATGTTAGTCCATTCACGTATAATTTCAACTTTTCTGAAGCTCTGCTAAATCTATACTTCCAGGAGATACTTCCGCCCTCGTGCAAACAAAACCTAACCGAGTCTACAAAATAACACCAAAGGGGAAATGCACCGCAACTCTTTCTTACTAGGTATTGCCAACACACATATTTTGCCCCTGTTTTATTCACGTTAGCTTTTGAATATATAATGGTATTATAATTTATATATAAAATACATGGAAAATATCAATTTAACTAAAAATTAGGTGATTACGTTAACAGATATAAAAAGTCTGTGATACATGAACAATTTAGGAAATATCTTAACACCTCATACATGGTGTAATTTTTCAAAGGTTTAATTCGCAAAGTGTGTAGAAACCACGCACAGACAATATATTGTGTTCTCTCATAAAGAATACACATTACACAAGGAAATTTTGAAACTGAAACTACCATTCAGACGTGGAAAAATACTTGAATGATTTTCATAAGCAAACGCCACTCAAAGATATTGGACAGTTTTTAAATGGCGACTTTGCGATAGAAGTTTTTCTCCCTGTTTGGCTGCCCGGGTAGGCGACGTCCGAAACAGTAAAATCTTAATCGGCGGTGAGTGTGAAATGGAGTGACGATTAGGCAACGGCGGAATGTGAGGTCGGGAGAAAACATGTGCGTATCGAGAAAAGCCGCCGGACGACGGTAGCGTCCGTCATGTTTCCCACATGCGCGAATCCGCGTGACTTCCCCAAGATTTGAACCCCAGCAATGTTGGTGTGTGGTGAGTAGTCTGACCACTGCACCACCACGGCTCCTCATATAATTTGAGATGGGTTAAATCAGTTGTAGCTCAACACCTCGTTGATAGCGGTTCCAGCAGAGACAGAACATATGACTCGGAGATTGAGAACTGGGGAACGAAGCGGCCATTCCCTGCGATAAGACACCATTATAGCTCTTGCATGGACTAGTTTAGGAAACCCATGACGAAGCGACTCCCTCTCCCCCTCCCCCAAGAAAGAGTACACTAATACTGTATTCGTACCCGAATCTCCCCACGTGGGTGTCCAGTGTCTTTCCACTATGGAGCTTTACTCGGTATCATCCATAGTGCTAGCGATATTCTGTAAAAATATTTGCGACTTACTACACTTCAGAACCCTGTAACTACGTTCTACTTACTTAAAACTTCCTTGCATACACTAGTAAAGTTTGTGCCAGTCAATTACGTTCTACGTTACGTCAGTCGAGTCTGGGGTGACCATATCAAATAAGCAAAAATTAATTCACTTTACCACAGCAGGAAAAAAAACCGAGAAAACCTGCTTTTCTCTTGTTCGTCTATCAAACACCATCTAGCGTTTAGGTTATAATCCCGCCTGTGGCCATCAACGGAATTTTTGCCGTTTCATTACTGCTATGTAGGCCAGTGTATTGCTTCCTGTCTACACTCTCCATACAAGATACACGAAAAAATATATTTATTTAAAAATTTTTGTATTAAATAAGTTACACATTTAAAAGGTTTATCTTAACTTATGTTGCTATCTGGCAAGTTAAAATCTGCAAATAGCGTAAACTCTTTATATAGTATAAAACAATGGACAAACGATTTTGCAGCACGTATAAAGCGACCCTATATTTCGGGATATATAACTAAATACATTGTTATAGTTACGGCAACTTTCAACATTTCTGAAACCTTGGTAAAGTTCATCTTTGAGGCTAATCCCCCCCCCCCCCACCCCCATATAAGAGAAGCTTAACTAAGTCTAGCAAATTAGGCATTTGTGCAAACTCAGTTTAATAGTATTTTGCTTGAGAACCATTACTTACAAGGTAGTAACCAACATGCCTATTTTGTCTTTTTTTTCTATTAATATTAATTTTAGTAGAAATATTGTGATTTACAGACAAAATGTAAGTAAAGGTTTACTGCAAGTTGACTATAACAAGTTATCTAAAAACGACAACAATTATGAACATAACAAAAAAATATTAAAATTAAGTCTCGAAGACTATACTCCGAATATATCTATTTTCATAAATAAAGCAATCATCTGGCCAATATCACCTGGTGCAAATGATATAGAATTCCTGCTTATTGTACGCCAATGTTTAATGTTTGTTTTAGCTCTTTTCCTTACACAGAAAATTCGGTGTGATGAAATAACTGGTAATTGCCAATTCGTCTATTGAAATATATCTTACAATGCACTTGGTAGACCATAATGTTATGGAATAATCATCAGACTCAGGAGCGATACAGTACACAGTTTAAGGGGGCCTCCTACTAAAACATTTTGAACCCTTCAAAGTTACGTCCCACCATATGGAAGCATTGCGATGGCGCTGGAAAACAACTCGAAACAGCGTCGAATGTGTTCGGGTTTCTTTAGAATTTTAAACTGTCGGTGGCTGTAGGGTTTCAATACAGAAATCTGTTCAGGAAAGACATGCCCATAATTTTCACCATAGTTTAAATCACTGTTTTACAGAAGAATACACATCGTAAGCAGAGCGTCACTTACACCGATTTATGCTCTCTATTCAGCGACCGCGTTTCTTTTTCAACAACCAAGTTCGACTTTTATTCCTACCCTGAAATAAGAGTTACGTTGATATATTTACATTGATATATTCGAGTTTTTTTTTAATGAGCATAGCCACAACTGATTACATTGAGAACCATGTGCCAACTATAGTCTATTCACGGTAAAGTGAGCACTTTTTAAAGCCATCTCATTTGGAATAATAGCCGATAAGTATATTTTATTCTAGCCTCAGACATTAACTTCGGAGTGCGGTGGAATATACACACTGTGTTTATTAATTACATTGAAATATTAATTTTAAAATATGATTAAAGGGTAAAAATTACTGAAAGAAGAAGTAACTAGGTCCTTAAAAGTACTCATTTTACTGTGAAGAGCCTAAAGGTAGGCCACTTAGGTTCACACTAAAAATGTTCAATTAAGAGCTGAAATTAAACATTTCCGAGCGTTATATTTCACGGAAACAAGGAGAAAATTTTGGTTTCCCTTATTGAAAAAGACTTCGTTTCCTCATTTTGCTATCTTCCGAGATGATATAAATCTATTCTTAATATAAATTATGTTGTTGCATGTTTTGGACCGTTATTTTAATTGTAATTTACTCTTTAAAGTTGAGGTAGGTCTCCTCTTGGTACTTTCTAGTTGCCAAGATGGATATTAACAATAATAGTTTGGCAGTGTATAGGCTGTATTATCTATCACTATATCGTTACTGTCAGCTTAATGAGTCTACAAATCGAATGTATAGGTTGAAGCACGCGAAGCAACTCTTATAACATTGTATTGACATGCTTCCAAAAGAATAGATTGAAGGAATTTTATATCCTTAAAAATTTCACATGATAGAGATGCATACTTAAGATGTGGACACACAGAAAATTTTACTAGCAGTACAATTTATTCAAACGTGTTTGAAATACGCTTGGTCCATTTAATTACACTGTAATCAATACGCTGTGATCGTGCTTAATTGCTCAAATTTGACAACACTGTGCGAAAGAATTAATTGAATTTGGCCTTGATAGTTGCCTGTTATCAAATTAAGTGCAAGTAAAAATTATTTGAAACAAAGTCGCAGGCTAAATAAAAATTACAAATTCATTTCTTTGTTTAATTCAGTAAGTCAGTATGATTTCAGAGGAAAATAAGATTAAAAGATTTCAGCTATCGCCAAATAAAGTATATAATCATGCTAAGTAAAATAAAATGCAAATATAAAATGAATAATTTAAAGTGTTGGCACAAATTTACGAGTTGTCAAATTTAGATTTCCCGTAAAAATGTACCTTCCGCTAAAACCGAATGTAGAGTTAAGGAGCACAATATTTTGATCAATGGCAGTAACCTGTCTCTAATGGTACGAAAGAATGCCTTGTTAGGTGTCTTAGTGTCAAAGAAGCCCGAAACCTACGCATGTATTATAAAGTAAAAAATATAATTAATTGTAGGATAATTTATATATTTTAAAATGTTTAGCTTAATTTAATATCCATTTCCCATTGTGCCATTATTATTTATTTTGACCTATTGTAGAGTAAATAGTACAACTGCACCACTGTGATGCTGTCATGCCTTTTTGCGCAGACACAAAAAAAAATCATATATAGGACTTAAATAGCAATTTGGCATACAATAATTAAAAGTGTAATAACGTCTATTACTAGGAATTGGAAGGTATGACGACAACTTGGCTACAAAGAAATATTGTCTCGCCAATTTTTAATACATCAAATTAGAACTTTCAAAATTCATTTTTCGCAACTAGGCCTAACTGTATGATTTTATTTTCTTAATACGATGATAATTCGCATGTCTTTGAATTTTCGATAAACAGTTTTTCGCATTTAGTTTTCATTGTTGTGCTGTATTCAGAAAACTTCAATTAATTCAACTACCAGTAATTCATGCCTGCGATTCAATATGATGTAGGTGGAGTGTTGTCTTCAAAGTGAACTGCTCGTATTAGTGGGGAAGGTTAGTTGGCTTTAATTTCCGTAGTTGATTAGTCGCCGCCCGCGGAGTTAGAATGGTCGGGTGTCGATGAGGTGTCCCCAGAAGGGAGCTAATTAACTGCGAAGCCATCCCGGGCGCATGGTACGTTGTTCCGCGAACCACGCGCCGTGTGAAGGGGGGGGGGGTGCCCATGTCGCCTCTGCCCCTTCATTGCCTGCAACCGGTGCAACATCTCGCCCGGCTTATAACGCACATAAAGGCAAATGGGAGCGGTTTAATTCGCGCCTAGCGGGGCTGCCTACCGACAGCATGGGGTAGGGGCGCAGCGGCCCGAACTGGTGGGCGGTCGTTTATTACCGGAGATTAATGAGGCGGGGCGAGTAACTCCCCTCTCCCCACACCTACAAACGCCACTTGAGGCTGTTCACATGGGACACCCCATTACGATGAAGAGGATGGTTGGTCTGGTCGGAGGAGGGGGGTGTACCACGTGGCGACTTGACAGCCAACCCCAGGCAGCGGACACCGGTACAGTTCGTCTGCTACGGGGGATGCGTTCACGCGTTCACTATGTGAGGCTGGCGTGAGAGCGATGAACAGTGCACAGGTGCCGTCGCAGGGGTAACGGAACTTGAGTCGCATGTAGGGAACTACAACATTCCGCCTGAAGTGGCCTGAGTAACAAGTTCGCAAAAACACATCTGCGTAAAATTGACTGGAAACGACGCAGTTTCAGTTTACCCAGTAGATGCAATTTTGTGCATGGCAATAGAGTTTGTGGTGGAAATACTGTAATGCTAAAAATAAACAATTTCTTAACTGTAAAAATTTTATATACTTTTACAAGAAATATTCTTGCAAACCCAGGTGCTAGGAAAATATTTTGTAGAACCACAAATCGTTTCTTTTAAAATTATATATATATATATAATTATAAATACAGGCGTCTATACCAACTTACATTATTAAGAAGGGGAAATAATATGATCTCTATTTTTCTTGTAGAAAACAAGTACGATGAATTAATAACAGTGAAAAAAGGGGGGGGGGGGGATGTTGGCCTATAATTCACGAAGAAAAATCCACCTTGCCGATATAGACACTCGAACCCACCTCCTTTCCTTTCTTTTTGTCCCACTATATTATCACACGATCAACTTGGCTTACAAAGTCAAGTATTATTTTTTTTGCTCACCAAGAATGAAGAAAACGATTTCACGTCCAAGCAAGAACACTATTTCACGTCATGGGGAGAACTGAGTTTACGGGATTAGAAACTTGCTGCTCTCCATAATGCCATTAAATTTCTGCAGGTGGGCTGCGCATTTGCACAGTTTCTGTTTTATGGTAGCAGAATATAATAAGAACGTTCATCGGGAAAACTGTTACTGGCAGTAAATACGCACAAAATATGAATAAATATAGGCTATTCACGGCAAAGTGAGCACTTTTAAAATCCCTCTCATTTGGAATAATAGTCAAAAAATATATTTTATTTTAGCCTTAAAAGATAACTTCCGGGTGCGATGGAATACACTTACTGTGTTCATTACTTACTTGGCAATACTTATTTTAAAAAGACATTTAAAAGATTTAAAAAAAAAAATGGCTAATATGAAACAGTAATTAGGACATCAAAGTGCTCACTTTACCGTGAACAGCCTATAATAGCCAGTAATTCGAGAAATGTTAGCTGTTGTTCCATTTTTGTTGATGAGTACTGGTGTTCACTATGAATGGCATTCGCAAGTTTTCGGCTGACTCATCGTAGGAATTTACAACGAATTCTGAGAACAGTGGGCATTACTGGAGCTCGTAGAGTAGTGCTGCGCCAGTATAATAAGTTATAATTGCGTGTTTTCTAAAGATGCTTACAGAAATGCAGAGGGTAGAATAATTAAATATAATTCAGAATACCGTAAAGAAAGCAACCTCAGAACATATAGTATCTTGTAATGGAAGTTAAATTTACTTCAGTAGCACAAGTATTATTGTAATACGTTTTGAGTAAACTGTTTCTTAACTACACGCCGAAATCAGATGTAAGATTTTAATTCTGAAGTTACTAGTTTTGTTAGTCCGCTTTAATTTAAACAATTATCACTGCCTCTCTTTCAGCTTACTGACGAACAAAATTATTTTTTGTTTTCTGCAAACTGTTCCGTGACTGCTGATAATCACTGACTAATCATTAGTGTTTACAGTGCGCGTCAGCAGTAACGGAACCTAGCATTTCACTAACAAATGTGGGACCGCGGTAGTGTAGCGGTTACACTACTCGACTCCAACGTATGCGAACCCGGTTTGATCCCCGGTGGAGTCGCCCGCTGACTTTCGGACGTAGGAATCGTGCCAGACGATGGCGCTGGCTAGGCAGGTTTTCTCAAATATCTCCCGTTTCCCCTCACACTTGAATTCCGGTGCTACTCTATACTCACATTGCTTCGCCCTCATCTGCTCTCAAGAGCTGCTCGATGTTAAGTGCCGCCGAAATCTCCGCACTCCCTAACAAACAAACGTCTCATTACACCTGTCTGCGTCTGTTATCCGCCTGCGATTAGGCTACCCATTTCAAAATGACTCAGCGTGGTTGCATATCTAAAGTTGCGAATAGGCCGCATTGAGATGGTCGTTACGTCACACTGGAGATTAAACTTCCGTGCATCACGTTCACAATGAATGGCCGACATGCAGGTAGTCTTTAAAGCCCTGTACAATACTTCGACTTCATAATGAGACGTATTCCCTTGTTACCCAATCTCTGATAATTGCTCCGCTGGTCATACACTGCAAGGACTAACTTAGCTGGGATTATTCAAAACTATCCTTCCTACGTTGAGTAAATACTCTGTGATATTCTGTTTCTGTTTTCTCAGACGCAACTGAAACAAATCTAGCAAGAAGGTAAAATATTAAAATTGGAGGTTTCAACAAGCATATTCTGTCATGTATAACATTCGCTGGTTGTTTCTTGGAGATAATTGCTATTCCTCTGCTAAAAATAATTTATTTGAACGATGCCGCCTGTGAACGAGTTAAAATGATATTGCTGCCATTGGCCACGCGAGTTCCAAAATCTCAAAATCTCATTTAGAAGTACAACCAGTAAAAGAGGTGTGCTCCCCAAACAGTTTCCTCCGAGTATAAGACACTTTAAATCTTAATATAGACTGTTCACGGCAAAATGAGCACTTTTAAAAGCCCTGTTTAAAATATACTTGCATGCATGTTGCGTATTCTTCCGGCTTATGTAAAATTAACACTGGCAAGGGTCTCCTCACTTTATCCATGCGCCAGTACAGTTAAACTGTGAAATTATAAGAAAAGTAAATATTTTGCAAACATGCTCATTTTTACACTTCGATACATAGAAAAAAACAGAAAGAGAACGAAATAATTTAAGTTATCTCAAATGGTCACCTAACACTTTTTATTCGATGTTAAGATATGGAACTACTTTCCATCCATCGTTACCAACTTTACTGTGCGTATGTAACACAGTGCGTGCGTTAGGAATATATACAGGCAGGAATAGTGACCTTATTTCAAAGGTTGATTTCAAAAGTGCTCACTTTATCGTGAACAGAATTTAACCAGTGATTACAGCTTAATACAAAAATGACAAGGCATACGAAATGTTTCAAGCATACTAACACATAAAAAAACTTCAACGATTCATCGATTTTTGAGCTGGCCAATACGAGATTTTTCTATGCATACGTTACGAATTGGCTTCTTATTAACTACCCAAGTGCCACTTTAGCAAAAAATTCTGGAATAGATCCCATATAAATACATTGTGCATGAAACTTACAAGGCAAGCTATTACACACATATTGTATGAAGAATAGCGATCTTATAGTGAGATAAATGGACTATAGTTCGATTACAGACCCGAGTTCTGAACCTATTTTACAGAAATTTGTACGCAATTTTCGACCTGTTTACATACTAATACGTACGAGATATTAAGATTTATGCAATATCCATTGGTTAGACATGCCGTAGGACTGTGGGTTCGAGTCCCGAAACCATAGAAATATTAATTTTCTCTATCGAACTTAGAAAATATCGGACGACATTTTTCGAACGATGGGGGAAATTGTTTTAAAAATACATTTAAGAATATAAGACACGTAAAAAAACTCGATTAAACAGTAAACGAAAATGTGAATCGATAGGTTAGCATGATAACTGGAACATACCTGACGCGAGAATTAAATATTTATATAACCTGAGGGAGCACTTTGGAAGAGCGTTCGTTAAAAGAAGCAAGTATAATGTAAATAATAACTTTCATACGGGCTATGACATAACTTGCAGAGGAGACGTGGTGTTATAAATAAATAAGAATGAAGTTCATAGTTTTAATAATGACCCTAGTTTTTTGTAGATATATGCACGTGGCTATCAGAATGTGTACCTGTACATACTATATAATAACGTTAAGTCACAGAACTGACGATGATAACTGTGCATTGTTTGAAGATTCCTGCTCGTGTGAACAGGATACGGGGGTGGTGGCAGTGTGCGGGTATGGTACAAAATATGTTAGGTTTCTCTTTAACTTGGTTTCGTTTATTGTGTGTGTTTACTTCCTGAACTTGACACTGTAAATCATCCTGCTGACTGATGTCTTGTCTGGCAAGTTCGTAGATTCATGGACCCATCAAGCGGGAAAAAGTGATAGGAAGGATGACAGGTACTCTACTTCTTAGCGTTATATCGAGTGCACCGTCAATTTCCTGTAATTTTGTAAACAGATTCCTCCATACCCGAGTAAGTTTACTGATCCAAGTGTTGCAATGGAGCTAGACACTCGCAAAAAGACATGAAAAATACATTTGTTCATCGAATTTCAGGCACGCCACAGGTGAGCCCGTATTGATAAGTGTCCATGCTGTCAGAATTATTGTAAACACGGAAATACGGTGGTCAACACCCTACTCAGTCCAACACATTCGTAGGGGTTTAAAGTGATTGTATTGTAGTTTATTGGATGGTCAGTCCTCCATCTATCTGATGTCTGCACGGATTAATAACTATTAAAAGGATGTCTGACAATCTTTCTTCGTTAGTAAGTCCGATTTGAGTTTCTGTGGGATGATGGATATCGCGGTTTACATTGATTATTTTTTTTGCAATTGTATATTCGTGGGAGGGAGGGAGAGGGTCTAAGTTAATGACAATTTTTTTTTTAAATTGATAGCGTGTTTAAAGAAAACAGCCTACGTTTATAAGTAATGGTGTGTTTTTTAGCACAGGGTGTAAGGAGCGTATGGCGTTCTTACCCCGTCTCCGGATCTGATTGCTTCCTATACTGAATATGTTATTCCACTTCCCCTCAAACTTACCGCGTACATGTCTTAACCATACACATGGCTCCACGACCTGGGACGGACTGCGCATTAAACACTTGTAACCATGGAGAATAATATATTTTTTTCTAATATTTTTCTCATATCAAAAAAATATTATTTTGCACGAGTCACAAGTATATGGTACACAAGTGTTTTAGAAATCAAGTTATAATTTTTGCAGATAGAAATTCATGCTAAAAAAAATAATTTTACTACAGTTAGTCATATTCACCTGTTGTATGTCAATGGTTTTCTTTTGTTTCCCCTCTCCTCCTACCAACCAACAAGCTACCGAAGTAGACTTCCCTGGAATGGTCGTCTGGATCACTGCATACTGAGTCCTACCACTACAAGGTGAGATCACATCACAAGTTATACAAGTTTTAACCCTTGTAACCATGTGGGTGTGTGTGCACGCCATATTCACAAATACATGGCTTGTCGTACATCCACACCAGTGCCAATCTATTGCTGCACTCAGAATTCAACTGCTTTTTGTGTGATCGTATAGTGCGGACATTAGCTGAAATCGTACAGTGCTCCTCCAGGACAGATATAAAATCGTCACAATTAATTTTATTTTGTGCCATACATGACTGAACACCTTTTGCTCATTTGGAGACTTTTCCTACGCATTTGTACGTGTACAGTTTTGCATATAACTCCACGAATTCTGTCATAATGTTACCACCGTACTCGTTCTTCAACTTGCCAACCACTTCCTTGTTTGTGTCAGCGTATCAGGGGTGTGTGGTAGGGTAGGTGATGGTGTCAAATTTGTTTTTAAATTTGTGATCGCTGGCCAAATCTTGGTAAAAGTCTGGAGTTCGAATATGTAACAGCTAGGAGTCGGTGTAGGTATACAGGAGCTCACGATCATCTCCGTACCGAGCCTTCATTACATCGTAATGGAAATTATTCATTTAGAATTTAGACAGGTCGAGGACAGTGAACCATACATAGATAGGCTTATCAAAGAGAATGAAGTCATGCTGTAGATGGCGGAGAGAAATATTTTCTTTGTATACTGCCCTGTCTAAGAATTATGGTTTTGCTGCCAGTTTTTAAAGTCGCTTTTCACTGCACACTAGCTCCATTTTTTGGCGTTTTATTTCATTTTCCATAAGTTTTCCAAATGTTGTATTATTCGCCAATTTGAAGAAGTCCTTCTCAAAGTCGTTGGTGGTCGTCTGTCGCTTCGCAGTGTTGAGCTCGATGTAGGATTTTAGCCAGGGACTTTGTTCAAATGCAAGTACACGATGTATTTTCGTAAGCTTCAAGCCATGATTGATGGCTTGTTTTAGGTTGCAGTAGTGGACGATGTACTTTTTCTTTATCTTCCAGAGTCGTCATCAGTTACGAATGCTTGGAGCCAGGTGGACACTGATTGACGGGAAGAAATGGTAAATCACGATGTTCCTCGTGCAGAGACATGGGGTACTCGACATCCACCTCCAGAATATAACCTGTTGCCCCGTCGTCTGGAATGAGCATGACGTCGATGTTGGTATCGACCCATCTGAAATTACGTATTGGGAGCGTCAAACTCATAGCCCAGCCGTACAGGTTGTTTGCATCAAGGTACTGCACGTATGTTGTCGGCTTGCTGGGGTAGTATGTTTCCGGAGCATAGATGTTATTATTTGCTACCGCGTGACGTTTAACGCACTGGGCCACTCCACCACGAATCCCACTGTCAGTAAAAATATGCATTGCGTTGTCCGTTAGAAGTTCCAGCTCGACCCCCGTCATACGCAACATAGCATCGAAAGTGAACCCTGGAGAGCTGATGTAGTGAACGCAATCGAGCTTGTACATGGAAATTCAGAGTTCTCAAAAACATCGGTGAGGAGGAGCACGCCAGTCTTCAAATACAATTCTGAATATGTCTTAAGACTGCTAAAGTCGAACTCTTACCATACTTTCTGAGCGTGAGCGTATTCTTCGTCGCTGATTCCAGAGTCCGTCAGCTTGTTAAAGAAAGCGTCTTTAGGAGGTAGCTGTGACTCGTTCAGCTTCTCCCACGAGTCGACGTAATCGTAGGGGAAAACGCCTTGTGTGTGACGAGAGGTAATTGGTAGTGGGTGAAGAATTTTTCAGTGTTGATAAATTTTGAAGGTGATAGGTTCTCGGCCAGGGATGCCAGACTGCGGTCCATGAAACGATACGTATCAACAAACTGGATAGAGAAATGGTCGCCCAGCTGTTTTGAAAATGTGATCAACATCTCACCTCTGTGTGGAATAATGAATATGTCTTTTGTATTGTAGTCAAGATGTTTGATAATAAAGCGCTTACATATGTGGATCTTGTGCCCATGGGCTGTCAGTTACGATCTTACCAAACGTTCGAAATTCTTTAAACAGCAATAATGAGCGTTCCTATCTTCGGCGGTGAGGAGAAGGAGGTCGATGTGCTGGTCCTTTTTTTCTTCGGCTACTCGTATGGGATACATTTTCTGGTTCTCGCCTATACCATAAATGTTCACAGACACTGGCGGATTGCTTTTCTGGAAAGATGTAATATGTCGTAGTTGTGTAGGGAACTCGAGGCCTTAAAAGTCAAGTTTGATTTCTAGGGCTTGATATAGCTTGTCTACTCTTCCAGGGTTTCGGCCTTCTACAAAACCTGGTAGAATGGCCCATTTAAAGCACATTTGGTAGTTTGTGTTTTGAGGGTTAATCACAGACTTCTCGTTCTTGATAGATTCTGGCAAGTCAATGTACGACGAGACTCGAAGGGGGTCCAGCTTGTTTATGCGGAGCTGCAGGTGATTGACTGACGTCAGTGTCCCCCTCCCCCCACCAATCGAACCACGCTCTTTGTATGCGTCCTCCTCTTCACATTTTTTTCTGAGCTGTTTCCTACCGCCTTCTCAATATCGTTAGCCTCGAATACTGCTACATTTTTTGTTTTGAAAGCGCTCTTGTCTGTACTTTCGATGAACGGTTCTGGCTTCGAATAGTTACACTCAAGCCACACATTAAATTTAATTGGACCCTGCTCTCGTACTTCGTCGGTGAGCGGGTCGATGGTATTTTTCTTCATGCGAGCCAAATAATTACAAATATCTTTTGACGAACCACTTACGTTTTCAGCCACGTATGTCTTTAAATTATTTCGGAAAGCAGTGGTTCAGCTTCCACGAAACCATTGTCATTAACATCTCCAGACCCAGGAAAGATTCTTGGACGCGATGGTCGCTGGTGCGAAGGTGGATTAACATCTCGAAAGCTTGGTTTTGCAAGATGTACACCCATGCATTGTGGTGAAGGAGACGGTTCACGAATGATTTGTGTAGGTGAAGGTCCTACAGCTTTGCAGGTTTTCGCATGTCTCTGCAAGTTATCGCGCCTAGCAAATGACAGTCCGCAATCCGTGCACTTGTGTACCACTCGATCTGTATTCATCGCACAGCCATACTTCTCGAACCTTCGTGCATCGAGGTTGTACACGAAGGTTTTATCGCAGAAGTGACTTGATTGAGGATATAATGGTTCAATAGATGGCATCGATGTAATTGAAGATGCCGACGAGGGTACCATGAACGACATCGATGGCGATATATGCAGCTCATCTGGGGCCGCTGATCGTATAACCAAAGACGAAGTCAAGACATCGCTTGCAGGCACACCATTAAATGCACGCTTCATCTTGATCTCTGTAGGAGAAAAGAATTACAGAATCAATACATCTGATAATCGAAAGTTATAAGGGATCTGTATCATATAAAATGGAATATACTTAGGTATATTTTCGAGTGTAAATGGTAATTCCTTACAGAACGTAATGGAAGAGCTGGTCATAAAAAATGCTTACCAGTTAGAATTCTAAGAAGGTCAGAAAAGAGAAGACTATCCGTCACATGTCGCATCAGACGAAGAACTGAGACGATGTGCGAATCTGTCCGCCTTATATAACCTCAGAGCCTGAGATTTAATGTGAGCAACAGCCAATCATGAACGAACAATGTCACGTGACCGCCATGTGACACACTTAAAATGATATACAACGAATGAGCAATGGCACGTTAGCGCCATGTGACAAACATTTAAAAAAATTTTATACGCATACATACTGGGACCAACGACAGCAAAACCCGTTCACCTGTAAGGTGAACTGTAGGGACAATACACCCTTGTGGTGTGTTGTGATTGTAATTTAATTGTTTGTTTTCAGACACTCAGGAAAACGAAGAGATGCTAACGATACCTACACACGTGCCTATACACATACACGCACACACTCATGCGTACCTACACACACACATACACATCTACACAAGGAGTCCGAAATATTTCAAGTTTCAGACTGACTCCTGTTGTCGGACAGACCCCTCAAAAGACTGACCCTTAAATTACCCCTAATGTCCCATAAATCGCCCCTAATTGACTCCCAATTTACTTCTAAATGACTCCAAAATGACCCTTAATAACCCCAACATGACTCCAAATGACCCCCAAATGACTCCATAGGTACACATTTCCATAATATTTAAAAAAAATATATACTTCAAAATTATTCCCAGCAGTGTTAAAGTGCGGTACCTGCAGTGCTTTGGTGACGATTGGTGAGAGATAAATGTAAACAAATATGTAGAGTGAAAGACAAGATGAAATGAAAGAGAGAAACCAAACAACAAAAAATGGGAGGACTTGGAGAAAACCTATGTATTGATATAGAGAAAGAGAGAAGTTAAAGAGAGAAAGTGATGGAATTAGAGACGAGAGAGTTGGAATGAAAGAGATTGAATGAGAGAATGAAAGAGAGGAAACAGAGAAACGAAAGAGATGGAATGAAAGAGAAAGGAGAAAACGGGATGGAATGAAAGAGAAAGAAGAAAACGGGATGGAATGAGAGAGAGAAAGAGATAGAATAAGATAAAGATATTGAATGAGGGAGGTAACAGAGAGAAACGAAAGAGAGGGTCTGGAAATGTAGTTGAGAGACTTTTAACATGTTTCCGCAATACTCTATGTACAATTTCGACACAAAAAAATTAATAATAATTTTAATATAGAATAAAAATACAGATATACGATTTGACATACCCTATGCATTTAATCCAATATGTCTAACAGAAACATACATATATACTTGACGAAAATTAGTGGACGTTACTGCCGAGCACCTTCGGATACGTTCGACAAACTCGAGTCGAAGTGTACCGAGCATCCCCTAAGTAGAACCGAAGATTGCCGAGCTCGTCCGAGACGATCTGGAGCCATCTAGCCGACCAGCCTCACAAGCTGCTGCGGCTTCCATTTAAAATACATTATGCCAGACTCGCCATAATACCACTACTACTCTTTTTTAAAAGGTTTTTGATATATGTCTACCTTACCCGTCCTCTTCCTGGTTAGTGGTAGGTAGGCGGAGGTTGGAAGGGAAGTTGTGGCGGTACAAGAACCTGTCGCAAGCATTCACTTTTACTTTCCTAAGTTAAATTTCTGCCGCTTTTTAAACCTTTGGGGAACTATGAAGGCCATCTCGCGGAGGCAACGTTGGCTAATTTAAAGACCGTAGGCGAGTCTTACCCTATCAAGAATGTAATATGAAGTAAAATATAACGGTTTTATTATGCAGAATAATTGAGGGTAGTTGTAAGTTCCCAGGTTTTTTTGCTTTTCTTATCTCAGGCCAGTTCACATGTAATAAATAACCCAAACCTTATACTACCTTATAGTGGAGCACAATTATATTTTAATCACAAAACACCAAGCCAGAATGGAAGACAATGTGCAATCCAGTAATAAAATGTGATTGATTACATGAACCGAATAAGGTTTCCATAAACTTTAAATCATTAAAAATTTTGTTTACTTTCAAATAAAAAAAACCCAGAGTCTGGTGCATGTGATATCGAAACAAGTTTTTGGAAATTTTTTAAATAGCTTGGAGAGGTATTTTACTAGTTTCTGTTACTTAGCTGGAGAATCTGTGCTAATACCTACTCCAAATATTTTGGCTTTCAAAACACGATACAGTAAAATTTGTTTCCCGGACTTTAGTTGAATTTCTGAGGCTTTTTATTGAAAACAATTTCTGTCACCTGCTGAGATTTTGGCGGGAAAACTTCTGGAAGTGTGTGTTCTCTGTGTCCTCCTGTGTGTATGTAATACACATACGTAGACAGCTAAGAAATTCATGATTTTGGGTAAAATATTAAAGGAATGAAAGAAATTTTTTCTACTGTACTACAGTTCTCAAAGCTAATAGGTATAAGTAGTACACTTTTCTCTTAAGTTGTAGAAGCGGTATGGTGGGAATATTTCATTTTCTTAGAATCCAGCAAACAATTTATGGTTTTAGGTCACATTATACATATAAATTCACTATTTTCAAGGATAAGTTGAAAAAATACCACACACATTCTTCTAAATTTGTATGTGTTTTACAGCGAGAAAGAGAAGCCACATGTCTTTACGGCCTACAATTGACAACCCCTTCACGGGAAATTCGACTAGAAAATGACAGGCGAGACATCTTACCCCTTCTGGACGTAAACGTGAGGTAGTGCAGTATCGTTTACGCTATAATATGCTACATGTTTATGCTTGCCAATAAATCGCGCATTTCATTCGCGTGTAAATCATGCCTGCTCTCTGTCGAGCTGGCTAGCTGGCGTGCATATAAGCACAGGAGAGTTTCCTAAGTAAAAGCGCCATACGAAAATTCGCAGACTAGGTTGGAAATGGAAACGCATAGAAACTGTAACGTCTATTACTGTTCCCTAGCGAAATGGTATTTAACAATATTTGTTAATATTTATAGTAACTACAGTTTTTAATGCCAAATGTATCATCTTAAAGAGAGTTTCTTTACAAAAAATCACTGGTAACGTAAATTTTACATGACAACTGCAACAGTGTTGCTCTCTTTATCGCATTATTAAATTCATTGCCGACAGTAGATACAAATTTATGTTCAAAAATATGCAAAAAATATATTCTCCTATGATACTGGGACACAGTTCTTGTCATGTATCAATGGTGTAGTGCTACAATAGAATGCAGGCTTTGAATTAGTTATCTGGATTTTTGCATACTCTATGTCTTTTATTGATAATACATGTTATGTCAAGAAGCTACATGTTTACCTGAACGGTTGTGCAACGCAAAATGATTTTACGTAAATAACATGTACGTAATTTCAAATATTTTACGTAAATAACATGTATGTAATTTCAAACATTTTACGTAAATAATATGTATGTAATTTCAAACATTTTACAAATGCCTGGTAACACTGAAATTTGCTAAGGGAGTGGCCAAAATTAAAGTGAGAAGGGTAATTAACTCGATTCCGTGAAGTATAGGCTATTCACGGCAAATTGAGCACTTTTTGAATCCCTCTCATTTCGAATAATAACCAAATTCATTTTATTGTAGACTTAGACGTTTACTATAGTGTCTGGTGAAATATATACACTGTGTTTGTAACTAACACGGTAGTATTTATTTTACAAAGTGGTGGAAGGGTAAAAAATGTGTGATGGAAAAAAAGTAACTAGGGCCTCAATAGTGCTCACTTATCAGTGAACAGTCATTATAAGGAAATATCTCTACATTATTGACGTCAATCATATCTCATACAAACATTACAGTGTAATTATTTTATTTGGCTGGTTGGAGAAGCCTAAATTATTTGCGACTTCAAAACACGACCCCTGCAACAGGCTGTGCACGATTAACTGCGTGCCAACATTTGAAAAATGTCACAGCTTCGACGTACATATGTATAGTCATAGCGCGCACTGATTGGCGCACGCCCAGTAAAGTTGGCAACGACGGATGGAAATTAGTTTCATGTCTCAGCATTGAAATAAGTAAAAAGTCCCAAGTAAACCTTTGGGAATACAGAAATCATTTAATTTGCTTCCTGATTGTTTAAAATCATATAGGCGTAGAAATTAATAAATCTGTAGAGTATTTACTTTCCAAATAATTTCACAGTTTTACTTGACCGACGCATGAATAAAGTGACAAAGCCGATAGCAATGATAATTTTACATTATGGCGAGAGAATACACAATGTGCATACAAGTAGGTGTGAAGCAGAGCTTACAGTAGTGCTTATTGTGAATTATTTACCGTGAACAGCCTATACATGCAGCGAAATATGGCCGCTGATGTGTTTGCCCGTCAGCGGAACCCCGAGTGTACGCCCCCGCAGTATCCGACGACGCGCAGTTTTGACTCCCGGAGCGCTTCCCGCGGCCCGGAGTGCTCCGGGCTGTCGTTTCCGGTCGGGTCCCGGAGGAGGCAGAGCGCCGACTCCGGGGTTCAACGCGCCGTGTGATGCGTATCACGTGTTCACTGGACCCGGCCGGCCTGGAAATATGCTCCTATTACTCAGCGGAAGTAGAGGAGAGGTGTTGGGCGTGATGAGGAGCGGGTGAGAAAGAGGGGTGGGAGGGGGTGATCAATCACCCACGGTGACCCCACGACACCCCGTACCAACCTCACCTCCTTACAGGAATGGACCCGCCACTACACATTTTTGTCCCATCGCGGGAGAATTAATATTCTCGCTCGTTAGGTCACATCCTACATTAACGCGCCTTTTATCATTTTTTTTTTTTTTTTTCAATTCTGTCCTAAAAGCAACCTTTCATATAATTCCCTTATAATAACTGCTAACCGAACAAGTAAGCGATGTAATTTTTTTTTATTGGGGTAACTGATTTCGTAATCGTTGAGGGCAATCTCTGTGACCAAACATGTAATGGCGTTATCTTCGGACTAAACGTTATCAAGTTCGAGACCCAAATAAGCAATGTATCTGTTAGCTGTCGGGTGTAAAATTAGGTTAGTTATGTTTTGGCTTACTCTATCAAGCTTACCGACATATAGTGAATGGTCATTGTAATTATTCACACAGCATTTTCGAGGCCATTGAAACTTTAGCCAAAATCACGAATATGTAGCTGGCTTGTATTATACTTTACTTCTTACACAAACCAAACATTCAGACTTCTGATACATACACTGAAAACTCCCGAAGCGTCATTAAGCGACCTTATAATTTAATTTTACTTATATTTGTTGAATCATATGACGGTCACGCAAAACAGCTCGTGTCATGAGACTCTCATACAAACTCGAATCTGAGTTCTATGTATGTAGCTTGTCCGTGTGCATAGATACAAGTTTATTTATATACATGTGGTAAAACATATGATGTGGTCGTTTATCCTCGCAGTCAAATGTTCAGGATAAAGAAGTTGGAGAGAGGGAGAAAGAGAGATAATGCTATGTGAAATATTTTTAATGCGTCAGCTATCGTTGAAAATAAATTAGAATAATGTATTTCAAGAGAAGTTTAGAGCCCAGGAGTTCAATACCTAGACCCCAACATAATACAGGGTTTAGCGGTGTCTACTGGTCAACGCACCTTGTAACGCCTCCCAACGACCACGACTTGCGTAGTAAACATCCTTATATGCTACATTGATAATAATAATCAATATTGGAACCATAAAATTATCGCGATAGACACGTCAAAGAACGGCAAATATTACAACGTGCATAATTAATTTCTGTGTGACTAATGCAATTTGGGCCATTACTAAGAAACTTTAATCAGTGGTACCCGCTAGCAATACTTGTTGCTATTCTGAAGAAATGTTGAAAATCATAATCATGATAATATTTTGAGTAATGAAATGCTCAAGAGTTTTGACGCTATATTGCCTCCCAGCAGCAAATGATTTTGGGGGAAACATTTTGGGGGAAACATTTAGAGTCCATTAAGGAGTACCCTGTAAGTCATATCGAGTGAGTTAGCAACTTCTACCTATTCGTACTTGTTTAACCAGCAGATTACAACCTAACGCTAAAACATAATATTTTTCCACTTGACGTACAAGAGACGCCAATATTCATTGTAAAATAAAATTGAGGTAAAATTGCCTTACATGTAAGGGAAGCTAATTACCTCTACATGTAAGGAAAAATTACATATAAAATGTGGAGTAAATTTACATAACAAGTAAGGTACTATTCCCTAAACGTACGGAAAAAGTACACGACAAAAGTGGGGGAAAATCCCATACATGTAAGGTAATATTAACTATATTGTATGATGAATATAAATAAAAAATAACACGGGATGTTAATATTGTTATTTATTTATTACATTTTTCCTCTGACGAAGAGTAACTGAAACCTCATTTCTAAAATCCTCAACACTTGCTGGAGGGTGGGCGCGAATTACGGACCTCTGTCACGATAGGCCGATGCGCTACCCACTACACCACGACGTCAACATGACAGCACGAGTGAATTTTTTCTTCCGCCCGTCCTCCCACTTAACTGTTGAGACAATGCTGAAGAGATGAACGCGTCGTAATGTAGTTTTCCCATTCATTTATGGGATTTTCCAACCGACCGCTATGTACGTGAATTTTACTCCAGAGTATGGTAAATATACCTTACATGTAAAGAGACAGCTTGTATGACTACAAATTAAAATTTAATTTTAAGGTAGAAAATATAAATTATACAATTATCAAATAGTTACAAATCGACTTGGAGATCCACGCGTCTTAAGGTGATTTTCCCATCCGTGCATGGGATTTTTTAACTACCACGTACGTGAATTTTACTCCTGAGTGAGGTTATTTTACCTTGTATGTAAGGAAAACTATATTTCCCACACAAGTTTGCGAATATTACCTTACACTACTCACGTCATTTTACCATTATTTTTTACAGTGTTCCGTTAAGACCTCTGGGTTAGACAACAAGAGTTAAGTAGAGTAAGATTTTATAAAAGCCTCTGGATTATAATAAAATCAAGCATCAGATGTGAGATAATATTATTATGGGCTGGTCCTCGGTCCAGAATACTGCCTGGCTCTTGTTACTTTTGTTGAATGACCGGCGAGACTTGTACGAAAGATATCATAGCAGTTTGCATATGTACAAGCATCATTACGGGCTGCTGATTCATCTGATATATGAATGTCGTTCTGACATCTGAAAGTTTTTTCCAGTTCACAAACTGAAAATTTTAAACTCAAACATAAGACCTGCACACATATTCAGGTTTCATCCACAATTTCCAATCCTGGAACCGGTGCCCTGTAATTCAGTATTTCTATCAACTTTGCTGTCGCCGTTGTTATTTTCAGCCAAAAAATGTTTTATCTCATTCTTACCTTCATAGTGACAAGACTCGCAAGCAGTGAGGAAGTTTCAATATTTCACTACCCATTACTTACTTTTTAATGGCAGGTTTTTTTTTTTCGCAGGCATCACGAAATAATTAACACCGTAAAGCTACTGTTAAATTAATTTAGAACTGCAGAAACACCTTTCAGACCTGCTTAATTAAGGCGGCCGCCCACCCGATACTTGAAACGTGTTGGTGTGGATCTGTAATCCCAGTAGTTCTAGTAAATCAGTAAACTTGCACCCAAAATACTTATCTACGAAAAGAAAACACACTTCGAAATAGTCATGTGTGGTACTTTCTCGAGACATCACCTGAATTGGAAATATTTTTTTGCTGATACTCCATTACAGAGTTGAAAACTGCTTTTTCAGTCTAATGTTTCTCAAAATATACGATACGGATTCATTCCTAAATACGATGGAGGAGTGCACTGAATTTTTAAACAGTGTACGCAAGTTCACAACTTTGCTCATAGAGGCGACATCGCTTTACATGCGCCGGCCTGCGTCGACCGTAGAGCTTCATCGATTATCGCTTCACACACACACACACACAACCCTCACCACGCGGCAGCATTAAAGACTATTTTATCCTTAAGTCCCAGGCGATTAATAGGAAAGTAACACCAAAGTTTCGTTTAACAGAATGGATTTCAGTGATCAAACTCGTACATTTCTGCTCATATTTTCAATCAGCGCCTAAGCGTGATCAGTGACAGACGTCCCCATCTGTAGTCTATGTAATCCTCAAGTTCAACAAATAACTTCAACAATACACAGTTTTGTGTTCAGCAAGGTTATATTGAAAAATCAATTCGTGATGAAATATGACAGAAATCTACCCCGCCAGCAAACACGACATTTGAAAACCGTAGTAAAAATAATGATACGACTTCTTAAAAGGTAATGTAAAACAAACTTGTAAAGTTTGAAATAGCGAGTTACTTCATGGAATTGGATTACAACACCTACATTACACATAGAAGACTAATCTCTTCGGCAATATAATATAATCTTTAATATAAAAGTGTGCTTACAAAGATAACGAATTTTAATTACAGAAAATTAATATTGTGGCAATACTGATTAAAGAAAGGAGAATTATCCGCCCACCCGGGACAAAAATAAATGTACTTTTAGAACGTAGCCGGAACGCCTCGTACCGTATAAATACGTCGATACGATGTGACGTAGTATAAAACTAACTTCTTATGATATCATCCTGTGGCAGATATACTCATATAGGCTGTTACCGGTAAACTGAGCACTTTTGAAAGCCCGGCTAAAAATATAATTGCATGCACGTTGTATTCTTTCGCCACATGTCAAATTAACACTGCTTTGGGCCCGGTCACTTTAGTTACACGCCAGTCGAGTAAAACTGTAACATTTTTTAGAAAAGTAACAATTTTACAAATTTGCTCATTCTTACATTTAGTTAAAAGTATAAAACAAGGAAAGAGGAAAAAATAATTTAAGTTATCACAAATGGTCACCTAACACTATTTAAGTTATCACAAATGGTCACCTAACACTATTTATTCGACGTTGAGACATAGATCTCTTTTCCCTCCGTCGCGTTATTACTAACTTTACTGGGTGCATGCCACTCAGTACACTCATTAAATTGTGTGCAGGTTGGAGCAGTGACTTTTTTAAGGTTGATTTCAGAAGTGCTCACTTTATCTTGAGCACATGTTTAAATCAAGAACACTGCGACCTGCACGAATATGGTGTCCCGCCTATTTTCACAAATCCGAATCTTCAATGGGCGACAAATCAGCTGATTGAAGAGGGAACGAAATTGCTTATACGTGAAGTAATTATTTCTGGCTGGCACGCCAGTATACGTCAAAAGTTAGTTGTCTTACTGTAAACTGGTTCCTTAGTAACCTGTCAGGAAAGATAGTACATGGGACACAAAATGTCTTCCGCGTACTTTCGAGCATTCCAGTGATTCTAGCATCACTACAAGTACCAAAGACAAATGATACGCGATAGCTGCTCAGATCTTCACGGCAGTTGTATGGGATCTCTGCAGCTGTATGCTGGCAGAGAATTTGTAGTGCTAACCTGCGGCGCTCCAAAGTCCAGCTAAGTAATCATACATTCCCAAATAAAAGCATGATTTATAACCAAATATACTATGTCGCCAGTTCTTAGCATTTAATGTTGTTCTCTTCTTAGACCACTACATAAAAATGCGGCAATGTTGAAGCGTCAATGTCAAAACTCGTGGAGGAGAGGGGCATCGAGATAGTAGATTTGTCTGTTCTAGGCGTCTGAGAATGCTTTTGGTAGATATAAGATGCTTTAGTGAAGGTGACACATGTCAGTGGACGATGGACACATTGAAACAATTGGCTCTCTCCACGCCTGAAATTCAAAAGGTTCTCCTCCTGGTCATCTGTCGATGTCATCCAAAACTGATCAGCTGTGGATGGGCACCTTCACATGTCCTTTGTTCGCTCCGAAACAAAATCGGATTCTGAAGTGCGAACGGACCCGATGACGGGAAATTCAATACGCATCAGACCTTTCTCTCGCACCCGTATTACAAGGTATCTCTCAAACTGCTTCAGTTTTTGGCGTGGCTATTTCACACGTCTTCTCGCTACGCCTGGTAAATGTGCTATCACTACACGTGAGCTGTTATGAAGTCTGTTCACGTGCACTAGAATACGAGCGATTGCTCAGCCCACACGCAAGAAACTTAAAATTGTTTACACATCAATCGATATGCCTGTATAGCAACTTTTGAGGTTACGAAATTATTTTTAATATTTTTATGATAGTAAATTTACGTGGACCATGACGGATATTCTATGAAAAGAAACGTAAAATGCTTTAAAACGGGACTGTTGAGTACGTAATTCTTATCAATTTGTCTTTCAACGTGGAAGGGGGCGAATAAAAGAAAAAAAAAAGGGGGGGCAGAGTCCTTAGTGTACAGCAGGCGGGAAGATAGGCAGCTACAACACAAGACGAACCGTTAAAAATTTCGTTCTATCCGCAGACGTTCTTCGTTTAGCTCATGTGTGCTATTTTATACGTGTAATAATGAATTGACGTCAGAAGCGAGTGGAATAAATCAGCATATTAATAGGAATAACCTTGAAAACATTCTTAGATGAGCTTCGGAAGGTTTCCTCAAATTTCGACAAGTTTAATATCCTCTGAGAAATGTATGCAATGTCATCCTCCGAGAAATGTATGCAATGTCATCCTCCGAGAAATGTATGTAGTGTCATCCTCCGAGAAATGTATGTAGTGTGATCCTCCGAGAAATGTATATAGTGTCATCCTCCGAGAAATGTATATAGTGTTATCCTCCGAGAAATGTATATAGTGTTATCCTCCGAGAAATGTATGTAGTGTCATCCTCCGAGAAATGTATGTAGTGTCATCCTCCAAGAAATGTATGTAGTGTCATCCTCCAAGAAATGTATGTAGTGTCATCCTCCGAGAAATGTATGTAGTGTCATCCTCCGAGAAATGTATATAGTGTTATCCTCCGAGAAATGAATGCCGTGTCATCCTCCGAGAAATTTATGTAGTGTTATCCTCCGAGAAATGTATGTAGTGGTATCCTTTGAGGAAATTATACATTTTAATATTAGGTTAATCTTAGGAATTTTTTTCGATTTTCCCTTTCAGACATTTATTTTCACTGTTAAAAGGAATAAACGAGAACATGAATAAACGTTAAATTTAAGCCTCAATTTTTTTTTTACATAAAGAATGGTTTTTTCACTACAAAGTTGCTTAATATACTGTTTTGTACTGTAGAGGGCTTAAGTTTCTAAAACACACAGTGATAAACTAGTTTTTAATAAATCCTGTTGTTATTAATCCTTCCTCTATCGCAAATTCCGCTTCAGTTTTCATTTGTCGCAGCTATCTTACTCGGGAGTAGGATCCTATAACTTGACTTAATGAAGCCCGACATCCCATCAACGATGGCCAAGGTCACAGGCATATTTTGATGCGTCAATGAGAGCCGTTTTATTTTGGCTTGTGAACCAGGAAGATTGCCTCCTCCTATCTCATAAATTGACGTATCCTTCCCAGGGAGGAGGCAAGTTCGGCAATATTTGTATCGCTTACAGCTCCTCAGCGCCAACAAGGCAACGTGGTGTAGGAGGGAGAGGGTGAGGCTGGGGGAAGGGGACTATACACGCTGCCAATCTGCGGAGACACGTTAAGTCGCCATCTTTACTATGTATTTTACTTCTAGCCATCCCCGGGGGAGGGGGGAGGGATGGGGATGGAAGGACCAAGGAGGAGAGGAGCCGGGCAGGGTGGAGCAGGAGGGGTGTCTGAGGGAACGAAACAGGATCAATAACTGTAAGGGGGAAAAGATGGAAAGGGAAGGGAGGAATCCATTCCGTGAATCCCACGTTGGTACCTGCGCTCCTGTTGGCGTCTCCTTCGGAGGCGCGCGAAGACCGCAGATACGTTCGCCTTGATCCTGTGACGACCTCCATCCCTCCCGCCTCCCTCCGAGCGTTTCCAACCATCCCACTACTCTCCTATCTCTCTCTCTCTCTATCTCTCTCTCTCTCTCTCTCTCCTGTAGCCCAAATTCGATCAAGACTCGCGCCGGGAAACACCATATCCAACTCCCCCCTCCCCTCACCACCCCCACTTCCACTCTTCCAGGCGGGTTGCATCGCACACCTCTGCTTGCCACCTCCGAGGTAGAAGCTTCTGTAACAGGCAGGTATCCGCCGACGAAACACCAACAGCCTCACACACTCGGCTGACGCGACCGCTAACTTTGCTACTTGTAATGTAAAACGATCAAAATAATAATTTTGTACCTAAAACTAACGTATTTTGCTTCGGAAGATAGTTACAAAATCTTCTTTTTACTCATGAAGAAATATACATATGTTCATAATTATCAGTCCAATAAATACAGTTCTTAAATCGAATTTCGGCCAAGAAAATTTAATGACTAGCACCTCTTAACTTTTATTACTCCGCTGATTTGAGATGTGGTGTCACCTTAAGAGATAAATGTATTAACGTTTTTTTTTGCAAAGAAGATTTAAGGGAGTACTTTTTTTAGCACTATTAACGAATTAAAAATTTGTCATTGTTTATCCAAGTATTTTTCTTATTTTCTTTAAAATGTATTAATTAAATTAGGTTATTCTTATGCGGCATATCGTAAATAGCTCATGCCGTAACTTTATAAACACCCTTTTTATAAACTCAGTGAGAGTAGAAAAAATATATTACTGAATGATAAAGCCTTTGTAAACATTAATCCCCAGTATTTTAAATTGAGAATGTATTTAAAATGTTTATTAACATACTAGTACTAACCCTTATTCACGATTTCTCTATGCCGTCTCACTGCATATATAACCATAATTTCAATTATTGTACTTTAGTGATGACGATAATACTCAGATTAGACATCCCATGTAGTCTTCAAAGCAAATCTGCTATGCACGAAATTCTCATTTTTATGCATTTTGCTTGGCAAATTACCTTAACTTTTTTTTTAAGTAGAGAATCTCATGTTATTTTTCGCTCACTGCAACAATTCGGGTTTCAATCTGCAAATTTCTTTATGCGCTACGCTGAGTACAAGACTTTTATTATTAATCTTGTATCTCTCTCATAAAGTGCGTGATTCTTAGTAGTCCATTAAAGTGAAAGATTAACTCTGTAGTGAGCTGACTAACCCAGTACTTGCAGTAAAAAGTAGTGAATAGAACGTGAGTGTAAAACATTCAGCTCGAAATGTTTGCCCGTACTATTCCTTTTTTAAAACACTCCCCGCCGGAAAGAAGCTAATTTAATTAGAAATGAGAGTGACATTTTTGCCACTCATAACTCAAGGGGCACTTGTCTGAAGCATACATGACATTTTCGAATATTTACACCGGGCAAAACAACGCTTAATAAACGGAGGATGGGTAGTAACATGTTTGTTTTATATTCCTGAGTACCATTCAGTTACATCCCTGGATATTTAGGTATTTTACTACCCTATTCTTGGAGAGTATACACGTTGAATATTATAAACATTTTTTTTTTTAGATTTCTCTTTATTTTTAAACATTGGTATAGACACTTTTTGTACAGATATTGAAAACTTGGAAACTGAAAATATTTCACTTGAAAATAACGTTCGCAAATGAAAAAAGTCATTGCGAGTCAGAATGTTGTAATCATATTTTATAAATAAAATAAAAATGTTCTAATTTGAAACATACTGTAACATTTTCTCTCTCTAAATTCGGTGGGATAAACCAAGTTAGATAAGGGATGAAGGTCTTAATTAAATAAGAGAGATAATTATTCCTAATTTCATTAAAAATAATTACAAACGAAATTCTCTGAACTGGAAATCTCACAGTAAATTGATAGGTATCATTTACTGTTTATAATTAATGACTTCAATTAATAAAATTTATAATTGCCTAAAATATATTAATGAAATTTAATAATTAAAAATCAGTCCCAACAGGCAGTGTTTCAAACTATTCAATTATTTTATAGATAAATGTCCATAATTGACAGTTGAAATATTTACAATAAAATCCGTATTAAATGTTCACTCAGTCCCACCTATAATTCAGTCCATGTACCGCCAGTCCGCAATGTTCTAGACTTCTCCGAGCGTCCTCACGCACAATAGGTTTCACTCGCCGGGTTTCACGCCCTATCGTGCATTCACACCCAAGAACACTCGTCCACCGCCGTTATCTCAACACAACTTCGGTCGCGCACTGACCAGATGGCCTCCACCAAAGACTACTGGCCGCTGGGCCGCGGCAGTGTATACATTGTCGCAGGCCGTCACCCAGAATTTTCGTGCGCTTCTTACATGTGTCGGATTTTTCAGCGGAGGGGAGGAGGGTGGCTCGTGACGCCAGCCAGTCACCAGAATATTCTTACGTCGTCGCAACATTCATCAGCATCTCCAGCAGGGGGAGGAAAGGCTGTGACATCACCTAGTCTCGCCCCTGTCCATAATTCTCGAGCTTCCCGGAAAACGTTTTGGGGGGGGGGGGGGGCGGTGGCGGGGAGGTAACGATCTCGTCGTTTCGGTAAGCGGGGAGGATCGAGTAGGTCAACCCCCACAGCGCCAGACAGCCTATACAGCGCCAGCTGCAGCACGTAATAATACTTTTTAGTCGTGCGATGGTTTCCGCGTTCGTATTTGGATTAATACGCTGCTTTCAAGATGGGGGCCAGTTCCTTTTAATCTTTAATTTGAAAGAGGAAACTATGAAATAGGCACCCGATGAACGACCTGATTCCCAAAGTTACTTATTATAGCGTCCACACTCAAGACCACTATGAAATCCGTGACCTTCTCGATGCTATCCAGCCGAACAAATTTGAGGCAGAAATGAAATCACAATTGGTGTTTGTGTGTTTCATGATGGGCACAGTACAGTTTCAGACCTAAAATTATGAAACGCGAAGTTATTTCTTGCGATAGTTCTCTTACCTCGATGGTTTATTATGCAATAAATTAGGGAATAAAAATGTTTATTTTAAGAAGGATAATATTTTTCACAATATGAAGGCAAAGTAATCCATGGGGAACCAAACTTGTCTAATTCCTAGAGAACTTTGTGGTTCATCAAAAGAAGCAAAGTGCAATTTTTTGCTGACACCGGGTTCAAAATATGGGGTCTTTTGTCACAAGACAGATTTAACGGGAGGCTCAAAGTGCGTAGTTTGTTGAAACTGCCGCCTAGATGGTGCTGCTGTGTAAAGGTAGACTGGGGGAGGGGTAACGAAGGAGGCGATGCAGGCTCGGACTTATGGTGCCACGCCATGCACGCGGAAAACTGTGCGTTGTTGCCAAGTCGTCAGCACCTGCCGAGAACAGAGTATGTCCAACCACCCAGCGACAACCATGCTGTACTTTGAACGACTCGCGGATCAGCGTGTTATCAAGATGAACTGGCGCTACCAACTACCCAACTCGCTTGTCCTTGAAAACTGTCTGAAAAAAACTCATGGGACTTTCACCGGTAGCCCTACACATAATGGAGCTTCGTATACAATTATCATATTCATGCACGTTCATTAGCTGACCTGTAAATAAAAATAGTAACCTAATAATTTTTTCTACTCGAAAACCTGAAATAACATCGTCCACTAAAAAGTACGCTAAAATCGTGGGTATTGGTCAAAATGTAAACTTTGAGCCTCGTTAACCAGAATAAAACATGAAAATTTAATATTCTGTAAAGAAATTCAATAATTTTATCGCGCCGTTTTGTGGCTACACACTAACATTACAAAAAACGTGTACATATTTGCCAAATTACCTGTCACATAGCCTTTTTCTTTAACACCTAAAGCATATTTATGAAAATGGAGGATTATTGAGGATTGGTGAGGAGGATTAAGGAGGATTTGTGATGATTGAGGAGGATTGGAGAGGAGGAATGAGGATTAGGAGGATTGGTGAGGAGAGGATGGAGGCCCACCGACTAAACAGCCAATAGCAATTGGCGTCAGTCGTTTGCTGGGGATGGAACGATTGTGACTAATTAGTGGTTTAGGAATGAGTATGAGAATAATGTGATATGTTCTTAGAGTTTTAAAATTTTTAACATTTTTTTGTGATTTTTCTCTGTTTTGTAGTATTAGAAGGGGGTTGATGTTTAGGGATGTGGGATGAGTGTGTGGTTAACGTGATATGTTCTTAGATTTTCTTGAATTTTTCCTTTTTTTTTTTTAATTTTTTTGGATTTTTGGATTTTTTATACTAAGGATTTATTTAGAATGCTTAAAATTTTAATAATTAATTAAAATAATGCATTTTTTGGGATTTTTAAAAAAAATTTCTGTGAGTTTTTTATTTATTCATTTATTTTTGAATTTTTAACGTCAAAGGCCAAAGATCACCTGGACACAATATGGTGGTCGTGTGACCCGAATAACAGAGCAGGAAGTCCGGAATCCAAGATGGCGGCCGAAATCCCGAATTCCTGCTCTTAGGCTTATATACCGGGAAAAAACGATGACTTACTACTCATCTCGGCACAGTGGCCATTATGTTTAGCGATTCAGTCCCCCGGGTGCCATGTTTGTTTACATTTTTACCAAATAGGTCGAGCTAGTATTGCGCAGATTACTCCTTTAGTCACCCAAAGATGTCACCACAAATAAGGACGAAGCTTCCATGCATAAAACCAAGGAATATTTCATTAACGATATACATCGTGGCACCTGAGGCTACGTAATGCGATAAGAGCCGCCCAGCATCTCAGTTAATCACAACTGACCTCCATGACTTCTCGCACCAACCATACTGGCCACTTTACAGTTCACACAAACTGCCATCATAATCCCCATACCGGCTATTCCTATGAACCGTACCGACCAACCATGGTATTGGTGGTATGGTTCGTCGATATGGTCTGTGTGTTTCGTCGGTATGGTTGGTATGTTGGTAAAATTATATTTTGTGTGAACTATAAAATTGTCGGCTTTCTTTGTATGATATGTGCGTGGGGTAATTTGTGGGTAACAGATTCCTGGCAGCTCTCGTCGTCATTCTTAAGTGACGAGATCTACGTCGATGAGGGCAAGATTCATATATTGTATGCATGGGGATTTCAGCTTAACGAGCATCAGAGGCTTGGAAGACTCTACTTTCCCTCCGTCATTACCAACATTTCTGGACACACGCCAGCCAGCGTGCCCGCTACAATATATGCAGCAGTGCAGTGACATTTCTCGAAGGTTTGTTTTACAAGTTCGCTCAGATAACCGTGAACAGCCCATACACACAAACGCTGTGTATGAAATAGTTACTACAACATTAAAATTACAACTATTCCTTACTTGTAACTCTACACTGTAAAAACAATTGGTTAATTTTACTGCGAAATGCTTTGTAATTTTACAAATGTTTGTAACAGTTCAAAGGTATCTCGTGTAAAACTACAAGGGCCGTGTTTGTAATAGACCCCAAGAAATGTTTGTACTATACTGACCCGTTTCCATGAGCTTCCTGCGGATCCTTAGAATTAAGTATATCCTAGTACCTAATTTTACGCATACGACATAGTTTGTTCTTAATTTCTTGCAATTTGCATTTAAATCACACGCATTTGCTGTATTACACAACAAATATATTAACATCACTTCTTGTACAGTACATCAACAAAGTAGGCCTGCTCGTGCTTTGTTTCATGTATGGTAACTATAACTGCGCTGTCGCAGTACACCTCACACGCGGTAAAACCCACAACAGCTGTTTCACACTTCTTTATCTGAAGACATTATAACCTTATTTGTACGGTGCATACATAACTGGCAAATTTAGCTGCACGCGCATACTGCATTTTCCTTTTTACAGACTTCCTTTTGTTACATAACGGCAGTTGTTTCTACGTTTTGCTTTTCCCATTCTATATCTACAACACTCGCACGCGGCCGTCAACTTCTCGGAGCGCAGCTGGGATTGCAAACGAACGAGCGAGGGCATAATCGCTCAAGGCCGCTCGGTCGGCACTAACATACGTGGCAACTGCGCCAGCCCGCCCTACTTCCCCGCTTCTTTCAAGTTGCGCGCGCACCGACCAACACGTCGCCCATTACTCCGCAAATATTTCGTTTACGTCCTGACGTATTACACCCTTTCCTGTAAGAAATACAGTTAAGCCACCACTGAATTTTCCAATGGTTTCATAGTAACGAAGTTCGCTGCTTGATTTCTAAACCATTAAACTGTATAGCCTGTAACGCGCAGCGGATTTAATATTTAAACTTATGATATAACGCACTTTAAAAAAGGAAAACATTATTTTCGTCTTGCAGCACGTTCTTCGTTTTCAAAACACGTATTATGGTTTTTGTTTTATTGCTTAGTCATGTAAACTGACTGCGTAATGAGACTTACAATATTGCATGGAAATCCCCATCTCTCACATACTGTTCCTGTCTATTGAGCCGGCCCTTAAGAAGGCCCGTAAGAACAAGGGTGCTGGCGTGTAAAAATGTAATATTACATAATACTCTATAGTGTGGGATATTCACGATCAAGCGAGCAATTTTAAAAGCCCTCTCATTTGGAATAATATTCAATAAATATATTTTATGCGGTGGAATATATAGGCCTACACTGTGTTTATTACTTACATGACAATATTAATTTAAAAAGTAGATAAAGGATAAGATAAAATCACAGTAAAAAGTAACTAGGGCCTCAAAATTGCTCACTTTACCATGAACAGCCTAAACGCATATTCTCGTGTTGTTTATTTAAATGTAATTTATTTTGTTTTAAACAGCGTTCTACATGTGAAGGTTACATGTGATTAAGAAAATCCATATTTTTCGCGTTATCACTCAGTAAAATCACAATGTTACTGTTTTGTAACACGCAAATGAAACAAACAAAATTATAATTCAAATAGTCCTAAAACAATTGTTTAAATTTGTTTTATTTTATAAATAGTAAAGTTGTTTTATAAAAATTCAGAAACGTTTATCAATCAAAAACATGTGACATTTTTTCTATTACGGACAGCAGACATTTTGCTCTCTGAGATAAGATACATACCTTGAAGAAGGTAAAGACGATTTTTATTTCAATGTGAACTGTATCATTCTTGCAAGGAAGTCGATTTCTATAATTTGAATGTTCATAAACGGAACATCTGTAATATTTGTCATGTAGAAAGGAACAGAGAATGGAACTATTTTACTTTTTAATCGAGGGGAATTACTTCATATAATGTCTGCCGGGTGAAAGGTGAATTATTATTATTTCAGTATTCTTGAAGTCTTGTTACTCACCAGTAGTAACGGGTTATGAATCGTTCCCTAGATATGAAACAAAGACAGGAAGAGCAGTGTATTAGTGATCGGTGGTGGCGATTGACAAAGTAGTTTGGAAACCAGGCAGGGCGACTGTTACAAACATCATGAAGACAAAAGCTGGGTCCATCAATGAACTCGGAGAATACATTTATTCACCCTTCCGTCACGTTACACCCGAAATTCTGTTGTGTTCGTGTATGTATTTGGACCATCATCTAGGCAACCTCCAAGCAACAAATGACGCACAAAGCAGACATACTGACATGGAGTACAAAACATTTGTTCATGGTATTTGTATTAGGAATGCAAATTATTTGGTCTGCACTGTAGTTAACTTTGCATGCAACATGAAAATGTATGTCTCCTTTGTGGATACCCGGTAACGTAAATAAGCACCAAAGGAAATATCGCATGGTGTGGCGTCTGGGGAACGGGGCGGTCATTATACCGGATCCACAGTCCGATCCAACACGAAGGGAAATGTTGGTATAAGTAATCTTGAACATGCGAAAGCCAGTGGGGAAGTGCTCCGTTCTACTGGAAAATGATGTAGGTAGTGCCTGTGACAGTTCGTTTCGCAAAGAAAGAGTCCTAGCACATTGCTATTAGGTCACGCCGTATCTTAATCTTAGGCCTCTCTCGTTCGTGTTCTGTGGTCACGTGGTGATTTCCTATGCCCCAGATTCTGTAGTTGTGTTTATTTACTTTTCCTGAAACATGAAACGCCGATTCAACACTGAAACATACGCGTGAAAGAAATCCGGGGACTGCCTCAATGCGACTGAGCATGTCCACAGTAAATGCTTTTCAGCGTTGTTTGCTATTTGGTTGAATGTGTTGCAGTAACTGCGCTCTTTATACGCATAGATGCTGAGACGTTTGGGATGGACCTCAAGCACTGATTCTCGTGGTATATCAAGTTCGTGACTAGCAACATGGATTGACTTCCAAGGGTTCCTTGCAAAAGCCTCACGCACTTGTTCAACACTTCCCACCGCAAGCGATAGTCTGACGCGCCCGGCTCGTGCCCTTTAAAACACTCCCTGTCTCTTTGAACTTACTCATTCTCAGATAAATGCCACTTCGTGTAGGATGGTGTCGATGGTTCACTGCTTTCATCTTTCGGAGTGGAGTTGCGAGAGGTTTTGGGTAGGAGGACAGGTTTTAACATCGAGGTCTAGAGCCGATGATGGTGAAGTGACGTGAGGAAGGATCAGCGCCGGAATGCCAGGGTAAGGGAAACAGAAGGTGCCCGAGAAAACCCGCCAACCAGCGGCATCGTCCGGCGCGAAGGTTTTCTTTGGGAATTTAAATGTAGAACCACGTGTTTCGGAGCGTCCGGCACCCTAGCCTTTTATCAGGCTACGGCGACTGCCAGATGTTATATATCGTCTCGCATCACGCTGAGCAGCCAGCTGTTTCCTAACATTCGCCGCACTGAAATAAAGGTACTAGTTTCACTAAGACGAAATGTTAGAAACACAATTGCTGTATCCCAAGGAGTGCCTGTTTGTGGCCAGATGGTCAGCTGTCAAGTAACTCCCCAGTGCTGTAATCTACTCACGAAACTTATCTCGTGGTGCTGGCTGCTAATGCTCGATTGTTATGCGTTGGGCACGGTCATCACATTTAACGTCAATAATGGTTAACCAATAGTAACATTGTACCGAGCGTGGATTTATAGAACAAGTTTTCTAATGCAGTATTCTATTTTACAATAGACACAGTACGTACCTCCTATTTGTGAACATCATTTTGGTATAAAACAATACGTCAGGGCAAACTAAAACTGGAAAGTTACAAATGTCTGATGGAAAATGCCGTAAAAGTAAGATATGTACGAAGATTACATACCATATGTGCAGATAGAACATAGCTCTTATTATAAAAACATAAGAGCGTAGAATATATTATTAAGTCTGCTGATATTTACGCAACATATTTGTATATTTTACTCAGGGATCTAGTATTCTTCCGATGAAATATAACTGAACGTTTTTCTCGTGAAGAGAGGAAGAAAATAAATTATATAATTGCGGTAAAATAAGTTAACTGACTGACGTTAAAATAGCAGGATTAATTTGCACATTTCAATCCCAGCTAGGGATCACGGCGTGAGATGCACAAATATCTGGCTTCCTGCATCGTCCCCTTCTGCCCTAACCAAATCTGCGGCAGTCAGGGAAAAGGGTTAATCACCTCGAATAAATCTCTGCATGGCGTTCAGAGAAGGAGCAACTCACCCCACTTTTCCCGGATCTGGAATTAGTGCTCTCATAAAACCAGTTGCCTCTCTCATTTCCCCCCTTTCCTGGTATACCGTGCTTCATTTCACCCCGTGGAGACCTTATGCCAAGTGCGTATTAAGAGATTGGGGATGGTTACATATAGCGGATACGGTCGGCACAATTTACGACGGAATTCGGTACCTTCCTGATGACAGCATAAGGGAGCCAACCGTTCAGAATGAATGACAACTGAAATCGCTGATGACGGTAAACGATATGCCTCTATCTACCATTTCATCGGTTCCATTAAAAAATAACGTTGAGTAAATTAAAATTTCCTGCCAAATTTTCAGAGAGAATCGGGAATGACTAATCCATTACGCTTTACGTAAAGCGTAATGGATTAATCATTCCAGATTCTCTTTGAAAATACTGCATTACCTCTAATCGCAGGAAACTTATTAAGGTCATATGAATTAAAATTACAGCATAATTCCTACACGTATTTGTTGAATTCTTGTCAATATACTGAACCGAGTTATTTATGGGCGAGAGGTCAATTTATTGCATATACTCAAAACGTTAATTTAAAACGTGTGCTGAAAACCAAAAGCTGAAACTCATTACAAATGAAAAAAATAAATATTTGACAGGAAACATGATTTATCAAAAGTTGAGTTTCATACCGCTGATATAGCTATCTATGGAATCTGCTAATAAAGATTTAGGTATGTAAGAGAAGTAAACTCTCAGGACAATTTGCATATACACTATCTGATCAAAATCATTCGGACACCCACGCGAAACTATCCTGTACATCTTCCTCGGATGTACTGTTCTATGGCGGACAATCATACTGGGTGGGCCCACACTTGACCTTTATTACAGTTCTAATAACCGTGCCGGGGAGACTGACTGTCAACCAGGTGTCGGGACGGCTCCAGAGGAACGGATATTCATTCTTCCTTCAGCGCTGTAGCAAGTGCAGTAAGTGACGTGAGTCGTCGTGTTCTTGCGCGCAGCCTCCGTTACAGTTAATCTCAGAGGTGTTCGATGTGATTGAGGTCCTGACTCCGGGCTGGCCAGTCCATTTCCGAGTACCTATCGTCCTCAAACACTTACGAACAGGCCGTGCTTTATGGCAGGGAGCATTGCCATTCGGAAACGTACAGTTATTTCCGAACTGGTCTTCAACTGCAGACAACACGCAGCTGGTCAAAATTTCCTTTCGAATTTTGCGTTCCGCATAGTTACGAGAGTACCAAGTCCCTTACGTGAAAAATACCCACCCCCCCCCCCCGGTTGACCCACCACCATTTAATTTCACCGTTGGCACTATATTGTGTGTTTTTTTTTTTAATTTGTTCTGTGAGAGCTACGTTCTGAGACAGGATATTTTATTTTTCAGGGAATGTACTGCATATCACAACCGTACGTCAGCAGTAATATCTTGTCTTGCTATGTTACAAGCCCTGGTGCAAAAGCAATGATATGCCGTCAATGGCAGTTAAATCCATCCGTGTGAAGACGGGAATGGGAACACAAAGTTGAGGCGCCCACTGAGTGTTGGTAATGTACGTGGTGGCATGCTGTAGAGAATCTTTCCTGGATACCATGGCGCGAGGCTATACCACTGCCTTCTCACCAACGCAATTTGGATTCCATTCCTCATGTACAAAATGTGCCGGATATTGTCGTTGTCTGACTGGATTTTCATGGGATACGCTAGTAATCCCAGCTCTTATATTTTGTTGCAACTGCATCTTGCTATTGCTCCATCCACACGAGCGCTGATTACCTCATGATCAGAAGCAAAATTTAGTTTACACAAATACAGAACACCACAAGTAGCAACATTGTCGCCCAAGGCAAACATATCGAGTCGAAGCCAGTTTGTTTCCAGGGTAGGCATCAAGCGCAGCCTGAATAGTTTTACTTTCACGTTTATTACAAACTACTACTAATAATAATGATGATAGTAATAATTTGGAATGCCTACCATTACGTACAACTGATGCGTCGTGTTACCAGTGGAAAAGAATCCGGCAGCAATATTCTCGAGCAATTCTTAGACGTGTAAAGTTTTGCGGTGAAATTTTCCTGCAGAAAAATCAATGTAACAGAACATGAGAACATGATGTTACAATTTGCGAACTGTAAATGTGTACAGGATTGAAAGGAAGTTAAGCAAATAAAATGGTCGATAGCTAATGTGACAGGAATGAGAGAGAGAGCCCTTCTTATTGTCCGGCAAGGACGGCCTTCTACTACCCGTGTAAACGGTAGGAATGACAGGCGACAGAAGCTTCCGTCACCAGCTATCCAGTGGAGTAGAGCGATTTGGGCGACTCCTAACATCGAGGTCTTGAGAGTCGATGAGGGTGAAGTGAGTTAAGTATGGAGCAGCGCCGGAATGCAAGGGCGGGGAAACGAGAGACTCCCGAGAAAACCCGCCGACCAGTGGCATCTTCCGGCACGATTCCCACGTGCAAAAATCCGGGAGTGACTCCACCGGGAATCGAACCCGATTCGCTTGGATGGGAAGTTTTGCCACTACACCACAGCAGCCACCTAGCAGCTATCCAGGAGTGCCTCGGAGTTCAGCCTGGAGAGGCTCGCTGATGGAGTCGGCTCCCAGGACCAAAGAGACCCCCATCAAGCTAGATGTGACGTAAGGCAACATGTCCCACGAAGAACATTACAAAACCACCTCATAAAAGGCAGAAATTGTGTTTGGTGCTGTGATCTACCAAGCTGTTTCCTGCGTTTGGCTGGAAATCACCCCAACCCTGACAATATTCAGGACGAGGCCACGAGCGGCGAGATGATATTAAAACAGACATTCGTAACAATTCGGCGCCGCGTATTTGAGGACTGAAGCAGGGCCTGTCGCTGACCTGCCGCCAGACAACTGCCACCCGAAGACGGACCGCAAGAGGATGTTCCGTTGCCGCAGATTCCGAGACTTCTGCAAGCAGCCTTCGGAATCATTAACAAGGTGATATCATTCCAGTGAGTTACTGCAGAGACTTTATTAGACATTGATATCGTGGCTGATAAAGATTGAGTTAATTATATCAATCAAATCCCCCGCTTTAAAGTAGAGTAAAGATTGTACGAGTTGTGTCAGTTCTATTTTGATTGTGTTTTATATAAAGACATTAGACAAAACGTTGCTTTTACTTTAAAGCTACGCCTTCCAACTAATTGCTCATTAACTACCATCTGGCTAGCCAGCCAGGGACATATAGGGTTGGGCCCATACGGCACGCTGTACTTAGATTCTGTCAGCTAGGCCGATAGAGGCCTCACCATAGATTGCAGCATAGGGAACGCCGCTGCTCTGGCCTTACTCACCACGCGAGGCACAAACGACAACTGCAAGCGATGCCAGCTTAACTTGAAAAGTAATCTTTGCGTTCTAAAGAGAACTATTCTTATTTACATCTCACCCTCCGCGAAACAATTGCAACTTAGACGATATGTGCTGCAAAGAAACACCAAATCAGCGTCATAGCATTGCTTAATTTCAAATCTCACTTCAGCTAAATCTTTAATGGAAATAGTTTTACTGTAAATAACTTTGATTTCTAACATTTTTAAGTAGTAAATAAATTAACACAACAATTTTTTTAAAACTATATAATCAATATTTTCATCTTTATTTCATGCGTATATATGCTCCGTTTTAAGATTTTCTGTTGCTTTTCTGTTACAGGATTACTGAGTTTTTAGTTTAAGATTAACAGATTTTTTTGAACTGGTATCAAGATTACCGAATGACCACAAGCTTAGATTATAATGATTATATAAACCTAACAGCGATATAGAATATACGAGAAATTAAATATTTTTTATAACTGCAACTATAACAGTACATTTTTGTCGCATCTCATACAGATGTAAGCGTCCCCGGTCTTTCTATAGCGAATCCTAAGAATCCCACCTGATGACACCATTGTTAGCGTTGCATCCTGAATATGCCAGGCCCCCAAATGTGAACGAGTTTTCTACGCTGCTTCGACTCTACCATGGCGAGAGATTATGTTTCCATCGTAACGGAAATATCTTCCCTACAATCATTTCTAATGTGATAAGATAACTCTGCCAATAGGAAATATTGAATTTTCATATCACATTTGACGCGCTGTTGATTCCGTGGCTTGAAAATGTGTAGGAACTCATATGCATTCAATTCCAAGTCTATGTACAGTCAGAAATCTTTCCGTGCTTAGGTTAGGTGTTTTTTGTATATTTATTTTATACGAAAAGGCAAATTTTAAAACCATAAGAATCTATATTTGAAAACCATGTTCAGTAAATATATATTAGATGTTGGAAGTAAAACATAACCTTCAGTGATAGTTAAAGATATTTTCGTGTTATCTAACATTATATGTTAATATCAAAAAAAGTTTTACGGAGTGGAACTTACCTTCAATTCGATAGTCCGATATTAAAAAATATATAGGTATTTGGTAACTCTAGACATTCTGACTCTTTGTATTCGGCTGTGGTGTAATCCAACACTCGGCCGCAGGTCGTTATGTTTCGATCATTCAGTCCAATGGGACTATAAAAAGTTTTCCATTTAAGTCAGTAACTTAATTCCTATAAATGTTATTCATACGACTGCGTGGTGAGAAACTACAACAATAGTAGCTGCAATTCCCCACTTAATTGACAAAAAGAACCCCTCGTATTTTTCATCCCAGCATCTTCATTTTCGCATGGGTTGTACACTGGAACAATTGCTATTGCTGCTTTAAAAAAATTAATGTATTGTTCCAGTCTTCGTAAATAACGAACATGCCTGGCGCCCGTAGTTCATTTTTCGTGCTTTGGGTAATTATTTACTTATAAGATCTTCGTAAATTCAACCTTTTATCCCCCTGAATTCAGAGGAATAAAAGAGGGGTAGATATATTTTTCTCTTATATGTATGAAAATTAATTTTAATTTAATCTTATACCCTCACTGTTTTAGTTTTGCCAATTTAAAATTCCGTCTTAGCTAAATTACTAAATTAAGAGAGATTTGGGGGAGGGGGGGCTCTTAACAGCGAGTCTTGAGGGCCGATGTGTGTAAATTAAGGTGAGAAAGGAGGAATGCTGGAATGCAATGGCGAGAGAAACGGGATATCCCAGAGAACACCCGCCGAACAGCAGCATCGTCAGGTACGATTCCCACTTGCAAAAATCCGGATGTGAACTGGCAGGAGATTGAACCCGGTTCACTATGTTGGGAGGCGAGTAGTCTACAGTGGACTACTTAATTAAGTAGGACGTTAATAATTTAATTGCGCGCATATTTTAAATCACGTATGTTAAAACTCGCGCATAGTAGTCTTGAATTTCGCCAGTGGCCATGCACGTACGTGGGGGGAAGGACGCGCGTATTGACCTCCGCGCTCAAGTCGCAGGGCTGGGCGTGTCTTGCCGACAATGCGGACGGACGTAAACATCATCCGCGAGACGGGGGTCGGAATTAACACACGCCGCCGCAGAACCCCCCCCCTTCCCCCTGTAATTACATCCCCCTCCCCTGACCCAGGCTTGCTGGGTTTCATCAGCGGTGTAACTGCACCCCGTGGTGCGACCCCGTCCTCAAGACGAACGACCAACCTCCGCGGAGACTGCGAGAGCTAGACTGCGCGCCTCATGTCTGCAAACCTCAAAGATGGTTACAAAACATACCTGGCATAGTCTATTCGTGGTATATTCACACCGTTTAAATCAAACCTATGAAAAATACCCTAAGCATGACGTGGTGTGTGATTGTTATATAATTAAGCTATCAATCACAAGCGTTTTATACTTGTGTAGAGTTACAAAAAACATAAAAGTACATTATTTTTAATCTAATTAAAATTATATTTATACATTTATTTTATAACATTTAGTTTATAATTTATATGAATAAAAGCAGTGAGAAAATACGTCTGTTGGTAATACCTAGTAAGGAATAATTCTTAGGCATAATATTATTAAACTGAGTTCGCACAAATGTGGTACGTTGTCCCTTTGGTGTAATTTTCTAACTCGGTTAAGCTTTCATTTTTGCATGAGGCGGAGGAATATTTTGGAAGTATAGGACTTCAACAGGTCTTCGAAAAACTATGGAAGTTACCGTGAATGGCCTATATAGGTCACTACTTCTTGGAAAAGGCTGGGTGTCATGGAGGAGGAGCTGGTAGTATGAGAACTATAGGCCGTTCATGGTAAAGTGAGCACTTTTTTTAGCCCTAGTTACTTTTTTCTTTCGGCCAATTTATATCCTTTCACAGCTTGTTAACGTAAACCCTGCCATGTGAGAAATTAACACAGTGTATACATTCACCATACCCAAAACCAAAGGTTCGAGGTCACAATGTAATGTATTTATTGGTGGTTATGTCTCACGAAACAGCTTCAAAAAGTGCTCACTTTAACGTGAACGGCCTATAAGAGCAGAGTTATTCCTACTGACTGATCAGGAAATATTAACTTATTTACTAAGCACAGCACTGCTGAGGTATACCGTGTGAGAGAGCCCATGTTCGGAAAAGCATGACTTGGGCGCTGCGGGCCATCAAAGGTTCACAGCTCTTTGGATATAGTGATGGGTGCACGTTCAACATAATGTCATAAAACAACCACAAACCCAACAAGGGCATCACATCATACAGTAAATCACTAAAGGGGTCTAAATTTTCGACCTCGTGTGAGCTTATAGAACCTACATCGGGGGAGTAGAGATTGACAGACATGGTCAAATTAATGTGGTGCAAGCTCAGTAGTTTATTCGCTGCGTGGATTTGTGCCATAAGGCCCTTCTCTGATGGTAAAGGAAATACAGTCTAGAGGTGTCATATCTGGAGACCATAGACACCATGGAACAATCTCTCTCTACAGCGTCCAAACCATGATTTTCCGGACGTGGGCCCTCTCTTGAAAAATAATAGGTTTGCTGTTCCGCACAACATACTACGCGTTATCGATGTTGATTTTCAAAGTATCTATAAAACAGTAACTATGTAGTACTGATAGGGAAAGAAGAGACGGTACTAGTGTACCCTCGTTGATAGTAGTAGATAGCTCGGGAAACATGAAGGGGTATATACTTCACGAGGAAACTGTTATTCGTAACATAATGTGGCAGGCTGTAATCTGCTCGGGTAAGCCCTTACATCTGCCGCTCTGTGTAATGTACTCCAGGAATCACCAATGACTGACTTGTTGGAGTTGCTCCAACTATCAGATGTCTGGCGCGAAGTGTAGCTCGCCGCCAGGCAACTGCCCAGGCGCTGGAGATTTAGGAATTTCTAAACTAATTTTCCCGTTTATTGGGAACTCAGTTAAAGGCTGTTCGCAGAACATTGAGCATATTAAAAAGCCCTGCAAAACATATACATCTATGCTCATAGTGTATTCTTACATCATATGTAGCCATAATATTGCCATGGGCCTCATCAATTTAATCATTCGTAGTTTAAGCGAAATTGTAAAATTACTCGAAATAACGTTTTACGAACATACTGATTTTTAAAATTGTATGCATTACAAACATAATAAAATTAATAGTTCAATATTCACAAATGTTTACCTAACGCTTTTAATTACGCGTTAAGACATGAAACTAGTTTCTCCACGTCGTTGCCCACATTGTATAGTGCATGCGAGTTATTGCGTCCGTTAAAAAATATGCAGGTGGGGGGAGTATCATTTTCCAAAGATTGAATTCCAAAGGGACGCTGATTGTTTCCACGACGTAAACCGGCTCCCAGTAAGCGGAAAAGTGAACGAGAACCACAACTTTTGCAAGGGCTTCGTTGTCTGGTCAATTGGTGTGTGCGCGTGCGTCTGTGTGCATGTGTGTGCCTACGTGTGCCTTTTGTGTGTGTGGCTATATGCGCACTGTGCTGATTCAGCATAACTCACTTCCTTGCCCATGGGCCTTGTGAGTTATTAGTTATATGTATATTATATGTCAGTTATATGTATATAACAATACTTACATATAAATATTCTGTCATTCTGGATAAACGTTTACCCCGGACCAGCACACTCAGATCTACAACTTTTCCATTGAAGAGGATGGTATTAGATTTTACTTTTTTAAGAATTATTTATTATAACGGTTACAGGCCATCCATGCGGATACTGACATTCAAGAGAAAAACGCAATCATTAATTGCCTACTTCGAATTCGTACTCTTTACCGCGGAGTGCAAATAACATATTTTAGTGACTGCCAACAGGAACGTAAATCTCTTCCGAACAGATCTAGTGAGTTGCAGATATCTGTTCTCTATTTCCTTGTGCCGTATTTACGCGTACATATACAAAGAGTTTCAGATCAAAGCCATGAGTAAAACCAAATTAATTCTCGTCTTTTGGTAGTAAGCATAAGTAATTCTAACTAGGCTACTTTTGCGATCAACTTGATCAACTTCGCAGTTTATTCAAACTGGTTTTATGTAATTCATGCGTCTTTTAATAACAAAATAAAAGTGGAATTTTGCTAAGGACATGCAAAATTTTCAATGACATTGAATCGAATACGAAGTAAGCACATTTCCCAACCCGTTGGTTCGTTTGTAGTTCGTTAACTTCCATTGAAGCAGTTTGTAAGCAGTAGCAGAGTCGAAGTTATAGGAAATAAACTTTCCTGCAGTGATCAACAGTTGAATAGGTAACAGAACATTCAACCACTACCGCAATATATATATATATATATATATATATTCATGGTTTGTGTGTTCATTATATATATATATATATATATATATATATATATATATATATATATATAATGAACACACAAACCATGAATGTTTCTCATGTACTTCTTGTTTACTGCGCAGTCTAAAGTTTTACCCAATATGTTATGGAGAACTGTCTATCGATAAGGATGTCTGCAAGAAATTTGTTTTTATTGAAATTTATATAACAAAAAAGACATTTACTCCAATGCAAAGCAACAGCAAACGAACCAGCAGCATTTCTTATAATTACATTTTTGGAGATAAATATTATTTACATGGGACTTACTAGAAACAGTCGGTTCTGGCGTCGAAATTCTGAACCAACTCTCATTAAGTTCCATGTCATCAAGTATTACAGAGAAATTGTCTTAGCGAGAACGGAGAGTTTCCTTTGAATAAAAACTGAAATGAATGATCAAAGCGCGAAGCGCTGCAGTTTCAGTCGTAATTATGTTTCTTAACATAATAAGTGCTCTAACAATTTATATTCAAACTCACGAATTATTTTTTTATAAGCTTTTTCCAAAGATCTGCGGAAAATATAAAAAGGAAATCCATAAATTCAAACTGTTGAACTGTTTTGATGATGCGAAATTACACGATGTGGCCGAACCCGCCATTCCGTGCAAGAATTATATACTGAAATCTCGGGAAGAATTCAGATGTGTATCACGAACGTTAATTTGTACAGCAAACGTTTCGTCTAAGTTTGCGATGTAGTTATTACTTTTTTTTTCTTTTCTTTTTTTTCAATTTATTAGCGCCCTAACCTCTCGTCGAAAGCGGATTCACGGTGAAAGAACCAATTGCTTAGAAAGCGAGGAGCTGGAAGGGAACTAGCGATGGCGTGTATTAAGAGCTCACACCAGCACTGGCTATCAGGGATGATTCCAGAAATGCAGAAATAACTGAAATAAGGAAGGGCCTTACCGGGAATCGAACACTGTAACTCTCACAGCGAGTAAAATACATACTGTTTATATAAACATTTAGTAGCCACACTGCTCGCTGCTACGTCGTAATAATCCATTTTGAGAATTTCTGTGTGCCTCTTAAAGCATAGAAAAAATTCTTATCAGTATAATTTATTATCATTTTTATACTGAAAACTGCTAACGACGTTCTAAACGAACATTTTAAAGCTGTAGTCATTTAGCAGGTACCAGTACCTACTCTCTTGGCAAGGCTGTTATTCCCAACACATTTAGTTAGTTCAAGAAACGATTACTAACTCTCAGGGATTTTTCTTCGTTATAATGACCTGTGACGCAAGGCGTTGCTTAGGATAATGAGTGTACATAGCGACGGGAAGAATTGACTTTTTCCAGACTTCCTCCTAGGTAATTTCATACTGCGTTGAAAATCTTAGCAGCCTACGGCATAAATACGAGTAAAGGCTAGTTTGCAGCAGTGTACTTCACCACCCATCTCCCTCAAGATCCGCCCTGAGCTACTTTCGCAGGGCGTGGAGGAAGGAGGGAGGGCAGGCGTAATTTCCCCGGGTTTCGCCCGCCGGCAGTTCAGGTGGCCAGAGGCTGTTATCCGAAACCCAAACAGTTGTTCGTCGTGCATCTAGGTAGTCCCCTGGGGAGTGATATCCCTTCCGCCGACAGATTAACACACACACTCACACACAACACACCGTGGTCGGCGGGGCCACTTCGCGAGAGGCGCCAGATCCTTACTGCAAATAAGACGGGCGCCTAGGCTGTAGAACACGCCCTTCAGCGCTCTCACACGAGGTGAAATGCTGTTATTGCAGATTAACTGGGCTTGCTACGTAAATGGGCGCCAGACACGATAGTTGAAATTTACAAGTCTCTGGTAGCCAGTATAAACAAAAAAATGCGAAACACTTATTAAGCCGTAAATATTTTTAAAAATATATTTGCGGCACAAGAAGTCATGCTAAAATAATGTCAACCCGGAAAAAAACTTTATTTTTATTTATTTTTAACGAAGTTGGCAAAATATTTTGTCTGGGATTGCAGTTCCTCAGCGGATGCCCACTTTTGCGTTAGGACACGAAGATGAGCCAGGTTGTCAGTTGACACGTCATGCATGACGGTCTTACAGGTGGCCTGCCTCCCAGGCAACACCTAATCTGCTTTCCAACTAAACATGTCATTTCTGAGGTAACAGTAATAATGAACGGATACTACCAAAGCGAAATTTTTTATTGATTTTCCATTACGATTACTAACTTGTCATGTAATATTGCTTCAATCTGAGGGTTACAAAATTCTAACTATGCAAACCCCTTTAGTAACGTATGACGGGGTGCACTCGTAGTAACACGGTTTTCTGTGGTTACCTACTTCGTGCACATTTGCCAGTATCCTACTTTTCATTACATAATAGCAAGTATAGTTTCTACTTTATTGTTGCATAACACATCTGAACTTCATGGAGGGTCGTTGGAGGGGGAAAGAGGTTGCCACCTTCCGAAATCACTATAGATCCTAACTCCTGTATGATTTCATATTTATTGTTCCTAAGGATTCCGCTCTAGGCGGGTTAACATAGTAGCTAAAGGCTGTTCACGATAAAGTGAGCACTTTTGAAATCAACCTTAGAAAAAAGTCACTCCTGCCTGCATATATTTTAACGGGTGCACTGTAAAGTTGGAAACGATGGCTGGGAAGTAGTTACATAATTTAACGTCGAATAAAAAGTGTTAGGTAACCATTTGCGATAAATTAAAATTATGTCTTTCACTTTCTTTTTTTTTAATGCACCGAGGTGTAAAAATAAGCAGATTTGTAAAGTATTTACCTTCTTAATAATTTCACAGTTTAATTTGACCGACGCATGAATAAGGCAGAATAATACAAAACGTGCAATCAACTAGATCTTAAGCAGGGCTTTCAAAAGTTCTCATTTCACCGTGAATAGCCTATACTGATCTTGTGCATAGCTTCATCGCTTAAAGTCACGTTCAGCTGAGCTGACTACGGTAAGACTAGCACGACGGTTGAGCGCCTCGCTCGTAGAGGCGATGAGACGAGTGGCGGGCGAGCGACAGTCGACCTTAGAACTCACGCGCTCCAAAGTGTGGAACGCGTGAAATATGTGCAGGCAGGCGGAAAATTTCAAGAGAGTCGAGGGGTTGTGAGGTCGCGGGTCCCTGCCGCCCTCGACGACGGATCTCGCAGTCACGCAGTCTCGCAGTACCTGGAGGTGGCGGGATCTAATTAACTGACGGCAAACATCTTCGTCGTAGTTCGCGGGTGAACTACGAGAGAAGACACGTGCTACGTCGCGGATTCGTACGGGAGTCCGGAAATGGCGCGGCACGCGGGGGCCGACGTGACCCGCATAACTCGTGCCAAGGAAGACACGTGCAGTTCCAAACATCTCGGATCCTCCCAACTAGTAGCGAATATTCAACACGCTATGTCAACGCCTATGACCACGATGTACCTTTCTTCCAATAATTATAACTTGCGATTCAATTCTACGTCTCTACAAGAGATTGTGGTGAGCGTAGGCCTATCATATTTCTCGGATATCTCATTTGCGGTATTCCATTTTTACGAGATAATTGTTTCCTATGCGCTATTCACTAGAAGATGTCTAAACAAATTCTACTAGCATTTTCATAATTTTACCACATACCGAAAGAAAATTTGTTAATAGTGTGTAATAAATTAATAAAATCGCAACCAATTTTTTTGGGAGGTTGGGATGTGTGGAAAATAAAGAGGGGGGGGGGTGAGAAGAGATGTTATTAAAGTTGAGCTCAGCAGTTTTGGTTAAATATTTATAGAGAGCCCTTGAGCGCCTGTAAGGGCTACGTGAGGTGAAAATAAGTGACGGAATGTAAGCGCGGGAGACACGGGAGATCCCCGAGAAAACCCGCCTGCGCACGGAAATCTCTACCAAGTTTCCCACCTGCTAAGATACGGGTGGTACCGCCATTAATCAAGCGCGTATCGCCATTACGGTAGGCGGGTTGTCCGACAGCTATTACGCCGCCCCCTCCTCCACCATTTTATTTCGGTAATGTGGTATCTAAGCAGGAGAGGAAAAAAAACCCTGACTCGAGACTCAAATCAATAAAATATGATCTCAAATATTTCATACAATTAACTTCTGACAGTAATTCACGGATCCATTTCCAATGTACTATTCAATAACTTTGAATAACGACATATAGCAGATACAGTACAATTTTGCTTTTCTGGCTGTAAATATGAAATTTCCTTAACCCAAATCTGGAGACACGCAAAAAAATTTTTGTATAATTAGATATATACATTATATATCTAAGGCAATTTTCGCTGATACGGACTGCCCCACACAACTCTGTGATCAAAAAGGAAAAGATTTGTTTTTTAAAGGAAATTCAACCCAAAATAAGTAACTTGTTAAAACATTACTTGCCAATGCATAAAGACATAATCATACGTTAGACCCCCCTGTATTAGGTTAGCTAAATATCGCATGTTTAAATTACTAAACTCTACGGGTTACATTGATTGCTTAGCAAGAATATTTCGCGGATAATCGTAGGCTTTTGGTAAAAGTAAACGAAACAACATTTGAAAGCCATATATTAATTGGAAAACAAATATACACCGCCTCCCTATTAGGCTATGTGTTACGCCAAAAACCTCAAATTCAATGCAGAACATGTAAAAACTTTTTTCAAATTTGCTGATATGTCTTGTACAAATGAATATTTAAAAATTTTGGTTCACGTACAGGCATAAATATAGACACATGGACATATTTATAGTATTATTTATAATATTTATTTTTACTCACCACTGATGACCATTACATCAGAAACTACATAAATTCCACGATTCTTGTCTTCCATTTGCTTACCTGTAACAGAAAATAATATACTTCAATTTTTACAAATAACATTTTTTTCTAAACAAACGACTTTATATCACTACGCACACAAAATAGGTTTATTTCTTACACTATTTTATAATTAAAATTAACAAATTATGACTATTTACATAGTAAACCTATAAGATTAATGTAATTCAATAAAAACATTTGTCACAGTGGCTTAGCGATTAGCACGCTCGCCTCCCATCAAGATGAACCGGGTTCAATCCTCGGTAGGGTCACCAGATTTTTGCAAGTGGGAATCGTGCCGGACGATGCCGTTGATCGGCGGGTTTTCTCGGGGATATCCCGTTTCCCCCTCCCCTTCATTCCGGCGCTGCTCCATATTCACTTCAATCACCCTTATTGGCTCTCAGAATCTCGCTATTAAGAGCCGCCACTTCACTTTTCTGCTGTCCTAGTGATAATCAGTAATATAAGCCCAGTTGTGTGTGGAAAGTCAAAATTAACCCTAAATTATTTAATTAATGAACGTATTTTTATAAGCAGCATATTTTAAGGTACATTATAATGGATTTCACCCTGTCTTCGTCCCGCAGATAAGTGGATTTCTGAAATGTGAGATTAGCTACAGTTAGCACGGACCTGGTATGCACTTCCAGCCTTTTACTAAAAGTTTACAGAATATGAATAATGTCGACAATATTTGCCTGTACAATGCAGTTTATAATCCAACGAATTAAAAAACAGCGGTAAGTTTAAACCATTATTTTCTGAATTCACTAATATTCGCATTACTATCAAAATATTCAACTCGTTTCTTAAATCTTTTGTGTTTTAACTGTTTAACACTTACATTTATTTTGTAAACATCGGCATGTTTGAAGTATTTCTGAAAGCGTTATACAAGTATTCTACTTTCCAGGGGCCAAACTAGATGGCGCAGTGGTAAATCACTGGACTGACATTCCGAAAGGTCCGGGTTCGAATCCCTGTTCGGTCATTTAGATTTCGTTTTTCTAGGGTTTCCCCAATTATCTATTGGCTTTTTTTTTTATCAAGGCCTTGTCACCATTCAGGGGCATTTAAAATAAATGAGAAATGAAAAAATAAACATAATTAAATGCATCGAAGGTGAGAGAAAGCCAAGATTTCAATGTTTGAAATACACTTTAGCATCGTTTTCTTCTACGTAGCTCATCATAGTAGTGTCAAAGAGCTTACTCCACGCTGAACCAGCAATCCAGAATCAACTATTTTAGAATTCCTACACACTTGAAGTATGAATTATTGAAAGCCGGGACGAATCAGTGAAAACGAAACCGAATCACGGAAATACAATCCAGTCAAATGCACTAAAAGTGTTTAAATATTTTAATTAACTCCTTAGCCTCTCGATTTCACTTATTACATGTTGATTTTAACAAATATACAGTAATTTAATTATGCTACTCAAATTTATACACCAGACTATATTTTCAGTAACTTGTCGAACATGAGATAGAAAATACAATAATTTAGAGTGAGTTATGCCACTTATGTAAAAAACCTATTTAGAATCAGAGCACATAGTGCTCAGAAACCACACTAAGAGAGAAGAATTATATTCTTGCACACCTGTTTGATACGAAAGTGAAATAAAATGCAATTCACCTGTTACGTGTCTTGTGCTTACGTAACATAATAATTTGTTTTCTGAGTCCGAATCCTCCCATTGTACCTGGTCTAAGGTTTATACAAACACGAAACTTCATTAGTGTGCTACCTGTGCTAATCCAAGTAACGGAATTTTTTAATGAAGTTGGACTTTTGGAAAGTTTCTACGTGCTCCACGGAGCTAAAGAATTCTTTATAAATATTTATAGCCAAATTTTACAAAAGGTAAGGAGTAGCTGTGTATGAATATAATAATTTGCAAAAGTCCATCGAGGCTATTGTGGAAACGTTTCCAGTGTGTGTGGTAATGACAAAGTATATTATTTACTGCGAAATTTGTTTAATTGCTGCAAACATTTAGCAGAAAGTATTTCAGGGTTGTTAATTTAAAAATTAAATATTTCCATGATAAATTATATCATGTAGAATTTTTACTTCCAATATTTCCCTAGCAGAAAGCCAGTTATAATTTGGTTCTACATAGTAGGCGGAGGAACTGTAGCTCACAAAATATTTTTCATAAACATCAGCACAGAAGTTCTTGAGGAGAAATTTAACTCTTGCTATTTCATTCATGAAACGAACGACCGTTTCTAAACGTGCATTTACAAGTAAATTAGAAATATTATCAAATTAAAGCATTTTAAAATTAACTAATTTTTCTTTGTTACACTGGAGGAATATTTTTGTAAATGTCAACATATGAAATTCAGATCAGTTCCCAAAAAGTAGATTAATATGGTGACACAATTAAAGCATACATTTTTACGTAGGCTGTTCACGGTATAGTGAACACTTTTGAGGCTTTAGTAACTTTTTCCCTTCATCCATTTTTTATCTTCTAGTCATCATTTAAAATAAATACTGCCATGAAAATACTAAACACAGTGTGTGTATTCCACCGCATTTGGGAGTTAACGTTTAAGGCTAAAATAAAATGTATTTATTGACTACTATTCCAAATGCGTGGGTTTTCAAAAGTGCTCACTTTACCGTGAATAACCTTCAATGTTTAATTTCGCGTCAGCATGAAGTCTGAAAACCACTATCGTACTATGCATGTATCCTCAGAAAGGAGAGGGCGTGAGGATGCATAACGCACATTTTCCTTTTAGTAACAAGGCGTCAAGCGCCTTTTTCACATTCGACGTGAAAGCAGCAACCGCACTTGTTTGTGGCTAACGCGTCAGAAAAAAATGGGGGGGGGGGGGGGGGCTACATCGACATTTTCGCGTATTGGGAGCATACGGCTGCGCCTTCCCAGCCTGCAATACGTTACATACACACTAATGGAATCCCAGTTATTCGCCCGCCTGTCGCCGGCGAATGTTTGGAACGCGTTTAATGAAGCACAGTGTCCTCGCTATCAGTTTGTTCAATGGTCCGCTCCGCGCTAAACACATTAATAAACCAGCATATAGGACAGAGAAGCTCTGCGCCGATGAGAGCGCACAAATACGACGTCAGTAAGTTCGCGCAGCGCTACCAGGTGATAGGGCCCCGCAGTGGCTGGGCGGTTAGCCCGCTCACCTTCCAGCAATCCCTGGTCGGGTCACTCCCGGATTTTCACCCGTGGGAATCGTGCCGGACGATGCTGCAGGTGCGTGGGTTTTCCCGTTCCCCCACCCTTTCATTCTGGCGCTGCTCCATACTCACCTCGATCACCCTCATCGGCTCTCAAGACCTCGATGTTAAAAGAGCCTCCCAAATCTCTTCACTAACTCACCAGGTCATCTTGTTACTCTGCAAAACATGTGGGCTGGGTTCGAACCAAAATAATATAGCGAGATTTAAAGTTTATTTTAGCTTCACACAGTTAGGTAAAAGAATGTGAAGAAAAAGGTGGCATTTGATTATAGTGGTCTTGAGCCACATGTGTACTTGGTGGCCACAAATTGAGTCTTCCGACGGTTGGGTACTGCCTAGGCAAAGAAGTTTTCTCTCGATGAGCACCTCTATTCAACATAAAGGAAACACGTGTCACACAGCGTGCAAATCAATAGAAGAGAATATGCTCCTTTAACTTTATTTTCACCCCTCTTCAAGCTTCTCCTAGAATACATTTTCGTATAGGCTATTGCCAGTAAAGTGAGCACTTTTGAAATTCCTCCCATTTGGAATAATACACAATAAATGTATTTTATTTTAGCCTTAGCCGTTAACTTTCGTGTGCGGTGGAAAATACTGTACACACTGTGTTTATTAGTTGCATGACACTATTTATTTGAAAAGGTGTTTAAAAATATATAAAAAAAGGCTGAAAGTAAATAACTAGGCCCTCAAAAGTGCTCTTTTTACCGTTAACAGCCTAACCTGGGTTTCCTTATACAAACATTTCAACCAATTTTATACGAAAACTCTCAAGTAATTTGTTTGCATAACCAAGAATAAATTATAAACCTTTTCTCCTCAGCAGAATATATGTTTTATTGGTTCGGTAGTGCACCAAACATGCCAGGAAACAAGTAAGCCTAAACTGTGTTTCTAAGATTATTACTAGGAATATGAGTGGCGAAGTAAATGAAGAATTATGAATACTGCGGTGTAGATAAGTCTCAAACAAAACGCTAAGAAACTTTTGCAACAAGACCATTTTCTGCAGCTCGTATCAGACTTCGTCAGAATGAAGGAAAATCTCTCACGATACAAATCAGAATAAATATTTTCCGTGCCACGTACTCGCGGTGAGTATGTTGATCATTTAATCGATTATTAAAATCGATAAGATATACTAGTGAATTTTAAAATATCTTTATTAACCCTTCATTTACAGTGACAGGGGTCCATCGCAATATAAAACAAAATCATGATAGTAATCGCACTACCAAGGAAAGATCTTTTTTCTCTCTCTCTCTCTCTCTCTCTCTCTCTCTCTCTCACACACACTAAATAATAAGTACTACACTAATGCAAAAATATTTTTAAAAATGTTACAAATAACACTCATTAGTTTTGATAAGTATCACAAATTACTACAATGAATCTACCCAGTGACGGAATTGAATCAATAAGTGTAAAGTTGATATCCATTTACTGAAAAATAAGTTATGACAAACAGCTGCAATTTATAATATTTCAGGCATTGCACATGACATAAATGATAAAAGTTATTTTTTTTATCCAACAGTAATATTTTAAGAATAAGAGTTTCTTAAAAGTATTTGCTTACATCACATATATTTAAATAATATTTTTCAAATACTACATAGAGACATTCTTGGTTTAAAAAACAAACTTTTTGTCGTGACTATCCGAAACTACTCTAATTTCAGTCGTACGGAGTTTTAACCCTGTGTACCAACAGGTAAACTACTATGTAGTATTAAATATGAAAAAAAAACTTTAAAATATTTTTTAGTGTGAGAAAGCGGAAATGTTATCAGAGAAACACTGAGAAGCATTCAGCGAACCGCCGACCCAAATGAATGGAAACCAAGATTTTACATTATGTCTCCAAGGACTGACCCTCCTTCCCCTTCGCCAATCTGGTCAGGCCTAAAAGCGTATGCCAAGTTCGTGATGGTCGGTTGGAGGCAGGGAGGGGGTAGTTGAGTGTGGACGGGGGTTGGCGATGGGGCCGCAAGTTCAGAAGGGTAGTTGTTTAATAGCTCGGCCGGCCGGACGGTTTCATTTCAGCCATTCATATGCGGGGTGCATGTTAAATAGTTTGAAGGAGCCTGCGGCAGTCCTACAGCTCCTCGGAGGCCCATACAGCAGGCGTCCAGGGCAGCCGGCGGGGGTGAAGGGGCGATGCTGGTTCTGAGACAATTGCAGACCCGGCGAGGCCTATTCCACTGCGCGCCCCCTGGAGACGAGTGGGAGGGCCAGATGAACTGGCGCTCTTCGTCCCACCCGCCCACCAAGACCAAGGACCTTTGTCCACTCGACCTTAGGCGCCGAGGGAAAACGCTGCAAGGTCATTCCTACTCCTGGAAGCCAGTGGCTGTGTTCCTTGATGGAGCCTCTAGCCACTTCTGCTTTGTCTTGCTATGACTGGTGTGTACACTGGTGGCGAGCTGCGACTATAATACCACGCCTTTCCTTATTAATTATATATTTTTACTAAGATAAAGAGACCCACGCCATATTATTTTTATGCATATTTATCTATTATTTAGTCTCCAGATAAATAAACACTTTACTTCGTACTGTATCTAGTCAGGTACAATTTGAGATAAATTATAAATCCACATTCCTAAATATCACGGTATCCGAACAGTTAAAGACGTTGGTATCGATTTGAAAACTTTGAACCCCGATATCGTTGAGTTTCGGGTTGGATTCTCGGTCTTTCTATGCAGGACTTGTACCTGTATCAATGCAGTGCTTCTGGTATACAAGTATTGACATAAAATAAATATCGTAGCGATGGCAGCGCCCGTGATATACGATTTCGATACGAAAATGCGCCACTATCACAGGTTTCAAGTTCACCCAAACTATGATTCGTCTCACCAAAGATGCTTATAAAAAGATGCCGGAATCATGTGCTTGTCCGGCGGAGTGGAGAAGTTTGTACGTAAGGTCGAAACTCCTAACTCCTATAGTTCGTCTACGGACAACAAAGGATTAAAAATCAAACTAGTGCAATCGCAGGGAACATCTTACCAGTTATTTGGAAGTAAAACTTTTTTACTCGTTTCACATCCATAACCGCGTAATCAATGATTCCCTATTATTTAGTAATTGTTGTGCCACGTGGGAAAATACAGATATATCTGAAACTATACAAATTTCAAAAATTCAGTTCAGTAGTAGTCTATCCCATAGCAAGATTTTATTTTTAATGTTCGGTCATGAAGTTTGGTTACGAAGATTTGTAAACAAATACAATTTCAATGGAATCTCGTTTTCTTAAGCTTTCTTAAATTATTGTTTCGAAAATGCTTTATCAAATTTTTTTCCTATTTGCTCTGTCCTGCAGTTAAAAATGATAATACTAAAGTATGTAAATTACGATATCGATATAAAACAATGTTTCTTGCTTGTCTTCGCCGTTTTACAGTTATCACATAATGAGAACTTGAAATTCAAATAGTCAAGATTGTAACGAAACTTAAATTAAGGTTGGCTGAGAGCAGATAATCTCAGAAATTTCTTAAAGTTGGATTCAAGAGTAAAAAAGTGACGAACAAAAATCCAACACAATTTGACGTTTGTAATGCATTTCACGTTAAATACATTCTAAAGATAACTACACTCATTGAGATAAAATTATCGTTCTGAAGGTGCCATCGCAGGGACACGTAATTGCGAACGGGCACATGTCGTGTAAATATGTATACAGAAAACATGAAACTATTGTGCCTTACCAGTCATGTGTTATAGGAGACAAACACTTGCAGGATGCACTTAGTGTTAGGTTGGATGACCCATAGCACAGAAATAGGCGGCGATGCTGTCGGAAATGGAGGCATACAGACGTCGGATGTTCTCCTGAGGAAGATCCTTCAACAACTACCGCTCTGACCTTCCAAATCCGCAGTAGTTGCCGATGGACAAACTAGTCGTCCAATCTCGACACAAACATTCTCGATGGGCGAGAGGTACAGGGACCTTATTGGCCAAAGAAACATGTTGACATCAAACATGTTGACATCACGAAGGCATGCCAGAGGCATAACTGTGCTGAGTCAAACCAGGCGTTGTCCTGCTAGTAAATGCGATTTTTAAGCTGCACTCGGAAGGGTGTCACAGAATTTCCTGGACGTATCACCGCTCGCTGAGACAACCCTTCTCTGGACGGGGAGCCCTCCAGATCTCCTCCAGCGCGAGGAGTTTCCAACCTCTGCCTCGACGAGCCCAACCTCGAAGGAATGGCCACCCCATAGAACTTCGAGTGGGTCTTTCCGAACTCCCGTGGTACTGGCTAAATTGTCATAGCTCTAGCGGATGTGCTCCAAGGGCCATTCATTCGTTCGAATTTATTCGCATTTGAAAATGAAGATTTGGGTCCTTGTGGCACAACTGCTTGAGAGTTACTAGTCCGGAAATATTTTCTGTACATTTGTTGTTTAAGCGTTTACGAGTTTCTCTGCCAGCAAAAAAAAAATGTCTTGGAAATACGACATTTTGCCATAAAAGATTTAAAAAAAAAAACATTATCTAAGCCCGTACGGTATTGTTTTTATAATATATTTATTCAAAGAGAAAAAAATCATAAAATGATTTTAAAAAATCGCATGTTTAGAGCTCGCCTGCTCAGTTTCCTTAATAGGATGAAGAAAAATGTAACGGCACAGTCGTAGTTCAGACTATAGGCTACAACCGCGTGTAACACACTCCTACTGTTACAGACCTTATTTTCACAGGAAAGCGTTAACTGCGGAGGCACTGCACGCAGGCTCGGCGCCTTGCGCGTGGAGGCGACGGGGCGCTGGTCGCGTGTGTTATTGTCGCCCTTATCGCCGTGCCGTGAACGCGGAAAAAGAAATCAAGGGGACATGTACTTTCAAGGTCCGGCGCTTCATCTACACTTTCTAGTGCTACTCGTTGCGTACCGGATTCGGAGAACAAGGGCGTGGTACCGCCCCGATTAGGGGTTACCACCCTAAAAAGTCCGTGAAAGACGACTTTGCAACCCTGTTCTGCAACTTCTCACCTGTCAGTCTCCCGGATGTAGACACACCTCGTAAACAAGAATAATTCGCATGTAAAAGAAGTAATACTTACACACTAATTCTGCGGACGAGAAGGCCTAGACAATAGTTTATCTAAGTATACGTACGGGCGTACTATAATAGCATTTTAATGCTCTAAATTACTTCAATATAAAGGAATTTAAATGAAATAACTGCATTCTTGCGGTGTGTGGAACACGAATGAAGTCTGCAAAGTTTTTTGGCATCCACTTAATTTGGTAAATGTAACATACAACTTTGCAAGAAGTAATAAACAGGACATGTGTGAATAAGCAGAAGCGTATGTCGAGTTTTGTGATTGACACAGCTGTGCCAATATTCGACTGCCAGTCGTCGCTAGTTATAATATGGAGTGAGGCGCTGCAGTTGAGAAGAGCTTGAAAATGGCGACAGACATGTCTGCACTTTAAGAGCCACCCTGAAAAGTCTGTCGCAATACACATATTCAGTTAAGCGAAACTTAGTAAACTTGTTAAACTTCCCCTCCCACTCCATTCCGCTATTTGCAAAGTCGCTGAGACTAGGAAAGTTAGAATCGCTTGGGGCACGAATCTCAAACGCCCCGTAGTTCTTAGTAAAAGTTTGCTACGACTAAGGATTTCTCAGAGTGCCAATTAGACATCATTTAATATTTAAACTGCTTAACCCACCAGCTTCGCCTTGCCGAGCTTGTAAGTGCGAGGAACTTGTGAAATTACTCATGTACTTACAGTGTTGTGATAGCGAGTATTGAAGATTAAAAGAAAAAATAAAGTTCTGTTTTGGCGTCACATGGCTATGCCGAGAAATGCTGAAGGTAACAAAAAATCATACGTGGTTCTGGCGCTCATAAACTGGGACGGGCCACATGTTGCGAGCGAACTATCGTCAGCGTTCCTCCTTTGTTATCGCAGTAACCGAAGGTCCTTTATAATATTTCAGAAAACGTTTCAGCGAAGGCATAAGTAGGAGCGCTTGATTTTCGCGCAAATACTTCCACGCGAGCTAGACGTTCATCTCTGTGCTCAACTGCATGTAGTTTACTTTTGGTGAGAATGCACTTTGGTATTCGACTGGGCCAATCAGAACTAGGTGATTCCGGTACAGAAGGATACTTTCAGTTGCCGTTGAAATAAATGCATGTTTCCAGGGGAAAATCATATGGGGTTTAATTATTTCTGTAGATCCATGTGTTCCGAATAGTCACTTTGTGATAAATAACTTGCCCCTGTACGTAATTTAATTTAGCGAAGACCGCATTTCATGGTAAGGTGGAATATATATATATATATATATATATATATATATATATATATATATATATATATATATATATATATATATACACACACACACACACACACACACAATGGTTTATATCTCCTGACGAAATGAGCGAGTAAAGAGATTTGGGTGGCTCTTAACAGCGAGTTCTTGAGAGCCGATGAGGGTGATTGGGGTGAGTATGGAGCAGCGCCGGAATGAAGGGTGGGGGAAAACGGGAGATCCCCGAGAAAACCCGCTGACCAACTTAATTTATCTCGTTTCAGGTTTGGCACTTACCGCCATTTCGAGAAATTTCGAAAATTCCGTAATTAGGATGCTGCAGGAACAAACGAATAAAAAACATTGCACACATTCGACCCAGTGTAATACATCCATTGTTTCATAAATATATCTCTAATTTGACTACATAGTAAAACATCCAGAGCTTATAATTGGCTAAACTCCAACACACTGCACGCACTAGCAAACAAGAAAAGTTAAAGCTGTATGACCTCTTCTTGTTATTAAAACTAACTTTGTGTGTGCATATGGTCATCACTTTGAACTCTTATATCTTGTCTCTTTTAATGAAATGCAGTGAAAATACTATGCATAAAATTACGTTGTGCTTGTAAAATGTTTGTCATTGCCTAAATGCAGTAAGTTTATTTAGTTGATATCCACAACCGGTTTCTACTTCACCGTACTTAAGAAAATACCACACGATTTCCATGTCACATATTGTTCAATGGTTGTTAAGACCTGTTTAAGATTTTTGTTTGATTACTTTTATTCTCTCTATAATAGGTTATCATAAACTTATATGCATATGTTCACTGTATAGCCGCAAAAGTTTAATTTAGGAAATGTATGTTAAAATGGAATAGTATGTCGTGGAATGGCTAGCTCGTAACCTACTACGGTGCTTATATCTCGGCTATCTTAACTGCTTTATATTGCACATTGTCTTCAACGTTGGAACAACTTCAAAACTTTCTTAACATCCCATGTCATATTCATTAAGATCAAAATCTAGAAGTTCTACAAGTAAATAATTTAACGGAGTTCAAATTCATTTAAAGTCGAATCTTAAAAAATCACGTAAACAGTGTATTTGCATTAGGTTTTGGACTTGTGGAGAGATTACAATCATATATGAAGAGGTAGCATACATGAATAACAAAACTAGTTTTGTTACTGTCAAAGTTTACCCTTACGAACAAGGCGTATTTTCAACGCTATGGGATTGGTCTCAACACGCAAGGAGGCTACCTACCTCCTTGCAGATTACTTCAGCTATGTCGTGTTTTTAGGCACACTAGAACAAAATAATAGCTGGTTGTCTTTTAAAGTCTTGTAAGTGTTTACTAAATGCATGTCTCATTGTGTGGAAAAATTATAGCAATTAAGTAATTACATGAGGCAGATAGGCTGTCTGTACTGGTATATATTAGGCTTTCTTCAAACGCAGATACCTGGTACAAAAAAGATAGTTTAAACTTCCATTGTACTTGCCAGCGAAACAGTTATGATTGGCCAGTTATTCGTTGTGAGAGGAAGATGGATCCAGGATAGCACGCATGGTGGATAAGATAACGCTAACCGTCTTTGACTCAACGAGAAAACCTACACTATAATACTATACTATAATAATAGACTATAATAATACACTATAATAAGAGACTACTGGGAAATTTACCTGACAATTGTCAAGTAATATACGCAAACATTTTTTACACGTAAGATGAAATTACAACACTCTAGAGTAAAATTTATTTCACATGACCGTGAAAAGTCGCATAATTTCAGAAACCATTTGTGATTAAACAAAAAATCTGGGAAAGGTGTTTCGTATAAAGGAGATCTTAGACCTCTGAAAATGTGGTGGGTAATATCATCCCTTTTCCTTTTGTAAATGGCTGTTGGCACCCTCTGTTTGCAAAAAACTATATAACACTACGTTCTAGGCAATTTTTAAAGGCAACATGTGCAGCAGGACGTCTAAATTAGAAGGAAAAAAAAAAAAGGTCGTTTCGTCAGAACACTCTCATGTGAACTTTTCGAGAGATAATTCTTGTTGAACATCCAAAACACAACATGGGTTACATACCAGGTAGGTTAGGTAAACACAATACAAAGTAGGCATTTTAAATGAGGATTTTCCATGGGCGCACACCTCCTTTAATAATCACTTGACGAGAAAACAGGTACTTACATTTTAGTCTTACATTTTCTGCAGGAATACACTGCCGAAGTTTGTAACCAAGTTTTATAAACACGTTGTATAAAGCAGTCATGTAATTTTCTCACACTTTTTTCAAGTACGTTTCGCTTACAGTTAGAGAAAAATACTTTGTTATACTTACTTAAGTAGATCTTAAATTTTAAAGATTTCATTCGCTGACGTGTTGAGACACGCACGTCTAAAAATACGTAAGCCCCTACGTAAGCCCCTAAGCCCCATTCTACAGCGCGATACGACCTGCAACATGTACCTCGTAACGAGCATTTATGTCAACGGAAGACATTATATTCGGCGCTGCACAACACCCAAAAACACTTAAAATATATTTAAATTTATAATGGTACTTACAACTTATCCCTAACGTGCAACAGAACTTTACCTCAAATTTCTACGTGTAGTTTTAAGCTGAGAAACTGTTATTCACTCCAAAGTTTTACGTTAGAATAATAAGTCAGAAGGCTATAAAATGCGTTTTATTGCCGCCAAAGTGTTCTGAAAGGATTTATTATATTCCAATAAGGGGCAATTTAAAAGAAGATTATAATTTAAAGACTTTTCAGGCATTTCTCTTTAGACTATTTAATCACTCACATTAAAAATAACAGTTCTTCTGCTGAAGAAATAGCAACATGGCATATTTCACCAAACATGTTGAGTTTTTTTAATAGGAAAATCTGAAAAATTTATTGAAATTGTATTTACTTATTCTTCCCCGGTTATTTTAAAAACACACTATGAAGCAAAAAACTTGGTTAGTATACTTTTCAAAACACTCTACGAAGCAAAAAACTTGGTTAGTATACTTTTATGTATCGCAGACTTTTAAACTTGGACGACACAGGTGTAAATATTTTTGCACTTTTGGGTGTGGTGAATTCATACCACTTTACCCACGCAGGTTATAGTTCGGTAGCTACATTGGATGCTGCCCCCAACATCCAGAGTACTTCAAAAGGGATGGATCTGGCCAATGATCACGCTTCGCCTGCGTGTTGAAACGTCGCTTGTGACGACGTGCTAGCAGGACATATGCCAGCCGATCCCTGCCCTCCCACCTGTTAACCCGTATGTGTGTGTCAGAGTGAGCTCGGTAATGTTAGCGGCTTCTCTATGCAAGTACTGTGCCACAGTAGGTGATAGGGAGGGAGATTCTGCGCTATTGGGAGTCGTCGGGAGGGATGCAAAGTGCGGGCGAATCCAAGTGTAAATTCACTCCGGTGCTGTTTGCTCTCGCTGCCTAGCTACCCACCCACGTAACACCTCAAATGCGCGCTACGCTGCTTTGGTTGTTTCGCAAAAAGTCGCTCTCTTTCGTCTCCTACAGCACAACGGGGAATACATTAATTTTAATGTGGGGTGTACGAAAACTGTTCACAATAACTACTCCTCACTGAGGTTTAACGCGTAGACCTTGGGTCTTGCAGAGTAACGAATCAGTGTAACAGATACTATTGTCAATTTCATCTTAAGTGGTTTAAATTTTGGACGTTCTAGAAAAGCAGTGTTGCCACAATGTAGCCTGCCGCCACAGCTGTTCTGCCTGTGAGAAAAAGAACGTTTGTAAACAATTGTTATAATTCAATGCACCCATTTCCTTCGTGTTTTGTTATTATGGCAGGCACTTATAGACTAAGTTAGGTAGCTTCCTTCCAGTAATCAATTTAGGATATTGTAGCTTAGTTAGCATTCCAATCTGTTTAATTTATTTTATGGGTAAAAAGGAGAAGGATGACGTCTTTAGTTTAACGTCTCTCATGACATGGCAGTGTTTTGTGGCTCTTGTTACGAGACAGTGTAATTTCCAATTGCATATTGTTTAGAAGGTCCAGTGGAATACTTTGCTCCTACGTAAATAACATTCAAATTGTTATAACTTGGAAAGTTTTAACTTCGGTGGAAAAGCAAAACGCGATGTATACGTCGCTGTTTGTACGGATGCAGAAATAAACACACACATTTAACAGTTAGATTTACAATATAAACCGAATAAACAAATATTACTTTTACGATGCAAAAGAGTCGAAAGTGCAGCTTTTTCAGGCCACGTCCATTTCAAACTGTTTAGAAGTACATCATTTACAAAACACTCTAACTTCCTGTTTGTAATTCGCATCATCATAAACACGTGTTTTTCTGTGGAAACATTTCTACGAGGACTTCACAAAAATCACGTTTCTCGGTCAGTGATGTGAAATAACTCCCTTGCGAAATCATTGAATTAAAAAAACACTTCTCCCGTTTCCTGAAACCAACTAACCTGAACTTCGGAACTTGAATTATATTTATGGCAGACGGCGGTTGAGATAGAGCGGATCAAGCAGGTTTGCGAAGCGTTAGGCATGCGGCGATAATATTACATTTCACTCGAGAAAACGAACAGCACCTACAATCAACTATGCTTAAAAAAGTAAACAGAGAAATAACTAAATGCCGATAAAATAATCCGATAACACCAGCAAGGTACTCGCATAAACATGTTGGTAGAGAGCAAATGCACAATGGCGTTCGCCGGGATTGTAACCTTTTAGTGATCATAACTGAGCGCATGCTTCGCATAACTGCTAAACATGTGTTTAAAGCCAATTAACTAAAAGCCAACTAAATTGAATTTTGCTTTTAAAACCTAAATATTTTAAGTATAATTTAAGTTTTAACTACAACTTTTTGTTCTGAGTAATATTTTCGTCCATAGCAATCATCAGTATCGCCAATATAACAACATATATCCGTTAGCAATTTATCACCTGATACAATACTTCGCAAATAAGAACATTTACTGTTTACATACTCTGTAGGTTTGTCACATTGGCTGTAAAAATTAACCCCATTTGTATGAAATAAACAATATTTTCCTAAGGTAACGCAAAATACACGATCGGACGTGTATAAAACAAGGATACTAAATAGCAAAAATTTCAAGCGCTGCTTCTATAGGATGCAATAGAATAACGGGTGATTTCGAACTCGTGGGATATACTGATAATGATTTCGGCATTCTAAGTAAAAGTGACATAGATTATTTGATATACAATTAATATTACCGTTATTTACGTATAACGTCTCGTGTTCTGAAATTCAAGTTCGTAGAATGGCCTTAATTTTTCTGCACACATACGTCGCACCGCGATTGTACAGAGCTCATCAACCGACGCTATATTTGCGTGATCACTTGAGACGTTTCATGACGGATTCGTGTATTCGGTACTGCGACATCGCGTGGTGACGGATGAATGAACACTCCGCTCTTAAAGTGTCCCCGAAAGAAGAAATCTCAAGTTGACACATCTGGCGACCTTTCCGGCCATGGAATATCCCCTAACCTTGAAATGAGGTGATCTGGAAACATACTTCTGAGGCTTTGAATTGATATTCAAGGTGTATGGCTGGTAATTCCATCCTGCTGGAGCCATGTGTCCAGTTTATGAGTGACTGGTCTTTCGTGGGGACAAAAATTATCCACCCCAGCGAAATAACGCTACACAATTACTGTAACACAGTTAGTTTTGCTGTCATTACGGAAGGAAGTTCCAATGATTCCAAGGGAAGAATTGCCAAACCATACAGTTTTATTGGTGGTGTGTAGCGAATATTGGTGTCGTGTAACGAATATTGGTGTTGTCTAACGAATATTGGTGTTGTCTAACGAATATTGGTGTTGTCTAACGAATATTGGTGTTGTCTAACGAATATTGGTGTAAATGTTGCAGATTATTATCAGGCTAATACTAGTTCTTATTTGCCTACATCTCCTGATAGGTGGAAATGCGCGTTATCACTTAGTTTCTGAACGATGTCCCCATTAACATTCGCCATTTGTAGAGATAGATAGCTAAATTTTTTTTAACTATTAACTCTTTCCCCTCCCCATTATTCCTGAACGATTTTCATTTTGCATTGATTAATGTTTAGGTCTTGATGTAACATTCGGCTGACGCCACATCGTGATATCCCGAGAACAGCCGAGTGACGCAGAGTAAAATGTTCAGGGCTTCGTTCAAATATCGCCCGCACGGAGGTGATACTCTCTGGAGTTAACAGAAGTATCTGTCTCTTTCTAGGCTTTTACTTTAGTTCAGAACCCCGTCTCTTCGATACTATTCACCCTTCATTGTAATAGAATGCACGGAAGTCCTTGGAACTTCACCGTCAATATAGTAATTCGATCGAAACGAGAGTTGTGTGGTCACTTATTTTGTATTACGCCTTGGTAACATATGCAAGTTGTTCGCGTACGTTCTTCTACATCTCCATCTCAACTAAATTGTGAAGGCTTACGGTCCGAAACACAACAGCGTTCGTAGTCAAACCCAATCGAGTTTCGTTGGATGACGTCGAGGTTTAAAATTACCCGTTATTGTGACCCATCTAGTATATAAAATATCAGATTTATGACTAACAGTTTTAAATTGTGATAATATAAATGTATTATTATTATTATGAAAACGTTTACGTTAATGCTTATAAAACAAAAGTAATCAATCTAAATAATAAATCTTTATCTTTAATGAACAATTTGTAGCCAACTATTGTCCCCCTTGTGTGGTGTAAATATTTGAAACGAGTTGTGAGATATACACTGCAGGCAAGTTTACTGAATACTTTCTTGACAAAATAAAGTAGCTACATTTCTGATTCGGTTTTATAATGGTATCTTTCGAATTCAGGAAGTGTTAATTATTCAAGCGCATTTGCAAAGCAATGGGCGAGTCAAGTTAAAGGCATAATGCGAGCCGCGCGCGCATAAATCTCTCTTTGAAGCGCGACACATTCGGAGTGAGGCATCATCATTGCTGTCTGCGTAATGCATCGCTCTGCCAGAGCGCAACATCATTCACTCCCGCAAAATACGCAACATGCTGCCTTCACAGTTCGTTGCAGACGAAAGAAGTCGAGGAATACGGATAAAACGCTGGCTTGAAGAGCAGAGAACAAGAAATAAAGTCCGAGCATTGTTCGAGACTGTGGTTTCAGCCATCAGTAAAGCTGTCGTGTGGTGACATTCACAGATTGCAATGTCCACTTGACCAACGCTTAACGCCACGGCTTATCTTTCCGACTATATATTTTATGACATTGGCTTTTTACCCAAAAGTCTCATTTTAAGGAGATGATCACATTCGACTAGCGATTTTTTTTCACTCACGCTTGAACATTATTTGATCTTGATGCGAGATGAACCACAAAATTGCAAAGACTACGTGTACACAAATAAGAGAATACCGCGCTTCGACATAAAAATTCATGTTTAGCGCCAGAAAAAAAAAAACTAAAAATTAATTTTCCTTTCAGCTGTGTAACATTCTGAAGTTAAAAGTTACGATGACAATTTAATCTATTGACCAAAAATTAATTGGGCACCCGTCAAGGTAGGTAATTCAGTTCGTCAGTTGACTTATGTGGCCACCATACGCTGCAGGCCGGTGTAGAACCAGTTGACAAGGAGATAGAACGAGGTACAGAGCTATCGGACTTCGATAAGGGCATGATTGTGGACTGCCATCTCAGTGGGCTGTCTAGCCGAGCGATTGCACGGAAGGTAAACAGGCCTAAATCAACGGTCGCATTCGTTCTGCGTAAGTGAAAGGTCGATGGGCATTGTGCCAATGCTGCACGTTCTGGGCGACCTCCACTCTTGATCGACAGAAATAGCAGAACCCTGAAACGTGAAATTGTCAAAAATACGGCACAGCCCATGGCTACCATTCGACAGGAGTTTCATGCAGCAACAAGAGTATCGGTTTCCATTGGAACACTGTGTACAGAGGCTCACCAACTTGGATATTTCAGAAGAGCAGCTGCACCTAAGCCCCATATCACGACAAGCAATAAAGATCAGCGACTCAGGTGGTGTTTGGACCGTCGCAACTGGTCACTGGAGCAGTGGAAATCGGTTCTGTGGAGTGATGAGTCGAGGTTTACATTATTCCGGTCCGATGGACGTGTATGGGTGTGGCGTCTACCCGGGGAACGGCTTCTGCCGGAGTGTATAGTGCCAACTAGGACATTCGGTGGTGATGGAGTGATGGCGTGGGGCTGTTTCACAGCCTTCGGCGTAGGACCGCTGGTGTTTGTCCGTGGTAGCATGAACACAGAGGCCTATTGTAACATTCTGGATAACGAAATGCTCCCAACATTGTGGCGTTTTTACAGAATGGACCTGTGTTACTTCCAGGATGACAATACCAGGTGCCATGTTTCAAGGGCTACTATGCAGTGGTACGCTTATTGGACTGGCCCGCCCAGAGTCCCGACCTCAACCCTATAGAACATCTTTGGGACGAATTGGATAGCCGGGTAAGGGCTAGTCAGGTGCGGCCAAAATCCACTGCTCAACTTATGGAATGGTTGCAAGAGGAATGGCGACGAATCCCCGTGGATGTCCTGCTGACACTCGTATAGAGCATGCCAGACAAGGTGGCTGCTGTTATAGCCGCAAGAGGTGTCCCTATGATATTCTAATGGGGTGACAACCACCGAGCAAACATTGTGGACAGGTGCCAAATTACTTTTTGGTCAGTAGTTTACATTATTTTAGTACAACTATTTTAAAATACCTCAAAATGTTTCTGTGTTTTGAAACTTACATTAAATCATAAATAATAACTGTTTGAAGAGAGAGAGAGAGAGAGAGAGAGAGAGAGAGAGAGAGAAGAGAGAGAGAGAGAGAGAGAGAGAGAGGAGAGAGAGAGAGAGAGAGAGAGAGAGAGAGAGAGAGAGAGAGAGAGAGAGAGAGAGAGAGAGAGAGAGAGAGAGAGAGAGAGAGAGAGAGAGAGAGAGAGAGAGAGAGAGAGAGAGAGAGAGAGAGAGAGAGAAACAATTTCATAATAGTGAATATTTAAGGTTTATCCACTGTTACCAAAAAAATGAGTTACCGTAGCAAAATAACAGCCTAACTTCCTCTACACATATAAATTCAAGTAATTATGATAAGGTTCTCAAATGATTAGAATGGAGGAACGTTTGTGTTAAAATGACTCAGCAGAAGGAAGTTGTCACTATTTCTTTAGATAAGATGCACGCTTGTAAAAAGAATCCTATGGTGGCACTATTTTCTAAAATGGCGCAATACTGAATATATTATTAAGTAAATTATTTGTGTGTTTTTGTAAATTAGTTCGTACGGTTTTCCTTCGGAGGATTTACACAATAATACATAGTAACACAATCATATATTGTCTTTCGTAGAGACGCATAGCATACATGCAACAGCTCAATCACCAACCGTGATTTGATTTAGATCACTCTCATAACACTGGGGCTACACACGAAGCCCTACAAGAATAATAGAGCCACTCTGAAAATGAAAGAATAAATGCAATCGTACTGTTTTACTTTCATGCAAAATTCGGTGGGACTTCGCTGGAGTGTTTCTGATTGTGATATATAAGTTATGTTTTACAATTAATATAACAGTTTGAAATGGTTATAAGTCTATTAAGTCCACAAAAATTAGATTCAAATGAGAAGTACTTCCAGCGATTTAATTACAAGGTTCTGGGAAATATAAAATGGCATTGATTTTGAAATTAAGTACGCCGTCTTCAAAAATAATGCAAGCTTTCTGCAAGATAAACTATTTCTGCTAACATTTTTGGACTTCTTTGTGACTTTAACACAAAGATATTAAAATCTATAATACTATTATAAAGAGGTAGTGTTTGTAACTTTGTATGTTTGTGTGATTGGATGTAACAGGTAATCTTCAAAACTACTCATCCGATTTTTAAAATTCTTTCACCAGTAGAATGCTACGTTATTACCGAGTGTCATAGGCTATATTATATTTTAAAAATCAATAGGGATCCCTACTAAAACTCCAATAATGTAACCCAAAGTGTAAATAAATGACTTATAAAATTCCTTACATTGCGTGCGCTGCGAAAACTATTGATGATAGAACAAAATAATGTACTACGGCTTTGCAGGACGGACAGATTCGGAAAATAAAACATGCTGTGTGCTGCGTACGGCGCCAACCTTAGAAGCTCTACTGCCATTATGGGGGGAGTTACTTTTGTGTTTGCTGGGGATTTTCGGCAGACACTCCCTGTAGTTACAAAAGGGACGCGTGCAGATATCATCAAAGCATGTCTTAAATCATCTCCCTTATGGAGTTCTATTCAACACCTAAATTTGTGAACTAATATGAGAGCCTATCTTGGTGGAGACACGCATAAAGATTTCCCACAACAATTGCTCAGACTTGGAGAAAGAGTTTATCCTTCTCTAAATTTGGGCGCTAATTCTGCTGAAATCATTTTAAATGAGACATTAGGTCAGATAGTCCACAGTCTGCAGCATCTTATAGAAGCAGTATATCCGGGCCTCGAAAATTTACTAGAAAAAGACTTTCACTGGATGTGTTCCAGGGCAATAGTATCGCCTAGGAACGACACTGTCAATGAAATCAACAATCTCATTATACAAAGAGTTCCCGGCCAAGTCAAAACCTATAAGTCGATTGACACAGTCACCAATGTTGACGATGTTGTCCACTTTCCTCAAGATTTTCTAAATTCGCTTAATCCTTCTGGCTTGCCACCTCACGAACTATCATTAAAAGTCGGTACTCCTATCATGCTTTTAAGGAATACAAGCCCTCCTAACATGTGTAATGGCACAAGATTGCTCATTAAAGACTTGAAAGAAAATTTGATTGTCGCGACCATCCTCACCGGTCCAGCAGCCGGCCAGCTGGCAAACATCCCTAGGATTCCCATGATTCCCACGGATTTGCTAATATCTTTCAAAAGGTTGCAATTTCCCGTAAAACATCGTTCGCGATTACTATTAATAAGTCCCAGGGTCAAACTTTCTCTTTGGTTGGAATCGACCTACGAAAAGAGTGTTTTTCCCATGGTCAACTATATGTTGGTTTATCACGAGTTGGAAGTCCCGAGAAACAGTACATTTTGCTACCAAATAATAACAGGACGTCAAACATTGTCTACAGAGAATGTCTTAGCCAATAACATATTAAATACTTCTCTCTCAGATAAATTGCATTGCAATATAATGTATATTAATATGAAAAATTATAAAAAAGTAAAAAAATATCAAATAAAAATAGCAAAGAAAGTTTAAATTATAAATTATTTAATACATTATTAAATTATAATGTGCTTTTTTTTTAATGCTTTAGGAGAGTTTACCCAACCTAATTAACGCCGGGTAAAGCAGTTTTTTTTATCTTAATTGCACCCGTGCGAAGCCGGGGCGGGTCGCTAGTACTGTATAGTTCAGGTGCTGTCTTTCAAAATTATGGGCAAGATTAGTGAAGTTGTTAGCAATAAGTACTGCTACCGAAACCAAATTTGGCTGAAATGGATTTTATTGTTTAATTGAAACGGCATAACGCTGTTACGTATTGTAAAGGTATGAGGTGGAGGCATGGAAGGTGGTAGCTCTCTTGGTAAGGTTTTCACTCAGAGTCGCTTCGACTCCTTTCACTCTGGAATCCTGGGTCAGAAACACGGATATTTCCACTTTACAAATACGTCACACCAGGTCGTAACTAAGGTACAGTACATATAAATTTCACTTCACACTATGGCAAGAGGCAATTTTACGAATATTAATAATACCTATTTACAAACTTCTGTATTATGTATGAGTGCCCTACAAGTATAGGTGGTGTTTTGTATCATTTCTTGTATGGGAAATTTGGTGAAAATCAGTGGTGTACCGTACTACCGAAATATTTTGTAAAAACCTTGTTTCTCCAGGTACTCTCTCTTGCACGTTCAAAGACATAATATGGTTTTAAATGTAGGCCGGCATTTGATACTTGTAATGGTTAGTGCCAGCATACCGTGTTTGGCTGAAACAGATCTAGTGATTTTTTTACATATGGCATATTAACAAATTATTGACAAGGTTCACGTTTAGAAATCTGATGTCTGGTCCATTAAAACTATATAAGCATATATTACTTACCATAGAATTCTCCGTACTCTAAATTTAACGAAATCGCCTCAGTAGTTTCCAAGATATGATGAATTTTTTTTTACTTATTTAAATGATTATCTTTCAAAACAGCGAATTATTGAGAACTCAATTTTCACCATTTCTTAAAAACACAATGAACTATCAATTTACCACTTTTTTTTTTTTCAAATAGGTTTTAATGGCTCCTTTCACATGTCGCATTAAACACAAATTAAAAACGTCCGTTCTAAAATTAGGCATCTAAAATGGCCGAAAGATGTAGAATTCAAGGTTTTTTTTTTACTGTAAGGATGTTTGATGAATATCAATGTGTGTGTCCAAAATTTCCTACAGGGACAAACACTCAAACACATCCATAAACACTCACACAAACTGTATTGTAATACGTTTATATTCCTTCATATGAAACCTATAAATAACCTAAGTAGTAGGGGCGTGAGGGTTCCATTACACTTTTGATTAATCAGATTTACCTTTTGATATCACATTAATATCAAAAGATTAATCATCAATTCGATTTTAATACGATCAAAAGTTTTTCATCAGATGCGATTAATTCTTAATCCGATAAATTGTGATCAAAGAAATTTGATCAAATTTATTTGATGAAAAAGTTTGATCAAACTTATTTGATGGAAAAAAATGATCAAATTTTTTAGATGAGTTTTTGCGTTAATTGATAAGTATATAGTTTGGTGTAATAGTGTGCTATGGCACTTTATTATTTTCCTCTCTTTCTCTTTTAGGGTGAGAGATGGCTCTGGTACATCTTCACCCTTGGACTCTGTTTTATTGAGGCGTGGTGTGTTGGGTATGGGGTATATATATGTGTTGAGTTTTGTGCAAGAGTATCATAAGTGATTTTTGGGTTTGGAGTGGGATATTGCTCGTAGATGGTGTTGGGAAATAGGCGACTCTGAAATATACGATTTACGTCCTGTATATAAGTACAGACAAACAAAAGAAGTTAAGAGTAAATGTTAAAATATATGACTTTTCCGAATGCAACGAAACCACTGATGTTACACACGAGAGAGATGCTTAAGTGATTAAATGCCGCACAGGAAAAACGAATGACTGAGCCCAGCTATGGACAGAAATAACATAATTTCAATAAATATACATTGGGTTCTGGAGATAGCAGAATCAATATCTTATGGCATCTATTTCTGTGAAACGAAAACTACCCTTTCTGATTAGATATGAGTTTAAAAATTAATTAATTAAATGGCAAACGAACACAAGTATGGGACTATTACCAAACAAATTATGGAATTAATGAAATCGCCCAAGCACCTCTCCCAAAACACATCTGTCCGGCTGTGAGGTTGCTGAAGGAATAAACGTTAGTATGGGATTTGCAGAGACAAATAAGCACTATTAGTTCAGTGTAGCACTTAAGTCGACTTATAATATGTGTTATAGCAGAGGCAACCGAGGTTATGGGGGAAATTCCTCGACATTAAAAAATTAATAAAAATATCGTGTTTACGAATTAAACTGATTATATTTCCCTATCAATCTCCTTTAATTAGTTACTATCCACAAACAATTAAATCACGTCTTCCTGAACATTTCACATGAAATTTTTAAAAAACTAACCCGTTGCCATGTTTGAAATTCACAATCTCATTTCTGTGGGAAAAATAAATAAATAATTCACTCGCATTACTTAATGATGTATCCAGAGTACTGGTTTACAACAGTGAATAAATGTTCCTATCATCAGCAGCTCTATTTTAAAATAATTCACTTTTCACAAGCAATCAAACTTCATTTAAGAACAATTATTAAAAATAACTGCTACACTATATTGGCTTAACACACAAAAAATTTTTTCTCAGATAAATTAAAAGTTATAAAAATTCTTATATTAACACGATACCTGAAGTCCGGAGCAGATACTATTCGATGAAAATATTTAACAAGAGGTGAAGCCCACTGACTAAAGTTCACTGATCGCCTGCCCCATGGTCATAGCCCTAGTATCTGTCAAACGACGCAGCGACCGGTTAAACCGGAAGAGGTGCTTCAGAGGAGAGAGTAATGTATCAATAGCAATGCTTTTTGTCAAAATAGAGATGGCACCAGCCCGCAAGAAGTGGTCAGAACACACCTGCATGCTCCCCCTCTACCAGCCAACTCCATAGTCCAGAACGTGTCTTTGTCCGAAACGAGAGTTTCTGCTCACTGCTACACACCTCCCTCCCTCGACCCCCTTCCATGGCGACCTCCATCCCAGAACGGGTTTTTGGTTAGCTGAAGCACTGCCTGCCTCGGATAGGCACCCCCTGCACACCCAGCCACTTGTCCAGATCATGTCTTTGTGCACCATATCTGGAACTCTCCACCTGCCAAACATCCCATCGGGCAAGTGAATTTCGAACTCACCCAAAAGTGTTGACCTTCTTGCAAAGTTACCCTCCCCTTTGCTCAACAAACTTTCACTTTCGCCTGTCCATTGACTTGTTAAGGAAGGGAGGTTTCTCCATCCCTAAAACTCTGGCTTACTTCCAGCAAAATAAAATTTTGTTACCAAAAGCCCAATGACGAAATTATTCCCCTGAAGTTAAAATGAATTTTAATCCCAATAAATGAATTTTTTTTCAAATAAATTTCAATCACAAAATAGAAACATTTGCTAAGAACCTGTTTTTAATATTAATCCTGTAAACTTTGAAGACATTTTGTCCCATTTTCCAGCAAACGTATTGAAGTATTTCCAGGAAACTATGAATAATTTCGCACAAGGCAAATACAAGAGATATTTTCACTTAGTAAATTTTAGGAGAGTTTAAAACATTTTACATAATTTAAGTATTCAAAGAACACAGTTTTTTAAGAAACACCATTTTTAAAACATTCATCATTCCAGTTAGGGATGCATAAGTATAAATTTTCACATATTAAAAACTTACATTAAACAAACTCACATTAAAACCAAATGTCTTTAGATTTCTGGTAAAAGGAAAACATACATATTCAATCTGCTTTTAAATATTTGTGCATATTTCACATGTAGATTTCTCTGTAAGTTTCTTACTCTATATTTTTAGATACACCATCTAACATAATATATATATTTAAACTTATTTTATTTACAAATACAAAATTTCGATATAATATTAATGAAATAGTACGAATCCAGTTTGAAATGCCTGCTATCGAAGCTGAAAACTGTCAAATTCCACGATATTTAAACTTATTTTCTAAAAAATCCAAATTTAAGCAAATTAAAACGAAAACTGTGGCTATTTGGAATCCATTTACTATCTAAGGAGGAATAAATTAATTTTTTTCTCAGTGTTAAGTCATCAATTGTCAAAGTCATTTTGTGTGCATGCCCATTGAATTAGTGTAAATATTTGTTAAATATATTAATTTGATTTGGAATATAAAATTACTGAAGAAATGTTTGTTGTATGAGCAGTTGTAAATATTTAGCTTTAAGGATGAATTTTGAAAAAAAAAAAAAATTTACATAAAATTATTTAATGTTAAAAAAAAGGGGTCATGTGTGTGATTATCTATTAGTTTTTAATTCATCATGTCAGTATATTATATTTTGTGTATGATGAGTGGATAAAATTTAATATTACTAAAGAGAATTTTGAAACAAGGAGGTGTGTTACAGTAATGGTAAGCTTTTCAGGTATGGTTTGTATTCAAGCTCAGGTAGCAGGAAGCCTGCTTGCTCACTTTCACGAGAAAATACAAGTTTCTCACTTCAGTCTTCACAAGGGAGAAAAATATGTTTATAAATTAAACTAACATTTCAATTTAAATGTAATCAAATAACTCTAAAGGGATTCCAGGGAAATATATTTATAAAAGTGATGGAGAAAATCGAACGTCTGAATGAATGAATGAATTTGAAACGAAAGGAGAGGGAACTTTTAGTATCTTGAGAAAACCTCCGTCGCCACAACTCAACTTGAAGGACCCTGGGGGACACAAGAAAGGAAGTGTGGACTGACAAAAATACCTTTTGAGAGGCAGGTACAAGACCTCTTAGCACCCTCCCCAGAAGAACATTTTCCGCTGACCTGAATCTCTACAGCAGCTAGTTGCAGAGAGCACAGCACTTCAAACAGAAATATTTTATCATACCAAACAGATTACTGCTACTGGGATTCGACATGTTTATGTCTGCTACTAAAACACATACTTTTTTCAATAAAAATAAAATTCAACTCTGCTACTTAATATTATTTTTACAATTGTGAAATTTATTTTTCCCAAGGAGTGAAATTGTTAATCTGAAACATGGCAACGGGGTATTTTTTTATTTTAATTTTCACGTGAAATGTTCAGGAAGACGTGATTAAATTGTTTGTGGATAATAACTCATTAAAAGTAGATTGATAGGGAAATATAATCAGTTGAATTCGTAAACACGATATTTTTATTAATTTTTTAATGTCGAGGAATTTCCCCCATAAGCCCGGTTGAGTCTGCTATAACACAGCTTATAAATCGACACAAGTGCTACGCTGAACTCATTCCTTCACTGACCTCTCAGCCAGACAAATGTGTTTTGGGAGAGGTGCTTGTGCGATTTAATTATGTGTGTATTTTTAATTAAAGTAGTGTAATTTATATATTAGTATGTGCATTGTAAACATAATTTTTATCCATTTGTCATGTAAATCGTATTCACATCTCTTTCCAACTAGCTATAACCTCATTCGTCTGCCAGATACCGGCCGTGCTTCAAGTCTATAATCGTGCTTATAAGTCTCCACAAACCTTATACTAATGTCATTCCTTGAGCAGCCGGACAGGCGTGTTTTGGGAGAGGTGCTTGTGCAATTTCGTTAATTAAAAAAAATACAGCTGGTTTCCGTAATTCGTTCAGTGATAGTCATGTACTTGTGTTCTTTAGCCGTTTCATTAATTAATTTTTCAACGCATATCTAATCAGACAGGGTAGATTTTATTTCACAGAAATAAGCATTATAAGTAATTCATTCTGCGAGCTCCTGAACCCAGTGTATGTATATTAAAATTATTCAATTTCGTTCCATAGCTGGGCTCTGTCATTGGTTTTTCCTGTGCGATGTTTAAACACATATATATTTCTGTTATGTGTAACATCAGTGGTTTAATTGCATTCGGAAACTGTCGTCGTCTCTTTAATTGTTTATACTTAACTTCTTCTGTTTGTCATTACTAACATACAGGACGTAAATCGTATCTTTCAGAGTCGCCAATCTCCCAACACCGCCTAAAAGCAATATCCACCTCAAAACCAAATAACACTTATGATACTCTTGCACAAAACTCAAGACATATATACCCATTACCCAACACACCACACCTCAATACAATGACAAAGCTCCAAGGGTGAGGACGTACTAGAGCCGCTCCTCACCCCAAAAAAGGAAAGAAAGAAAAAATAATAAAGTCCCTTAGCACACTCTTACACTAAACTATACACTTATCAATTCACACAAAATAAAATAAAAATTCCATTAAAGAAATTTGATCAAACTTTTTCATATAAGAATTTGATCAAATTTTATCGTATTAAGATCGGATTAAGAATTATTTCCATCGGATAAAAAAGATTGATCTTATTCAAATCAGGTTAAGGATTAACCCATTTATATCAAAGGGTTAATCCGATTAATCAAAAGTGAAATGAATCCCCCAGGCCACTATTACTAACCTATAAGTTTTGATTTGTGTTACTAGTTCGAGTTCTTAACTTCTATAAACAATCAGATAATCTGTTCATATTCACTAATGAAAATTTAATGTATGATGATTAATTAAGATTCCTCCATGCCTGCTTATTAATCCGTGTTGCGTGAACAGCGCACCCGCATTTTGCAATATTCTATTAATGATTAACGCAGGGAAACGATCTAAGTAGAGGCAGGAAATGTAGGCATATATTCAAGAAGTTATCGCACGCATATAAGATGCATCATTTCCAAGCCTTCTTAAATAACATGAACGGCTCCTTCAGACCGCTTTGGCTGAAGATGCACTAATATGGAAATATGTAAGACGACTGCACTAAACCTTGCTGCAGACTTTCAACCGATACAATTATAGGACGATTGCTTGAAAGTCTCATAGATACACGTAACGTGCCAAAGATAATGGACACCGAATTGAAGTAGCAAATAATATTTCTTACGCAGTTTCACGTCTAAGAATTTACTTTGTATAAAACTGTGTGTGTGTATATATATATATATATATATATATATATATATATATATATATATATAAACACACACACACACACACTCTGCATTTATTGCAAAATTCTAAAATAACATAGAGCATAGCAGAGATATTACACAAACTTACGCCACTTATTAAAGTAAATAAGCTTAGGTAAGCTTTTCCGTCTTGCATATAGTTTCACGGTTCCTGAAATATGGTACACTGAAGTTCAATTTTGATATAATATGTACACGTATAGATTAAAGAATAACAATTTTTAACGTTTTAATTTTACAAATTGAGAAAATAAAGGAATTATTTCTGTTGGATGTATTGCTTTATTTTATTTAGATGTACTTTTATTAGTTATAAAAATACTGTATGATTCCGTGCTGTGAACGCCATTGTGAAAAAACAAACGTTGAAATCATGTAAGTAAATTGAAAATAAAGGCATAACGTAAGTTATTCAATCAATATAGTCCATCAATATGTCAATGTACAACATTGTAAGATAAACTTGTAAAAAAAAATCACATTAAAATCTTTAAGAAGTTCTCTATAATTATGCCGAATACGCTAATACTATTTGAATTGAGAATGACGAACATTCACAAAAATGTATATTACTATTCTTGCCGACTTTGTATTAATTTATATTCATATACGAAGTGGGTACAAAAATTATTAAAGTAACGAATGTTGAACATTAATTAATTATTAAAGTAACGAATGTTGAACATTAATTAATTCTTTTCGACTGGACACCAGCAGTTTTTTTTTTTTTTTTTTTTTTTTTTTTTTTTTTAAGAATCTGGGCTTTTCGTCACGGGCATATTTGAGTGATTCACAAATAAGCTGTGTACCTAATAGAGATTTGAAAGTTATGACTTAAGCATAAAAAGAAAATTTTGAAACATTATGCACATTGTATATATCGTTGAATTAGGAGTTAATCATTTGGAGGACATTCACCTTAAGGTTATAAACCCACTGAACTCAGTCGGAATTAAAAACATGAATTCCTTAATATGAACGAAGAGTACTTGCGCATAACTAGAAACGTGTGCATGTAAATTCCATAAACGGAAAAAGAAGTCAATTAAGTGACAATTGAGGTACTGGCATAGCTAGCACGCCGAAGTGTGCGACATGCCAATTTTTTTTGTTTGTCAAGATTGTGTATTACGTCAAGAAATTTCTAAACCAGAATGCAAACAGGAGTACATGGTAGTGCATAAAAAATAGGCGAATCTTACATATTTCAGGCTTTAACATTAAAAAGTATAGGTTGAGATACAGAATTACGGAAGAAACTAACGTAGTTGAAGAAGTCGTGTTTCGCGCAACAAGCGCATGCTTTGTTCTTTAGCATTTCATTCCCAGCAGGCGGCTACGGAATATATCTTAAAAGACGATATAAATGAGACGAAGCTTTGAGCGGTATAAAAATAATAAAAAGAGGAACGAAAAAGTTGAGAAGATTGAGGAAGATTGAGATGGGAGTGGGGGGGCTAGAGAAAACGAATGTTTAAAGACGAGAGAAGGGTATAAAAAAAAATCATTTTGACTGGGCCTTCATTGCATTAAATGTAACATGACTGCTGGGGCTTAGTACAAAGACTAAGGGATGAGATAGTAGACGGAGAAAGAAATGAGACGGGGAGGCCCGAAAACGGAGGGGGAAAAAATAGCAGAATGCGAAAAGAAAATATTAAACGGCGGTATATTTAAAAACAGGGAAGGAGAAGGAAGAAGAATAGACGGAAAGATGCAAATGCTTCATTTTTCTTCATTGTTTACACAAGCCGATGACAAAAAGGTCCTGTCATCCGTGCGGAAGAGAATTTGGGGGAATGAAGGGGGGGGGGGGAGGAGGAAGGAGCTAGGGTCGTGTTGAAGCATTCTCCACGCTCCGGATGGGATCGGATAACAGGATGCTACCAGAAGAAACATACTCCAAGCCAATACGAACACGCGGAAGTTCTACAACTGTGTTATATGATATGCTGCCGATATTGCATTGAAATGTCGATCACTTTTTCACGACACGTTTCTAGTATATGAACATACTTCGATGTAAGTTCTTCACTAGTTACTGTTGTGCTAGCTATTAATTTTCCTGTGTTTTTAAATGTCATATTCAACAGTCAACGAGTGTGTGAACAACCAAATCAGCTACGACTGCAAAGAAAGTATCTGAAGTATATTTAATATCTTCTTACGATATTTTCTTCCTTCCCGTGAACTCTTCAATAGCAGTGTGGAAAATTGTGTGCAGGTTAGGGAATACCCGTTTGAATACTGTAATTCTATGGGGACGTTTCATAAAGTGCTTCACATATTAAAGTTGTTTTGTAAATAAATCTTAATATTTTTGTTTTATGTGTGTATTTTTATTTATCTTCAGAGGCGTAGTGAAATAAACCTTTGGTTATCTAAGTGAATGTGCCGTTACTTATGCGTGGGCTTATGTTGTATGTTACCTACAGCAACTGAGTTTGCACTCTAAAATCAGAAACATACGTAAGAGGTGTTTGAAGCTTGCACCGACAGCCCGACAAAAGTAGATTCTTTTCTACTTTCCGCCTATGTCGGACTTGTCGGGGTAAGCAAAAATGTAAATACAACTTTAGAAAACAAAATTTCTTGAGTATTTCCCCACTCTGGTAAATAAAAAAAACTAAATTGCCGCCAAAATAAAGTTTTGGTTCGTTTTTAAATACTTTTTATCTCTCGTGTAAATTAAAATATTTTCAAAAGCAAAATTATCATTCTCTATATCGCAAGTTTTAAGAAATAAATATGAGATATAAGGATAGCTTGCCTTTTATAATTTTCCAACGGCCAATTAACACACTTGTCGGGCAAATTAACAATAGAATGGCAACAATATTTAATTTTTTTTCCTGCAACAAATAACATGTCAACTAATAAACTAACAGAATATTCTGTTGCTGGTACAGAAGCCTGAAGTCCTTTTACAGAACTTCTTTGTTGTGACATCTCCTTTGATTATTTTTTCGATGTTTATAAGTAGTAGCCGGAAGTTTAGAATTTACATTAATATTTTATGCAAGAAATAACACTGCCAATTTTTACTGAATTTTCGAAAGGTCCAAAACGAAGCGTTATCTTCCTTAACAGGCAATGCTGAAAAACAACACACACTCATAAATTTTGGTTTTACTCATTGTTTGTTCAGACGCATTCCTTTCTGGTATTTTCTTTCCCGCATCAAAAGTAATAATTACACTGTGTTTCGAATCGTAACATGCATGTGTTACATATCGAGTTTGGCTTCAAATGCGTGTAGACTGGAGTGGGGTGCAGAATTTCCGGCGGCCTCCAGAGTCGAAAGTGTGTGTAGACAGTTCCATAAGTGACATAAGATCATTTACGCATTTTTCACATTCAGTCAGCAAAAATTAATAGTAGATTTTGCCATAAACATCCATGCCTATTCGAGACGCAGGAACCCGGTTGCACTTAAAACGATAATGGCATACGTACAGTAAACTTAATAATTTCTAGGGTACCCTCAAGGCAATGAACTGAAATGCAGTTATGAAGATGTCTTACGAACATTCGTACAGTTTTAAGTGATGACCCTGCTATTTTATTGCGCAGAGGTAAATGTATCCTTCACTACATCTCTTAAAGGGATTTGCAATTGGGTATTATAAATAAAATATCCTCTTTTAAACAGAGCTTTTAGTAATTTCGATTTTAAAACAAAACATGAGAGAGAGGGGAGATGACAAAACTGTAACTTTTATGTGAGAGTAAATATTTTCATATAAATAGTATTAGTTTTCATACACTATTCCGACTTACTGAGTATATTAAAATAAAAATATATGTTTACCAAGTGCATATCAATTCGCTTTATAAGCAAATTGTATATAATGGTTATATAGAATTGTAAAATAAGGGAAATTAATATATCACTGTTTCTCAAGTAAATATTGTCAAAAGGACGTCATTAACGCCTCACTAACGAAGGTGCAATTTTTAGCACTTTTGTGTGACCTTCATAGAAGTGAAGAATGACGATTAATGCCAAGAAAAAATCGCGAAGTATGTGTTCTTTGGGTAAAGATAAAACTATTTGCATTCGAAGGAAAAAAATAAAGAGAGCGGAGCCGGCTGCAAATAATCCCAGTACGAGGATAGCGGAACTCTCACATATTAGTGTAGCTGCGCGGGTCGCTGCCAACTCACTGCTATTCGAGGTCTGAGAAACGTAAGAAAAAAATATAAAGGAGCTGTTCTCGGGGGACCAGAGCGGAGCCAATACTTGAGCGGAGCTGAAGCGACCACCCACTCCGCCAATGGCCTGGCGGAGTGGGTGGTCGCAATTCCTGGAGGGTATCCAGTAGGAACCCGCCGCAGACAATGGGGACATCAATTTCTACAGGACACACCCCTCAACCATCCCACCAACACGCCCTCCACCCCTGCACCCCCCTGCTCTAGTGGAACTAGAAGAGAAAGAAACAAATTATGACGTGATCCCCTTTCTTTTTTTTTTTTTTTTGCGGACGTTCTATTCTCCGGCTCAATTTCTTTAAGTGCGCGCACGCCGAAAGTATCGTCTTTAATTTAAAAAAAAAAAAATTGTTTGATGAATGGCAATGCTCCCGCCGTGTCTACTGGCTGCGATTAGCGTGGATTTTAATTCCGGTAGCGAAAACGCTTGGATTGCCAAGTTCTGAAGTTGTAATGCATGCGAAAGGAAAGAGCGTTCGTGAACTTGCGTTTTCCTGAAACCGTACGTATTCGCGTACGGAATTTAAGGCACGGTACATGGCCACCGGCATGATTAGATTAAGGATTTTTTTTTGTGTAATTTATTGTCTGGCTAGGATTCAAACTATTGTCATATCATCTTCGTTCAATAACACACCTTATTCAGTGCCTCCTAGAGAATCGCGAATCATTCAGAAATACCTCGTGAGCAACGTGATGATATGTCTCCACATTCGAGAGTTTCCAGAGGGGAGAAAGATATCAGAGGAACATAACAAATTAAATGGTGAATGTGGTTAAGGCCAAGCTTCACCATGCGTGGGCATATAGGGAATCTAAGGCTAAATTCGGACAAAGATCTCTGTCATTTTCTCTTATAGTTTTTTTCAACTAAGGTTGTTTGCTTAAGATAGAGCAAATCAACATTTGCAAACCATTAAAAATTTAATTTTCAAATTTTAAATACACTTTTTAATTATTTATATAAGGTCACAATTTTATAAGTAATGGAAACATACACTTGAAATTAAACAATAAAAATTTGGAAGGTCAACAAATCTAGACGAGTTCAATCTCTAACAAAAAATCATTAGTTGAAAATACTACCACAAAAACGAGTGAGAGATCTTTGTCCGAATTTAGCCTTTGATTCCCTATACGCCCATGCATGGTGAAGCCTGGCCTTAACGTCTATTCTACACAGATTAGGATGTAAACAGGATTTCATACGGCTCAGTTTGGCATTGGGAAAATTCCTGCCGTAAGTTGCGATGGTGTTCCAAAGAGGTCGCTTTTAAGCTGACGGTAAATTGAAAAATTGTATTCATTTGTATGCAAAAGTTTGTGTTTGGCTCGAAATAGTATATAAATTTGCCCCAGGCGAAATTTTAAGTATTGGTTTTACTTCGTAACTATTAATCTCGCCCGCCAAATATGTTAATAGAAGTAAATAGAAAACATTGCACTTTGCTCGATATCGAGAGTTCGAAAGTAAGCTTAAATGTAAAACCTTAGGAATTTAAGTGCGATATATATAGGTCATCAAAAGAAATATCGTACTAGCTACATTTTTTTTTTTTCAATTCACACGGAACATCTTCGTATTTCCAACGGCTTCCGGTCTCAGGGACGGACATTGTTGAGACAAATGAAGCGGTATTTGCCGCTGTTACACGAAAAAATTACACAAGTATGCCTACGTGATGGAAAAAAATTGCCTGAAAAGTAATAACCTGTTCTATTAGTAATTTTGGTGCAGAATGCGGGGGACCCAGCACGAACATTCCTTCACCTACTGTTTCATCACAAACTGGGCTCGTCATTTTATATTTAACAATATTAACAATTTAGAAATATGTGTTTGTTAAAAAGAAAAAAAAACGAATATTCCGTGTTTTATATCAGTTGACGTGACTTATAAAACAAGAATTCAAGCAAGAGTTAAAATCACGATGAAGTTGGATGGAAGATAATTTATCAGAATAATATACGTAGTTAAATCTGGATTATATTTCAAGCTAATGGAGGCAAGACCTAAGAAACCTAATGAATGGTAATGCATAAGGCAAAGCAAAACTTGGAGGGCCTTCAAAGATGTGACAAATTTCTTGGAAACAATAAAGATTTAGATTGTTGGAATCATGTTAAGAACGTTTAGAGGTATGTCGGATGACACATGAACATTAAAGCTAATTTCTTGCATTAACAAGTTGATTATTTCCCAGATAATCTGAGAGCTGTAAGTGAACAACAGGGTGAAAAAGTTCACCAAATAAGAAAATGGAAAGACGATATAAAGAAAGATAGAATGTCAGCATGGTAGTCGACTACTGCTGTATGCTGAAGAAGGATACTTTGCATAAATAGCACAAGTGCAAAAGTTACAAAAGAAGCCGCGAAGTAAATAAAACGATATTATAAAGACTGACGATGTATTAAATTGTTGCGCGTCTTGTACTTTTCTTAGCTACACATTTTGCACTTTCTGTATAATTTCTAGCAATTTTGTAACTATTTGTGTTTCTCATAAAATTTCATACCTTTATGTAAACAAATTCCAAAATAACAGAAAAATCTCAGGTCATGTTTGAAATCAGTACCAAAGAACCTGTAGAAATCAACTACATTTTGTTCTCTGTATTTTTAAATAAATGGTATTAATAATTTATAACAATTTTGTAACTCTGGATTTTTAATAATATATTCTGCAAATAAATCCCTACGTGATGGAAAAAATCAACTAAATGCAACGTTTCGAACGTTACATTTTGCAAGCCTGTGTTACCTTTCATTATGCAGTCCTGGAACCCATTATTTCAGGCACCATAAAGAATTACGAGTCACTTCCCACATCAAGTAACACTGCAAATACTCCAACATTTCTAGGAACTGAAAAATATTATTTCTATCTTATATCAAACTTCTGAAATGTACTCATTCGGGATTGAGTAAGGAGTTGTATGCGGATAATTTTTCAAGTTTATTAGGTGTGTACAGTAGCCCTAGGTTGCGATAGGATGAATTAACTGAAATCACAAACAGCGTGGCATTATTTTACAGTTCTATAAGTTTAGCCACAATTTAATTAATATACCGGATGTTCACGAACAAATGATAATAATACCATGGAGGGGCAGATAATTACAAATGGAGAATGTCTCAACAAGGAAGCAATAGCCTAACGTTCATAGCTAACCCGCTAATCGCAGTGGAAATGTACAGGGGCGGGTAGGCAATCGCAAAAACTAAGCTATAGGTAGTGTAATGAAATCCCACTTTTTTTTACACATTTTGTCTGTTCAATGTCTCTGTTCAAAATGTCCGCCACCGTCCACTACACAGGCCGTGCAGCGCTGAACATGCTACGACGCACATGCGCAAAGGTTTCCGGCGTAATGAGCTCATCCCTCGTGTCTAATGTAGCCCCACAGTCAGGTGGTGTGGTATCAGGTGAGCGTGGTGGCCATACTATGGGGCCTCCCCTACCCATCCATCGGTTCGGGAAGTGCATGTCGAGGTGCCGGCGAACTACAATGGCGAAATGAGGCGAGCCCCGTCCTGCTGAAATCACTTCGCCTCACGAGCATCTAAAGTATCTTCCTCCATGTATCCCGGTACCACGTCCTGCAGGAACTGTAGATACGTAGCACCTCCGAGACTGCGACCACACGGTACCGAGTAGTGTTATCATGCACGCAGACCTGCGCACAGGCTGGTTACAATGTCACGTATACAAGGTTTCACACCCGCCCCTACATATTGCCACTGCCATTAGCAGGTTATCTCATAGTTAGACTATTGGTTCCTTGATATATCCCGGTACCACGTCCTGCAGGAACTGTAGATACGTAGCCCCTCCGAGACTGCGAGCACGCGGTACCGAGTAGTGTTATCATGCACGCAGACCTGCGCACAGGCTGGTTACAATCTCACGTATACAAGGTTTCACACCCGCCCCTACATATTGCCACTGCCATCAGCAGGTTATCTCATAGTTAGACTATTGGTTCCTTGATGAAATATGCGACAATTGTACTTATCCACCCCACTCTGGTGTCTATCATTTGATCCTGAACATCCGATATTTGTGTGTACTAACTTTTTATTTCATAAATATTTTAATTACATAATAAAATGGCCAACAATTATAGGTTTTTATTGCACTAACATATTCTTTTCATTGCATTACGGTAACAGTGGCTATGACTTAAATATTCACTGTCATTAAATTGTTTTGCCTTCGAACAGTTATTATTTATGGTTTGATATATTTCAAGTATTGTGATTTTATGCTTAAATCACTTTTTCAGTGTAGTACAGGCACAATCACTATTTAGGCATTTTTTTCGTAATTATTTGGCCACGCATCCACATTAATAATTTTCTTGCACTCGCCTGTTGCAAACTTTTACAATAATACGTGTAATCTTGTCAATAAAAGCTTTTAAAAGGAACAAAAGAGCCCCCCCCCTTTTTTTTTCTATGTTCTCTCTGCTCTCCCTGTTATTGCTAAAACGACATTAGAAACCTTAATGTGTCACACTCGCAATTAGAGAGTTAATATTTTCTTTCTGATGTAGTGTGCTTGGTTGGCTGGAAGATGGCAATACCAAACCCAGAAGAGGTTTACGTTATCTACTTTACAGGGTTGTAAGTTGATAAGTTTTAAAAATGTATAGATTAATAAATGATACACACTTAAAAATCACAAGACAGTTAAGAAGAAAAAATATTAAAGGAATTTTTTAAAGTTTCCCACTAATTTAACAAAATTAGGCACATGTGCGTTACTGCCACACGCTATGATTTGCGGACATCTAAAAATGTTAATTATTTTTGTTTGTGGTTAATGGTAAAAAATACAAACCATGTAATATTGTTTATGAAGTTCTTAAGCGTTTGTGATATTTCTTTGGCTGTAAAAGTCATAATATTATTAAAACGTTAACAGTGTAATATATTGTAAATATGGAATGTACGTTTCGCTGGACCTCATTTGGTAAAATAAACAAATTTCTTAATGTGTTTCGAAAAAACTTTGTCGCGCTGTCGCTGCTTCGGTCTATGAAAATATTTCCTGTCTTACGTCAGAACATCATCCTGTGATTTGTAAATGTACAAACAGCAGAAATATCATTACCTCGCGACAAAATTGTAGCAGGATAACATTTAAATATACAAGCTTGAAAGAGGAAATTTGAAGTTCTATTACAGCGGAAAGTTTTTATAATTTTTCGTTATATGTACTCGCAGAACGTATGCTAATAAAAAAACCATGACATTTTTATTTTATTTGTTTAAGTAACTTGCAAGCATATGCAGTAGTGCTTCCATGAATATATTTTGAGTTTTATATGCATAATGAATGCCTGTGGTAAAAACAAAGGCGTGTCAAAATTAATATTTCCAGTCGTTACAAACGTGATCAATTCCATCGCCCCTTCTTTCCGCCATAACCGAAGTAGCCGTATTTACCACAATTATTACTTTGTTATTTCGTCCTCCGTCCTGCCTTGAGTCGTTCTGAGGAGTCGCGGTGGCTGGGCGGTTAGACTTCTCACATTCTACCAAGGCAAACAGGGTTCAATGTCCGGCCGGGCCACTCCCGGATTTTGGCAAGTGGAACTTGTGCCGGACGATGTCACTGGTCGGCGGATTTTCTCGGGGATCTCCCCCCCCCCCCCAACCCCCCGCGTCATTGCATTCCGACGTTGCTCCATTATCACCTCATTTCACCGTCATCGGCTCTGAAGACCTCGTTGTTTAACAGCCGCCCAAATATATATATATATCTTACTATCTCTTGAGTCACTCTGTTCGCAGCCCTCCTGCCGTCGAGAGACAACCCCTCACTGTTTGCGCCCGCCCTTCCAAAGTTCACCTTCGCCGGGAGATGCGGACTAGAGGGATCTTGACGCGGAGGGTCGCAGCAGCTGAAAGTCAACGCTCGTCCTTCCTGGTTTCTTCATCTGCCGGAACATAACCTCGTCCCTTACCTTCCATCCCTCGCCCGACCGCTCCTTTTCTGCTGTCCCTCTAATTATTTTGTCAATAAATCGATACAAAAGAGCAGCGCCAAAAGAGCGGGGCCGGTCCATAAATAGCCCGGGAGACGGTATTTTTATACGAGCGTGTTCGTGCTCCTCCCAGATACCGCGGTCAACAACGTGGATGGCTATTAAGTTCCTTCCCTCCCGGTCCTCCGCCGATCCTCCCCATCTCGCTACCGCCGCCCCATATTACGCGGCATTAAAGGCGGCGCGGAAACAAAATGTCACGCTTCGTCTCACGACGCGGCCTCCGGGGATTTATTGGCCGGTGCGAGACAACGCAGGGCGGAACTGCTTTATGCCGCTCGTTGCCCCGGAAACTGCCGGCACTTTGACGGTGGAGACGAAGTAACCGAGACGCCACTTGTATCGAAACTAAGTACTGGAGCACGTCTGTGGAGCGAAAGCAGGGCCGTAGCCAGGAATCTATTCATGCATGACCCGAAGGGTTGCTTTAAAGGGGAGGGGGGGGGGATGTTGAGGGGTGATTACAAATTTATATTTTTGGACATAATATGAAAATTATAGAAATAAAAATTACTAGTTAAAAAATGGTTTACTACCAATGGGATAGAATACAGAGAAAGAACTACAGAATGCTAAAAACCTCCATGTTCAAGGGATATTACGAATTTCTCATGAGTGAAAAATTGAAGATATAAGTTTCGTTATGTTTAAATAATGGGCTAATATACATATAGGGAACCACCAAGTTTTATGATCATCATTAATGTCCAAGTGGATCACAAATACCATATATTTAATAAAATAAAAGTTGAAATTATTTTTTTTCTTATTTTACTCTCAAAAATTTTGTTTTGATTTCGGGGAGGGAGGGGGGAAATGTCCCGATATCCCCCCCCCCTCCCTGGCTTTGAACCTGGAGGAAAGTTAACACAGCCAGAAGAATGCAGTTCGAGACTTATTTCGTGTTGTAGGGAGTTGCAAGTTCATCACGCCATTTATGCTCTCTAGATACCAGTGACTTGCACAGAAGACATGAAAACAGTCTTAACATTTTATATCTCCGTAGTTTCTTCCCACCAGAAATATGAGGACTTCCCTTGTTTAGGAAGTAATTATTTAATCTGTCTTGACTTTCCGGTAACCTATGTACGGTGTGTTATAAGGCCGTGAACGGCAAGCCGTTGCCACGTGCTCGTGACAAAGAGGCCGGGCCGGCAGCGCTTCACTTTCAACGCCTCGAAAGATTCAGTTTATGATCACCAAGCTGTCTCCAGTGGTTTGGAGCTTACTTTGAACAGAATATCCCATCGAATTGGCGTAACAGTGTACCCGATGTAACCTATAGTCCTCAAACGTATTAGGCAGGACACAGAGGACAGAACCCAGGGCTGATAATGTACTGACAGAAACATTTGCCAGAGTTGTATATAGAATGTTTCATGTACAATTCAGACCTCAAATATGAAAAACCTGCTTCCACAGGATTGTAAACACGGCATGGGCTCACAGAATCAGAGGATATTGTGAAACCAAAGAAATTAAAAATATTTATATATTGCTTTCAATAAAATTTTTATTATTGAAAAAAACTATAACATAATTTTTGTATATCTAAATGAAAATAAGAGGTAAAACCATTGCTAACAGAAGTCGTTTCACTTCCACTAACCAAATACTTTGACTAGTATTTAACATGTAAAGGATGGCAAAGAAACACTCTTTGTGACGAGTTTTTTGTACACAGACAAGGTCTCTTGCAAAGGAAGACATGCTTAGGCTTCAGAGGCCTTTGAAAGAAACCAATAATACAGATAATTACTGTGTGTATGAATAAAGAAGAATGCAGAAATATTTTAACGAAATACTTTCTGGTTATGCTGTCGATCTAACAACAGAGCGTCATCTCGGAAGTGCTTACTGTTAGATAAGAGTCACTTTTTCTGCAATATTAATTTTGTTTAGCCAACAAAATATCTGTACGTGCAGCAATAACGTCATGCCTGTCATGTATAAACATGTATTTTCTTAGCATAAATGAATAATTCCCATTTGTGAACGAGAAATGTTGAATAATTTCACATAGCATTGGAAGATACCTAGCTAAATTTTATATCAGACATTGACCACAGAAGGTTTAATGTCATTGCCGAAAGTTTTTAGCTGTTTGATAGTTCCTGTTGTCTCCGTTAAAAGTATTTTCTTAAAGACATTGACCGCTGCCATTTCGGAAAATATAAACTTATTAAGTGCTTTCCCTGCACACCCACATCGCCAAAGAGATTTCGTGATTCTAATATTTCGTTGAGACACTGACGATGTTGCTGTTAGCTGGAAACACAGTGCCTTAGATGTTGTTCCTTATTGCCTTGAACGGTACAGTCCATTCAGTTTTGTCGGTCGAGCCATCGCTACGTGATAGCTGAAGATAAATTTATTTTACGCTATAATATAAAATTTATGGAGAGCCAAACATATGTTGTTGTTCGTTCGTGAATAAAAGTTTATGTATTTGAAGTACTTAACTATTGTGCCAGCTATTTTAACGTAATGCTAACTTAAAATAATCTACGTCAGAAGAAAGGCTGAATCACGAACATATCTGTCCCGCAGGAAATGCCTTACAATTTAATTAATTAATAAAATCGGATACTGCAACCACATAAAAGAAGATACATAATATATGGAAGGACGATATGTACAATAATGCCCATAAATATGGGATACCTTATGCAATGTGAGTAGAGCTAACTGGTCGAGAATCTGTTTATCAGAGGATAAAATTACAGTAGAAAAGTGACAATTTTAGTTAATGTTAATTCATTTATGTTTTCAGAATTGCAGCAGAATATTTTGGTCACTCCTCCCATGGACATTGAGGTCGGAGTTTCAGATTCTGTCTTAAGCTTTTTATGCGCACGCGATTTTCAGATAGATAAGTTCAAGAGAACTTCAAATGTAGTTCTCACATAAGTATACACGCTGAGGTAGTGGTAAGTTGTCAACATACAGTTGCGAGTACAATGGAGGCTGCAGGGGTGTGCCTGAGCTGAAGGGGTGGCGGTGTTTTGAAAGGCTTGGGTAAACACAGCCACCGCACTAAGAAACGAGGACGACGCCACGTATATAAGGCACTCGCGAGACTGGGGCAAGGTCGTGGCCTACTTCCTTGCCGCAGGAGCCCGAGCCTGGTGGGAGGGGGGTGGGGGACCTACATCAGCGCCTAGCGAGAGCCCTCGGTCGAGTACCGTCTACACGTCTGCATAAAGCATACAGTGGTGAGTGTTGAGTGTGTGTGTTGGGGTTTATTAGCAGCTTTGTTGCAAAACATGCATTATTTTCAGTCATTCAAAAATATTGATGAGAAAGTTAGGTTTTTTAATTGGATTAATGATTGACTTTCACGACATATATGTAGAGCCCATTGCATGAATTAAAGTAATAGAGTGGCCTCAGCCGAATTGCGTCTTTTTACTCTTTCTTAATAGCCTTTCCACGCAGTACTTCACTTTTAACTTGTACAGTCTGAGGTCGCGTCAAATATGGCAGTAACAACATCATTGTCATCACACATAAGATATGAGTCATTTCACCTTTGCGAACGCTTTAAATGACACTTGATTACTATTATAATTGAAAGTATTTTCGTTTTGGGAAGCGTATATGTGATCGTCCGTTTTCCTGTTCTCTAAATAAAATTAAATTGTATTGGTACTTTCAGCTGGTAAGGAATTGTTTTTATGATGTACATTCGATTAGCACGTAAGTAAAGAATTTCATCAAGAACTACAGTTTAAAGAAAGTAACTTGGTCCTCTATGCCCCCTTAAGTGTAACCAATTATTCACTCCAAATTCAGTTTAATAAATTGTATATAAAACACACTGAATTCAGATATATCACACGCAAATAAATTAGTACTACAACTGAACCTGGCACAAAAACACATACGTATTTTTAAGGACAAAAATGTTTATTTTATTTTGTGAACACACATTAAAATTAAATACGGCACTTTAAGGAAAAGGAAGCCTAATTTTTTCTTGTTGACGTACGGTAGAGTTATTTGTAAACCATAAGTCAGTCCGGTAGAGATAGTTTTGTTCGGCTCTAATGTCTGCAATTGTTGCATAAGATTTCCTACATTTCAGTCTGTCGCATAACATATATTTTTACTTTTCTAGGGCTTGTTATCATTATTATATATATATTGCATTCTTGAAAAACCTTCAATGATAAACTGATAACTGATAAACTGATAAAATGATAAACTGGCATTCAGTTATCGAAGAGGGCGTACAGCACCTACGCCACACTAAAAGTTAGTAACTGTTGATAACTGGAAACAAGCAATAAAACCATAATTTTTTTTGGAAACGATACACAATTTTCGTTTTAAAATGTTTTATTTAGATGAAAATGAAATCCTTACTAATCTTAACTACAAAAAAAAAAGATAATAATTATGTGACTTAAAAGTATGCCATTATGCAGATGACTAGTGTTATCATTTGCGTAAGTAAGTTAGTTACTCTTTGAAGTCCGGTAGTGCACACTGTAAAAAAGAAATGAAAATGTAAACACATACATTTTTGGTAGTTTTAAATTTTGTATGTGTAATTTGTAAAAACAACTACAGTACGTATAATTGTACACAAATCTTCTAAATAACACAGAGAGAACTACAAGTCACTGGTGAAAATAAATAACTGTATAATTGAATAAGCATAACGTTGGTACTAATTTACACATTCTGAAGTGGGTAAAAATACACCCACTTCTTGTATTAAAACCTCAAATTGTGTATTTTTACTGCTACATGATCGTTGTATCAACACTCAACGTACGTATAGTTGCACGCCTTCAATTGCGTACTTTTACAATGACCGCGTGTGTGTGTGTAAACATGCATTTCATTCTGGAATATCTGTAAGCGTATGTTTACTCTTAAACATTTTCGGTAATTTTATATTTTTTATGTATAATTTGCTAAAACGGGCACAGTTCTGGCCAGTACTGTTCATAGGAATTCAAATATAATTACAAGTATTTGTTTACATTCATACGATCTAGCGGCAATGAGTAGAATTACTTCGAACTCAATTAGTTTATTCCAAAGGAATTCTTAGCTCTCACTGATGGGATAAGCTGACTTTTGCATATAACTACGTATTCTGTATCTGAAGTCAAATATTGCTATCTACATTTTGGTGATAACTTCTTATAGCTCTGTATAACTACCAAGTTACAATAACGTAAACATATACATATACAAAGTATGTGAATTAACATGACACAGTTGTAAAAGAACCAAGACTGCCGGTCATTGTGTATGACCGTTACAGTGGATCTGCAATTTTACTTTTTTGTAAGTGAAAAAAAAAAGACACACAGTGGTGAAATTTCATTTGCGATGCTGTGTAAATTTACTTGCCGTGGAGAAAAAAATACACTAAGGTTGCAATCAATTTTCTGCTACATACTAATCGTAATATTCACCATTCTATATCAAATTGTACCAGGAACGCGTTATTTTACAAATTTGTTGGAAAATTTTCGTTCGTGCAGAGTAATAAAAAATTTACATGTGTAACAGTAAAACTACACCGACATAATTACAGACACGTAGTGTAATATTACAAAAAAAATACAGTGAGCTTTGAGATTACAAAGCGAGTTCGTAAGGGTTTTGTAAACATATAGAAGTGTGCAATATAAGTGTATGCGGTTTTTTTCAGACTGATCAATTTTTGCACTATTTATAGAGAACCTGATTTTAACTACATTGGCTTATTGCGACGGAAATGAAAACAACAAGAAATATAATTATTCTGGTTAATACGTTGCTAACGTTTCAGGAAACATTTTACATTTAATTTTTAGTGGTTATTTGTATACAGACAATCTGTAAATGAACTATCCTAGCAGCTTGTTGTTGTGGCCGCAGACTCGGAACCCTTGCTTTCCCTGATAAATTGCACCAAAGATGACTTAATGCACCAGTGATTCTTCTAGGGGTGGGGTCGCTCCCCAAATGGGATGCTGGACAAAAGGGGGTGAAAGCGCAAGAAACCGGGAGGGAGGCCGGATACTGTTGCCAGAACTGTGTGCGGAGGAGCGAGGGGCTTAGACCCTGCTCGCCTGACCCCTGGAGACAGTGGACAACCAACTTAGCCTTGTAGTCCGGTAATTAGGAATATGGTGAGTTAGTACCGCCGCGCGCTGGATATATTGCCGTCCCCCCCCCCCCTTCACGCACTTTCCCCTCACCGAACCAGCCAAGGCGTCCACTGCGCTATCTCTCGTCGAGGACGGGCAAAAACGAGAAGGGAAGGCTGCTCCAGCGTACATTAGGCGAGCTTTTGCAGGGATCGCGCGGAGTTAACTCCCCAAGCAAACATTACGCTTTCGTCCAGGGGGAAAAAAAATTTCCTCGAGTAAACAAAAGCATTTTTCGTAGAGAATTACAACATGAAACTGATCGATCACTTGCGTGTATCTTGTTCTCTAAGAGAAGTGTAAAAAATTTGAGGTAATTTTTTCTTTTGTTTTTAACCTACTTTTCTAGGGAAATATATGTCTATGAGGCGCGAAGTATCAGTGTTATCTAGTAAAGACACTACACTTTAATAATTTTCGCCGTTTGCAGGTTTTCGAAACGCTGGCCAATTAAAAATTATGTGATACCTCATTTCAGTAACCATTTAACCGATCTGAAGCAAGAAATTTATGTCGAGAATCCACACTGTCAGTGATGAATTTAGAAACACACGAATGTCCTTATTAGTCCACCATTTCGGAAGATAGCGCCACCTGAATAAATAATCCTTTTGTCATACCTCAGGAAAATATTTTAACGATTGCTACCAAAAACAACACGTGAGTATTGATATGGCAGGCTGCATAAGTTAGTAGACATAAAATGGGCATTCTTAGGCCGTAATTGCGCTATTTTAACAATTATAGCACCAGCTTTCAGAAATTATAAAGCTATTAAAACATTTGAAGTTTAATAATTTTTTATTCAAATTATTCCTTTCTTTTTTAAATCACTCTTCCGCTTATTTGATGTTTTCTAATGTGAAGAGTCCTCTGGATTTCTCAGACTTTTTTTTTTTTTTTTTTTTTTTTAATTAATGAGATAACTACTATGTAGTCACAATTTATTTTCAAATCTGTTAAGAAAGGCTTTTGTAAATCATTTGATTTATGAGAATATTTTTGCAAAACTTAATGACGTGATTTTATTTGGTGGATTATTCAAAAACTGTTTCCGATTATTTACAAAATAAAATAATCCGCTTCGATTGGACCAATATTCCCAAACATCGAATATTATAAGAAGGTTTCGTTTGAAGAATACAGAGATAACGGGAATTCGGAAATACTTTCCTATTGGAGAGACTTCATTTGAGGTTTTAAAAATGAAGTCAAATGGCACTAAATCTCAAAACATCAAATGCTACCTGAAGATTTTGTCAGGCAGTTGAAAGATAATGTATGTTGGATCGGAATTTGTGGAAAACATGTCCTATAAAAATAATTCATTACAGTGATTTGCATTCGATCTCGAGTGTAAATTGAATACGCGCGTTTCGTTTTACACACCTGAGGTTTTTTTTTTCCTCTATAATGTATTCACGGACTGTTCATATTTTCTAAATCAGTCCTTTGAAAAACCACCACATGTACGACATGTTTGGTTGTTTACTAAATACGTCATCTATCACAAGATTTTCACACTCGTACTCTTAAAAGTACCCTATTTTTTTGTTAAATCGAAATCTTATTAATATTTGAACTATAAATTATATTTCATTTATAATTAATACGAATTACATCAGCGGGAAAATAGGTGTGTTGGAAATGTCTAGTAAGAAATAGTTCTTATTAAAAATATTATTACACTGAGTGAGCACGAATGCGCGTTCTCTCTTTGGAGTAAATTTCTAGACATGGTTTAGTTTTGTTTCCACGTAGCGGGGCAATTGCATGAAAGTAGATTCGCAGCAGGGCTTCAGGAAATTTGGAGATAACTGCAAACGGACTATACATTATATTTTTTCAGGTGGACAGTACAACGTATTTACGGAAGGACCTCTTTACGTTGCAAAGTCGAGTGCAACAGGACGCTTTTTTTTTTTTTTTTTTTTTTTTTTTTTTCCAGTCGGGCGCACGTGTCATCTCAGCCCCGTTTCCTTCATCCGTGTATCCCATGCGTATAGTTTTCTCTGGGTTTGTATTGATCTTGCTGGGACCTAGACCTTCCTCCCTTGCCGCGCCCTCTTCCTACCAACCCTGTATTAGATAAACACCATCGCACCCTTCCCTCCCCCCTTTCGCTCATAATCCCCAGACAGCATCCTCCCTCAAACCCTCCGCCCAGCCACCGACGCCCTTCAACCCCTTCCGCGTGACTCTTATCCTTCCGAACCGACCCCCGAAATGTTTTATTTTGTACCCCAGTTTCCACAACCCACGTCACTACGCTCATGTGGGAGAATGGAGAGCCTCTCCCCCCCCTAGGGCACTCCTTTCCAACCCACTCGCTTGGCTCATGCATAGCTTCTCTCGTAATCAGATAAAGCTAATTTAATACCAGTAACGTGAGCGCACGGTTTTTCTGCCCCGCTCGGAATTTCGGATGTGAATTATGAGACGGGGGAAGAGCAGGCTGTTTGCTAATCAAGAAGGAAAAACGGTCGAGGCCTGAATTAAGAATGAGAACGGGATTAAAAAATTTAATTGTGGCGGTGTAAAAAATGTGTAGTTATGAATACGGCGCGCTTGCTCGGCGAGGCTAGGGTAATTTTTGTTTGGAATTTTTTTACATCCCGAAATACTCGGTGGCTGTTGAATCCAACCTGCGACGGTATAATTTAAAGTATTTTCCTTCTAGTCATGTCCTTCAGGGAACCCTGGGAAATCAATGAATTTGCTCTCTCTCTCTCTCTCTCTCTCTCTCTCTCTCTCTTATATATATATATATATATATATATATATATATATATATGCGTAAATTTCGGCTGAGAGCATATTGTTGTTTTTTTAAATTAATAAAACTTTTTTCCGGGTTAACATCTCTTACAAGCTACGACGGGTAATGTTTGGATTCTAAGTTCCAACCTAAGAGTAACGCCCCAGGCACACTTGACTCCAGACCAGTGACGTGAACCAATGTGCACAATGTAACACCACCTGCATCACCAATATGATACGGTACACCACCCTAAACGGTGGCTAACTAAATAAAATATATTAGAAATAAGCACACCTATTAGCTTGATTTCTGTCACTCTATTAAAGAAATGACTGAAAATACGTTAAATTAGTATCCTTGGTACCTCCTGTTCTAAGTTATGTTTGTTATTGTTTAATATTCCATTCTTTCTTCTTCGGACGTATGTATTAAATATTAGTATTAAATAATTTTGTAATATTTATTTTAGTGATGATTTATGTGGCCACTATTACATTAAGGACCACACGCTTGCGAGAAATCTGGTTTGACGTCAGACAATACCACAGTTTTTTGGACTTATTGGATTAAAGTCAATAACAATAGTGTGTATAATTTGATGGAATTGTAAACAGTCACGTAGTTTCAATAAATGTTAAAATAAAAAATAATAATTTATATCAGATATACTGGAGATTAATTACGATAATCGTATTTTCACAAAAAAAAATTGAATTTTTTATACTATTAGCACGGTGATACCTATACGCTTGTTGCTCCAACGACAGAAAATAAATATTATATTACTTATTAAAGTATCACGTTCTTGAAGTGTGGCATATACCGCCGCTGCACTTCATGCATGCCGTAGATTCCAGATATGAGAAGCCTGTCCTGTTGTGAATATTCATAACCGCAACGTGTTAATGGACGTCAGTGGACAAAGATCTTAGCTTAGGCAATCGGCAGAATTTTATATATTTAACCCACAAACAGTCATTGCTTTTCAGAAATCATCAAATTCGTTAACAGAAAATGACAAGTATGAGTATTATGCAGAGCATAAAACTGACTCAGCTGAGCAAATAGGGAGACGAGAAAATAAAATAAAATCCAGACCGTAAAAAAATTGCAGACTTATACAATAACAAATATATTACAGCGAAGACAAATTTATTGTCAATGATTAAAAGCTATTCGTGGAAACACGATAATCAAGTTTTGAAATCACTTAACAATCTTGTGGCAACAAAAAGTGTTTTTTTTTTATCGCCATAAGGCAAGCTATGATTTAAAAAATTATTATGAAACGATGGGCTATCAACATTTTCAAAACGAGTGACAATGTTAGGATGTTAAGTAGTGTTCAGTCCGCCTAAATAGAGAAGCTAAATGACGAAGTGACATTTCTGACTGTGGTACTTAACCCTTCTTTTTCCGCCACTTAGAAGTAAGTTCCATTCAGCACGATTACTGAGTTTTTTAGGCAATTAGATCTGCTGCCAACACGCACCCTTGCGTTCGCAAAGATGTAGATATTGTGGTTAAATCATTCTGCTTAAGTTTAATGTTTCAGCTTTCCGAGTTGCACGCCAGATTTGTAAAAATGCTGATATATCATACGTATAACTTTTAATATACATCACAGAGAGTTAAATTATTTTCCGATATAAATTCTCCTTAAATTGTCGTTCATGGTTCTTCGCACTTTATGAACAATCAATTAATTAATTCGTTGGTTCAGATACAAGACAAGTTAATAGCGATAAACGAATTCCATATCTGCTTGTGTGAAAGGAAAGGAGATGTATTTTAGTATACGATTTTCTGGCATTACCTGAATACTTCGCATTGCATTATAGAGAAGCTAGAGCAACGCAAGATTTATAAGAAGCGTAAATGAAAATTTACAAATTTCTCAATATTAATATAAATGTGACACGTTGTTTTACTGGCACCTTAGCAGTGCTTCAGAAAATCACAGCTCCTCCAATATTACGAAATGACTCGATAAAACTAAATGCTATTTTCCAAGCAACGAAAAGGGTAAACATGCCCTAGTCATCAATTTCGATATATTGTTACACGTCACTTAGGGGATGCCCAAAATCGTGAGAAATGGATGTCTTAATAAAATAAAAGGACTAAAATTAATTTTCTAGTTGATTTACAATGGTATATAAAGGCATACAGCTGTTGTTTATAAAATAAACTTGTCTATCACAGCTATTAAAACATACTAATAGTTTTTTTGGTGAGCGCGCTTTTTATTCGAATCTCAATTAGGTTATCGCAGCCCCTGCTCTCGCAATAGTTAAACATTGTACTAGCTTGCCACACTGTGTCGTCGTTTGTCGTGCCATGATCTTACGTCTCAAACACACTGCGTCAATTGCCATCCAAGAACAGAGGCACGCCGCAGCTTCTAGAGCCGAGATGACCTGGTCTAGAAGATTCTCCGTACCTCGAGTCGTACCGCAGGAGATGACGACCAGGAAATACGCGCAAAGGATCCCAAGTATTTGACTTTTCCTGCGGATAGCGTTGTCGCGGCTTGTGTGGTGTGCCCCCCCCCCCCCCTCCGTTTCAATTTGGTGGGGTTACTGATGACGTCGTCCTGTATTTCTATGACCACCCTTGAGGTTTTCAAAATATTGGATAAAGAGTTGGTGAGGATGAAGGGGAGGGGGGACGGGGGTTCGCAGAGGCAAAGCGGTCACCACTAACAATATTTTAATAGCAGAAACGGAATTTCACCTTTTAAGGTAAAATAATTTATGACATATTATGGAAGTAATTTTATGTTTTAAAGAATAAAATACTGTGTTTGCCTTTCATAAATTAAAAGCAGTTAATGCGTGTTTTTACCGTTTGTTTGGCAAACACAAACCAGACTTATAATAATAATAATAATAATTCCATGCTGATGTAAGTATGTTGCTGAAATAAAAATAAACGTATTAACAGTTGTCCTAATGTATTCTGCCGTGCAGAAAGTGACTCCACTAACATCTGGGAGTATTGGTTACGACAAGACACTGTATGATTCGTGGTCGGAATTAGAAACCCAGGACCCCCAATGCCAAGTGAGGCATCCTTTACCACGTCTACAAACATTTACGACCGTTAAGAAAAGTGACACTGATCGTCTACGGGAGGTTTGCGTTTGACTGAAAAATGTTTCCTTGTCAGGAGAAGTTTTTATTCATTGAAGCTGCAAGAACTCCTCAACACGCTTCAAAACAGGTTTATTTAATGACTCTTATCATAAGTGAGGAGAACTGGAAGACTAAAGACAGTTACGTATGTGTCATTTTCCAATGATTACAAATGACCGAGATATTATCATGCTGCGTGTTACGCAAGAAAGTTCTCATTAATTTGAGTAAACAAATATAAGAAAAAAAATCCTTCTTACGAGTTTAATTATATATATATATATATATATATATATATAAAGGAAAACACACGAGTTCATAATTTGCAGCGTCCAAAAACATTGACGTGGTAAACAAATGTTTAAATTTACTATTTTTGAAGGTCCAAATACGCACTATTCACCTAGCCCTTTCTTTTTTTATTTATTTCTTCAAACACGAATTTTCCATCCGTAAAATGATTGAAAAATTGTGAAAGCAGACTCCCAGCCGATTCTATGTAGAATTAAACTAATCATATAGGGACTTGTATGATCCCTAAAGTAATTCGATCAGCGTCCGAACATAGCCTCTCAATTCGTTGTATACGACCCATTCACTGTTAGCTAACACTTTTATAAATCACTGCTGAAATTCACAATTCAGACTATACTCGTTTCGTTGTTTTCTCCGTAAGGTCAGAGGGACTGCGGGGGCTGAGCGGTTAGACTGCTCACCTCCCACCAAGGCGAACCGGATTCAACCCCCGTTCGAAGGTGATAATAAACATGTCGGACGGTGCCAATGATCGGCGGGTTGTTCTGGGGGGGGGGAGGGGCTCCCGTTCCCCCCCCCTGCCATTGCATTCTGCCGCTGCCCCATTCTCACCTCATTTCACCCTCATCGGCACGTTGTTAAGAGCTGCCCATATCTCCCAACTCCGTGAGGTCAGGCTGTGGGTGGATCTCTCGGACGCGAGTGTTTTCTCGTCCGACTTGTTCTCCTAGCTTCGGCGGGGTTTGCGCGTCAAGAGGTGCTTTTTGTAGGATACCAATGGGTTCTAGGGGAAGGGTCGGCCGGTTCCATCGTTGTGTTGCGCTGCTTATTGGGAGCTTAATGACGCGGAAGGGAGTAACCACAGCAAGCCGGCGAGGGATATGTCTGCTCGTGGCAGGAGAAAGAAGGCGCGCTCCCATGCCGGCAAACAGAAAAATAAGGGGACGGGGAATAAAAAAAAAAATCCCAGCTCGCTCCAGGGCGGATTTTTTTCCTCTCTCCCGACGAAGACGAAAGGCAGTTAAATCCCGAAAGAAAAAGTGTGCGAGGGAAATGGCCGGAGAAAAGCAGGAGGAAGGGCAGAAGAGAACACACGACGTCAAAACATGGAAGCCAAAACATCCGTGAGGCCAATCCAGCTTACACTCCATTTAGAGCAAAATATATATCTTTTTTTTTTGCAAGACAGCTCCCTTGTCTGTAGCGTCGAGTGTAAAATTACTGCTCTGGTAATACCTCTTTCCCAAGAGCTTCATATACAGTTTTTATTAACTCCCTAACAAAATTTCATAATATTCACATTGTATCTCATCAGATTATTGCTGCTTAAATGTAATATCTGAAGTTTACACGATTAGGATGTTTTGCTTGTTTTAAATACCGTGAACCCAATATTTTATATCATGTTGAAAATATTTTTTTACTAGCTGACCCGTGCAACTTCGTTCGCATATTTTTGTAAAGGCCAATATTGGGTTCTCTACCCACTGAGCTACTGCGGCCCCACTTGATATTTATCTACTGGGCCACTGCAGTCTCACTTGGAATAACTCTATAGCCACTTAACTACTACAGCTTTTTTTAAGAAAATGTTTACAGTCCATAGACAAAAAGAAAGGAGAAAAATGAGGGAAAAAAATTCTTAACAAGGTTTTTTTTAAATCCAGTAATCAAGCTTAAGGGGGAAGTATCCTTGCTATCTTGGATTTACGTATTTTCCTCATTAACTTAATTTTTGGAGTCAATATTTAAAACCCAAGCGAGTCATGATATAGGGAACATTTTTTACAGCTGTTTCTAAATCTCACTTATTTTTCTTACATGATTAGTATCACATCTGTAACCGTAATCAAACATTATCTAATTATTTTATAATTTCAGTTCCACATGGGAAAATAGAGGTGTATTTAAAACTCTACAAATTAAAAAAATTCGTTAAGTAGTCGTCCATGTCATGTCTAGCTTTGATTATTTTATTTCTGGCCATACATTTTTCATCACGAAGCTTTGTAAAAAAAATTCGAAGATGGAGTGGATACTACCCCCTTAATCCAGTTTCTATTTACAATTAATGTTTTTCCTGAAGGAATGAGATATTTTCTCGGGATTAAAAGTTCTCTATAGCACTCTCAAGCCCTCCAACTAAATCTGTGCAAAAAAATCAAATCCATCCCTTGCTCCGTCGTTTTGACGTGAAAGGACAAACAAAAACACTTTCGCATTTATATAGTAGTAAGGCTTTTCTCTTTCTCTGTAGTAACATTTTAATAATACCTGATAAATAGATTAACATATGTCTAAAATGAATTAATACCAGTAACCATAAAGAAGAGCTATGTTATGAAAAATCGACGTCAAAGCAAAAATAAAAGCTGGCCTAAAATCTTGTAAATTTATTGTGCAACCTGTTTCATATGGTAAACATGTATTAGTTGTTTGGTGAATTCCCTGCACGGACGTTCGTGGCAGCTGTGCATAATCTTTGAACCGGTATTTTTTTCCTGATATTTAGCATCAACTGAAAAAACTCATAAGTAAGTCTGGTAGCGCTGGGAGATTACGTAACGTCCATGTCAATTAAAGCTCTAGTATTTAAAGTATGTATACTGAAGTGCGAAATTATGTTCGTCTATATTGTAACTATATTCGGGTGAGTTGTAGCGAATTCAAATGAAGTCCAAAACTGGGAATATTGCTGTACAATACACATAGTTTGATATTTTCATTCAAATGTTAAAAATACAAGTGAATTACTATAGGTTATTTCCTTTCCATGTGATATATGCTGAAAACATATTAGATATATTCTGAGATTTATAGGTAAATTTAAGCAAAATTATGTATAAGGCCTAATCATGGGATCAAAATTTTAGAAGTGATTGTGTAATTTTCATATTTATAATGGCCAGTGATTTATATTTTACAATGCTGCAAATAAAATTACATAATATAGCGATTTTTTTAAATATATATTTTTCAACAGTTTTAAATTTTTGACCTCCAAAACAGTGTGAGACACCTGTACGGTTCTTTTGCGGACTTCTCACACTTTTGCTCTGTGTAGTTACAAAATTTCTCTTTAACGATTTAAAAAAATTAACAAAATTCAAACAAACATAATTATTTTCACGATTTATGGTTTCTATTAAAATTTAACTATTGTATGGAAGTCGTTCGTTTAATATTAAGTTTTGCGAGAACAAAAGAACATTGCATTTCTTAACATGCTTATAAATTATATCTATCTACAGTCTCATATGAAATAAAAATGGGAGTAAATTTATAGAATTTTATCGTACGCTGTAAACGTTTGTGTCAGAATGACAGAAAATACATCTGCTGTTCACGGTAAAGTGCTCAGTTTTTAAAAACCTCTCATTCGGAAGAATAGCCAATAAATATATTTTATTTTAGCCTTAGACGTTAACTTACGAATGCGGTGGAATATACAGACCTAATGTGTTCATTACTCGCATGGGAATATTTATTTTAAAATCTGCTCTAAGGATAAAAAATGGCTGAAAAGGAAAAGTGACTGGGGCCTCAAAAGTGCTCACTTTACCGTGAATAGCCCATTACAACGAATACATTTGCATCCATGATTGCTGAGAACAACAGACGACGTGCACAGATCATCCGGTATTTCAAAATGTCAGCCTTCTCTCATCTGATGACTATCGGCCCTGCTCTTTGGAGCGGTCACCAGTTAGCGATTATAATTCACTTCTCCGCTTAGCAAGAGCTCAATAACGTGAGCATCGACAGCCAGGCGTAGCAGAATCTTACGGTATTCTGATAGACTGGTGACTCCTACACTTCCTGCTACGGCTACTCCCATACCGCCTGCACGGCTCCCGATGAGCGGAAATATGAATAAGAATCGTGCCCCAAGACGCATATTATGTGGCCGAGGACCAAGAATCGCCTCTACGTGCAAGGTACTGAACCAGAGGGAAACTTTCTGCTGGCATCTCACCTCTACGAGACTTTCATGTTGACCAACTTTAAGGTGTGCGATGTAAAAAAAAAAAACCTAACGGAATACCAAGCATTTTTTAAAATCGACCTTCTGCCAATATAGGCATGTATTTAAATGTCATGTGATTGACATGCTCCCAGTAAATTTGACCAGAATTTACTTAGTGTTATTTGTAGCAGGGGTAACTGAAGTGATGACCATTTCAGAATATTCACAATTTACAAGTTACAAGTAATTGAAATGTTTACAAGGGCTTGCCGATTTTATTCCACAATAATTTCTTACTTCATACATCAGCTGATTAAAGTTTACAAGCTGATGATTTTGTTGACGCAGTAGAAGAATAGTTTTTCGGAAATGGCACACATGACAGTTATTAACAAGAAAATATCATAATATCGAATAAATAAGAGAAGAGCAATAAATTGCCGTAAATGCGTTTTCAAACAAACTTGATAGAATTATGAAAATAGGGAGGTGAAAAAAGTAAATTATTTGGCGTAATCTACTATCTTGGTAAATAGGATGTAAAATTAAATAGTTCTACAAACTAGATTTACTGTGACACAAAATAAGAAAGCGCACAGCGGTGAATATAAAAATGCGTATTCTGTTCTTCGTCTATAAATACGATAATTATATATGTATGTATATATATATATATATATAAGATCATAGTTATTGGCGCCTAAAACTCACTTGATTTAGATAAATTATTACTGAGGTACAACGCACTGTTAAATTAACATTTGTTTTTCAAAATCTTAACAAAATATTTTTTGTTTTGAAATTAAACTGATTTGCCGTGAAAGAAATATTTTTGTTTTAGATGGAATATGACAATTCAAAAACAAACTTATTCTGCAAGAGGAATGAAATTTAAACACACACACACACACACACATATATATATATATATATATATATATATATATATATAATATATATATATATATATATATATAAAATTGGACGTGAATCACAGATAATTAGTAGATTGTAATTGTCTGAAACCTGGGAGACAGCAGATGAGTAAGTGGTTGCACTAATGTATATATATATATATATATATATATATTATATATATATATATATATATATATATATATATATATATATATATATATATACCAAATACCTGGTGAGCCCATATTCGAATTTGTTGATTCAATTTGTGCCTATTATGATGCGCTGTTGTTAGAATCTCACTGAACGCGAACTAGTTAATATAAATTTAGACCATCTGGCTCCGCATGTCCGCGCTCTTTGCACGTTGGTTTCTGCCCCGAGTAACTTGCGTGAGTTACACCAGTTAGCAGTTGAAGTGCAGGGTCGTTTGGTAGCTGCAAGCGAATATCGCATGTGTTTTCCTCCGACGGTTCAAGCAGGGCGTGGTAGAGACACGACGGCTTTTTGGGAGAGTTTCCATTCTACAGAATGTCGAGCAGCGCCGTGTGGCAGTGCTGTTCACGGACACCTGTCTACAGAGTGCTTGCAGGGTCGATGTGCTGTTTCTGAAAGAAGTGTTTTAGGTGCGATGAGGATGGACATTTGTGTAAGGCTTGTCCACAGTCGGGAAACGTTCTTTAACTGGTAATAGGAGTGGGTTTTCCAGTCGGGTGAAAGAGAAGCTACCACACGCCAACACGAGGTGCTGTGTGTTGATTTCTTGTGGTGAAAACACATTTACGGCTTTAGTCGACGCGGGGGCCACACAATGTGTCATGAGTTCCGCATTTTTTAAAAGGCTGCTGGAACAGAAAATTGTTTCCAAAAGACGTGTGAAGTGTTCGGCAGAAAAACGTTTGTGCGTGGCAAACAGGGAGGTCATAAGGAGTAATTTGGTTGTACCCTTGCATTTCAAAATTGGTCGATCTTCATGGATTTTACCCTTTTGGATGCTTGCAGACCTTAATCACGATGTAGTTCTAGGCCTTGAGTTTTTAAGGCAAGAGAGGACATCAGTTAATCTTGACGATAATTTATCTTTGGACTTTGCCCCAAATATCCAGATCGCACTTCAGGTTGTAGTTATTCCTGAGAGTTTTTCATCTATGCACGACACAAAAAAATGTTTTTTCAAAGGACTTTTAAAGTCGGTTGGATCAGGTGTGTAAAGAGTTTAGAGATGTCATCAGTCCTAACATAGGAGAATGTGACGTTCATCCGTAAATTCCCCCTCACAGGCGATATTCCGGTAAGTCACTGCTGTTTTAAAAGCCCTCCACCTAAATTGCAGGCGTTTAGAGAAATTAGAGGTAAATTGTTGGAAGTTGGTGTTATTGTCCATTCAAATTCTGATTATGGTTCGCCAGACTTTCTGGTGCTTAAAAAGGATAGTGACAAATACCGGTGGGTTGTTAATCATTCCTTGGTAAACAAAACAAATTCACAAGGATCCATTTCCATTGCCGACGGTTCATTATGTTCTTCAGTATTTAGGTAAAGCCCGTGCATTTTCAGTTTTGGATATAAAAACAGTTTTTACGAATGTTTACTAGACCCTTCGTGCAGACAGTATACCGGCTTTAGCACACCTTGGAGTCAGTTTGAGTTTACGCGCATTCCTATGGGCTCAAACTTCGGGACCCAAGCTTTGTCTAGGGTGTTGAACTTCGTGTTGTCTGAATTTAAATTCAAGTTTTTTTTTATTGTATTGATGATACTATAGTGTACAGCGATGATCTTGAGTCCCACCTTTCACATCTGCACCGAGTATTTATGAAAATGCGCGAGGTAGGTTAACAATCAATACCGATAAAGGAACTTTGGGCTCGAACATATTTAAATTTTAGGTTACTTACTTTGCGAAGGTCAACTAATGATTTATCCTGATCGTGTTACTCCCATCTTAAATTTCCCTCGCCCAATAACTTTAAAGGGAGTTCGGAAGTTTTTGGGCCTTTTAGGTTACTACTCCTGGTTCATTGAACATTTTTCAGAATTCGCAGTGCCCTTGAAATTATTAAAGGAGAAGGGAGTAGAATTGATTTGGGGCCCGAGGCAAGAATAGACGTTCATTGTTTTAAAGCAGAAGCTGTCTTCTCCTTCGGCGTTGCATTTACCGGACTCTTCCCTTAGGTTCGTCGTGCAGGTCGACGCGTCGTAGATGGCCTTAGGCCTGAGTGAAAGGACCGATTTAGGTTTGGCTCCTATAGCCTTTGCCAGCCGCAGCCTTACTGAATCGGAACGTTACCTAGGAATTTGCGCAAAGGAAACATTGGCGTGTATTTATTGCTTAGAATAGTTCTCTTCCTATATAGCACATGGTGAATGTAATCTATATGCTGATAATCAGATGCTTAGCTGGGTCTTAAATCATGCGCAGCAGTTAGGGAAATTAGGTCGATGGATTCAACGTTTATCACGTTTCCGTTTCAAGGTATTTCATGATCGTGGCTTCAACAACCAGGTAGCCGATGCACTCTCAAGAATGTAAGATACAGTGGACTGTGAGACGGATAATGGTTATTATTCTGAAGCCTCTTTAAACATAAAGGTGCTCATACACGATGAGGAATTCCTCAAGGCCGGGACTGTACAGTCTCGGCCCCAACGAAATCCGGAGCGTGTGTGGTAACGGCCTTGAGGCCACTGATGAACTGCGCAGTCTGCAAAATCGGAATCTTAAAATATTTCTCGATGGCCTGCGCAGTCCAGGACTGCACAGGCCAGAACACTGGTGTGTGTGTGGGCAAACAACGTGTATACCATCAGTTCGCCTTCGGCTTTTGACGAAGACACATCGGTGAATCGCGAGTTTATAGAATACTGGAAACAAATATATGAGAATGAGCCATTTGTGTGGCAAGCGAAGTCTAAAGTTAAAAAAATACGCGAGCTACGCTCGGCTGTTGGTAATATTGAAAGAGGTGGACACGAACACCACGAAAGATGCTGTAATAGAAAAGATAACTAATCTGAGGAGTGCGCATCGAAAAGAAATTAAAAAAATGAATGCTTCGACCAAGTCAAGATGAACAGGCGACGGAATCTATAAATAAACCGAAGTTATATTACCTTACATTGTCAAGGTAAGCTTAATTTGGTTGAAAATCTTTCAGTAAATATCCTTGTTTGTTTCACTGTCTGCATTGTGGTATTTTGATTTAGTTTTCTAGGTGATCAAGATACGCCTCGAGCTTCTCGTACAAACGTGGACAGCAGTGATGATGGCGATGACAACAAGAGTCTGACTGAGGTATGTAATATATTTCTGCGCGCTCACTGATTCGCATGGTGCGTGGGCGAGTGGAAGAGAAGTAAAAAGAGTTGTCATACGATATCGACGGCGAAAGGCCAGGAAATAACGGGTTTCGAATCACAGACGCGTGCCACGTAATCTGGTCGTACCGTTTTTGGCCGATATCTGAAGAATGCTCTGGATTACTGACGTCGTTCTCTCAGCGCATCTCGGGGGTTCACTGAACCTTTCAGATGGTAAGATGCGGCACTTTAAATATCGCAGCAGACCTTCGGGTCAGGAGTTAAGTTGGAGTGGATGAATGAGTGAGTGGCTGAGTTCCGAGCGATAGAAGGCGACCAGTGGAAGTATCAAGTAGTGAAATGTGCGGCTGACAGGCTGGACTGTTTGACTAGATGCGTAAGTGAAAGACATTATGATGGTAACATATAGACTGAACATGTGTTGATAATGAGATTGAGCTAGTTAACTGTAACCAAGAGAGACGTTAAGAAGAACGTTAATTAGAGTTGAAATAGACATTAAATATTAAGCTCACTCTTTACTAAAAAGAGGATTAGTGGAGACATGTAATTTAATTGTCTACATAGTAACATAGAAAATAAATTAGAAATCAAATTTAGTTTCATTAATTTTTTTATTAAGACCACCATTCCTCACGAACTCTGATACACCTCTTCGGCGTCCTCACATGTAACAATATTTATCAGAAATGCTTTTATGGTATTTCATTGTCTCGGAACAGAAACATAGAAAGGGGCGGGCAAAGATAGTCAATGAGTAATGTGTATCACCAGGAACTGTGTATTTTTTTAAATATTATTAACGTTACACAGAGTACTGGCAGTAGTGATACAAAAGTAATGAAAAGTTATTTTCAGTGTCTTGCCAACATGGCTGCTGCACGAGCTAACATAACGACCATATCTGACATGTACCTCTTGAATATATGTACCCATTCCTATAATATTTGGGGAAAATGTATTTTCCATACGCGCGCACACACACACATAATTTCCACTTACACTGGCACCGATGTCCTGATGGCTCCGTCGACTAGGGTATCTGTCTTCCAATCCAAGGTCCGGCAGTTCGCTGCACCTCATCTCCACAGCAATTTATACTGTGTCTGCATATAGCACAAGGAGCATCGCCCTTAAGCTCCAACCGACACCAGTGCTCCTAACAGCCGATATCGACATTAAACTATACTAGTGCTGCGTAGCATATAGTGGGGAACCAAGATGGCACCCCTGATGGACAACAATAATGTGGTAGCCGATACTAGACCACCTAGCAGATGATAATAAACCCAGTATGAAGTCCCTGGCAAGAGCAGCCGACATCCACGATGGCGTACGACACAAGTGCCACCAAGCAGACGATAGAAGAACCAAAATGGAGGCCTACAGCAGAAGAAACAAGATGACAGCTTACAGACATCTAATATGGTGGATGGAGTGAGAGAGATAGAGCAGGTGAGGGTGTGTGTGAGAGAAAGAGAAGGTAGGAGAGGGGCGCGAAATAAACAAAAAATTAAAACAAATTCTAGAAACAAGATAATGGCATGGAATGACATATCATGAGGTACCAAAGCAATATGACAGCATGATCTGGAACTTCCTTGAAACAAGATGGCAGAAGCAAACACTATGGCTGACAATAGGTCAAGGTTTTCCGCGATGGTAGAACCAAGATTGCGGCTGCTCCACTGCCAGATACTATTGTGTTTTTTCACTCGAGTTTCAATGGACTTTGTAACGATAAAGCAACCGGAGGGCTAAAATATCGTCGTTGGACGTTGACATCGCTGGCCATGGACTGAACTGTTCATTGTGGAATGTTGAAGCGTGTGTGGGGACAGCACGTTTCAGGCCAAACCTACGCAGTTCCGGCCTCAAGTTTTGGCCTGCACGTGTGTGGGTACCTTTATACAGAGCTTTCCCGAATTTTTCGTAAAGCTGTGCGAGGCTCAGGCGAGTAATACATTATGCACTCAGGTGAGAACAGATCTAAGTGCGGAGGTTCTGTTTCCATATGTGGAGATTAAGCTGCTTTCTTATTTCCGTGATTCGGTTTTTGGCGGGCATTTGGGAACCAGTAAAACCTTTAATAAGATAACTGTTCAGTTTGCTTCGCCGAATTTAAAGATCTATGTTTCTGAATTTGTAAAATATTGTGAATTGTGTCAAAAATGCAAACAGACACAGCAAACCAATGTGGGCCAGGTTGTAAAGCAGGTACTTCAGGATCCTTTGACATTTTTGGACCTTTCATACAATCTAAGAAGATTAATGTAATCATTTTGGTTCTGCTCGTCACTTTCATCAAGTTTGTAAGGCCTAACTATGTTACCACTCCATAAAATAAAGGTTTCTTCCATTTCTAGAGATCTCACGGAACAGATTTGGGAGGTTTTCAGTGCTCCTGTAAAAATCGTGAAAGATAATGCAAAATATTTCACTTCTTATGCTTTTAAAAATATGTGTTTTCGTTGGGCAGTTAAACATTTCACTTTTAGTCCGTATTATCCTAAAGTGAAACAGGTGGAAAAGTTGAAGAATTTAAGGGCCTCCCTTTCCTTGGACGTCATCTTAGTTATCCCCTGTTAAATATGTGGGGAACATCCCTCTCTTTACATCTCCCATTTGTGATGCTGACCGTGGTCGCTTGCTGCGAAGTAGCAGGTTATTTATTGCCAGAGTGGACCAGGGTAGATTGCCAGTAACGTACGAAGTACGGGGCCTGGTCTTGTGTAAGAATTATATTTTAGCAGACATAGAGAAAGATCTGACATGGAAGTTAATTCCCAAATTTTGTAGACCGTTTAAAATCCATACGTTTCTTGGCCCTAATACTGCACGTCCTGTTTCGCCCAACTCAATCCAATCTTTACGAATAGCTCATGTGTCACCCTTAAAGGCCTTTGTGCCACGAAATCGATCATTTATTATTTGTACATTTTTTGCTCAGCTGTTTTGATTGTGTGAAAGTTTTTGTTAGCGCACGAATGTACGCTTACCATTGTTCGTTCTTTTTATTTTTCTCCATTTTGAATTCCGTGTCAATGTTCTGTTCCCGCCCTCCGATCGAGTCCGCTCCGCTTCACTGAAGTCATCTGATTCAGTGTCGTCTGCGACTGCTTGATAAGGAGGCTGTGCCCCTTTTGGTTTTGTCTGCCGCATCCCGCAAGACAGCTGCGTGTAGCAGTTTCAGTTTGCAGTGCCCGAGAAGAGACTAGATCTCAAAGCGCTGATATGCCTGGCCGGCTCTCTCCTTGCCCTACGTCTCCGGAGACCGTCTCGTCATTATGTTTTATACGAATATATGAACTGCCTAGCAACCTACTACATTGCTATTTCTACTTTACCTTCTGTGTTTGAGTATCTTCGCCTACGTATCTTCTGTAAACTATTTGTGTTTTAGTATCGACGTGGATTTAGGAAGTGCGAAACTAGTCACCAGAAAACAGGTTTTAAGGTGGGGGTTGCGCCATCGTTACATCCGTGAGCGCCCTGTATACTTGCGGTCGGTGGCGTTCTTGGAAAGCGTGCTCGTATCCCCTGCTTTGTTCTCTGTGTACCCGCTCCTCCGTTCCCCCCTCTCCCAACGCATGCGTTTTATTTTGTGATTGGCGGTTGTAATTGATTTAAGTCCTTGCGCAGCCGAGTTACGCTCTTATTCTGTTCTGCTCCGCATTGTCCTGCTTCGGGTCGCCTGCACTGCACTTCACTTCACCTAGCTGAGCAGCCTTTCTTCGACAAGTATGTTGAACTGACGATTTCGTCTAGTCATTGGCGCAGAGTGATGGGGAAAACGTTAATGTGCTTTGCGGTAGGGTTTTAATGGTTTTGTAATTTTGTGTGACACGTGTGTGTAGTTGCTCGAGTGTGCAGTAGCTCTTTACCATTTCAAAATTTGGTTTCTGTTGCCGTTCTTAATTATGTTTGGCTTTAACTATGGTTTCACGTCTGCTGTGCCTCTTGTTTTTAACATCTTGTGATTATTGTGTTTGAGCGCCTCCCAAGTTAGTATCTTTTGAAGTGTTTTCTCCGCTACACGAATTAACCGTTAGGGCGATGCTTTAAATGTTTTAATGTGTCGTTCTAGAATTGTATTTTAACGGTTGGAGCTTTGGAGGGTATCACTTGACAGCCTTACACCGTAACTATCTTTATTGCAACGTTTTAATTTATTTTAGTGGAATGGAATCTTTACTGTGCCATGGTAGTTGTCTTCTCTCCTTTACATATAAGTGATTTTTGGTACTCAGAGAGAAACTTATTTTAAATAAAATATAAGAGTTTCGTTTACTCTCCCTTTAATCAATAAGTACTATTTTTAAAAATGAAAGCTTTGTAAACCTTTATTCAATTTTGACATTTGTACGGGAAAGCTTTTGTTAAATTTATTAAATCAATTGTGATGGCATATAATCGGAGCAAGATAATATTTTATATTGATCTATACTCAGTGTGTAAATGCAACTCGCATATTTGTTGTTGGGTAACGTTATTTCGAATAAGGTATTTTTGTTCAAGAATATTATAAATAAATGCTGTCAAATAAGGACTAGTGTATACAATTATTTGTGTTACGGCACAGCGGTTTTCTACAATTTCACAAGTACAGAATAGGAGTGCCGGCCATCCGTCCTAGAAATTTGTCAGAACTTGTCAAAGCTCAGCATTACACGCTATAATGAGATATTGGTTGTTAGATTATTTAGGTTATTTAGTAACACTTATTTCGAAACTAAAAATAAGCCTCTCTGGCCATATACATCACGTTGTAGAACAAACATAATGCCTAAACTTGCGTCAAGTTATTATTATGTAACTAGCGAAGCATCGTTTCTAAAAAACGAAAAGTTCCACAATACCAGATAACGTGTGGATAAAATTGGATATGTTCATTTATTTCATTGAAAAAAAAAGTCTGAAACGTAAATAGAAAATTCAATTTGTCGGATCAGAGAGAGCGTTAAATTACAAAATTAATATCGGAAAGGTTTTTTTATAGTCTATTTGCTAGTTTTTCACAATATTTGAATCAAACCTTCGAAAAATCACTTCATTTATATTAAGTGTTTGGCTCTTTCCTAAATGTGACACGTATCACAAACGTTTTATACTTGGGTTAACATAAAAAATAACTTTTTTGTTTTTAATTAAATGGAGCTATTTTATATTTTGTCTATGAATTATAAAACCTCGTTTATAATTAACATGAATAAAACAGAGATTTTAAATACGTGTACTGGTAATGCCCAAGGCGAGTATAAGGGAGGTTGGCCGTCGCCCCTAGCAACGCGTGGAGGGCTGCAATAAGGGTAGGAGAAGTATGTTACAGCTAGACCCCTCGGCTCGGCTCTCGTGGAAGGAGGCGTGCTAGATAAGTAACATTTGGGCAACATGCGGGCCATGCGTCCAGAAGCAAAAAAGTCACTCGTGAATTATATTGTTTGTGGTTTTTGTTTCCCAGTGAAATAATCAATATTTCATAGTGAAATGATGTCTTTTGACAATCTTCTTCTCACTCTGCTGTAATTGTACAGCTGGGAAAGGTAAGACTTTGACTGCTCAGGTAACTCCAGTTTTACAGTAAATAATTAAGGTAAACAAATTAATTTGACTATAATATTAACATATTGGGTTATAATTTTGAAAGGAGGTATGATAAAATAAATGTGTTTGTTAATTATTTCAGATGCGTGGAACATGTTGCACCTATTGCTAAATGCAACATCACAAGTAAAGCAGATAGCGTGACATATTACACATCCTTTCAGATTCTGTACGTCAAAAGCAATGGATCAACAGCTGTCAACGAGATGGAGATTGGAACGCCAGCTCCCGCCATGTTTGTTCGGAACATTTCCCAGAATACGGCTACGAACGTGAACTAAAAATGAACTCTTGGAAGTTCCACTACGGGGGAAAACTTAGATTTTCAGCTGCGCTGGATCTTAGATTAGGCAAAAACCTGTATCAAGCTGCACTTAGTGACAGAGAAATACGCGACACTAAATGTGAACAAAAAATACATTCTGAACATTTACTTGAGCAAGAAAATAATGTTTATAATGGTGGCAACGAAATTGTTTGTGAAAAGTGTGTTGTTTTAGAGTCAGAGAAGAAGCGTTTACATTAACAGATATCTCATTTAGAGAAACTGGTTGCTGAACAAAGAGAGAAGATCATTACTCTTGAAAACGCCCTGAAATCCTGCAGGCGAGAAATAAAAAATAAATAAATATAATCATACCTAAAAAAAAAAAAAAAATGGCGGAGCAGATCGAACATTCTACAAATGTAATAATGTTATTTTCACAGACGACAACGGGGTCATTAGAGACGCGTGCACACAACGTTAATACAATAGAAGAAGATCGCGGAAGGAATAGGCTCTGCCCTTTATAAAGGGACACAATAGAATTTGACTGGAGCGGAACCATGGAAAACTTAAATCAGGATGGCCAGAGCGGGACACAAACCCGCATCCTCCTGTATGCGAGTTCAATGTGCTACCACTGTGCCACCTCGCTCGGTACTGATATAATTAAATTTATAAACAAAATAGTATCTATTAATAATGTGGTAATTTTTAATGAGTAATAATAATCGTTTACTATATGTAGGATCCATAAATAAGAAAAATGAGACAAATAATTGAGAAAAAAGTTAGCGGTCTTCAATTCACAACTATTTCTCACGTTATTAATATTTCATTCGAGAAAAAAGGTGTTAAACTTAAAAGAACATACTCCTCTTACAAATATTTCCTCATCTTGCAGAAGCACCGAAAAACATAATAAAAGTTTTCGTAAAATTGATGCCACTCAGTTTATGTAAATACATTGTATTGTAAGTTACAAATTTTTATAGGTAAACATTTGTTACACGTAAAACATCTGTACAAGTATGATAAAGCTTCGGATTGCATTGTGGGGCCACAAAGTCAAGTTGAAGTGATAATGGAAAGAGATTCATTGTTTTCATGTAAGCAGGCAGTATACATCGATTTCGACAAAAATGACATCAGGTATATCGAACTCCATTACTAGTAAGCTGTATGAGTTTGAGTTTCGAGCTGTATCATGCGTCGGAGATTGTGGTGGTGGCAACTTAGCACTTTGGAAAGAATTAGGTACGTCTATTTCCAAAAGTAGATTCTATTATCCAGTATCAAGAGAATGCTGCATTTACTATTTTTCTGACGTGCCACATATTCTGAAACGCATTAGGAACTGGTTTCTTGACAACTATTTCCTGGGAATCAATGGAAATGCTGCTAACAGATTTAATTCAGGATATCTCATCTTCAGAAGTGCGTTCTTGGCATAAATTATCTACAATTCTTGTAGAATGTGAAAAAAAAACTCAAAGGCAGAATGTCAGAATAGCCGCCGAGTTACTATCCCACACAACACACAACAGCAACTGCAATTACAAAATATAGCAAACAAGAGGAAGCCCCCACCACTGCAAATTTCGATGATTTGACAAAGTCCTTGTTTAACCTAATGAACACTACTGTTCTAAATAAGCAACATTCTGAAAAAATTCCATACAAAAGTGCCTATGGTTCGAACAAAAGAGCACAAAATCAGATTTTAAATTCACTCTAAGGAAATATTACTGAAATGAGATGTGACGGGAAAAAATCACTACAAATTTTTCAGAAGGTCGTTGTTATATCCAGTTCCCTTAAACCGTTGTTTTAAGATCCGAAACTACAATACCCCAGCTTTAAACACATTCTAACACACAGACTTAACTAAGACTGCCTAGAAAAATTGTTCAGCTAAATAATGACGCGAGGAGCACTGAATGACCATCCGTCTCCTATCGATGCACTAAACAGCTGAGAATGACAATTCTCGGAAAAAAGCCCAGGTACAGTTCATAATGAATTGAACATTCTTGATGCTGCAGTTGGTTCGAAAGAATTCATAGTCGGTAGTATAACTAATAGTTGTTAATATAGCATAAGAAATTAAGGATTTCACCAACAAATTTGTGATTTACTTGTCTAAATTTTATTTTTATTTTTTTTAAATCGCTGTACTTTTGTACTTGTTATGTGGCTTACAGTTGTTTTATTACTTGGCATACGGATATTTTCATTTTGTAATTTATTTTAGTTTAGTAATTATGTATTTTATTTGCGTGTTTTAAATTATTTTCTATTTCTACACACCAATTGTACTTTGACTCATATCTGACGGTTCTATATGTTGTCTTTATATATTTTATATACAGAACGCAGTCTGGTTCATTATGTATGCTTGAATTAAGAACAGAACTAATAAGATCAGGACATTGAAAGAAAAAATTAATGCATTTACTGTAAAAAAATGTGCTATGATGCGTTCGTTTCTTCCTCACTTGGCTCACAAACTAGGAATAATGTATGTATTTCATCGATATAATAGAGTCATGTCCTTAATCAAATGTTTTTTCTTTGTAGTAGTTGACATTATTTGTAATCAGTAGTGTTAGCATCAACTTATTTTGAATGAAGTTTCTCTAGCAAGCCTAGTTTTTGCAAACCAGCCACTCAGCAAAAAGACGCCATGCAAGTATTGAAGGATTTTAATGTAGCGTGAGTTATATTATATTACAAAAATTCGGTTCATTGCCTAAATGTAATATATGAAAATTGCCTAATTGAAGTAATTTAGGAAATAAGTTTTCCGCGTGTTGAAAATTTGAGTACAATGTTACAAACGTTAGAAAAAAAAATTAATTGAAGGAATGTCGTAAGAAGCGTGATAAGTTTCTGCACATATGCTGATAATTCCATAGCATTTGAACATTCGGTTCGTCCACATCGACGAGTTTGCTTCTACACATCACGCGGTTTCTCAACCACAAGAAGAGCAGCTTCTCGTCCAAGTGGTCTACGCCTAGTCATGGATTACACTTGAAATAGGCCACGCCTCCATCGGCCAACCTTGCTTACACTCGCCTTGGGCGATGCCTAGTAAGAAATAGTTCTTATGCAATGCAACATAGTATACTGAATGCGGTGCGTTGTCTCTTTGCAGTAATATCCTAGACACCGTAGGCTTGGTTTGCACGAGGTGGAGTAATAACCTGAAAGCTGAAACAGGGCTTCAGGAAACTTGGAAGTAACCGTGATACACGTGCTTGGGCAATGCCTAGTAAGAAATAGTTATTATGCAATGCAACATAGTATACTGAATGCGGTGCGTTGTCTCTTTGCAGTAATATCCTAGACACCGTAGGCTTTGTTTGCACCAGGCGGAGTAATAACCTGAAAGCTGAAGCATGGCTTCAGGAAACTTGGAAGTAAGCGTGGTACACGTGCTTGTGCGGTTGGCGTTTCAGTCGCACTCAGCAGACGCTGGGCAGCATTAGAGGGGCATGCCATCCATGAGTGTGTGCTCGCGGGGGGTGGAATATACCCTGCTGACGAGAAGCACGCCCCTGGCCAGAGTCCATATTTCTGCCCGCGGTGTGCTGGCGGAGGGGTAGAAGGCGGGAAGGTTTATCCCACCCGCGGGAAAGAGCAGTTAAGGGCGCGGCCAGAGTGACTTCCCTTGTAAACCACTACGTCCCGTCTGGCCGCCACGCTCAGCCACCACTCTTCCTTCCTCCCCCTCCTGGCGAGCCGCTAGACCACTAACCTCCCTCCAAACCCCTCTACAAAGAGCCGTGCCGCTACCTCGTACATCACTTCTAAGTGCAACAATAAAAATCCCGCTGGTCACCTCGGCTCTTCGCGCGCAAGAGGTAAACACCTACCCCAGGCGGCGACCCGTCCTTCCCAGTCGAGCCTGCGTCTCCAGTGTTATCGGCTATGTACGGTTGTGCTCCAATGGACACTTCAGTTTATTAGTACTTGTAGCCTGTTCACGGTAACATGGGCACTTTTGAAAGCCCTGCTTAAAACCCACTTGTAAACACGTTGTGTATTCTTCCGCCTTACGTAAAATTAACATTGTCATGGGCCTCATCCCTTTATTCATGCGCCGTTCAAATGCAGCTGTGAAATTATTAAGAAATTAAATACTTCACAAATCTGCTCATTTTTACACTTTGATGCAAAAAAAAAAAAAAGAAGAAAGAAAGCGAAAGAAATAATTTTAAGTTATACCAAATAGTTATCTTACACTTTTATTCGACGTTAAAATAATGGAACTATTTCCCATCAACCATTATCAAATTTACTGGGCGAATGTCACTCAGCGCGCCCGTTAAAATATACGCATGCAGGGGCAGTGACTATTTTCTAAGGTTTATTCTAAAGTGCTCACTTTATCGTGAACAGCCTTCAGCATTTAGTAGTGTTCATTTAGGACGCCGTCCATAGTCATTTGTTCAGCGATGGTTGCTATTTGGTAATTTAGTTCAATTTTTGAGCAAGTTTATTAATTTAGTAAATAGCAAACACTAAAATACCAACTGCAACACAGTTTTAGACAAGTAATTCAGATCACGTGAATATTCAGTGCACTAAAAGTGTCAATTCGAACACGCTCTAAAAGTGTATTCACGATTCAATGCTGTAGAATTGCGACTTTTACTCACTACCCGAAATTTCCAGGGGAAATTAGTTTAGAAATTCACGATTGAGGTGGTAAATGGTTATCCTAGTCATCAAATAATAACAAAGGGAAGTGGCTGACATGGTAGAAACATTGGACGAGATTAACGATTATTTACAGTTGAAGCAATTATAATACGTTTACGGTACTTCTTGTTGAATTGTTTTGGAAAACTCGCGATATCTTATAAAAGAGGAATGCTGATGTAGATGTTTCGCAGTCAAGTCATTAAAAGGTTAGCCAAAGGCGAATTTTATTACCTCATTCGAAAACTAAAACAAAAAGATGAACATATATTTCAATACACGCCAATATTGTATCCCAATTAAAACATTCATTGGATACGATTTCAGGACACGAATAAACCTAAATCCAAGATGTTAAATACAGTTTACAATCTGAAATATAACTATATCTTAGGCCAAGCCAAGAACGTTCACGACCCGTACACGACCCACAAACTGCAGGCATAAACCAATACCCTGAATACGTTAAGTAAATTCTAAGCGCATGGCTTACTGTATCTGTTAAAGCAATCGCAAACACAGCCTGACACTGTTCGAATGCACAGAAAAAAATTCCCTTAAATTATCTGTTTATTTGTTTTTAATAGGTAAAAGCAATAACACTTACTGCTAGAATGCAAATGTCGTGTTTACGAAACATAATACTCTAGTTTAAAATCGTATTTAGTCAGGTTCATATATAAAGTAACAACAAATACGCAACCGTTTTTATGTCAACAACAATTCTTATTCGTCCAATAATATATATCTTTCTCCTTATTTTGTTCAAGATTAAACTTATTTTACTTATATCGTTGCGTGTGCCGAGGAAGTCAGCAACTACAAAGTAAGTTCCGCTCCCAGGTCTGGTAAAATGCATTCGATCGAATTATTAGAATCTTCCGAATCGCGAGATCAAACAGTGCTTGGATGATTTTTAAACATGTGTAAACTCTTGTTATAGGCTGTTCACGATAAAGTGAGAACTTTTAAGGCCTTAGTTACTTTTTGCTTTCAGCCATTATTTTTATCCTTTAACCACCTTTTTAAGTAAGTATTGCCATGCAAGTAATAAACACAGTGTATATATTCCATCTCAATCTGAAGTTAACATCTGAGGCTAGAGTAAAATACATTTATTTACTATTATTCCAAATGAGAGAGCTTTCAAAATTGCTCACTTTACCCGTGAACAGTTTATACTTGGTGGTTGGGATAATTGTTTGCTGACATGCCTCGTAGAACTGTGGACCAGTAACATACGCGAAGAGAGAGAGTGAACGAGTCACGCACAACCTAGTACAAAAGGCCATGTGCACATCTTGAAGACACCTGCCAATTAACAAATGGCCGCGCCTAGGTTGCATAACTGTTGAATCAGGCGTCTTTGACGTGCCCCTGTGAAGAATAATTGCGCAACCCGCAATACTGTACTGTATTGTTGGAAGCCTGACTCTATAGCAGCAATTAAGGGTACCGAGCGCTTCAACTGCGTTGCATTGTGTTTTGAAATACGCGTTTCTCAACGAAAATATTAAACTTTTAACTAAATGTGCTGATCTACGAAATAAACTCACACTTCAAACAAAGGCTGTTGAGTGCTTTCGAGATGTCACGCACGTTAGAAAAAGCGTTTTCGAACACTCCAGCATAGATAAACACGACTTTTTGAAAACAACGTACCTTAAATTACACGCTTCAGTTACATTAAAAAGTACTCTCAAGGCCCCTGCTCTGATCATCGCCGCAGATTTTCCACCAATGAAACGATAGCTTCGCTGGTGGAACTCCCTTAAGTACACGCAGCCCAACGATAACACTTAGTTCAGAGCCTTGTTCTTAGGAGCGATGGTGCCCTTGATGTGCTTGGCAGAGTCGCCCTTATCACGATCGCGCTTTTCGGCCACAAACGCTGAAATCAGCTCCAGGTCGGCGGGTCCCTTAAAACTTTAGGTGCCTTTTCTCTCGACCTAGGATATTCCATGCCTAATTAGAAGGTAAATAAATCACTGAACAAAATTTTGAAGTAAATCTAATATATTGTGCGATTTTCTGTTAAGACACTTGGAAATGATGAAAGGCTCAACACATAATCATTATTATTTCCATAAAATTATTAGTTTTATTGGTAATTTTACTTGAAATATAAATAGGAGGAAAGGGGAAGAATTTTTTCACAGAAATAAAATATAAAACTGATGATAGTTGACGTATTTAATGAACACCTTCAAACGGATTGTTGCAGATATATTCTGTGCTAAAATTTGCCGAGATTTTTGGTTTACTTTTATTCCCATTCTTCTATTCCAGTTTTAAGTTATTAAGAATTTCATAAGAATATTACACAATCGACTTCCTAGGCACTCAGAAATAGGTTGGGAAACGATTTTGAGCGGGCAATGTCAAACCTATAGGCTGCCTCAGTTCTTAAGAAAAATAATTTAACAATGCTTTGTTTTAAAATGCAAAAGTATTTCGAAGAGGCAAATGAAATGCATACGATCTTTTGAGTTTGTCATGACGATTTTCTGGACATGCAACCGGTGAAGCAGTTAACAAAACTGTAGGAGTTTTCACAGTTATATAAGTATTTTTAATGACATCTCAATTATTTCTCCATCATTTTCAGTGGTATTGCAAAGAATACCACACAATCCGAAGTACCTTTCTACCATACATTATATCATATATTATTTCCTACTAATCTCATTGAAACTACCGTGTATGATAAATAATACATCACGTTGCAGCAGTCGTTTTTTACGTAAAAAAAATACCTTTGCGTTAGAAGGACATCGTTATAAAACAAGTTAATTTACGAGTACTCTGGTTTCACCTGTAATATGTTGGTTGAATTTGAAAAATCCGAAAACGACGATAAACCTCAGTTAAGTTTCAATTAAGGTCACTCTCTACTCTTAAATTATTCCTACGGTATTATTGAAGTTATCAGAATGTAGTTAATTTTGTTTGTTATCTAAATAAATTTTATAACGTACCAATTTTCTTATTATGACATATGTATGAAAGGATTAGGCGATATTGTAAATACAAATGATTTCCAGTTGTACTACATAATAAAATAAGCTGGAAGGACTCAATGTAATACTAGTGCAGTATTATGTATTATAAAGATTTCCACAACTATCGGCAATTTTATAATACAATATCTGTTCGTGTGAAATCACATTTACTAGAAATTGAGTCTTTAATGGTTATAACCACAATATTTAATCTAATGTCTATTAAAACAAAAAGTATATCTTAAATACTTAATTCGTAAGGTAAAAAAATTAACTGAAATACAATACGTGATTTTTTATTGTTCTAAATAATGTTTTTAACAGTGGCTTCTTTACTTCCACCAACCATCACAAACAAAAAAAAAAATTAGGAAACCTACAAGAGAAATACAATATGGCAAAAAATCACTCCACCCTAACTGTGAATGTTGAGTCTACGGTAAAGCTTTTATTTGTTGTTTCCTGGTGGATCCATTATTAATTAATTAAGCGTAGAGTGGGAAATTAATCAAGATCGCGAAACAATAAAACGTCGAGTTTTTAATCTGTTGGTAATGGAAACACTTAGGAATTTCATTCGTGTACGTTCATCGTCACCCAACCGTGAAACTGGAGAAGGGTGGGCAGGCATAGCAAGAAGAGAAAAAGAGGGGGAAGAAAATGGAAAATTAAGATTGAAGGAGGAGGCGAACAGGAGGGGAGAGAGAGGGAGAGAAAAAAAGAATCCTTGGGACGTCGTGGAAGTCCCGGCAAAGTAGCCTTTTGACGAGGGAAGCTGCGTTTCAATTATGTACGAGAGATAAGGGCGGGAGATATTTTGGATTTCGGAGGGTCGGAAGGGGATGGCTCGTGTGACGTTTCAACCCCCCTCCCTTCCTCCACCCCTGTCCTCTTTCCCTTGTCGCAGAAACCCTTGAGTGATTAATAGGCGTGCTCGAACCACCCCACCCAGGGGACCAGAAGACACCGTACTTGGTCGAGTGTCGGGTTGTACAGTTTCGTTAACGCCACGTAATTAGATTACTGCGATGCCGCGCAAGGTTTTTGCTGCCACTCCATCGGCGAAACAACGCAAGATTACCCTCCCCGCCTACAACGGCACTGGCTTCGTTCGCGCGAGCGAACCATCTTCCCGAAACTCCCGAAGAAAGCTTTGGTCTACGGCTGTGGGTACATGACAAATCACGTGGTTTTACTTTGCGTGGGTTAACAGCTACGAGATGCTGCGACAGAATTTGTACTCACAAAATGGTTTTAACTACGCACTATGGTCAATGTGGCAAGCGTAATATAAATCTTTGAAAACCAGGTTCACTGATGAATCATATGTTACGCTGGGAGACACGTCTTCGCCATTGCAAAAGTCTAACACCACCAGTCATGACTATAGGTGTACAAGAACTTCAAAACTGGTACTTGTTCGAAAAAATTCAATGACAGTATCGATGATGATACAAAACATTATAAACTACCAATACACCAAGTATAATTTTAGTCTTGATATAATGCGAAGGAACTTCCATTCAGATATTTGCCTAAAATGGTGATGGCAAAACTATGCGTGAAAAGCAGTGCAGCTAGGTTGGACCGTATTCAACAACTCTCTAATGCATGTCATCTTAATCTGCGAGAAGAAACAAGCGGGCAGGTCTGTAGTGACTGGTACGTGCTCGTTCTGGTTAGGTTAACCGAGTTAATGAGAATACATTTTTTAACTTCTTATTTTGTACTAGAACATTCACATGTTTGAAGCTTTTCATTTATTAGATCTACCAACCCATAAATAAATACCTAATCAAATCTGCAATAAAATTAGCAGAAGTGACGTTACGAAGGCGTATATAACAGTGTGGTGGCCATGACAATAGCTGTCTTAATTTGCTGATGAGATTAGTATTTTTTTTTGCTTCACAGTTCCGACACTGCTAGGTACACGTACAGCATGCGAAGAGTGATGCGGTTACTGTTCCGACATTGCTAGGTACACGTACAGCATGCGAAGAGTGATGTGGTTACTGTTCCGACACTGCTAGGTACACGTACAGAAAGGGCGAAGAGTGATGTGGTTACTGTTCCAACACTGCTAGGTACACGTACAGAAAGGGCGAAGAGTGATGCGGTTACTGTTCCGACACTGCTAGGTACACGTACAGCATGCGAAGAGTGATGCGGTTACTGTTCCGACACTGCTAGGTACACGTACAGCATGCGAAGAGTGATGCAGTTACTGTTCCGACATTGCTAGGTACACGTACAGCATGCGAAGAGTGATGCGGTTACTGTTCCGACATTGCTAGGTACACGTACAGCATGCGAAGAGTGATGCGGTTACTGTTCCGACACTGCTAGGTACACGTACAGCATGCGAAGAGTGATGCGGTTACTGTTCCGACACTGCTAGGTACACGTACAGCATGCGAAGAGTGATGCGGTTACTGTTCCGACATTGCTAGGTACACGTACAGCATGCGAAGAGTGATGCGGTTACTGTTCCGACACTGCTAGCTACACGTACAGCATGCGAAGAGTGATGCGGTTACTGTTCCGACACTGCTAGCTACACGTACAGCATGCGAAGAGTGATGCGGTTACTGTTCCGACACTGCTAGGTACACGTACAGCATGCGAAGAGTGATGCGGTTACTGTTCCGACATTGCTAGGTACACGTACAGCATGCGAAGAGTGATGTGGTCACTGTTCCGAAAAACTAAATACATTCTTATTGCCTCTTTGCTTTTGCAAACGACAAAATTAGCTGACGGCCAAATTTCACATAACCGCTACATTACGAGAAAATATTTGTTATTTTTTCTGTTTCCTTAAAATGTTTGCTTAGTTGGAGCGTTTCGCAGCATTTTATCTGAAGTATAGATACCAACGTCATAATTACATTTTATCTGAAGTATAGATACCAACGTCATAATTACATTTTATCTGAAGTATTTTTACCAACGTCATAATTACATTTTATCTTAAGTATTTTTACCTACGTCATAATTACATTTTATCTGAAGTGTAGATACCAACGTCATAATTACATTTTATCTGAAGTATAGATACCAATGTCATAATTACATTTTATCTGAAGTATAGATACCAACGTCATAATTATATTTTTTTCTCGTTTTACAAACAGTTGTCGTGTATATGCGTGATAAAAGTTTTGCATTGGGTCCAGTGATTATAGTATGATCAAAGAGGAACCTATATTTAAACAATAAAAATATATTTAGTATAAATTTTACTGGAAAATTGTTATAGTTTTACTCAGTTAACAACTTCACCACCGCCCCCCTTTTTTTTTTGCACTGAATATTCTTACAGAGTTGTCCGTTATACATAATTTTTTCAGTGAATAGCGTAACTTAAATTTTCTTTGAGATCGAAGCATATGCTTATAATTCCTAAATAAGCGAAATATTTATTAAAAAATATTTGAACGATCATGATCACCCATCATTACAGCTATATGATAATTGCGATATTTCCTGAACATCACAGTGTCCTCTACACTTCCAGCCAAATCCATGATTCCAAGAAATATGCAAGATACGCGTTATTTGTTCTTAAGCGTATAAAAGTATTCGCATGATAATTATTTTGAAATCATTGTGATCTGCCAATGATTTATACCGGAATGTGATTATACATTTCAAACTTTGCTACTAATAATGCGTGCAGTACGATTGTGCAATTACGACATAGTGAGAATACGAGGGAATATTACCGTACGTTACATTATTATAACAGCAATACAAGTTAATTGAAACACCTGAGTTTCATACATCTACGCTCACGCACGGAGATGTTTGCACTTCCAGAATCTCATAAATGTCGAAAATAGGTTTTGTGAAATTTGTGTCGCGACAGTTCTTAGTGGCGTCATATTTGTACAAAATTACATTAAAATAAATGTTCGGTTGTTGAAAACAGGTCGGGGGGTGGGGGTTGGCCATGAAAACAGAAAAACCATAGATTCTTTGGCCTGCAGCTATATTTTCGAGAATAGCTGGGTAGCATTGATCAATAAAAAAAGCCAACACAATTTTTTTCAGCGTAGGAGCTTCTGAGTGATATCCCACGTAACTAATTATTTGGGGGATATCACTGTAAGATAGACGCACTAACATTCGTTCGTATTAAAATAATTTCTTTAAAAAATTCCTATTTTAATGATTACATTACTCAGAGAATATGATGATGGACTTAAATTGAACGAGAGTTAGACCTAACCCTACACATACAGTAATGAATGACAAATTAAAAATTAAATCCATTTTTTGACGTAATATTTCAGTAGTCATATTTCACAATAAATTGTTCATTAAAACAGCTAACATTTTAACCATCCAGTAAAACAAGCCTTAGAAAATCTAAAAACGTTTCAATCAAGAATTGTGTAAAATCAAAATATGATATACGTTTTTGTTGAGTATAAAAAATTTTTATATTAAAAAAAAATATATAGCACTTAACATAGTTCAGGAATAAAGTTAATAGACTAATAATAATTTACGGGGGTTCCTACCAGAACGCTTCACGCTTATTTCAAATATGCTAACAGTTTTTCTCCATTGCACACAGTTTTTTTGTGACAGGCACAGAAAATATAAAATAAACATAAAATGTAGTACATAAACAGCAGTACACATAGTAAATGCAGTAGATTAAAAAATAAACTTAAAACATCAAATATAGTATTTTGAACATCCTTCTTCGATGTCCAGCAGAAATCTAAGAACATTCTCCCACTCCAGTGTCCCTGAATACCGATTTTCCGTTAGAGAATTCGAGAATTTGCTAGTGAAAACGTTCCCCATGCTCTTCGCTCACGACGACCAGACAGTCGGGAAATAAATCAACGTGTGAGTTTACGAAATTAATTTTTAGGGACATGTTACACTTCATTTGTTTGTATGATTACAAAAGGTCACCCACAATATCACGATACGAGGGGGATTTATGATTCCCTAAGAAATGTTGCGTGACATCTATCAGTGCCCTTAATGCAGAATTTTTCAGCTATGCTCAGCATATCCCCGAAATGCCCACAGAATTTCCTTCCTTGATTTTTGCTTCTCTGACACGAGGAAATTTTTCTTTCAAGTATGGGAATCCTGCACTATTCGTATTCATAGCCTTAACAAAATGTTTGAAAAGTCCCAATTTAATATGCAGTGATGACAGAACAATCCCGTCAGAGCTAACAAGCGCAGGATGTGCAACATTTATGTCCAAGCACTACCGATTCACTTTTGGCCATTCCCTTTCGATGTAATTGTTTGTCCTGTCCCTAGTATTCCACCCACACATGAAGCAGCACAATTTAGTACAGCCAAGCTGCAAACCGGTTAACAGCTAAATGACCTTCAAATCACAACACACAATCCAAAGGTATTTGTTATGCTGAATATTTCCCAATACCATTTTCATGTTGTATTATTCTTTCATGTTGGTTGAATAAGCTAAGAATATAGAAGGGTATGTGTTGCCATTATGCTAGAGGACAGCCTCCAGACTGGTTTCCGAAGAATCAATGAAGAGTCTCCATTCTGAAGCTACTTGTTCATGATTCAGTTCTTCCATCAAAGCACATAAAGCATTGCAGTACACTAACGTAACTTCTTCAAAGAATAAATGTTAAAATTTTTCCAGGCGGTTGCGAAAGGAACACACTTTTGTTTCTACATGTAGGAGATTCCTACCTTTCAGACGAGAAGCCAGAAACTCGGCTGCGTTTTTGGACAAGTTCAAATCACGTAAAAGCTCACCTAATTCGCCTTTGAGTTATCAAGTGAAGTTCACTGGATGATGTACTTGTATCAAAAGTGGTATCTTCTACCACTTGCCGCATTTCCACATCAGATTCATATTCACATACATCTTCCACAGATACATGTGCTGGAGGTTTTGGAACAGGTAAATCCTTATTGTGGGGCACGGACCTCGTATCATATGACAAATCAGAGTACTTTAATGTGTGTTATGACTTACCACTAATTCCTTTTCTTGTCCTAACACAGAAATAAGCCAGATCAGCGTTCTTTTATTTTAGCTCACGCCACACCATGAGTACAGCAAATGTCATGTGGCGATTACCCTTAGCCCACCCCCCGTTAGAACGTTTCACATACGTTGGAACAGCAGACCTGAGGGGCCCAGTTCTTCTCCTGATCACTCTAATTACACGCAAAATAAAATTCATAACTTTTTTTTTTTAACTATTGGTGTCAAACTTCGTTTTGTGCCCTTAACGTAAGTTCTCCACACATTACATAGCAGAAGCTATTCAGATCGTTTACGCACTTTGTCGGCATATTTACGAGCCAACACACCTACGCTGTACGAGAAATGTCTAGCCTATACGAGAGAAAACAGAACGAGCACAAAACACGTGCATACACAGCAAGAGTCTAAACTACACTGATTGCAGCACGCAACACGCAGCACGCTGCATGGCGACAGGTTTAGACCTGAAGTGAGTGAACAGTCCTGTTTCATTTCGTCTCGTGTGTCCCACATTGATTTTCGTAGTTTTTTTCTATAGAAACGCTGTGATGGGGTGTAGAGGGCGTTAAACATACCGAAAAGGCGAAATTTTTAGGGGATTTTATATTTATATGACTATTATTTCCCACATATGAGGAATTACGAATAAAGTATACGTAATCTAAGAGCTTGATTCATTCTATGTCAAATCAGATATAGCAAATTTTTTTTCAAATTCCAATTAATATGATGGGAATTATAAACACTTACATAAAAGTCTAGAGTAAATTTTAAAACAAGGTGTTTTTTGGTTCATCCTGTTTTCAGAAGAAAAAAAAACTGTGCGTAATGAAGATAAACCGATTGCAAATTTGAAATCAGCGTGAAAATTTCTGTAAGAATACCCATTGTCCTTCTTGTGCCAGAAACCTTGTTTACCAGTGAAATGTTAATTGTATTGATTGAATTCATTAATTGTAAACAACAAGTGATAGCAATGTATTGTGAGATGTTGAGCGTAGATAATTTTGTTTGTAGTTCTTGTAAATAAAATTAAGAATTTATAATTAATTCTTTCATATAATTAAGACCTCCATCCCTTAACGAACATGGTTTAGCCCTCCGACTTTGACAGAAATTGTAACATCAAAAAATATGAAGTATGTCGTCACACCAGCACACTTCCAGTTAACTCTGAGAAAAGCAGACTTAGACGAGTTGCCTGGAGTGATAGATAGAAGTCTCGTGCACCTGTTGGACAAACGTTGGTCAATCACGCAAACTTGCCAGATATTTTTTTGGTCCTCTTTAGATGCCAGTACAACGTAGGAACTTGACATTCATGGCACACTGTGAAATACATATTAATTGCTAAGTATTAAACATATATATAATTCAATTTTGTCTTATTTTAAATATTCTAAGAGTATCCATCTCCAACAAATGGTTTGCAGTTTGAATTGCGAGTGAAGTGAATAAACTGCAGAAAGAAGTACGGTTATCGGGTTATAAATGGAAAGACAGCTTCTTTCATCTCGGAATCAGTAGACCTCAAAATTCCATGTGACAAGAAAAACTGAGATGTTTTATTTGTTATATGTATATGCACCAGACGTACCTAAAATTCATGGAGTTACATCTAGTATATACAAATTATTGAAATTATTATGGATCACTTTTCCCAGGTGGTTGATGAAGTATTCGTTCATAATAACAGAAGGTAAGTTTCCTCATGTTCAATATTAAGCGTTATAACAACATATAACTAGCGCACAAATAAAAATAAGTAAAGGTTAATTTAGCTATCAGAGAAGGCATACACATTTTTTCCACTATAGTACTTTCTCGTATTGGATCAATGCATTTATACGAATATTTAATTACTTTGTGGTTTCGTGAGCATGTTTTCGGATAGATTATGATGCTTTCTCTGTAACTAGATTTGAATAGCAACGCCCAAATACATTTATATGAATAATTTCTCATAATAGATGCAGTGCAGGGCAGTTTTATAAATTACTAACTTCACCGAAAGTTTCGCCTGCTCAGAAATAGAATTTTAATTTTTGGCCGGTTGAACATAAAGTAAGTTTTCTTGCTCGGAATTTCCATTAGGAATTTTGTGTACGATATACCGAAACTATTTAATTGATTCCCGAAGTTGAAGCCGCCCGTAATTTGGATTCTCACTCTAATTAGTGCATGGCAGAAATCGAAAAGAGCTCATGCTCGCGGTCGCGCATCTCTGAACAACCCGCGGGATTTAAACGTTTACCTGGAACACTGAATTAATTTCTAGCTGCCTCTATGTATAATCTTCTAAAGGAAAAAAGCATCACAATTTCCCATAGTATTCAAGCGGTACTGAAGATACGTGAAACCATTTTCTACCCCGCTTAACCGTCTCAGTACTTGAATTTAAAAAAAAAAAATGAAATGATTAACATATCTGGCGTTGCTTAGGTTTACGAAAAGTATATACACTCAATGCTTAAGGTAAATAACATAGGATTAATACTGTGTTGTTCACAAAGTCTTCGTAAGTGAACCCCTATTTTTAATCAAATTTTGAAGACAAAGATGGCTAATGCGGCCCATCCTTAAAATAATAAACATATGCTGTCGCGGACTATCTTGTTGACCTCCTTGAGATTTACAATTCTGTAGCACATTAATTTGGTGTATTTCTTATGGTTAATTCAGCGTAAGCCATGTAAGCGCCCGAAAAGCGGCTTTTTTCCGACTATTAGAAAACGTCGACATTTCTCTACTGCCCTAACAGTAAATATTAATGTATTACATATTTGAACCTTCCTCAAGAAATTCTCTAAATGATAGTGTAAACCGCATCAAAATCCATCAATTAGTTTAGAAGCCTTAGCTGAATAATCAGACACACGTGACCGGGGACTTTGTTTTATACTATGTATAGATTTGGATGAAAATACCACGCCGATATATTGACGTGTATAAGGGGCGTCCGTAGCTGGTAAATTTTAATGCCTCAACGTCACGTCAGACACTAAGAGAGCATTGCGACCGCGATGGAGAATAGCATACACAAGATTCGCGTGTCTTCTGTTACCTCGGAATTTTAAACGCTGACAACAGGGTTTCAATACAGCAATCTTTTCAGAAAAGATACAGTGTTGTTACTGCAGTTTTAAAAACAATGTTTTATAGAAGAATTAATATCGTAAGTAGAGAGCTTCTTAAGCGACTTTTGATGACCGACGCTTTTGTATTACCACCACATGTATGTTTCAATAGTAAAATTTATAAATTCGCAAAAACAATATCGACTTCCAATTTCACGAAAAAAAGATTTACATTGAAATTCCATAGTATTTTTGAAAACAGGAAAACACACAACTGCTTACAATAAGACCGATATGACAAATGCAGAGGGCCTATAAGATGCATTGATGAATCCGTGCAATTTTGCATTTCAAAAAATTTCTTCTAAATGGGTTTCTACACGTTAGAGGAAGCAACCTCTAAAATTTCATGTTCCTAGGTCCAATAGATTGGGCTGCCTATTGATGCGAAAGTCAGCGAACAGCACAGTTCCTTTTTTGTTTAGCGTTACGAATTCAGAGTTTATTTTAATATTTAATTATTGTTCTTTTGACCTTCTGAGCAAATTCACTGTTTTAATTTATTCTGTCGTGGATTCATTTAAGCTGTAGACGTAGACTTTGTGAAGGCATTTGATTTTCTTTTGACATTTATGATACATTTTGTGTTAGCAGGAATTTTACATCTGCTTGGTAATACCATCGTACGCTATCCTAACTTTCCTCAGTTGCCTCAAGCAAGTTACACTCGACTGTTTTAAATAGAATCTACGAGAATCTATTACGCACTGGAAATTATAAATGCGCTAAATAAAAACATAAGGGCAAATATTGTAGCCCCTACGAGTCATTCACCAACCAAAATTTAAGTTTATTAACGTCCTTTGCGAGACTACATAGAGCCTCGTATTAAGGACGTGATTATCTATATATTAGTTTCAAATATACTTGGAAAATGTAACTAGAAACAATTTAAGAACTCGCCAAAACATCAAGTATATACATATATAAAGACAATTAAAATACGAACAGTTGTACTCTAAATGTATTTTAAAATGGAAGAATAAAATAATTAAGGATATTCTTAGTTTAGAAAATTGGGATGAAAATAGTTTCGGTTAACTTGGATTGTAATACTATATTTTTTACTTTAACGTGCATTATATTAACTATCCGGCATTTCATATTCAATTAAAAACGACACAGGAAATGGAATATAAAATAAACTCTGACATGCCATTATCAGTGTAAGACCTGGCTATGTTAGCTTGTTTTATTCAATCTAGGGAAATAATATACTCGATTGCCATAATTTGTGTTTGGATATCAAGTGTGTAGAAGGATAGTAAGCAAAGTGTATGTGAGAAAAGCCTTCGCAGATGGTAGTCTAGCATTTAGTTGTAACTTTATCCTTCCTCCTTGAATAATTAAAAAAGTATTTTTCTTTGGTAAAAAATAAACAAGAGAGTTTGGCATTGGCAACAGTGAATTATTAGGAACAAATAATCAAACGTTAGTGTTCTATTCATGGAGGCAGTATAAGTGTAAGGCTCCACGTAAATGTAAATTTGAAGAGAATGATATGGAAACAAGCCTTTGTACTGCACAACAATTCATCGGTCCAGAACAGAGGAATATTTAATCCTACATAGTTAAGTTGCCAACATAAGTTGAATGTATTATAATGAGTTAGCTACGTAGAGCCAATGTTGCCTGCACGTCGTCAGAGGACCCAGACTTGGACCGACGTAGTTTTCAAATATGGAGTTCACCGTCCGTTGTCCCGGCCAGGAGACGTACGACGAGTGAAGGAGCCCGTCAAGGTGTTCCATAAACAACGGCGAGTCTACAACGAGGCAGCTGGGACGAGAGTCGACGCCAGGACCACTGTGCCAGTGGACAGCCGAGGATGACCAGTTCCTGCTGACGAGGGGCGTGATCCAATTTCAGTGGCAGATCGTTCCAGTAGCACTTGCCAGAGGTGTATTGCGGTTCTAGACACTGCTACAGTGGTGTATCGTCCTGAGCTAAGTCCAACGTGTGTGTGTATACATATAGTAAATATGCATGATTGAAAGTAGGACAGTTATTGTGACAACAAAGACATGGGGGGGGGGGAATCCGGTGCTCATAGTGCATCAATGTTGCATGCTTTTGTTTGTGTGGGGTATGAATGTAGTCTTTGCTGATTTTTTTCTGTTACATCCGTATGGTTGCAAATATTATGTTTAGTAAATAAAATTCATATTCAAAACATACCAAGGAGAGTCTTTACAAACATGACATGCAGATTAAAACCTATAAATAATGAATTCAAATCACAATTTTTTTTATATTGTTTCTTATAATTAACTTGAAAATTGCATGCTTTTTGAGGTAAATCTTTTGGACCCGTACTGATTAATATGCTAATGGAGGTTTATGCAGATTCAGTTGTATAAATAAGGATAAGTTGGCACAAGTCTTAGATTTCTGGATCACTTTCTACAAAGAGGAAATTTATGTTATGTAACAGCGCATAGTCTAATTAAGCTAGCCGGAGCTGGCATTTGTAAGTTTTCCTTTATTTTATTCAGGCGTGTTACAGCAACATTACAGACTCTGATATGGGGAAAAAATTCTTGTACCGTGGCAAAAATTAATTTGGCAGTTTTATTATTTTCATCAACCTGCTTCTTGGATTTAGCCTAAACGCACTTTTATTTTAAGCTTACGTTCGCTTAGAACAGTGAATAAATATTACATTGTTGTGAAAATGTAATAATATTACAATAGGATTTAATTTTGTTCCTTAAACAATTTTCTCAGAAATTATGTACTCGAATTTAACTAGTCAATTATTTAATATAATATTCTATATTTTTATTTAAAATTGTAAATTTTTATTGTTATAATTACTTCTTACTAAAAGATGTTAAAAACACAAAGTATGTGTATTTTAAGCATATAAATGTATGATTACAAAAACAAATGGATTGCAGTATTATTAGGAACAAACATATACGTATAAAAATATGGTATTTTTAAATAAGCATATGAATTATATTATTTGTATTAAAATATACGAAAATGTTAATATTTTGTAGAGGAAATTTGCATTTTTAGTTCCATCGTGGCTAACATTTGAGCACGAATAAGAAACCATCGCATTAAAACGTTATTTTGATAGTTTATCGGCACAGAAAAAAGATTGCCATTGCAGAAGGAAAATATTCCTCCCAACTGCGACGCAAACGGACAACTTTAACACGTCGGACCCTCTTCTTCCTGTATAAATGTGCCGATAAGATCGGGTGTTCAATGCTGCAGTCGTCATACGTTATCCTGCGGTACGTCAATCCCAAAGACTTTTTAAAATGCAAATTATGTTACAAATCAAGAACAGTTCTACATGGAGGAAGCTGGCTTCCTATTAGGCCACACAAGAGTTCTTTACGCCACAAAAGTGTTGAAACGTGACGTAAACATTGCTAATAAACCATAGCTCTTTATGGGCGAGCTATATCGTCCTGAAAACTGCATGTCTCCTAGGCCCTCAGACCGGACAGTAACATGTGAGGCCGTGATTTGTCTTCAACATACAGTCGTGCATTCAGTAAAAGCAGTATCACTTAAGGTTGTTCACGGTAAAGTGATAACTTTTTGAAACCAACCTTCGAAAAAAATGTCTCTGACCTCCCCCCCCCCCCCCGCATATACTTTAATGGGCAGACTGATTTGCATGAGCCCAGTAACGATGGCAATGACGAAGACAAAGTAGTTTCACGTGTTAGAGTTTAATGGAAAAAGTTACGTAAACATTTGTGAAATCAAGAAAACTATATTTTGCATTATATATTTTTTTTAATGAACCTAAGTGTAAGACTTAGTAACAGTTACTTTGCTAATAATTTCACAGTTTGGCTTAACTGACACACAAATAAAGTGATTAGGACTACGACAACGTTAATTTTGCATATGGTGGAAGATTATACGGTTTGTATTCCATCGCATTGCAGGGATTTCAAAAGCGCCATACCAGTGGCGAGCAGTACTCTTATACGATGGCTCCTCAGAACAGCACACTGATGGAAGGGGACGCGTGCCGACGTACAGTTAAGCAGGAATTGTGTTGCTTATCTGCGATCCTTCAAACTCTGTCCCGGTATTTATCCGTTCCCAAAACAAAAGCGTGATTCGTCGCTAAGGACGATAAGTCTCCATTCCGTATCATTCCAAGCTGCTCTCTTGAAACAACTGTAAATGGAGGCGACGATGAATGGATGGATGTTAATGGCAGAAAACGTAAATGGCTTGGAGATTGCACACTTGTTTAAGTTAAAGTGTAAAGACTGTTCACGACAAAGTGAGCACTTTTGAAATCAACCTTAGAAAAAAGTCACTGCTCCTACCTACATATATTTTAACGGGCACCCTGAGTGACATGTGCCTCGTAAAGTTGGTAATGGCGGATGGGAAGTAGTTCCGTATCTTAACGTCGAATAAAAGGGTTACGTAACAATTTCTGATAGTTTAAACTTTTTCTTTCGCTCTCTATTTTTAATGCATCGAAGTGTAAAAATTAGCAGATTTGTAACATATTTACTTTTGTAATAATTTCACAGTTTCACTTGACCGAAGCATGAATGAAGTGATGAAGCCCATGACAATGATAATCCTACATAAGGCGGAAGAATACACAACTTGCATACAAGTAGATAAAAAGCAGGGCTTTCGAAAGTGCTCATTTTACCGTGAACAGCCCACAGAAATGTTTATGACAGAGAAACGGTGCAGTACTGAAGCTACCACATGGCTGGACGACGGACAGGGGAGCCAGTGGCTGTCTAGCGATCAAAGAGTCCTCCCTCTTTATGGTCTGTTGGGGTATCGTCCAGAACCATACCGTCGTGTGTGGATACTTTCACGTATCCGTTGCTCCCAACACATTCCTAGTATTCAGAAAGGGACATATGACGGGAAATTTTATGCGCTTTCCACCCTGCTTCTTTCTGGCCCTTATATCGGCCCTATTCGAAACTCCGTCCATTGTAAGTTAGCAATTTTTCTCCATATACCTATCGCATGTTTATCCCCCGGGCAAGTACGGTACTTGTCCTGCCGTATTACATGCACAGTTCAGTTGAGACAAATGTTTATGTAAGAGACGCAAAAAACTACGGCAACTCTTTCGTACGACCTATGTGCTTGCACTATCCCACGAAATTGAAATCCTTGTCATATCGTTTATTATTGTGCCTTATTAATGGTTTAATTTTAAGAAATTTTTTATAAGACGTGCAAAATATGTCATGGAGTGATTTTCACTGCCTCTGTGCAAATATGTTGTGGTTGTTTCAAGAAGTATTTCCTTTCTTTAACTTTGATATATTGCAATGTGATTGAAGCGAATTACTCCAGTAAGGTATTTGAATTATCTGGTGAGTACACGATTCTGCAGAAGAAAATCAGCTAGAGCATATACAGTAAATATTTATTTGTAGTAATTGATAAAATATTTTCAAATTTCGAACCTGCGCTACGGTATTAAAAAAATCACATAATAAATTCGTGTGATCTGCCAGATAATGAGTGGCTTCACTCTGTATAATCCTAAGGGCGCACTTTATATTCGAAAAATCGCCAGGGCGAATCGGACAAAGGAAATTTATTTGAGTGTGCGAAGAGATTTGGATGGCTCTGAACATATAGGTATTGAGAGCCGACTAGGATGACGATAAGTGTGTATGGGGCAGCGCCGAAATAAAAGGACGGGGGAAACGGGAGATACACGAGAAAACCCGCCCGCCAGCTTGCGAAAAACCAGGAGCGACACCGCCGGGAATCAAACCCGGTTCTTCTATGTGGGAGGAGAGTAGTCTAACCACTTCATTTATCACGAAAATATTGATGTAACGATTTACTTCGAAGTTTACGAGTTCATTAATTTTTGTTAATTAAATGTGTTAATTCATATTTGTAAGGATATATTTATTAAATCAGTCATGATCGATAATATTTCGGTGCATAAACTGTATAAAATATGTTCTCTGTAGAGAACACAAGCATGAGAATATCTTGTGGAAGGGAGTCATACCAACTGTTGAAGCTGCCAGATGCGCGGCAGGTATTCCTGTCCACTGCAAGACCGGAAGTGGCCGACCCCGGAAGACGAACGGCGTCACTCGACCATCCTGCGAAGTTGCCCTCCACTTAACTTCTCGCCCTACCCGTCACAAGCACTCTTCCCTTAACCCCCACCCGGCAAACCCCTTTCCGCTCACGAGTACTTTACTACTTCCCCCCTTCGTACGTCGTCGCACCCTCAACGATCAAACTCCCACTCTGCGGGGTTTCAAAGTTGTTCAAAAGAATTCTTTTCTATTCCCGGCCAATAAATTTCTCTAGTCGACTGCACTCCTTCCAGGCCGGGCATGCAGATCGGCTGTCGACTTCTCCATCTCCCCCTCTGCCAGGAGATACGCCGCGACCGATCGCTCCTATTCCAAAGTGAGTGGAGTAGAGGAGGGGAAAGCTTCACTTCTTTGTCCTTCTCCCTGGAGGACGTAGCGTCTTTTTCCCCTTCCCGCCCGAAAGAGGAATTCGGCCCGGTCACTGAACTGTGAAAAATATCCTCTCGTGGCGCATCTCTGGCAGACGGCTAGGGCGCCCTAGTGTCCTTCAGTTTATACCAGTCTTGGGATAACATTCTAGAATACACACACGGTCCATTTAAAGCGCAGCCGAGCGCACAATTTACTTGGCGGCATGATTTTTCAATAGGGCTGTTTGGAGAAGGGCTGTACTCGGAAGTAAGTCCGAGGAACGAGGGGGAGATTTTTCCCTTCAGTGCGTGCTGGGAAGTAGTTTTCTCCAAGTCTCCCTCGAGAATTCACTGCGAAATGCCTATATGTTCGCCAGCACGCTCGCAAACTTTACAAAGATACTCCCGCACAACACCAGATCGTTCAAAGGGAGCTCCAGAGTTTTCACACTCGCTGGGTTAGCCACATAAACTGCACTTTTTATGTTACTCTACAGTAAATTAAAAATAACACTGCATATGATAAATTTACATTACTTGTCACGTGTATGAAAGTTCATATGGAAATTATGGGGAACGTCTTTTTGGACATCAAAGGGGATGTTTTTTTATTTCATTTCTCATAGTAAAATGTATTAAAACTCCCCTAAATATTCGATATTTTAAAATAGCATATATTCGTTTGCTATAATTTTTGTTTGCTATTGTCTTACCTAAAACACAACCTTAATAGCAAGAAGATACATATTTTATTTTGTATTCGGCAGTTACCAAAAAAGCGAAAAGTGTGCAAAATTTTTCGGCATTTACAAAATACTAGGACAGCATAGGCCTACTTGATTGAAAATACCTTTCGAGACGCAAATCAACTAAGCTGGACTACGGAGAGCGGAATAAGAAGTGTATAAATGTAAGATTATTGACCATTTACTTTCATATAGCATGTATTTATTCAGTCAATCACTAAACTACCAACATATATACTTACTAAATTAACGAAGATAAAAACTATTATTTTTAACATTTTAGAAATGAAAACATTAATTTCGTAGCATATGACGATACCTAATATTTTGTTTGTCTGCACTAGTTCACGTTCTACCAAACACAATAACTACTGTGCTGTAAAGGATCGTCACACCGCACTTTAATAGAAGTACTCAAATCAGTTCACCCTTATTATTAATACTTTATAGTTCTATCGACTTTTCAGAAACGAGTTATAAGTTATCTTAAAACTTTACATTAATTTGATAACTAAATCCCTATCCATACTTACTAAACACGTTGTTGCTGAGGTATACATTGCACTATTGTCATATTGAGTGAACCTTCAACCCTTCATTGTAACTTTATTGACACTAAATAAAGTCATAAACATTCAACAGTTTACGACTCACTTGGGATTTCAACACTAGGTCTTTGTGCCATTGAGCACAACCATTCACCGAGAGAAATAAATTGGGAAAGTAAATTTAATATTTATTTTTTAAATATTTCTTAACAAAACAGCACGCTTGTACACCGCGAATAGAAACCTATTACTGAATATATCGTTTGTAAAGCTGACAACTTTAAAAACGGATCTCAGGTACGTTTACTCGTAAAATCTGTATATACACGTGCGATTTATTCTGCATTCTATCCAGCAGCTTTAAGCTCCAATAAAAACACCATAGCTATTTCGGCAACATTGAACGCTTGCTGGTAATCAAGGGATTAAATATGGCGTTGATAACGCTCTCTCTCTCTCTCTCTCTCTCTCTCTCTCTCATACAAATATTTATAGAAAACAAACTTTGCCGTAAATTTAAGTTCTTATAAATATAGCTAGAGCTGGCCTCGAATTAAACTATTATTTATTATACTACAGAACAATATGGGACTATACATATCTCTAGCCGTTCTACAACTATCCGATTGTTCTCTCAATATAATTTAATGGATTATGTTAAATCAGGAATTCCGTAAGAATTTTATAACGCACGTTCATGCAGATAACGTTTAAAAGGATCCCGAATTGATTAGTACCGACATCCTCAAACCTTCAACAGCCCAGCCTTGTCTACATAGCGGGACGCGTCCGCTTACAAGACTGAGGGCAAGGAAGGTGCAGTATTCATTTTACTCTTCCTACATCAACTTTGTGATTTTGTCTTTTATTGCGTGATTTTGCTTACGTCTTGAAACAAACTAGTCGAGCTTAACAGACCGCAAGGCAGAGGGAATCGTTAGAGACGGCTCAATTGTCGCGGAAAAATAGGAACGGCGAAGGAACTGGCCCTGCTCTGTATTGAAGAAAAGCCCTAGCGGTCGCCAGGAGATTTCCCGGGAAACTGTGGATGGCCGGACCGGGAATCGAATCCGGGTCCTCCCGAATGATAAATCCACTGTATTACTACTGGACAGCCTCATTGGGTAATTGTAAATGAAAAAGTAATTCTCGAACTATGAATACTCTCAAATTGTGTTCTTAATAATTAAATCCAAATCTATCAATTTAACAAATGGGTTATACAAACGCTTATGGGTGAAATTGCCACAATTTGGACGTTTAGGAATAGTAATCTCGTGGCAAGAACCATTTTGGTTTTTCTAAAGGAAAAATACACCACTTAACATTGTCTGCTTTTGGAACTATGTTAATGTTGCGTATACTGACTGCCATTACTGACGTTTGGTAAGACGATCTGCAATCAATGATGAACAATTCAATGAACTGGAAGTCGTGGAAATTTCATCGTATAGTGCAGGTAATGATTCCACTAGTGGAAATTGTTTTAATTTACAAATTATAACAGCCGTTTTCGTATAATATTTAAAAAAAAATGTTTTTGTTACTCTGCTTACTTGCAGTAACAAAGTTTAATGTTGTAATTGAACAATGTTATATTTAATAAAATGTAATTTTTTTTTTAATTCGCTGTGTTGGAATTTGTATATCAAAGGTAAAGTGTAAAGAGTTCTTAGATCGTATCATGGAGAAAGTATTATATTGTGTGTTATTGTTGTAACATATTCGAGCAGTCGCTCAAAGAACCTCCCCATTAGCAAGGATTATGATGAAAATAAGAGCGGGGTTGATTGTGTTAAAGAAGGAAATGGCGGGAGATTGTTGTGTAGAGTCCATTCATAGTTACTTACAACTTTTCTGAAGCCTCGCTGAAGCTCTACTTCCAGGATATTCCTCCGCCTCAAGCAAACAAAGATTCACTGAATCTAGAAAATTGCACCAAAGGGACAATGTGCCACATTCATACATACATAGTTTAATAACATTTTGCAAAAGAACTATTTCTAACTAGGCACTGCCAAAACACCCATTTTCCCTCTTTTGTTATTTGTATTAATTTTAAATAACCTGTTATAATTTATGGACAAAATATAAGTGAGAGTTTTATTTTAACAAAAAACAAGCACACGTCATACATATGGTGATTTTTTTAAATGTTGATTTAAAAAGCGTGACCAAACCACCAGTAGACTACAAATTCTGTCGTCTACTAGCAGATGATTACGCTGTATCCTGGCCAGAAAGAAGGCGAGTGTGTTTTACACCTTAGAAGTATCCCCCTATATTTCTAAAGCGTAGAGATTCAGATAGTTTCCGGCGGCACTAGTCAGATTACCTGTGCATTCCGGGCAGCTAAGACTAAAGTTTGTCAAGTCCAGACGGCAGAGTGCAGAGTTCTGGATGCAATTCAGAGCAGCCGAGTCCGCTACTGCTGTTAATTCACGAGGAGTGGCGAGAGCTAGGCGAGTCTGGCAACAGCTGCAGCAATAGAGACCGACAGACAGAGAGATAGAGCATGTGTGTATGTTTTGTCTGCGCGCGTGCATTGGTTAAGCTGTGAACATTTTCAGCAAAAAACCAGCTGACTACAGTTTCGTCACGGTTGTGAGAGGGAGTTATAGATGTGAATGTAGCATACTGTGATCTACCCACGCTGCGGAGTGTACGTGTGGGGAGTTTTTAACAAACAACTTACCTATATCAGCACCGTGATTGTGGCATAGCATGTTATTTGCTACTTATTTTAAATTTCGTGAAGGATTCATTTTGTAGAGTGTTGTGATTGGGAAGTTCGCCAATTGTTTTAATTGTGTTATTATATAATCACGTTGGTTTTATGGTTTCGTTGAAAAATAGAGGCTTCCATCAAATTACGTACTTTAGAACGTACAGAGATTTTTATCTACATTCAAACCGTTCCTTTGAAATAAATATTGATTACACACCGATGACGTCAACTCACTAAATGCTATGTGTGAGACATACTGAACACAAATAATGTACGCATCTCCATTGCAGTCATTCCGATCGTATCCATTATGTCGTCAGTGAGAGGGAACCAGTAAAACTTGGTACGTACAACATTCGATACAAAGTTACTGTAGAGTTGACGTTAATTCCCGAGTGTGTTACCTGTTTTGTATTTGTGCCATAATCGTAATACGCTGCCACCTTCCACTGAACCTTTTTCTTAATAACCTTTTCATTTAGGTGCGATTTTGCTTTCTGATGTTAGGATTTTATGCCTGCCTATAATAAATATTTGGCTTTTCAGTGACAGATATTCTTCGGGATATCATGGAAAAAACCTATCTCGGCAGAACGGGCTTCCTGTGAAACGCCACAAGTATTTCTAATGGAGCAAGTGCTTCGAGTAAGCAGTGTAAAAATTTAAAATCCAAATGAAAAAAAAAAAAAACATCTACCTAGGACGGGTTTCCGCTCGAAGATAAAATTTATTCTCCCTGTCCCCTTGTGGAAGTCAGCGGCCCGGAAATCCGTGAGGAAAGGCGGAAGAGTGTGCTTGCGGGTAGAGTTGACGCCGTAGCGCCGCTTCCCAGGGCGCGAACTACTGTGTTCGGCTGCTCGTGCTTGATGTGTGCTTGTGTGCGCGCGTGCTCGAGATGCAGATATGCCGAGGTGGAGACGAGGCGTGGAAAAAAAGTCTGGACCAGACGTCTATCCCGCGCGAGCTACCGTTTCTACTCCTTGCGATTTCCATTCCCCCCTCCCTCCGGCCAACAAATTCCTTTTTTTTTTTTTTTTTTTTTTTTTCCCCCCCCCCCCCCCTTCCTTTTTCGCACTCCGCAACGTCAGAAAATCCAATTCCACAATTCAACAGAATTTCCGGTTGTATCATAGGTGCATGGTCTTCCGACCGAGCCCCTTCCGTCATCCAGCACCTCCCCAATACCTCTTTCCCTGATCTCTCCCTCTGGAAGGAGTGGGTGGTTGCCACCTGCTGTATCGAGAGCGGCCTAAGAGACTGTAATTCTTCGTGCAGGTACGCAATGATGAGCCTGTTGGGTCCGCAGAGACTTTTTACCACCACGCTCTTGTGAAGACAGGAGAGAAGACCCAGTCAACCAAGTCTCACGTCTCGTCGATTTTTTTTTTATTTGCTGTTTTATATGACACCAAACAATGGCAAGTCCTAGAAGGAGAAAACACTAATATTCAGAAACGGGAAAGTAATCAGCCAGGACTGGAGAGAGTTCCAAAAACCCCGTAGAACCATATTTGGGGAAGAGAGAGACTTCTATCAAAATTAAAAACGTTTTCTTGAGCGTGATCGTATTGTTCACATACAAGGATATCACTAATTGTGATAGTATCAACGTGGGTTTATAAAGGCTATTTTGAATGTACACATGTGTGTACGTGAGTGTTTTATGTATAAATCACACCAGAAACAGTATGTGTGTACCGAGGAAGTGTCAAATTTCCGTCACAGTACGTATTCAGAGGGTTCTGCTACAGCAGTAATTTACGACACTTCCTTATCAAAAAGATGGCAGAGGAGATTAATATCATCACTGAGGAATGTGGTTCCTTGCACATGCTACCTCATTGTACAGTTGGATAAATGTGATCACTGCCGTCGTAGACCAGGCAAGAAATGGTTAAATCCCATGCCACACAATCTCGATGGCAGAGTGGTATGGTGATATTGTTGATCAAGGTATTTGATAAACACATTTGATAGCGCGTTGACTTGCTCGGGCGGTATGTACATGGATGTTCTGTTGTCCTACTGTAATAATATCACATCTGGCATTTGTTGCGCGAATGACAGTGTAAAGATAAGATGATTATCTAGATGTACCAAGAACTTCTCTATGTTCCCTGAATAAACACAAGAGAAGGAATCTACGTGACAGAGCATGTTAAAACTCCAGGAGTTGATTATGTGAGTCGCTGCCGTATACACAGCGGAAGTTGTTTACCCACTCAGCGACCAACACGCAAATAATATAATTAGTAGCGAAGCAGAATATGTACGTTGCGACGGTGTTTGCATACATCTTTATGTTCATACTTGTCCGGAACCAAGCACCGAATCTCGTACTGCCAGGTCTGTGGTTATACTGGCTACACGATGGGGCAACAGCTAATGAACACGAACCACAAGCTCAAAAATACATGACTGTAGGGTCAAGCGAAATATTGCTGTCCCTATATATAAACTTATGTTATTTGATTATAAACATATAGTGCATGTACAAATATCAACATCAATGTAGCGAGAATGTTTTTTTTTTTTTTTTTTTTTTTTAATGAATACGCACTTTTGTGCAAGGGTCGGAAATTTATCCAGAATATCATTCTTAATTTCTGTGACTAAAAATACTCACCAAAAAACCAATGGTGATTTTGGCTTTTACAATTGAGTATATATCTTCACAGATTACACGCATGAAACAAATATTCTATTTTCTCAGAAATGGTGCTATATTTGGTTTTCTGCTATTTCACAAGATAAAAAATTGATCCCATCAGTAACTGCGTAGGTTTGACTGAAAACTAAAATGAATGCATGCAGCATTATTTACATTGCACCAAAACATTATTTCCATTTATTAATATTTTTATAAAATTATAAAATTTAAATTGTGCATTACAAAACGCTAAACTTTCTTTTTTATACAATTTAAAATAAAATTCTGTGAAAAAGTACCTACTATAACTATCACTCTAATTACTTCAAACTTTTCCTATTCAACGCATGGCTACTTTCACATACAAAATCAATTTAATTGTTTGTGCCCGTGTTTTTCTATTAATTTCACAACCAGTAACATTTATCTTCTTTTTCGTCATGAGTCTGATACGTATTTTTTTGGACTGTGTGCAAGTTAAAGTATATAGTATAAGAGGAGTTGTGTTGAGAGATATGGGCGGCCCTTAACAACGAGGTCCTAAGAGCCGATGAGATTGAAATGAGGTGAGAATCGAGCAGTGCCCGAACGCAACTGCGGGGAAAACGGGAGATCGCCGAGAAGATCCACCGGCCAGCGGCATCGTCCGCCACGATTCCCACTTGCGAAACCCGGGAGTGGCCCGACCAGCGATGGTACATGAAGAATGGTGCAAACATTTGCCTGGATTGATAATAGTGAAACATCTCTGAGCGGAGTCAGCTGCAGGATTCGAGCCACAAACACATTAACTTTCGCCAGCTAAGAAAGTCATAAACAGAACATCGTTTACATAATCAGCACTTTCTAAACTTTCTGAGAAAGTATAGCTTCTTTGTGTGTGAACAGTTTATAAGAGCACTTCGTTTTCGAACCAACGAGATATTAAACTGAAAGTGGCACACGTGTTTAGTTCACACAACTCAGCTAGTATCTGACGCTTCTACCTGGACAAGAGGTCCCAGAGTCCCTTCTACAGTGCTACCACCCGCGAGTACTGGTCTCAGTTTGCCAACTGAACTGGCACATTTATAAACATTTGTAAAACCTCCTTACCTCTACGAACGATAGGCTACACATAACGTGGGTTGAACTTACTGAAGATAAACGATGCGAGCAACTATGTGATCACGGCGACTGTGGTATTCTGTAAGGTTTCTCCTTATAGATACTTTGTGATATCACATACGCGTTGCAGCTATTCTCTATTCTGAAATAAACAATCTTCTTGCTGAATTTTATATATATATACTATTATTTTCAATCATAAATGCTATTTCTCATCTTACCAATATTTCCGAATAACGTTTTTTAAAATAACTACTTATTTTTGTGAAGGATGTTATCATATGGTACTTGTTCACGTTGAGCACCACGAGATAGTAGCACTAAACCTTGGCCGAGTTCATCTTCCGCACCGTGGTTATGTCAAAGGGCATCACTAGCAAAAATAAATAGTAATACTTAAATGTACTCCAGACAGTGTATATTTATGCGTAAATAAAATATAATCTAATATATTTACTATTGGAAGCATTTCAATATATATTCCTCTCTTAAGCGAGTTAGCCATTTACCGTCCCCTGTCGCTAATAAATTCACCTGCTTTGTCTGTATTTAAACAACCATAGTCACGAGGCATAGAAGAGACATTCACGGAAACATTTTCAATTGAAAAATACAATTTCGCCTTGTAAAGGTGCTTACGTGAAATTTCTTTACATGAAGACAGTAAAAATGTTCGAGAATAGGGCCCCAGATCTACCTTCCGAGGTAGTTATGCCTAGTCGTTTGCTGGGCAACCTGTGTGCGCGTACAAGTGAGTTGTGGGAGGTTGTATACTCCATTTACCATTATATCAAATTTTCCTGAAGCCTTGCTAAATTCATACTTCCAGGATATTCCTCTGCCTCAAGCAAACAAAGCTTAACCGAGTGTAAAGAATTACCTTAAAGGGACAAGCAGTGAATTCGTGCCCACTCAATGTAATAATATTCTGCATTAGAACTATTTCGTGCTAGGCATTAACTGCAAACGCATTTTCTCACAGTTAATCTCCATATCAATTATACGTTAAATAATTAATTTGTGGATAAAACAGAGATAAAATTTGTATCTAACCAGAAATAAGGTACTTCTATGTTATTTTAAGTTAGCACAAGTCTTAATCGCTTTTTATATAACTTTATTAGGAAACAAACAAGCATGATATATGGGGAGTTTTTCAAAGGTTTGATTCAAAAAGTGTGAAGAAACGGAGACCAGACTATAGCAATAGTCCCTCGACGACCCCGCAGCCAGTTTGGAGTGTTTCCCGGCCTGGGGTTCTCGACGACCGCCCAGGCGTGTTTGCCCAGCGCGTCAGGAATTGGCAGAGAGGCACGGCCGATGCCCCTCGAGCCGTTCTGCCTCTGCATATCGTGTGGTGTGGCGGAAATCTCTTGCTTTGCTTCCCCGCCTCTCCAGGCCACATAGAACCAACGAACAACGCACCATGAACAACACTCCCCGCAGATCGCTACTCTCTCTCTCTCTCTCTCTCTCTCTCTCTCTCTCTGTAGCTGCAAAGCCCAAAATAAATAACCACTGGGCCATTTGTATTTCGCCACAAGGTTTTCGTTCTCTGTATTCCCCGTAACGTTTTCACTCGCGATGATAATCGCCGAAGCGGAAAATTTGACAGGATGTCGCAGCTACCTCGGTATCAGAATCATATAGCGAGTAATTCTTTGTCAATAAATCGGTTCTCGCATTACTGTGATTTCAGACAGGTATGATTTTCCCGCGGGAGGAAATTTTTAACTGTGACTCTCATGTGCTTTCTTTACAACGTTGTATTTAAACTCGTTCACATTTCTTATTATTTCACTATCGTGATTAACCTTACTCCGAGAACGCAGAATATTGCATTTATTTGACTCGAGTGTCAATCGAAGAACTCCGCTGTTTCTCCACGTGTAGAGCCAATATCAGTCATTTGTGCGCTACTTCGTTTGGACCGTATGCTGAGGTCTATCAGAAAATGAAATTAACGACTTTTCCCTGACTCCTCTAATTCCCTAGATGCCTCTATTTTATCCTAAGTAAAGAAATTACACGTAATTGAAAATAATATATTTTGGCAAACGAAATTATGCAAATGGCGTTCTTTCCCAAGTTCTGCAACCGAGTGCAAAAATTTAATTTATCTTGTAATATAAGTACTACTATCTATTATTAACTTGGCAGTACACACTTTTTGCTCACAATTTATGTTAATGGCAAAGTATAGAGATCTTACGAAAATACCTGTTGAATTTAACGAAGGGATTACGGGGACTCTGAAATGGCGTTAATTATTAGCGAACAGAAGTTCGGTATTTTTCACATGCGTTTACATTTGCTACCTTGTTACTCCCAATGCCAAAATATTGGCGTGTTGCTTCACTGAAGAAAAATCTTGGACAGATTGTTTTTGTGTTTTCATTTCCTCTGCTTGAGAAAAATAATACCCAATTACAAGGAAGTGCATATTATACAAATCTGCATACTTTACTGAAACTAAGGCATCGTATCTTGAACAACTGAAGACAACCATGTTTCTAGACATTAAATTCAAAGCATATATTTTGGAAATCGCGCCGTTAAAAATAGCAGATTAAAACATTAATCCAATTAATCCAATTAAAACATACGCAGCTTTGAAAACACAAATCGCTGGCTTGCCACTGGATATTCTTTCATAATTGCTGCGAAAAAAATTTGGCAAAATGTTTGGCAAAACTTACACAGTAAACGAAGCGCACAGCTGGACTTTATACAACAATATTTCTCTTCGAGGGTTAAGATGATTTTCACTGCTGATGATTAAGGCCCATTTTTCGCAAATGTTTTATGCTATTCAAGCAGGTTCCAGTATTACGATTGCGTGTATGTAGTTAGCTGCTAAGATAATCTATAAAGCTGGGCAAATTTACATATAAATTGAATGTTCCGCAAACATAGGGCAAAATTCTCCAACTTGTACGCACACATTTAAACAATGTTTGGTGTATGTATGTAATAAAAACAACAAGTTACCATAAGAGTCATATTTTTTTAGCTTTTGTAGAGTCTGCTTATTTAGTAATGATTCTCACGCCTAATGCACTAAAAGTCCTCCCACTACTTGCAAACAGGTCGTGACACAACACCATGACGTGCTCACAAAGCCACCACCAGAGAGCTCGTACAAAAACACTATATCTTTCGTTTTATTGCAAGTGAGAACTTTTATAGCATACGTCACAACCACGCACATCAATCACTTAATGAGACCAACCAGTACATTACAGTGAAGCAACATCAATTTTCTCAGTAACGGGAACAAACAAATACATCTTGTTTATAAATGTCGCCCTTAATAACGTTTACAATATGCTTGCAATCTTGTAATTTACGTTTAACGACATTCTCTTAAGAGGGTCTATGGTTTACTGGTAACTGCTACCAGTTCTGAGTTGAAGAAGGGAAAATAAATATTTTTGTGTAGTGAAAATGGGGTACGCAAAATTAGGAGACATCAAGTCTGGCGCTGAACTCATTTTTGGGATCGGCAACTTACTTGCAGAACACAAATGCGATGTTATGAAAATCATGGCCAGCTGCTGACATATGCCATCAGGTAAGACCAAAGAATTAGAAGATGAAATGTGGCCAATAGCATAGTGAGTGTACTAGCGACAATACTGCCTACCAAGGAGCACGTTATGTTCTAGTTCAGAACTACGTTGTTGCTGCAGAACCTTTGTAAGAAGAAAGCTATTGCGCTTGTCGGTTCACAATTTACAGCGAAATACCAATGAACGTCTGTCCCGCTAATAGACGTGAAGAATATTTTGGATGGCAAAAGTATAACATGCAATATCGATACAAAATATAAGTTCGGCATGGATGAGGTTTAGTTTATAGAGGACTTGAGATGTTCGTAAAGAAAGAAATGAATGCTGGGAACGTGTTTGCAACCTGTTTGCTCTGCATACGCCTGTACGACTATGCGTAGCGTAATGATTATTAAAAAGGAATATAGGTCTACTCTGAAATTTACAGTGGTACCACATGCGCAGACGTAAATCTGAACCCGAATCTTTCAGCAAAAACAGCATGTGTTATTTCATTAACTTCTTATAAATATAACCTTAAAAACGGAGAAACTACATGTGTGGGCTCGGTAACAATGTCGCAGGAAATGTAATAACAGACGTTGACGGAAAGTTTTGAAACAGTTCACAACCCCATTGAGTTTAAAAGCATCTTCCGTCCACAAAAAGTTGGCAAGTAACCCACGCAGGCTAGATCTCACATCGGTTCGAAATCAAGGAGCACTGAGAAATTTAACAAATTCAGAGAGCAATGAAAGTACAGAAAATCAAAATAAATGACATGCTCCGCCTAGAATTCTTTTCTTCGCGGCAAAAAGAGAAGTGATTAAGGCATATATATATTTCGCAGATCAGACAAGGGAAAATTTTTTCAATACGTAACAGTTAAATTTTTTTCTTACAATACTACATGAAAATGTTAATGTTCCACTATGAGACGTTTACATTACGAACTGCTAAATAGAATTCAATTTAATAAAATGTTAAGTGTAAGCAATTTCTTACTAGTCGCAGCCAACCCTTTTTATTTCACAATGGTTACAAAAAAAATACAATTTAGACACAAAATCTAAGTGAAGGTTTCGTCTAGAAAAATTTTAATACTTAAATGTTAATAATAATATCAATTAATTGTTGTAAATTATTTCTTTAAAACACATGCAAACAAGCTAAACCTGGGGTGTTTTTTCGCAGGAATAATTAAAAAATGTGTGGAGTAACAGTGAATGGACTACATTAAAAGAAAAAAGAAAATAAAAGTTTTGATGAATGATGTATGTACTACTTATGCAAAATATTTTTATTTACTTTTATTTTTTAATACTTAAACGAAAACTTTTTCCGAGTAAATTCCGTCAAAACAGGCCGATAAGCGCGTGAAAGTGCTTGCATGCACTTATGTTCGTGCTTGTGTTCCCAGTCAACTACAACTATACGCACATCGGAATTATTTCGATAAAATTCCACACTCAATGATTTAACCAAATTTCATCGGGAGGTTAATTTTTAACTAACACTGTCTGATAAACTGTTTTTATAATGTTCGAGATTAAATATCCACGCATAATCCCAACAGAAAACATCAGCTAATACACAAATATTTTTTCTCCTTTTGATATCAGGCACAGGTTACTTGAATAATCTGAAATATGAGTACAACAGAACAAAAAATCACTCTGCATAGAAGTTTTGAGAACTCATATTTAAAGCTTTTATTGAGTACAATGTTGTTTACGGGTTGTGCAGGTTTACTAATTTACTTTTGACACTAACTTCATAGAAATGCAACAAGGAAATGTGGTTCAATGAAATTAATTATTAAAATCGAAAATTCTGTTTGGCATATTTATAAAGCACGCATACTGGCACTTTGTAGCCTATTTACGTGCACACACCAACATACACGCATAGTTAGGTGCGATAACGTCAGTGATTATGCACATTATGCACGCTAAAAATTCGTTCGTTTCGCTGGTGCTATACGAGTGAATATATCCAAGGAGTAAGATTCTTCTCTATATATAAACATTTAGGAGTGAAATTTATTGTATACTACAGAGTTGCGAGTCATAGTAGATTGATGAACATCTGACAGACATACGTTCATATTTAAGCATTGCAATTTTGAATGTAGAATACCTTGCGGAGAAAAAGCGGCGAATTGTATAAGTATACAAACACATTTCATATAGTGCGCTATTAAGTCAGTTAAGTTTACGTATGTAAATTTACATATGTACGTGGTGTTTCAAGGAGTTTATAATAAACTACTTTAAACCACTGTGTATTTATATATTTAGATTAAGTCGTGTAAATTAAGTAATATATAGAACAGCAATTTACATTCTAGTTAATACTTCCCTTCTTTTGAAGTAAAACATGTAAGTAGACATATAATTGTATCCCCTAGAATTTCTTAAGCCTTTGCGTTCCTTGATTACCGCAAAAATTTCCACGACGGTGAAGTGCCAATTTGTACTAATTAGTGAGAGGCAAATTGGAAGATCCTGGATTATTGCCGAGAGGAGAACCACCAAGGAACAGTCGAAGGGGTAGAGCAGTAGGGGCGATTGGAGCTTGGAGGGTGTTTAATGAGGGTTCTGGCCGAGTGTTCCTATGGCGTGTCTTAAAAAAAGGAAGAGAGAAAATTATGGTTAAGTATTTGTACAAAAGATTGAAGAAGAACTTCTCTGATGTTCCTGCTACTTCTTTGATATTAAGAAAGAAAACTGTTTGAACGGATTAATTTTATGGAACGAAATCAGCGGGACTTTAATGTGAGGATATAATCCTCAAAGGCTCAAAACATCTGCTTTCTTCCTATTTTTATGAACTTAATTCTTGGCTTATACTGTACATAAAACTACAATATTCTTATTTCTCAATTCTATTTCCATTATTTACTACCGCCAAACGTCGAGAATTTATTACCAAATTAGTTTCAATAATTTTTAAGTTTAGATTATACTTCAACATTATGAATAAGTCGTAATAGTAAATGTGTTCACTGACAATATTTGAAGAACATTAATAGTAAGCCTTTAACAAAATCTCTCTGATTAGTTGAACACTTTTACTAACCAGTTAGAATATGATTAGGATATTTTCGCACTTCGGTGATAAAATTAAATAAAATACTTTCCGAGTGAGTGGGGAGATATTTAACCAAACATTTACTATTGCTTTTAATGTTATAGTCAATTCGCAGTTTGTTCACACCTTTTGAACCGAGCCTTTGAAAAACTGACCACATATGACGTTTTGGGTTATTTCTTAAATATGTCATGTATCACGAGCGTTTTGTACCTAACATTAAATATCTTATTTTTGGTTGATGAGGTGCGTACTCTATTAACCCTTAATGTAATTGTCTACACTTGGTAAAGCTTTGTTTGTACGGGGCTGAAGAATAAACTGGAAGTAGAAGTTTATCGGGGTTTCAGAAAAGCCGGTACTGACAGTGAATTAGCCATATTAGTAAATCTAGGAATACGGATACTAGTTTATTTCCAGGCAATAGGCGAAGTTGAACAACAAGCAAACGAAATAGAAGAATCAGCAGGTTTTTGCGAGTTGTCAATCAATCTAGTTAACCTCAGTTTTACGGTGGATATTGGTCAATGGTGAGACACACCTGTAGTACGGAATTTATATTCGACTGCTCTCAATTCTATAGGAATGTTTTGTAAAAGGCTCATTAAGCGTAAGGCTGCAGATTTTCTCCGAAAATTTCATTTATACTTTGAAACTTGACAGTGAGTAGTAAACAACTGAATACGCAACTCCTCTTAATTGCGATAGACATATAGTTATTGTCAATTTCAACTGGGTGCAACAAATTCCTTGCTTGGTAAGTTCTTCTGGTTCCCAATTAAGAGAATATTTACACCTTAATTAAGGCATGCATATTCCAGTGCAGGGGTTCGAGTAATTTCTTTAAGTTTCTTTAATGTTCATACAATTGACGGGTTTGTTATATAACACACCAATATGGTAAAACGTGGGGTCCTGCAATATCTCAACTAGTTATATCTATGTAAACATAGAAACGTTAAATTCCAACCTACTACGTACTACAATTTTGGTAACTACAGAGAGCACAATATTTTTTTTTTAATATTATGGTCTTCTTCCGTCAATTTAGTAGATATTAAGAAATTCATGTGTTTTATTGTAATTATGGAACAACCAAAACTGATTTCAATAAATTTGCAGAACAAAATATTTTGAGCATAAGAATCTGGCTGGGTATTTTAATTAAACAAAGTGATTAAGTATGTGTGACTTCATTTGAAAGTTTTAAAATACTTTTCTTTTGTAGACGATACTTAAGAATCAATTTTTCGAAATCGTGAGCTGCTTCTGCAGTTTAGGGCCATAGCACGCCACGAATAAAATGATATACAAACAATTCTTTTACGCCTCAGTTTAATCTGCTGCCACGAAGTTTGTCGTATAAGAAGGGCGGTGCATGCTACTAACGTACATTTTGATATAAGCTGTTCACGGTAAAGTGAGTACTTTTTAAGGCTCTTGTAAATTTTTCCTTTCATCCAATTTCCATCTTACTGCTGCTTTTTATTATAAACATTACAATGTGACCAATAAACACAGTGTATACGTCTCACCATCATCAATATTTAATGCCTGAGGCTGCAATAAGACGTCTTAATTAATGGTTAAGGCCTGTTGGGAGGGCCTTACAAAGCGCTCACTTAATCGTGAACAGCCTATAATAGACTACACGCGTTTGAATATCACAAAGTAACAATACGACGTATGTGCCGTACGTCTTGTATCATATGTGCGAACAGTGCACTTGCCTTCATTTTACTCCGCTGGTGATTTTACCACATGATGTCAGCTTGAATGTTCATTGAATGACTTCCTCAGAGTCCCTTTCGCGTAGACGGCTCTCTCACACCAGTTTAGACAAATCGCCTTGATAAGGGGCAGGGGGTGATGCTGAGTGACAACTAATGGGACAATCCTCGGTTCACAAATAATATTTTGGGTTTTTTTTCTTCTGAAATTTTCACGCACATATTACAACAGTTTTCGAACACTTGGTTTTGGAATCGGGGCAAACAAATGGTCAAATCATGCAGCGGTTTTCTAGTAATATAGGAGCCAAAGCCCGGGGCATACCTGCGTACCAGCCCACGATTTCGCGCAATACCTCGCGGGAACGTCGTGGTAATTTCGCATTCTTTGAGTTTTCCAAGGATGGAATGTTATTTTGGAAGCGAAAAATGTACCAAAAATGGCAAAAAATAAAATAAAATAATAATAGCTGGCCTGTAAACACTTTTCACGCCTCCACATCATCATATGAGCTGTGACTAGTTGCGCCTAATGAGTGAGCGAGTGGATTAAGTAAGTAGTAGAAAACAGGTGTGTTTAGCCTGGGATAGTGTCATTCGATACTGGTGGCTTTGAAAATAAGGTGCCAAATGTTAGACGCAGAAACGATGGATCATGTGTGCGTACGTTGGTCGATGCAAACAGTGTATGCTGGAGAAATGAAAATTTGTGGCCTACGAATATGTCACGGCAGTGGTAGGTAAACGGGATGCTCTCACGCGAGTTCTGCATATGCTCATAAAACTAAGGAGTCCATGGAAAAGACGGTGAAGTTTAGCGAGAAACCATTTAATTTAAATCTTAGTTAATTGATTCCGTCATATATTTACTGCGTAATATTTTGCTATTAAACGAAGTATTAGAAGATTGCAATTTGTTATTTTCATTAACATAAACCTTACATCATTAAATCTGGCTACGCTCAAAATTAAAAAAAAAAAAACTATGATTATAAGCGAAGTTTCTACGATATATTCTCCCAGGTATGTGCATTTATGCTTATTTAAAAAAATTGCATATGAGTTCTGCTCAGTACATATGATTATTTTACCACTTCTAACTTAAGTCCTTATTTTGTTATGAGTTTAACTTGGGCAAATTGATACTAACAGCTTTTCATGCAACCTACTGGGTTCTGATACGTTACGAAAGCCATTAGCGACATGGGAACGATCTGAAAATTCAATGGGCTACATTTTGTGGGTTTATTATTAAAAAATCTGTTTGAAAATTTTTGATTGTCTTCCTTGCCCGCGTGGTAGTCCTTAAGATTAAAGAGGGAATCGTTTATTTACACAAATATTTTAAAACTCATAATGTTGATATAATTGTTTATTTTAGCCACTCAATACGCCTTTCTCAGAGTTCTATCAACATACTTAATGTCAATTGGATCATCATCCCGGCCGGGTCACCCGATTCTCGCATGTGGGAATTGTGCCGGACAATGCCGTTGGATGGCAGGTTTCCTCGGGGCCCTACCGTTCTCCCACCCCTTCATTCCGGCGCTGTTCCGTACTCACCTCAATCACCCTTATCGGCTCTCAAGACCTCGCTGTTAAGAACCGCCCAAATCTTTTCACTCACACTCACTCAATTGGATATCTTCATCATATTTCTTGCCTAGTGAGAAAAAAACTGGCATGTGTACTGAGCAGAATCGATTTAGATTCTCTTTATCATTTAAGAGTTTTACGCCGATTTAATTAATATATTTTTGAATTTTGGTCTTTACTGAATGAATGTCACTAGTATCTCCCCTCAGACCTAAGTAATTAGTTGGCAATAATAACACAGAAATAGATGAAACCAAAATCATACGACACAGAAGTTAAGCACTATTGAGACTGTAAAGTTTGATGGTGTTAGTTCAGAACTAACAAACAATTTTTTATCTAGAAAATTCCCTGTGTTTAATTAACTTTTAAAATCATAAAAAAACATTTTCACTGAAGTTTCCAGAAAATAAGCTATCGTGCGGGGAAATGTGTGTTACAGACGATGGTTCATTACTTGCAATGGGAATCTTGTTTATAACAGAAATTTTTTGCACACTTGAAAATGCATACATTACTATTAATATTTCCCACTTAATAGCGTTAAATAAAACTCAATGAAAAGAAAGCCCTCCCTCTCCTAAATAATATTATGAGAGTATCTCACACGGTCGAGGTTATTAATAAGTGCGTACCTGGACGCTAAAACGTGGCAGGTGGATATTATTAAGAATAAGCGTAGAATGCTACTACTAAGTACAGTCATTGAGATCGGGGAAGACGTGGTGTATGGCTGCTTACTTTCAGGGCGCCAGTCAGTACACGAAATTATTAACTGGGGTAGTATAATTAAGAATGCCGGTGGCCCTCACAAAAAGGAAATTCCTAACGTAGCATATTTGTTGTAACATTCCAGATACACATACTTCGAAACTTCAATAAACGTATGCTGCAAGAGAGTAATATTAACAGAGACCGCAAGGTGCTTCATTAATTTTTGTAGCGACGTCTTCGATTAATCAACGGAAAGCGTGGCAAAAAAAAAAAACAGTGTTGTCAGGACGTCACGTGGTTTATTTGCATATTCCTTGTTTCCAAGATTTACCAGAGGACAGTTTTACTGGCTCCGGGACTGCTGAACCAGGTCTGAACAAACACGCTCTGTCATTTACTGCTCAGCTGCGAGATGGCGAAACTGTAAAAACCTTTACGGCCACCAGAGTCTTAATTTCGGCGCAAAGTTATTTACGACATGCCCCTTTTTAGTTTACGACTGTAGACGGTGTTAAGAATGAAAGGGACGTTGGCTTAATCGGATTACAGAGGAGACGCAGCATCAAACGCCAGTCTGTCTACTGTGCCTTCTGATATTATCTTACCCCTGCAGTATATACTTGGATACTTCTTCTCTTTCCTCCTTGTAGTAACGATTCCTTCCATCAGGAGTCCTGCAGTGTGTTCACAAAGATGACAACCAGTAGAATAAAAGACTGGACAAGTAAACGTTTTACTTAATTACCTTTCGGTGAACGCTTTTTCAATAGTGTTATTATTCCCAAACATCTTCAGTTAATGCTAGATGATTCTACATTTTAATTGCGTCATTATAATTAAGGTTTTTTTTTTTAAATTAACATATCAGGTATATTTTTTGAACATACTAGTGCGTAATGCCGTCATAGTGGCATTTACATAAAATTGCGACTCACATGAAACGCTTTAAAATAATTCATTAAAGGCGTAAACATTAGTATCATTGATTTCTACGTCATTTCTTGGAAATTACATCGTACCTGTTGGAGAGTTTCCATCTAAGGGTAACCAACCATATCTTACACACAACTAAATATATATTTTTTTACGAAATGGAAAAATGCTCTGATTGCAATTTTACGGAAAAAACGGTGAAGCTCGACGAGAGGATGGTCCAAGTTGGACTAATCTGGTGTACGGGCATACCATCACTGGCTATTTAATGATTAGCATTGCCTATTACGTAACGTCTAGAACGTCAACGGGAGTGCAGCTGTGTGTAAAGGGATAGTCTTATAAGGAGTGTGCGAAGCGTCAGGAGGTCAACACAGTCAGGGAAGGTCACCGAACACAGATTATGCCTCTTTGGCACATTATAAAGTATTATCAGCTGTTGACCGACATTAATAGGTGCTGCGTTGTAGGGCCTACGTATGGCAAATTGCCGCGTCTTGCAGTTTCCGGGCATGGAGGGAAATCCGAATTCACAGTGGTACGACGTTGTTACAAATGGGTACGTGACGGTACTCAGAACAATTCGCGGAGGTTCTGTGACGATTGTATCGTCACGAGTTTGATTTTAGTTGTACCTGTGTGCACTAAGGTCTTTGGAATTTTAATTCATATTATTATACAAACCTTTATTACGGCTAAATATGTTTATACTAACGTATGTATTTATAATTATACACTGTCCAGCTGAGCGTGACCTTAGATACTCTTTGGATTTTAGAATGTGTTTCGCGTGGTCGCCGCGAGTAGCGCGCGGGTAACAGACTTGCCAAGGTGAAGCATGGTGGTACTCGCGAAATCAGCTGTTAGGCTGCTCGTCATAGTGCTGGAGGCAAAAGTACAATGTGCCCGCCGTATAACTGTGGTTCGGCGGTTGCGGGTTAATGAACGCTGCTAAACACTTCGGTGTGTTGTTGAGCAGGCTATAAGTCTGTTACGTTATCGCATCGTACGTCAAAGGATGGCCTCCGCGGACTTTGCAGTAATTGTTGTGTGCTTTTCCGCAGCACTCGTTACAGTAGAAGTTCGAATTATCACTTCACGTACGTAACTGTTACGTGTGCGTGAGTGAGCTACGGAACGAAGGCACGTAATTTGTTCGTTACGCCGAGCGGCGCGGGGTTCGTCGTCATGCGTGCAGACGGTCCTGTTTGGATGGAGTTTTACAGCGGGTTGGAAGTCCTGGAGGGATTGCAGCTGCAAAGGACGTAGTTGGTTTCACGTGCATGCCAGAAGGATTTCATACACGTGTTCGTCGGCCAGCTGAAAATAAGGTACTGTGTCAACGAGTGCATTGCCCGAGAACATCGCGGGCGTTAGCGTTTGAAATGTTCCCCGATTTTGACCGAGATGGTTCACTCGCACTGCCTACAACCGGCGACTTGTGTGTGAATTATGTATTTTAAATCAAGTTGTGGCTTTCGGCGCTAGTGCGTGATTTGTACGTTTTTCTGTGGCGCTACGTGCCACGTGCCACGTGATTAAGGCCAATGTTCACCATCATTTCAAGTGAAGTCACAGTACTATGTAAGCTGTTCAAGCTGCTTCAGACGTTGACTGCTGGGTTTGGTGAAATGTTAGGGTTGTGTTTATTGGTAACGAGGCGGTGTTTACAGTAAAAAAAAAAATGTTAAAAACAGAGAAATTGACTCATAGCAACAATTTAGCAGGGCCTTAAAAAGTGCTCACTTTAACGTTAACAGCCTATACGAACAATATTTCCAGTGATTGGTAAAAAATTGAAAACTAACGTAATTTTCGCTGAGTGTTGTTAGTAGTGTCGCTAACTCTGCATATACTTAATTTAAAACTATCTCAAAGTAGTAAGCGCATTTTCACACACGTATAAGTGCCCTTAAGTTTATGTATTTTGTCTAAATATATTCATAGGGTTGAACAGCAACAAGGGGTCTTCGAATACGAGCACTTCTTGTTCCTTTAAGTATGGCAATTGTTCGAATGGGCTAAAGGTAGTGATGACGTACCTGAACCCTTAAGGGACAAGGGTGTCTCAATCCAGATTCCGAAAGATCGACCACACAAAGGGTCGATAGCCGTACTGTGTGCCAATCATTACGCAACTCCATGCCATCGATACCTGAAATCCGGACACATTTACTGGACACACTGCAACACCACTGGTCTCATATCGCACCATGCATACGTGACTGGCAACAGCTGGTTACGAGTTCTCTGTTCCATGGATAAAACGCCGTTAAACACCAGAGCATAGACAACACCTTTTTGGTGTGTTGCCGTAACAGATAGGATCGCATTAATGATGAGTGGCTTCGTATCGTGTTTAGGAATGAATCTCGACTCTAAGTTGCCACGGACGACCATCGTGTGCAAGTATGGCGCACACGATGGCAGATGACACATCCTGACAATGCTGTGGGAACACTGGCATTACGCATGGCATCATTTTATGAGAACCCACAGAGGATGGCTTCATGTCATATTTGCTAGTGATTCTATAGGCTGTTCACGGTAAAATGAGCACTTTTAAAAGACCTACTTAAGATCTACTTGTATTCACATTGTATATTCTACCGACATATGTGAAATTAACATTGGCAAGAGCTTCAACACTTTAGTCATACAACAGTCAAGTGAAATTGTGAAATGATTAGGAAAGTACGTATTTTACTAATCAAGTGAAATTGTGAAATGATTAGGAAAGTACGTATTTTACTAATCAAGTGAAATTGTGAAATGATTAGGAATGTACGTATTTTACTAATCTCCTCATTTTTACACTTCGCTGGGCTATAAAATAAAAAGAAAGCGAAACAAATCATTAAAGCTATCACAAATGGTTACCTAACATATTTTATTCGACGTTCAGATATGGAACTACTTTCCATCCATCGTTACCAACTTTATTGGGCGAATGTCACTCAGTGCGCCAGTTAAATTATCTGCAGGTAGGAGAAGTGACTTTTTGCTAAAGTTCATTTCAGATGTGCTCACTTTATCGTGAACAGCCTTTGGAAACCCTGACGACAGCGGTAGATCAGCGAGATATCCTGCTTCCTCAAGAGTTGCCGCTCATGAGACAGCACCCCGGCACAGTATTTCAACTAGACTACACTCTTACTCTCACATATGTATTAGACCATGAACAAGGTCTAAAATCGAATTGGTTCCATTAATTGAGATTAATCGGCACCTTGGTCTTTAGGTTTTCCTTTATGCGAGTTAAAAGGAAAACCTTCTCGACATTTCACATTCCCAGCTAAATAGGTTTTTGGACACCATTTTAAAAATTGTTTGCCCTAGTGACACATTTGTAAAATTATTTCTGTATCTAATAAACCGTTGATCCCAGACGAAAAATATGATATTCAGAATGAACACAATGGTGGCGTTTTCTTCCAGTTTTACGCTAGTTCAAATCAGAAGTCTTAAATAAAAATGAAAAGTTTCGAATGTTGTTTCATTTGCTTGTAACAATAATACAATTTTTGGAATTGCTAATCCATATTCTTTTCTTTTCATTGAGGTATGTGGAGATTTGGTGATAAAATAGTCTGAACTGTAAGAAAAATGAGTGGAAGGAAGCGGGAGGTAAAATCGATAAAAATCTGCATTATATGCGGAGAATAGTAAAATTTCAATCAACTAGCCATCACTCGAGACAACCTTATTCTAAGATTAGCTCAAATGCTAAACAAAAGAGGCGTTGGAATATTCAAAGGGATCTTACTATGACGATCGAATATCGCTAAAAAAAAAAAGGTAGAACTCAAGTCATACGGACAGATACGGTTTGACAGCCGTCCTATACTCCTTGGATTCTCAACTTGTTATCGTTAATGCAATCCAAAACCGTCACAGTGATTTCTTAAATTCGACTAAAATCACATCGAATAAATCTGTAATCAGAGTTCAACGCGATATCGCACTTCGTCAGAGTATCACACCGAGTTTATGTTATGCTTAAGAATTTAGGAAATTCAAGCAATCGCAAGGAATATCTACTTCTGAAGAGTAAGCTCGAGTCTCATGTTGAGCAACTAAAGAGCGACATTTTCTGAACTATGCCAATCTGCTTCTGCGAAATCGAATGAATGTAGTAGTCATTGAACAATCTTGGCCATCACATCAAGAAGAATAAGATTTCTTACATTTTCCCCTACATAATGGTCACCGAAATTTTCTGTACATCTTACTTGGAGGAAAGTGAGAGGTTTCATTTCGTATCATGAGGCTTACGTCGTCTATTGCTCAAGACATTATTGCTGCCCGCAACATGCGGCGCTGTCCAACTTCTAAGGGTTATCAAAACCTTCACAGACCTAATAAGTTTGATGAAAAGAATCTTGTGATTATTTTTGCATATAATGTAATTTATTTATATGATGAAATAGTGGGAAATTGAATAGACAATCTGTTCTCAGCAATCAAATATTCTATCAACCTACGTCCATCATTGTTCTGAATTCACGATTTTTTTTTATAAACTCAGAACTTGCGTCCTTATATATCATGTCTGAAATTCATGGACTAGTGCTGTATTACTAATATTTTTGGGAATCAATAGAAATGTCAAAGTATGTTCGATCGGCAACTTATATTTGATGAGAAATGACACATGAAATCTAAGCGATGTTGTAATTATAAGCCTGGTATAAAATGGCTATGTAAAACCTGCCACAAGTAGTCGTATTCAATGTTTGTATTGTTTCCTACTCTCCATATTCATATGTCTGCATTTTCATTGTATCGACGGCAAATTTATGTAGTTCCTTGGGTGTTTTGCAGCTTAAGCCCACCTTTATTCTACGTTTTCCTTAAAATAGGATTAACGTAATATTATTTAAAAATACGTAAATCTAAAATTCGCCTCTCAAGTGCATTTCAGTTACACTCCCCAAAATTACTGTAAATTGCTATTGGTAATTGTGGATTTAATTTCAGGATGAAGATGCACTATTTCGTGTGTAAAGATAAAAATGAATTCGCAATGAATATTTCTGGATTTTTAACTGGGTTCCGTTCGTCTTTGGGTATATAAAATGGTTCATTTAGGGCACTATCCTATTGTGTGTGGCGCTTCCCAGTAACAAAAACCGCATTGTGGTGTTCAGTCTTCTGTCTACAACACCTCGAAATATTTAACACGGTTATTCCACAGCTGTTTAACATACTTGAACGTTAATTTTAAAACAGATTCAAAACGCAGACCCCAAGCTAACGACCACAGATTTCACAAGCCAGTGCTCTTGCGAGGAGTCCGGCGGTAGCAGTGGTTTGCAGGGTAGCCAGAGATTCCTACTTCGTGGAAACACTCTCGTGTTCTTCGGCGGGGAGGGAATCCGAAGAACAGAGAGAAAGGCTGATGAGAAGCAAAGGCCGCGCGGAGGGAGGAAAGCGAGGCTGGAGAAGGACGAAAAGTCTTGGAAATTATTGGCTTATGCAAACGGTTTTAATCCGTAATTTGCATGTTCAAACATGGTGGCTGGTTGGGTGTTGCCGGCGGAGAGGGGTTCAAGGGACCCTGGAACAACCGCGGTGAGGTTGGGGGGGTGAAGGGCACCCCTGCCCTATCCCCCCCTACCCTTCTGCGATATCTGTGTTTACACAGCTTGGCGCGGGCAGAGCCGCCACGCCGACTGTGGATGGAGGAGCTTGGGGCGCTGGAAGGATCTGTGAAGTGTGACTCGAGTGCACAAGTGTTTACCAGCATCGAGCATGTTCCTCCACATCTGTGAATTCTCTTCCCGTTATCCGGTGTTTTTTAACCAGCCAACCTGTCTTAAAAATTGTCCTCAGATATCCTGGAAGTTCCTAATTCTGGGTGGCCACAAGTAACTGGAGATTCATGGCACTCTCAAAGAACGTGGTATCGGAGTGAGCACTTTCGAAAGCCCTGCTTAAGATCTACTTGTTTGCCCGTTGTGTATTCTTCCGCCTTATGGAAATTTAACGTTGCCATGGGCCTCATCACTTTATTCGTACGTCGCTCAGGTGAAACTGTTAAATTATTAGAAAAGTGAATATTTTACCAATGTGGTCATTTTCAAACTTCGATGCATTAAAAAAACAGAAAACTAAATAAATAATTGAAGTGATCACAAATGGTTACCTAACACTTTCTATTCGATGGGGCCTACTTTCTATCCATCGTTACCAACTTTGCTGGGCGCATGTTACTCAGTGCGCCCGTTAAAGTATATGCAGGCAGTGGCTAGGACTTTTTTCTATAGTTGATTTCAAAAGTGCTCATTTTATTGTAAACAGCCATTATAGTTCGTTTAAGTTCATTATTTGGGCCAATGACTTTTCTGTTTGCATTATAGAGTCTCTTTCTTTAGAAACACATCAGAAATGTTGACCACTTATTATGGGGAAGAGGTGATCAAGAGTTTTGCAGCAAATGTCGTTTCAACATTTAATTGAAATACGCCACGGAAATCCCTACTCTCTACACGATTATTAGACATTTAAGTAACATCAGTATTTCATTGGGCAAACGAGTTGCTTTTATTCTGCCGACAGAATAGTTGCAGCTGGGAAGAAGTTATCAAACCACCACCCCTAGTTAACTCTCATCTAACTCTCATCCACAGAAAACTATGAGACAGCAGAGCAAAGAGTATTTTTCTGAATTAAATTATTCAATTACAAATAATTATATATGTGGAAACTATTAAACCAACACTGACTGGAAATAGTTGTGTTTTAATTTTATTCTGGTGAATTTTGCGTTGATTAAAGACCAACATTGTGTAATGCAGGAAATTATCAATGAAAAAAATTAAGTAATCGAGGAAATAATACCCTTGCCTCCAACAGCAGAACCCCCGGAAAATTCTCCCTCTCCGCACTACCAGTAAGTCAACCATGACAGAAACGATGCACCTCTACACTGGAAGGAAAAATGCTTGGGACAAACAATATTTTTGTTCCTGTCAACAAAATATTATGTTTAATTAGTGCGGAATAAATACTTTTTCTAAGTAACAAAATATTATAGTTAAAAAAAAATTGTTTCATTGCGAATATCTGACGTGTTATTTCACACAAACAAAACGGTTTCGTTGTTTGAAACAAGTTATTTGCCGCAAAACAAGATTTGCTAGTGTATAACTGCATGTTAAATAGTCACCATTTTCACTACACTAGCATTATGTTGAATTGTAATACGAATATCAGTAAATGTTAAAAGTAGTCAATGATTTAATCAGAATTTACATCCAGAACGCTATCTCAAGACTCAAAGACCTAAGAACAGTTATATGTTTGATATTAATATCGTAATCCCTACACCAACATACACATACATTCCGTTCTGTATACTTATGTTTTACTTTCATTTGAAAAGACGTAGAGAATGTTTCTGGCAACATTACGTTTTACCAAACTTTTCAAAAGCGCTATTGAAATCCTAATTGCAGCCCAACACACCAGCTTTATTTTCAAACAAAGACTCCCACTTAACTACATCATAGCAAAGCCAACAAAATTAAAGCTGGTCATGTGATGATTTCGTTTTCTTCACAACAAAATTGGTGTATCAAAAATGTCAGATAGTTACCGCCAAAACAATATTTACCCAATTTTAAACAAAATAATGATCTGAAACTACACGAATCTTAAAACAACCATATAAATAGTTGATAATGTAATCTTGAAATGATTGCGTGTCCTAAATATATTGTGATGATTTCGAAATAACCAAATTGGCGTTTCGTCAAAAACATAACTTAAAATACATTATTTCGTTTGAGGGAATGTATGCGATAGTTTGGAGGTGTGGACGAAATATTGTTACTGCAAACATCTCCAAGTAAATATAACTGGTACATACCAGCAACTGAATCTATTTATCAGTGTGAATGTAAGTCGGGTATGTCTTTGAACATTTATTTGTGATTGTTTAGAATAAGTAATATTTTATTACAGTTCTTGTGTAACCACTGTAAGCTCACTGAATTTAAGACATAGTTGTTAATTGTATTATATAAGTAGAGGTCTTAAAATATGTTATTTATATTAAAAATATATTTTACTGAGACAGTATTTATCCTGCTAACAACTCACGATTCACACTCCGATACCAAATGTACAACTGCACGAATTAAATTACACAATGTTGAGAATTTATTCAAGTCGGTAATATTCACATGTACCTGAGTAATTAATAACATATTCTCTTATTTGGTGGTGTTCTTGATGTATTCTTAAAAGAAGTGTAGAGAAATCCCAAGTTTATATAACGTGGTAAAGATAGTAAAATTTTGTCCCGAAAATACCTACGCTCAACTAAACAACTGACCTCCCTGGAGAACTATGCTAGTATCATAAAGGACTGGTATACACTGAGCATGTGAAATATGTTGTTTTATTGGGATCAAAGTCTTGCATGGAAATTTAAGTTCTAATATAAATAGTACATTTCATATAACTGAACTGTCTTTAAAATCGCCTTACATTTAGACTGCTGTAGCGGACACCACTACAATTGCATCTCGTGTTTCAAGGAATTAAAAAAAAAAAAAATTACATTTCAGTAACACTGTAAATTTGTATTGTAACAAGTAAGCTGCTTCGTAAAAAAGAGATGAAATGGTTTCAGAGCATGTCGGAAAAAAGGTACAAGTTAATCCAGTATTTAAATTGAAGAGATCCTACACTTTGGCATTTAAATGTTAAGCCTTCAAGACTATCGTCTTTCGTAGTAATTAATTCGTTGTTAGGGGACTTAAATTATACAATTTAGGAAAATGGCCAACGTGCATATTTCTGATGCTCAGGAATGAAATAGCAGCATACATGTGTTATATTTGTTGCACGGGTCATTATGGATGTTCACAAAAGTTAATGTTTCCCTTAATGACGTCATTAAAAAAATATTCGTTTAAAATTGTTTATTATAACCTGGTCATAATAATGACTATTCTAAATAAGAAAATTGGTTTAATGTCGTATTAAACATTTTATAATAATGTTTAATGATACATGTGACAGGAGCTCGCTTGCTACCTTAGCTGTTGGAATTTGTCGTCGAGATAATTGTAATGGGTCGTGTAAATTAAGCAATTTTATATGAAAGCAAATTTTAAGTTTGTAATGTTCGGCGTATTTTATAAACCTTAAAGTAAGTTATTCCCAATATGTTTTAATAATTATTCCAAAAGAAGAACGAAAAGTCATATTCTTTTCTAGAGTGCTGATGTGCAACGGCGCAAAATACTTGAAAACCGATATCACAAACAAATTTGGAATATTCTGGAAAAGCACTATTTTGTTTCGTTCATAGTCTCTAGCTTCCGACAGCTACGGTAATCGATAGTCAGGGGACGTGTGTAGATGTGATACGTCATCTACAGCGATAGTTTATAACTCCTGCTTTAATATCGACCTATGTTATTGTGTGACAACTTGCGTTATAACCCATGTTCATTCAAACAATTCAGTAGAGCTATGTCTTACGTTACACAATCTCACCACAGGTTTTGTAGTAACTGAGATCATGAACTTTACATATTTTTTGTTTTAGTATTAATGATATCACTACACGTAAATAACAATTATTTATGTAATCTACACTAGTAGTTAATTGGGCTTAACATCTCGTCAACAGTGCGCTCATTAGAGACGTAGCAAGCTGCTCAGAGATATAGAAGTGGGGAAGGTATTGGCAGTGGCGTGGAGTGATTTCAGAAAAACATGGAACACCGAGATCAGAATGGACGGACCGGGATTCGAACCCACGTTCTCACGAATTTGAGTCCAATTAAAAATGGGTTACATTTTAGAAACTAATCATATTTTTTAAAGAGATGAATTCCGAAGAACTACACGAGAAGGACTGGGGAAAACGTTCGAAACCACATACCACGACGAACGGGAGAAAAAAAAAAATCGGTGTCACCCTGACCCAAAGAACGTGTGATGGTGAGGCGCCGGCCACCCGCCGCTGCACCTTCCTATCGATTGATCGAAGACGCGAACCCCGCTCTGACATTTCCAAGTTTAATGGCAGTGTCGCCGCCTGCGGCGACCAACCGGCTGCATATGAAGCGCCCGTGCCACCGAAGCGTGTCAGCGACACCCCATCCCAACCCCCCCCCCCCCCCAACCATGCGCGCGTCGCACAGTTCACCACTTAATGCGCTGATTGGAAACATTCCACCGGCGCAACGATGGGTCGACCTCAGACTCGTCGATATTAGCCCGGTCGCGCACCGCATGTATTCATAATCTCTGCGGTCGGAGACGTGCCTGTATCGATGAAGCGATGCTTTCTGGGTGCGTGGCTCAAGAGAGGATAATGGCTGTGGCGGTCGTTGTGTTTAACTTTGACCATGCAGGTGAAGTGGGCCACCAGCGTGGAACAATGTAGAGGAGAGAATAACGTAGACTTAAAAACTCACCTTTATTCAAAAATGAAATTTTATAATAAATCAAATAGTGACTCGCGTTCTGCATCGCGTCAACTGGCCAAATTTGTTCGATAAGTGTATGCACGCTCTTTGTCCCGCTCTTCGGAACAGGTTTACAATGACTTAACTGGCTCCGTCATGTCTATTATACAGTTGCGGAACTGAAGAACGATAGTAATGTACCGACATTCATTCTGTCTGCAAATAGTGCTTAGGCCAAATACTGTGCTTTAAACGAAGAGGCAATGATCTGCTCATAAATGGTCGTACATCATCTGATTTTCCTTACTACTGTACTTAAAATGTCATCCCTGAATACCTCAAACTCTAAGAATGAACACTTTTACAATATTTATTTCCATTTCTTTGTACTTGGTTCATTAAAAAATCTCAAATATTTTTGGAACATATGCTGTAGACAATTTTAAAATTCCGAAACAAATAAGAAATAAAATATTGATTTTTATACGGTGCCATAGTTTGCAATATGTTATACTAGATCCCTTACGAGTTCGGAAATATCTAACATGACGAAGCCGTAGCCTAATTAATATTATAACACTAGACAACACTAAATCATTATGACTTAAATTAGTCAATTACTGTACATTTCGAACGAAAGAAGTGAATATTATGTTTGAAATTCTTACTTAGCACTCATTCCATGTAAAAAAAAAAACGAGATTTCTCTTTATAACTTAGTAAAAACTGCATCTCTGAAAAGAAATACCAGGGCAAGTGGAACACATATAATGCTTGCTGACTATTGAAAACTGTGATATGACTATAGACAAATAGACTACAAACGAATAAAACAGGAACGCTTCAGTGAACAGGCGAGAGTGTATAGCTAGGTAAGAGTTCCATACATACATGTATAGGCTGTTCACGGTAGATTGAGCACTTTTGAAACCATTGTTACATTTTCCGTTCAGTCATTTTTTATCCCATAACAACCTTTCAATATAACTATTGCCATATAAGTTATAAACTAGTTATGGGAAATATAGTTCACCAGAATGAACTAGGTTGTTCCAACTAGTCACATTTGAGAACAGTTCATTGGGAACCGTTCTTTTGAACTATATAGGTCACAGTCGAATGATCACGCGTACTGGCTAACTGCAGAGCGCAAGTGTAACCTCGGTCCAAGAACTAGATATGTCTTTCTCTGTTTCCTCTGTCACAGTTCCATTTCCCCTCCTCAGAAAAATGTAAGCAAGCGTGAAACGGAAAGAGAAGCAAATAAGTGATGTTTGTAAATTAATTGCTTAAGAATTAGTGCTTTATTGTGCGTAGATGAAATTACTTCTTTTTTTATATAGAATTAAGATAAATGAATAGTGACAAAATCTTCATGCTGTGTTATCCACGCCTATGTTGTGAAATATAACACAAAATACTTTAGACACTGATAGTAATGACCACAATATTATAATAGGTTGTGTTGCGAGAGACAACCAGGTGATGTTAATTTTTCCAAATCAGGCGTGTACAAACTCGACAAAAATGGTTCCGACACACTGGATTCATTCGTACCAGTATTAAAAATATTTTAACAGAACTTTAATTACAAAAATAACTTAATTTTAATACGATGAAAATAATGTCAAAAAGCTATAGCCGAAGTACTGAGTGAATATACTAGGGAAAAAAAAACAGTTTTTTCACATCATTATTGCGAGCGTGTAAAACTTGACATTACATCAATGAGCGTTTTTCTATATTTTACTGTCGTAGCTATACTCGTATTGGTGCGGCTATCAGGTGTATTTTCTTACAGATACGGGAATTTCCGTCTGTCTGGCAACATCGTATTTATAGTACGAGTGAGTGAGAGAGGGTTTTACGACACCGTAACATCGAGTTCTTTGGTGCAGATGAGGATGAAGCAAGTTAAATGGACGACAGAGGCATCCATACCCTGACTGGGTTTCGAACCCGGAACCCCTCGCATCGCAGACGAGCGTGCAACCGACTGCGCAATTGGGGTCGGCACGAGAAAGTAAGAAAGAACGAAAGATCTCTGCATGGTCATAGGTCTGCCAACTGTCTCGTGCTGTGTGTCCTGCAGTTCCCGACCGATTTGCGACTCCTATCACTATTGAACTAGGTAGCTCTGCGATCCCTACAGTTCGAGGCAGTTCTGAACGAGCTAAAACAAAGATACAGATAGACAGAGACAGATAGATAAGAAGTATGCACGTTGCGATGTGGCCAGTCATGGTGGGTGGGTCAGCAGGAGGGAGGAAAGCTCAGGGAGCGACGAACGACTGATTATCTGAGCATGCGCAGTGGCGCACCTGGCGTAATTACTGGTACTGAGGGAATGACTCACCGATATCACAATAGACTAGTTCTTTTATGTCGCGTAGAACTACGGACCTAGTTATCTTTCAAGACCAGTTCAAAATGAACTGGTAGATCGTGAACTACCCATCACTATTATAAACGCTGTGTGTATATTCCACTGCACTTGGAAGTTAACGTCTAAGGCTACAATAAAATATATTTATTGACTGTTATTCCGAATTAGGAGGCTTTCGAATGTGCTCATTTTACCGTGAATAGCCTATATACGTATACATTATAAATTACAAATGCTAATATAAATTTATTCCTGATACTCGGATCTCACGACACTTTATTTGGAATTAAGCCTAAGTACTTTCTGAAGGAGAGGAAACGTTTATTTTTCTCTTGAACAGTGCAAAGAGATGCCCCTAAGAGCAAAAAAAAAAAAGTCCGAACATTTAAAAACAAATGATCGAGCTACTCAAAGCCGAAACTAAATCATCTAACTTTCTCCATGTTCGAACCATTTAAAGACGAGATAACATGTCACACTGAATTAAGAGACTTCTGTGACATTTTAGTATATCATTTACTGACTGCCCACGGCGTACTAGCGATATGTAGGATAGAAATTGACAATCTCTTAGCCTACTTTACGAAGGAAAGAGAAGGTAACGAAATCACTTCCCTGTCTGTGTGTGTCAACAAGTCAACCGAGTCTCACCAAAACTTGAACACGTACAATACATAAGAGGACATACTTCTTGTATAGTTTTCGGCGAATCATGATGCTTATTTTTATTAAATTGCGGCCATTAAAAAATATAAAGCGCTACGTCATACATCGGGAACCATTCAACCGATTCAAACAAAGTTTTGATTGTTGACATTGCATCATGTAAACAATTGAATTAATACTGGATTATGTTGTTGAGCCACCATTTTGCAAGATAGCATTCCATGGAAAAAAAATCTTTTACGTTACATTTAGAAAATTATTCATCAAATTTCTCACCAAATTTGGCACGTAAATATTACTATGGTAGGCCATGTACAAATAAGCGCTTAAAATTGAGAAGGAACTTAATTTCAAAATGGTAAACACACACACATATACATATATACATATACATACATACATACATACATATATACATATACATATACATACATATATACATATACATACATATATACATATACATATATACATATACATACATACATATACATACATACATACATATACATACATACATATACATACATACATACATATATATATACATATACATACATACATATACATACATACATACACATACATACATATACATACATACATACATATATACATATACATACATACACACACACACACACATATATATATATATATATATATATATATATATATATATATATATATATATATACATACACACACACACACACACACCATAACCCTCAGTCAATTTCGACCAAATTTTGTGTTCCTAAATTATCTCTTAAAAGTAGAATAGGATATATGCCAACAAACAGCTGCTTTTGTTAACATTTTAAAATATTGCGCTTTATGAAGAAATTAAGTTTTTATGTCATATCTAGGGGAGAGATATAACGATTTTTACAAAATTTGGCATCTGCGCATGGGGTGCTGACAGAGGGATGTACATGCAATGATTAACGGCATTACACCGCTAAGCCCAATACAACTGTAGTTCACTCGGTGAAAGAGTAGCCCTCGGCCTGTGTGTAGTAAGCATTGTAGACATGCCACGACTGCCTACTCACGAGGTCGTATTGAGGGACTGAGGGAGGCTGGATGGCCCTTGCGCAAGAATCGCCGAAAGCGTAGGACGTGAATTGTCTGCTGTGCATCAATGGTGATGCCGGTGGTCCAACGATGGTGCATGCACATGCTCATCAACCTAGCTCCGGACGGCAGCGGCATACGGATTCCCGCCTGGACCGCAGCATCAGACGAGCAGCCATTACTGATCACACGGCAACCACCGCACAGATTAGGGCAACTGTTTCACCCAGGGTGTCAGCTACGACCATCGCCAATTGTTTCCTGGATGCTGGGCTACGATCAAGGGTGCGGTTTATCAGGCTTCCTCACACACATCATCACCGTGCAGCCCGCCTCGTTTGGTGTCGCGAACGACCCAACTGGACGGATGAGTGGCACGGAGTTGTGTTTACTGATGCGAGCTGATTCTGCCTTGGCGCCAATGACTGTTTTTCTAGTGCGGCGTCGACCAGGAGATCGGAAACAACCAGAGTGTATACGGAATACAATGACCGTACGCCTCTGGTGTATGTATTACGGGACACTGAACAGTGAATGCTACATCAAGAACATCATCTTGCCCATTTTGTCACCGTTCCTACAATGCCAAGGAGATGTCCTCTTCCAGAAAGACAGTGCTCGCGCACACATGTCTGGTGTTACCATACGCGCTATTGAAGGTGTTCAGCCACTCCCCTGGCCACGACCTGCCCCTCATTATACACGTGTGAGACATGATTGGACGGCGTTTGGTGTGGTCTGCAATACTGGCAACAAACCTCAACTAATTGCAACAACAGGTGGAATTAGCGTAGAACACTATTTCCCAAGATGACATCCGACAACTATATGATCGTATCTAAGCACGACTGCAGGACTGCATCGTCACTAAAGGAGGCTGCACTAGATACTGACATTGTTGTTCAAGACACTGTAGCCTACGACCCTGTGATCATTATCATATACAGTGTACAACCTGTATGATTATTCAATAAAACCTCCATTCATGGATAACCATTGCATAGGGGTGTTAATTTTCCATTTTCCACCAGTGTAGCATTAGATGAGTACTGATAACACATTTCCTACTCCAAGGCATCGTCCCAAGTGTACACAGAAGAAACTGCAACATTACTTAAAACTACAGAATAAGTAGCATATAATTGAGTATGGTGCGGATAGTGATGCCAAATGTGTGTGTGAGTGCTGGAAATAATGGTCGTCGCTTTTGGTGTTTCTGATTATGTTTATCCTGAGAGTACGAGTTATACTTTGAGTATTCCTGATGCTTTGTTATTTCGATTCGTGTGGTGTTTTACTAAGAATTGTCTGTTAAATTAGAAGCGTTCACAGAAACCATTAAAATTTTTAAACTAATTATGAATGCCCATAATTGTTGTATTAGATATTGGCATATCATACCTTTACCCTAAATTGACATCAGTCGCTAGAAATCCCTAATGAAAACCTTTCCAGAATTTGGTTGGGCGTTGATAAGATGTGATTTCCTTTCATTACTGTCGTGGACTCTACCCGTCATGGAAAACATTCCAACAGGTTGTGGTAGGTGTCTACAGAAAAAAATGTTTAATTCCTCCATCAACATGATAAACAGTTTTGGGGAGTTTTATGTGCGATTTACTATTTCTTTCCATAGATACTACAGTTCATCCCAAATGTGTTCCATCCAAAATGTGTTCTTTGGAGTTAAGGTCAGGTCTTTGGGCGTGTCATGCAAATTCTTCTACGTCAACGCCCTCAAATCACTGGGTTTCTTTCTTTTTTCGGCCGGGTGGAATATCGTGCTGAAATTGGTGTGAGTCTATTAGACAAAATATTTGCCACCGTGTCGGTAGTGCTGAACGGAACACAATTGATTAATAGTACTTTACATTAATAGATCCACACCTAAACCTATTGCATTAATATTACACCACACCGCGACACCATCTGCAAACATCACAGCGGCAAAACAGATCACTTTCCTGGGGCATGTGCAGATGCACAAACATCCAAGGGTACGTCACAGCAAGTGGCGAGATTCGCTATTCAGGTAGCACTTTTCGTCGCACAGTCCACAATGCCAACGTTATTAGCACCACTATACACAGTACGCAGCTGATATGCTGCAGCTTGTCCATATAATCCCATTGTAACAACTTCCCAGTGGAAGTTCATCCCTTTAACACTTAATCCATTCCGTTAGAAATTATTTGGTCACAAATCGAAACTGAGCATTAGGTGTGACTTCGCCCGTCTGAAGCTTCGGCAGCTTTTGGACTGCTTACGTATTCTGCTCAACGGGGTATTGAATGACTTGCTGTTATTTCCTCGAAATGTATGTTTTTTTCCGATTCATTACCCACTATTGAAGTGCTAAGTGAGGGAGCAGGGGTATCTCTGTCATGTCTGAAATCTCACGGATAGAATTAAGTTTGTAAAAGATTGGGTTCTGCTGCAATGTATGTGATATTCTAATTCTATATGGACGACTAACATATACTAAAATAAGTCTGTACATTAATAGGTGTAATTATTATACACCATGCAGGCAGATTTACCAATGTCAATATTTGGTAGAGTAAAAACCGAGTTCTTACTCTCAGGCACTGTGTGATCAGCAAGAAAGTGTTGAAATCAGTGTGTAGTTGACAAGAAACGTCTTTAGCACTTCACAGCTAGACCAACGGTCACTTAGTATGGCGGTGATAAAGATACCTTACATATCTGCTGAATAATTGAAGTTAGTAAGCTCCTGAGCTCTCTTCAGACAGTTTAGTAACCCTCTTTCTGCTATCAATACAAAACAGAGCATATTTGTCTGAGTCAAACTCACTTTTAAATTACAATTATTCAAATTTTACATAGAGCTCGGGTCTACCTTGACCTATTACATTAATCGCCCATTTTAAACAAGATGGAGCCCAGAACATTCTTTCAACACCTATTATTGGCGTCGGTTACCTGATCTGAATTAACCTGTGTAACATAGGGCTTATATCAGAGTGCATTCCACATGATTACAATCAATACGGTGTTATCAATCACTGCCAACTTACACAAACGAACACGTTACCCAAAACTTAAAAATATAAAATAAATACGTAATATTGAATATATATCTAATTACCTCTCAACTGCTGTGTGTACTATAGTAAATATGTGACAAAATAAAAATAAAATTACTGAATAATAAGCTTATATGTAAAACACATCAAAGCAATAGCATTTTTATATAAAATAAAACGTGTGTACTCGTATACTAGATTTTCATACGACTGTAAGGTTTAACAATTGCTAATTAGATGCGCTACATAACGAGATGTTACAAGTTATATATAATAAATAATTTTGCAATAATCTGTCATAGCTATAGCTGCTATAGAAGACTTTTTTTAACATACAGGAAAATTATTTTGACGTTTATAAAAAGTATAATTAGTATTGATTACTAGATTTATACTGCATTTACAAATTCTCCATTCATCACACTAATTCCAATATATCCCTGTATATTAATACTTAGCTTAATTGTTAGGCATTTGACTCAAATTATTATTTCAAAATTATAGCCCTACTGTCGTTTCTTGCTTTAGTAGCAAGTATTAATTTTTATTATAATAAATTAAATAAGAATTATTTTTGAACAAGAATTTTAGACATTAAAATAAAATATTTTTGTTTTGTGCAGGTATACGATGATACACATCGAAATTGCGAGCAAGTATTTCTTACCTCTAGAGAAATAAAAACACGTTAAGGTCTGGAATCACTTATTTCCTCATTACAAGCTCCACTTTCTAAACTTAACATTGTGTTTTGTGTGGGCTGGGTCTGGTTTGTGTGGAATGCCATCATAGGAACCGTGTGGCAGCAGTCCCAATCCAGAAGAGTTGAAATCATTGCAGTTGCTATGGATATTAATTAAAAACAAATTTGACATATAACCTTGTTCCAGTGTTTACATTTTGCCATCGCCATAATTTCACTGCTTGACGTGGCACTCTGTAGGTAGCGGCGACTAACGTGTGTTTATCACAATGGTTTGGAGACGAGAATATTTGAAGCAATTCATCTTCGTGTAAGGGTACATGTAACTGAAGAGAGGAGGGCTGTCAAGTGCAGTGATTTTCCCATACATGGAAGAGGCGACCCTTCATGCTGTTGAAGAAATCTCTAGTTTCAGCACTATGAAATTAGCTATAGGATGTTCACGGTAGAATGAGTACTTTTGAAATCAACCTTCGAAAATGTGGCTGCTCCTACTTGCATATATTTTAACGGTCATACCGACAGGCATGAACACAGTAAAATTGCCAATGACTGAGGGTAACTAAGTGAAGAGATTTGGACGGCTCTTAACAGCGAGGTATTGAGAGCCGATGAGGGTGATTGACGTATTGTATTGTAAAGGGCTTTTAACGTCCCCCGGTTTTATGCTTGAAAACTTAGCAGGGGACGGCTTACAGACTAACTTAGAACCTAAAGTAAATTAACATCCATGCCTTACACGGGATTCGAACCCACAGTCTCCTGCACCCCAGATAGGTGGCGCACCAACCGACTGAGCTACGGGAGGTCGGCGGGGGTGATTGAGGTGAGTATGGAGCAGCACCGGAAAGGAGTGGAGGAAACGGGAGATATCCGAGAAAAAACCCGCCGACCAGCGGCATCTTCCGGCACGATTTACACATGCGAAAATCCACGAGTAATCCGGCCAGGGATTGAACCCTGTTCACCATGGTAGGAGGCGAGCAGGCTAACCGCTCAGCCACCGCTGCCCCGTCACGTGGTGGACAAATACACAATGTACACACAAGTTGTTCTTAAGCAGGGCTTTCAAAATTCCTCAGTGCACGGTGAACAGCCTACATATACACGATCTATTGTTGATCACACAGTGGATTGGAGAATACTGTATTATGAGAACGTACTATGTCAATATCATTCACAGCGCGTGTAACCCCCTTTCATCAGGTGATTTTCTTGCCCGACTCGTTTCCTGCGTTTTACTTGTTCCATATTTGTGTGAAATCTGGCTTCTGTTCATCGGTGTTGTTTACGGATGATGATTCTTTCCTACGGGCTTCAGGTCGTGAATTTTCAGTTATGAATGGGCAGACGATAATAATCGCAGAGTTTTTCGAAGACGTCATCAATAATAACTCTCAAAGGAAGTTAAAGCCAAACATTCTTTGTAACTCTTTCGAGGGACATTGTCTTCCGCCCAGGCTCAACAAACATACGGATAGACCCTGAAGAACGAATTGTCTGTTCTTTTCTAAAATATCTAATAGAAATACGACAGCACGTGTATTTTATGCACGAAGAAGCTATTGCTCTCGTCAATTTCTCGATCGAAAAATACGTGACTGCTGAATAGATATAGTCGGAATGATTCCTTTGACCCCAAGAAGTCTGGATTTAAATCCACTATACCTTTTACTTGCGGGTGCATGCAAAATCCCTTCTGTAGGCAGTCCCAGAGAAACATGCAGTGAATCTTTATGACGGTACTGTGGAATTCTTTGAGACAGCCAAAAATTCTCCAGGAACGGTTACAAAGTGAAGTGTTAGTTCTAAACATTTAGACTCGCATTAGGGAGGGCCTGGAAACGAATCCCGGTCCAGCTAATCTAATTTCTGTTTTCCGTGTTTTTCGAAATCACTCCAGGTGAGTACTGGAACAGTTCCTTGCCGCTAGCCAAGGCTAATTCCTTCCCTGTTCTTGCTTCTATGAGCAACTTGCGCCATCTCTACTGACCTCGCAGTCGACGAGCCGTACTTACATCCAAGTATAGATCGCCGCATCCAGGAGCCAATGCGGCAGTGGTTTGACGTATGTGTCCGAGCTAACAGAGGAAGTTTTTAACATGGCTAATAAAATCTACGCAAATTTGCCTTCGATACGTTGATTTATTTCTCTTTTTTTTTACGCAGTTATGGTGTTCACTGCCTTGACATACAGGGCAGACTTGAAGTCCACAAAATGTATATGGAGGTACTCGACACAAATACGACCCAATCCGTGTCCGTGCAGAGTAATTTAATAAATGTGCTGAAGAAAAGGATCTCTTTTTCAGACATACCTGTGTTCATAATCCGTGTTTTCTTTCCTTTATACGAGGAACGTTTCCCTTTATTCTAATGTGTATTTACCACCACTCTCCGTGTGTACAAATTATGTTTTAAAGAGTCACAATGTTCCTATATAATAAATTTCACAGAACTATAAATGCAAGTAACATAATATTGTTGCCTCCTCATCTAAAAACGATGATCAAAGGTGCCATCGTCCAATTCAAAATGGATCATTCTGGCTTCTATTTAGTTTATTTTCGTATGTAATCTCCCTTTAATACTCTCCACTGTGTAAAAAATCTATGGGTTATCAAACACAGTATTTAAATCGATATAATGACGCTCATCTTCTGTAATCTAGGCATGAAAAAGAAATGCCTAGGGAAGCGTCCCAACATAAAGTAACATCTAATTCACACAACTGAATTTTTTTAATTCCACAAAATACATTTCTGTATTTGCATTTTTAAACAGCAGATATAACTATATACATTGCCGGAGTGGAGGGACTACTAACCCAAGTAACTATAGTAATATTAATAAAAAGAACAACGAAGTTCTAATTAAAAGAAGTAACTTTTTTCGGGGACGAGCATGAGGAGGAATGTGCTTCAGTCCGTTTCAGATTAGCTATTACCAAAATCCGTGTCTGTAAGGCGGGACGAAAACTGGCAGTCAGTTCGCCAAAGCCATGGACAAATAAATTACGCCCTGAATCGTAAAATTGCGCGGACGTTAAGGCTCCGCCGTTACGCCCAATTAGTGAGGACGGGGAAATTTTCCTTGTGAATTCCTCGCGGCTCGGCGGCCATTTCTGCCGGTTGGAGTGTTCTACCCGGCGTAGATAAACACTCCCCCTCACACGAGGGAAGCTGCCCCGGCGCCAGATAAGGGCAAGGCTTGTGTAACTGGCTGTACCCCCTTGCTCCGCTCTCATCGCCACTAACACTCACCCACCCCCTTTCTTCATCCCTCTTGAGCCTCCAGAGACTGCTGTTTGCTCGAAGTACATACAGCCACTGCCCTTCACTCATCAGCGCGACTCATTTGCTCCGGGCGATCTCAAGGCGTCTGCTCCCCCTTCCGCATACAGCTCAACTGAAACTGTTGGCGCGTTTACGTACCAATGGACTGCACTTACCCTCCACACACACACTACTACAAGTTATTCTCACACCTGGTATATTTTCAACAAAAACTTTGGGCTCATAATTTCGGACCTAATTTTAGCTTACTTGTGAATCAGATGGTAATATCCCCCCCCCCCACCACCAGGAGACATGCTAAGACTTTCGGAGTCCAAAGTTTAGGAATCAATTACTTTTTAATTTTTTTCTCTCTTTAAAACTTCCCCGTACTTTTGTAAGAAATGTAATTACAATAGACACTAAAGGAAACCCAGCTGATCAGCTATCCAACAATAGCTGTCGCCATCTAAACATACTTTGGCGAGAATTCTTTGTCTTCAAGTGCTTTACTTTGATGGATCACGAATTTACCAAATTCGTGTTGATATATTTTAGAATATGTGACGAATTGAATACCTAGTAGCCCTTGTATGCATACGATCACTCCTCAGCAGTGTAACATATAAGTGCGGAAGACTTACTTCGTAAAAAATTTAAATAAAAAATTTTCGGGAGGGGGAAGGGGGGGGGGGGTGTTTGCAAACTATGTCTAAACTACGATTTCATTTAAGTGAGCTACCATGCAGTAGCCGTAGCAAATTAACGTCGTTTTTAAGAACATGCGGCCAACACGAGCTCCCATAATATGTAAGCTACATAAATGTAAACCATGTTGAATACCGAATGATCAATTATAAGCATCTACTTGTTGCAGTGGTTTTGCCTGTCTCTTATTACAAATCCTGTTTTCCTTTACCACCCTAATCTGGTTAATGTCTCAAAAGTTACTCACTTTCACATTCCCTTAGAAGACTGAAAACTAAAATGCCATACCGAACTAAGATGCTGAACAAAGCAGTTGATTACTAAAAAAAGAATAACATCTTCATGTTATTTATTTTAGTTCTTCTTTCTTGGCAATTTCACGTATTTATCGGTTGTAAACTTCTGTTACATAAGTGCCTCCCTTTCATGGTTGTGCTGCTCACCATTTGATAGATCTATTATCACTAGAGTTAGTTTTCAAATTTTGTTTTACACGAATAAGTGCAGTGAAAACATTTCTATTTACCATTGCTTTTGTGCCGTTTGTACATTGTAAGGTAAGACCTTAACACCCTTAATTCCATGGGTATTGTGTGAACTGAGACTCTCCTATGCCCTTTTATGTAAGGACATCTAATAAAGTAATGTTTCAAACGGTTTTTTACTTCAGTATCATTTAAAATCCAAAATACCACAGTAAATTCAGTCAGGCGCAGCTTTTCCAATCATATTGAATTTGATGGCACTTATGGACACACATATACTTCTTTTGAAATACATGTGTGGCAACGTTTGTCGACTTTTTTCTGTATTTATTGTCCGTTTTAGCCGTGTCAGGGACAAAACTGTGAATATTTATTGTAAGGCAGTTTTAATTTCTAGTTCTCAATTGAGATTTTGTCAATCGCCTTGATTTCAATAGTCTTTACTTTAAGTTATGGTTCGGTTTTTCAAGTTATTATTTCTGTTATCCTAGAGAACCTCCAACATAAATTCAAATACTTCCATCTCAGTTCGCAAGATGAGTATAGTAGTCACTTAAGAAAAATCCCTAAAAAGGATTGAACAAGTGTCCTGATTGTATGTATTCATCCAGAAGATTCGTCGTCAATGATACCTTTTTCATCCTTAGACCTTTTGATCTGCAACCTCGTCAGAGAAATATATTCATACTCAAATGTCTAGACTGTAAAAGAACAGGCGAAATAATTATATATGCGAAGTTCTTGGATTTGAAAGGGAAATAGATAGATATGACTTAAAACTTTCTAAAATAAGGATGTATAGAAATCATATTTTTAGTTGCAAATAATTTATTTGAAAGTAAGCGTGACCACAGAGAACATGAAAAGGGGCGAACCCTACCGAAAATATCAAAGGCTGAGTATACAAATACCAGCACGAATTCGCTCCTTCATACTCAACATTTCGGCCGTCCTTTCACAAATGTTATATAAGAAGTTATCAATCCAGAAACATCTAAACTTGTTCTGCATTTTCTTCAATCAAATTATGTTTGTTTGGCGCAACCAAATGATCTGTTTGTATAGGAGCGATGGAATATTTTGTTGCTGAAACAAAAATATTTTGTTATTCCTATTTGGTTGCCCAAAACTTTAATATTTGTCTTGTACAACTAATGATTTATTTGGCTCTACGTACACTTATAATGTACGTAGGAATAAAAGGAATTAAAGCCCTACGAAGACACGAACCTATAGTGTTTGCGCTCAAGCTAACGTGACTAATGATGAGAAATTAATATTTCGTAATTCGTACATTGCAATAGTGGCCTATATGCGTGGATAAACACTTCAAGTTTACGTCTTTACTTTTTAATTGCCTGCTGAACTTGTTCCATAAGGATTTTGATATCTTCATTAAGCACCAATAATTGCACTAACAAACACTGTTACTGTCCTAATTGTCACGTAACAGCAAACAAATTCCGGAGCTCTATTTGCGAATGAAGGCAGTCAAATGAGTGGCGAAACAAATATATACAGTTGATTCAACTAAAAATTTTGTCGACACTAAAATATTTCGTTGGGTCCAGCACAACTCTTTTGTTTATCCAAGCGTGTATTTTGTTAGATAAAAAAATAATATTGTTGCTTTTCCAGTTTTATTTACTCAACTAAATATTGTGTTGGAACAACTAAATATATTTTTGGTTATATATATAGTTAGCTGGAAACACCTTTCTTTCAGTGAATAGTAATTATAAATTACAATTTTTGCATACACTAATAAGCTATTCTTCCTTCCTGGGATTTGAAGCTATGTTACATATATTACGCAGAAGAGAAAATACAATTGATAGTTCTTAAACTAATTGCAATAGATCTTACAAGAGTGAATAAACTTTTTCTTATGGTTTACTTAAAAAAAAAAAAAAGTTAGATTCTACAAGCTGAACTGTGATAATCTCAATTCGTTCCTCGTAAATAAGGTGGGAAACTCTTGCAGTACTATATGCAATAGTGTACAGGTACGCCAGGTGTTGCTTGTTCATATTTTTATAATTTGACATTTTAACAAGTTCGAGGTTGTTATCGCACTAGACAAATCCTGCAATCCATTCTAGATATAGCCGCTAAGCCTGCTTTCCACCTGCTCAGTGGTTCACCTGTCCTATGCGTCAGTAACTCGACAATTCCACTTCGCCACTAGAACCCAGTTACTCGACTCCCTTAGTAGCTGGTTATGATCATCTACACTCGTTGAGCATCTAGCTGCTAGTCTGTCAACGAGTGATCCTATTGGTTGGATTAGATAACTAACTTTCTAGCTACTCGCATTGTTAGTTTTCCTGCACGGGCCAGTTGTTAGGAGTTTTTATAATCTTGTTAATAACATTTCTGAAGACCCTATGTTTTGATTTCATAGCACCTCTCTTGCAGTAGAATTTGTAACTGCGATCTCCCATGCTGTGTTTTCATGGCTAGGCTGTATTTGGAGTTTCTCTATTCCTATAATCCGTAGCGACATAGTTCCACAAAACCTCGTGTTTTCGATACAGACATACGAATATTGCAGTATTTTTTTTATCCCAACAACCTGGCACAGCTCAAAAAACTTCGGCAATGAGAGCATTATATATACTGCCACTTGAAGTCGCGTGTGTAAACTGTCGCGACAACTGCTGGCATGCATATTTACACGAGTCGAGTGGCTCGTAGCGCGGTGGGAAAGCGTTGTGGGGGAAGACCAGTGTTTCAGTAAAAAAAAACAATTATTTTAGTAGCTCGCCCTTATAATTACTGGGATGCTAGTTGTCAGTCTCCCATACGAGTCACTCGACCTTCTTGTTTACACGAGGAATGTAGCTATAGTCCATTCGCGGTTTCTTAGGCCTTTTTGAATCAAACTTTTGATAAACCTCTCCATGTATGATGTGTTTGGTTATTTCCTAAATATGCCCTGTATCACAAGCGTTTTATACTTGTGTTCATACAAGTTACTTTTTTTCTGTTAAATTGAAAAGTTATTCAAATCTTATCTATAAATTATAATGCTTCATTTATAAACAATATAAATATAAATCAGGGAGAAAATACGTATATTGGTAGCAGCTATTGATAAATAGTCATACAAAATACTGTTACACTGAGTGGGCACACATGAGGTGCGTTGTCCCCCTGGTGGAGTTCTCCAGGATTAGTTAAGCTTAGTTTGTACGAGGCGGAGGAATATCCTGGAAGTAGAACTTTAGCAGGGCTTCATAAAAGGCTGAAGTAACCGTGAATGGATTATAAATATCAGTTACCAGCAATCTTAACCTCGACCACTCTGTGCGAGCTACTAAACGCTTGTATACCATGCTTCACTCCTGACTGCTGCGAACTCACAGTTTCACGTACTTGCAGACCAATGTTGATAGCCAATTGAAACACATTCTCAAGCACACTGGAAGTAGCGAGGTGCAAGGAAACGAACGCCACACACGCTAATTCTGAATAACTGTCAAATATTTAGTTAATTTTGTTTGCTTTTTCCAAAACAGTAAATATCTTACTTGATAAATATTTTCTGTTCGTAACATAGCCTATAATGTTTGCAAGTTTAAGGGTGTATGGTGGAAGGACAACGTAAACCAATTTTTGTAATTCATTATTTCGTACTTGTACGAAATGTCATTCAACTTAGTCGTTAATTATAACTACTCTTTCTTTGCATAAAAAGTTTTAATGTAGCTCAGTTTTTGCTTTATTGCATGTAAAGTTCACACTTTTAGTATTATTGGAACGTAAAAAAAAAAAAAAAAACGAAATCATTTACAGAAAATTTATCATGGGCGACTGACAATTCATGTCCTAATCAGTTTGAAGTTATGCTTAGCAAAACTTATTACATATTAAACATACACTGCCACAAAATACTAAATTTTCCTTATGATAAGCAGTTTTTTAAAACTACAAAAACATATCATTGCTTAATTCTAATAATTCCTTGAAGTAACTCGTGTTCATTTTTTCATCTTTAATTAACTCATTTCAGTAAATAAATAAGTTTATTTTATCAGCACATCCCAAAAACATTAATAGAGTATATTGACAGGCCGTTGTGAAAAACTTCTGTCATCTAAAATTTGTATTATGCGAGGAAATAGTTGAACAGTATTGTGCACAATTATAAAATAATGAACTTTTCGATGGCCAGTACTATTATGTGCGTTTAAAAAAAAAATACTCAACTGAACATTAAACAAAATATCTAGTGTAATTATGTATATTAATTAAATATTAACTGGATTTTAATTAAACCCGTTAAGAATATCTACTGCTAATATATATGAAATAAATGATGGCTACTAATACGGGTTATTGGCTGTAGTGCCTTCAACTAAAGTTCTCACAAAACAAAATAAATAGGTATTATTCCATACTATATATTTCTAATATAGAATTTATGCGCCAGACGTATTGACATTATTATCAAATTGCGAAGAAATAATTCCCTCGTTTAACACATACCAGTGGTTGGAGAATAAAACACGCTATACATATTCTCTCAGGCGTACTGATGATGCCTCTGGAGTATTAGCATATTTCTTTTTTTTTTTTTATACGTATGATGACGTCATGCAACATCACAGCGTTTAAACAAAAATAACTTTTCCTCGGAATCTGGGAATGTATCTCATGTTGGGAAATATGTATAATTCATATTTCGTTCCTCTCGTGCTGGTACCATGTCTTTACATAGCTTCTTTATTTTTACTTCTTTTCTTCCTTGTCTTCTGCTTCTGGCCTTTCCTCCCCCTCGTCGCTGCTACGTAAATACCAGCTTCAGCGACTCTTGAAGGTATATTTTTCAAGACTTCTGTGTACGCTATCTTATGATTACCTGCATGGAAAGTTATTTGCAAAGTGGCTGCTGGATGCAAAATCTGAGGAGGAAACACTTATGAAATTGAATGGAAGAGCACATCAACTCTACCGTAAACATCCCCAACCTCCTGTAGGAAACCACGCGATGAATGTTAGCGATAACAGAAAAGCTTCCTTCGACATAACTTTCCTTCACAGCTTCTTTTGAATGTTTGTAGGATAACGCGTTACTATTTATAAGTGGGTTAATTTTAAGCAAAGCTTTTAAAAAATACAACCATATACATGTTTAGTAAACGATCACATTTTTACTTTATTGTTATTATTTTTTAAGCTTCTTTTTCTATGTAAGTTATATTGTAAATGAATACAATACAGAAATTTCTGTGAAGGGCCATTTTATTTCATGAAGTTATTTAGTGTACATTTTTTGTTTTAATTACGGAAGACAAGTTGTTACATTCCAAGTAATAAATTTAACCGAAGACAACTGAAAGAAACCACTGACTATGATAAATAAGGTAGCCAACTAAGTATGATTTGTGGGCACTTGGTTCAAAATTTGGTATAAAAAACACTTAAAAGTACTCGCATAAAATCATCGACACATCCACAAAAAATATATTATTTTGTTATAATCATATTTATCGCAGAACTGATAAGTGTCTCCAGGCCCACAGTTAACATAATAGAAATGTTGATAAAATAAAAGGAAAACAATTCCAATTTTTTTTTTCGAGGAAAGTTACCAAACATGATGAAAATAAGGCGGAAATATGTTTCTGCGTTTTTTTGTAACTCCTGAAGGGTAGATTGGGTACGGGAGTAATAATTTACAGAATATTCCGTTAAAAAGTATGTTTAAATGCCCTTTCAGCATTTCAAGCACAAATCCCAGTTAACCCTTCGCTGAAAAGTAATTAATGCAGCTTTTAAGGTACCATAATTTGGCTCCGAATTTTTATGGTTTATAATTATTCTAAAGGACAAAAAAAATATTATACACTATAATATCAGTGCATAAAACATTACGCTAGAATAAATAGGCTTCGGATTCTCCTTGATATACGAAAAAGTCTCTGAAACCAACTAATTAAACAAATTCTTAATACATTATAATATAAAGAATTAAATAGATTTACATGTCATTGAATGTGAACGTGCATAATATAAAAAAAACATTGAAATACCATCACAATTAAATATATACGTTTCATTACTAAATGAGAATCAAAATATTAAAAATTGTATAGAAAAATAGTTTTTATATTAACCTCTTACAAAATTGTGATCTTACTTTGGTGTGCTTGTAAATCAAATACACTATAAATAATACATGAAAATGTTGTTGCCCGTGCCCTACTACATATGAATTCACAAGAAACCCAGGTGTCTAGTTTAATAAATGTCTAAGTAGTCCAGAAGCAGAGTCCGTATTGGCCCAGTTTAGAAAAGATGGAACTAATTAAAACATTCCTACTTGAACCTCAAACATGGAATCCTGGTCATTGCGTCTCTTTTTAATTAACTGCCGTTGTTGTAGGCTTCATTCGAAAGACCACGAACTGTGGAATGAGGAATATTGAAAATCTATCTTTTCGTGTTGAATTCCAATATGTGAAAGCGCAAAACTCGTTGTTATAAAATTCCTTGTTAAACCTTTTACAAGACAATTTTTTTTTTCTCATTTCGAGGTGAACTAAGGCATTAATGCGAATAATCGTGCTCCTGTGCTCATAAATATTAAGAAATTCTTCGGAACAACATGACGATTTTATTCTTTGTAATCGTCATGGACGTGTGTAAGCGAGGGAATTATTTTAATGGTATTAAAAACTGTTGTTTCGGGACCGTACCGAATCATTGGTACTTTACAATTTTGAAATTGGCAAAGGCAACAGGAAATATCCCAAACGAAAGTCACGCTTATGAGTTTTATCTTGGAGCAGCATTCAGACAGTGCTAGGCGTATTTACACGTGGTAACACATACATGAAAACGATAGAAAATCATCAAACTAGGGGAGTTAGCATTTCACTACTAAAAGTGAACTTGTAGCGTTACTTGAATTTAAGAGCTCCCTAAACATGTCTTGCTACTTCTCGTTAAAAGTGTGGAAAACTTACTTTCTACCCATGAAACAAACACGTTGTATATTTACTTCATCGCACACTGAATTAAAGCGAAATATTTTTTAATTTGCTTTGTTAAGTAATAACTACCCCGCTATTTAATTAACAGTCTATCAGTTATGAATATTAAATGATTTTTTTTCTTTGTTAGTAGAGAGCACGAAAATTGACTGTGTTGACGTTGACGTAACACCTTCAAGAAGGTACGGTTGTATACTTTGAGAAATATCTTGATTCCTACTTAGGTCATCTCTGGGTGTGCATGTGTGTGGAATAATCTGGAAAGGACTAGTGAAGGTATAAATACATAGAATTTACCCCGATGAAGGCAGTTTAGGAATGTGGATGTGGAAGCCGTTCTACAAAAGACTGGCATGAATGTTTGCACTCTGACTGATGTCGTGTATTGGAGGGTATAGCTTGTCTTACATGTCTTATTTCTGCAGGCGGACTGCACATTTGCACAGTTGCAATTTTATAATAACGGAATATATTACTTTATGGAAGTTTGTCGGGACTACAATTATTACCATTCTACAAAATATTAGTCCAGAATGTTCGGTAAAGATGTACGAACAGTAACAAAACATTAGAAATCCAAGATGGCGGCCTCCGGCAATGTATAAACAAATGACCAACGAAAAACCGAAGATAGCTAAGGACAATAGAATGTGTAAGGGTGAGGGGGGTAGGGAGAGAAATGTTAAGACAATGTGATTAAGGGGGGGGGGGGGGATCAGTCGTCTACTGGACATGGTGCTGAGGGGACCTCAGGGAATCTCTAAGTTCTTATATTTGTATTAGTAATTTTTAATAACACACTTTTGATGACAATTATTCATTGTTGTTAATAATACAAATTGTAATACGTTTTTTTAAATTTGGGATTTTTTTTTTTTTTGTTTTAAGATCAAAGGTCACCGAGTCAAGGTCCCAGACATCCAACATTGCGGACAAGATGGCTGCTGGGGGACCGGAATGACCGAGCATAAACAGCTCCACCACCCCCAGCCCTTGGCCAAAAGTCGGCTACATCATTTTACTGCCGTTGGAATAAATGCACGTTTCCAGTTTAAAAAAATTCATATGTGGTTCAATGTCACTGCCATGCGGATATTCACTATGCTGCAAATTACTCGGCCCATTACGTATACCTACTATTATTTAGCGAAAACCGCATTTTGTGATCTGCAACCGTTTCGAAAATGTTGGGGGTGTCCACGTTAGGTGGACTATCATATATACTACCCGAATCGTTTTTTTTTACTAAATTTTATAATCGGTTCATCACTTCGAAATAGAAGAGATGATGTACCAAAAATTTCCTACAACCAACAGTGTTTATACGTAAAATGCCCGTATGAGTGTATACGGAAACCACGGAAAGAAAAATGTTATCAATTTGACTCAAGCTTGTAACTAACCTAATGATCCGTGCCAAAATACACCTTACTTTTCTAATGAAGTAAGATACGCAAGTTTCAATCCGTGATTGGATAAACGGGGAATGCATACTATCTCTACACCTCAAAACAACACAAAAGTTCTAACGATATGGCCTATGGGCGATTGTTTGTGAGTTAAGATAGTCCACTGGCATTATTGACATCAAATTAACGTCTGATGTAAATAGCTGCTAGTACTCACAGCCTTAACTAGTTGAAGGGCCGCGGTGGTGCGGTATATAGGCTACTCGCCTCCCATCTAGGCGAACAGGGCTCGATTCCCGGCGGAGTCGCTCTCCGGACTTGTGCAGGTGCGAATCGTGCCGTACAAAGCCGCTGGCCAGAAGGGCGGGTTATCTCAGGGTTCTCCCGTTTCCCCCGCCCTTTCATTCCGGCAATGTTCCATACCTCACCTTGCTTCACCCACTTCGGCTCTCGAGACCTTGATGTTAAGAGCCGCCCAAATCTCTTCACTTGCTCGTTTAGTTCAGTGTGTCAGGCAGTCAAGAGTGTTACTGTCCTCGCGTCAGTAACTTTCCACATAAATAAACACACACTGTATATTGACTAATTTGATACATCAATTTCGACAGCAGCTTAGTCCTAGATATTGTCGAAATTCAGACCGTAACTGCAATTATAAGATAGCTGCTAGAAACTATTGTTATAATTTTCTAAAAAACAGTTGTGTTAACCAGGTTCGTTAAGGACTGGAGGTCGTAATTAAATGAAAGATTGTTTATAGATTCGTAATTTATTTAAGACTAGCTTTCCTGTGCTACTTCGTACGCATGGCATGTAGGATTAAGAATCGCTCTTGGGGAGTAAAGGAGGACAGCCCAAAGACAAAAAAGAAAGGAGAAATGACGGAACTTATTTTTATGCAGTAATCCTAAGAAAAGCTTAATCCAGTATGTATGTACATCCATGATCATCGTATTTTCGCAGCCGTTTGGGAAAGCTCAATGAAACAAAGACTAAGATGGTCCTGTGTAAATTTGATGTTAATACGTTCAGTGGTTTTTGAGTTATATCCCGGCGGATCTACAAACACGAAAAAAATTAACATTATATATGGCTTACTAAAATTATACTATATGAAAAAATAATTAAAAGTGGAGAATTCAAAAATCACAAACAGGCACTTCTATTTTATTTAGTTGTGTTGATACCTACAAAAAAAAATTATCTCGACTCAATATCTTAAAATCAGTTGTTATCACTCGCTATTTACAATTAGCGAATCAAATAAATAGAATTAAAATTTACTTTAAAAAACTAATGTGATTAAATAACTAAAATCAGTCCTAATATACAGTGAATCAAAACCTATTGAATTACTTTATAAATTATATGTTCATGTTTGAGAGTTCCATTATTCACAATAAAGTGCGTATCACAAGTTAATTCAGTCCCACCTCAGTTCAGTCCAGGTCCCACCAGTCCGCAATTTTCTAGAATTCTCCGAGCGCCCTCATGCACAGTAGGGCTTCACTCGTCGGGTTTCCCGCCCTCTCCTCCGTTCACACCACAGACACCTGGTCCGCCGTCGTCTCGCAATCTCCCGTCGTCGTCCGTCCTCTTCACCGTTGTCCCTCGCCGCACTTGAATTCGTCTGATTGCCGCACTCAGCCAGAAGGCTTCTACCAAGCCTTCCGACCCTTGAACCGCAGCAATATTTATAGGGTCTAAGGCCATCGCCCACAAATTTCTCTAAATGTCGCTTTGCGCCGAAGATCCTAGTTCCCGGAATGTTCTTTCTCATCCCCTAAACACGTCGGATTCTCCAACAGAGGGGGAGCAGGCTCTGTGACGCCAGCCAGGTCTCCGCTGTCAATCATTCCCCCGGCGAGCGGGTCTGCCTGGGGGGGGGGGGGGGAGAGAATCGAGGTGGGTCACCCCCACAGAGCCTGACCGCGCATGAAGTTCACATTTAGTAAGTTGTCGCTTATATGTGAATCATGGCCATAAACCGGAAATCAATAATTTTGACAATCGAATTCGGTGTATTTCATTTACAACCAGGTATTTAAATAGGAATGCAAAGAATTCATCAGAGACGTAATCACAAGTATACAGTCAAATTAAACTACTATGAGCAAATTGAATTGTTTCAACTCTGGCGCGCATATATTTTCTTTATAACAAGTATGGTTCTTGCATGAAGGCTGTAATAAGGGAACAAAAATGAGATGACTGGGTGAAAAAAAAAATGATCTGGAAACTACGAAGCCGCGAAATATGAGCGCTACTCGCGCACGGCTGAATGGCTGGGCGGATGGACGGGCGACTGCCAACGTATAATTAAACCCGGGGCTTGACGTCTCAGTCGGGTCGCGGGCCGCTCAGCCAAAAGGTGGGGGAAGAGAGGGGGTGTGAAAATTAATTCACCGTTTACGACCGCGGAAATCTCTTACGCATAGTTCCAGAGAGAGCGAACCGGTGGCTGGGGCTAGGGTAGCGGGATGATTGCGACAAGGGTTGAAGGGGGGTAAAAAGGGGCGGTGGCACTTGAGCGCTAGGTCTTCCCCTTTCTCCCCGACAACCGGAATCGCTGCCCATAAATTCATTCCTTCCCTCTGGCTCATAAACTTCACACCAGCTTCAACCCCCCCTCCCCCCCAATGACTTCAACGGAGCGCGGGCGCGAAGAGAGTAAATTAGGCCGCGTCCGGGGTGAATAAAATTCCGAGAGAGCGGCGACGTCTGTCATTGCAGCCCGACGTGGTCCAGGTGTCGTGGGGATGCTGGCTGCCGGAGATGGGTACTCGGGGGAAAGGAGGATCTTTACGAGGTCCAAATGGCCTGGCGAAGAGTGAGTGAGGGGCGGAGAAGGTGTATCCAATTAGCCAGGCCGTGGCACACGGGGGTGAGAGACCCGCAGCCCGCACAATCCTAACCCCCTGCTCCTTTTCAACCCCTTCCACGGTAGACGTTCTCTCAATTACAACGCACCTCATTAATACACACAGCTGCTGCGTCACCCCGCGCCCGCCATGGCTGGGCGCAGCCACCGTGGCGAAGATCGGGGGCGCAATAATCCCCAGTTGAAGCGCCGGTGCTGAAATTGGTAGCCCAGGGGTGGCTCGGCGCCTAGCTCCCTGGCGCAGCCCCCTATTGTGTTGGCCTGCCTGTCGCCGCGGACATAGAGCGGCCGGGCCTAACATCCCGCTGTACACGAGCAGACGACAAGGGCCTGGCGTAAGACGAACCAACCTGTCCCAGCCGAGGTACCGGACAGCTAAGCTGGAGGAGACCTGGCAGTGGAATGAAACAACGCCATGCCAGTGTTGGAAGAATGGAGTACCCGGTGTCTGCTATAGACTCGAGAAACCCACTAGATATGTTTGCTGGCTAGTCGGGGAAGAAGAGGAATTTTTTTCCAACTAACAACGTAGATGTAAGTTAGATATGACCACGAAGGTGGGAATAACGCCGAGTCAATAAGCGCGCAACCTGATATGAGAGAAATGTAAAAGAAGAAAACTTGACAACGCGATTTCTCGTAACACGAGCGACGATAGTTTTCATGATTTTCTGAACTAACCTTGTTGTTTTTACTCGTGTTAACGAATGAGATATCTTCTTGTCCGTATTTTATAGCCAGAAAAGTTGTAGGCGTTAAGATTTATAATTATTACGACTTGGTTTAAGTTTCAATTTTCGCCAACATAAATATGTTCACCATAGTCTTAGTCAGAAAGGATACATATACATCATTTGCAGATTATTTCTCGTATCCCTGGCTGTTAATAAGGAATATTGAAGAAAAATTGCTTATTTTCAATCAAAATGGAACTAAAAAACTTGAGGACGTGTAATTAAATATATCAGTATAGGCTGTTCACAATAAAGTGAGCACTTTTTAAGGTCCTTCTAAATTTTTCCTACCGTTCAATTTCCATCTTCCTGCTGCTTTTTAGTATAAATATTGCAATGTGACCAATAAACACAATGTATACATTTCACCACCATCAAAATATAATGCATGAGGCTGCAATAAGATATATTTATTAGTGGTTAATGTCTGTTGGAAGGGCCTTAAAAAGTGCTCACTTTACCGTGAACAGCCTATAAGCGAGAACGCATACGCTTTACAGCGGCATGAATACTGTTTCCCTTCGCAGTCATTTGTGATTTCTAAAAAAAAATTAAAGATAAGTGAATACTCACAAGAAACACTTGAGTTTTCATTCGATGACTATGGATTATTGGCTTTTGTGAATTTTTTTTATAAATTATAATACCCTCTTCATTGCGTTACGGGAATATATAATTATATTTTCCTAATATCTCTTACCTGATAATTTATCTTCTCGCATTTTGTAGGATGTGGATTTGATCCTGACTGACTCCAATAGGGATAATTTTTACCTAATTAAAATCAAATGCTGTTGCACTTTTCTGCATGCAACTCCCAACAATAAAGTCACCGCTTTGAATTTGACACTCAAACAAAAGGTTTCCGACATTATTAATATGCCTACTTTCCTTTAAAGGGATACAAAAAAGTTGGTACCTTTCTTAAAAGTTTATATTTTACTTTGGCATTGACTTTCACTGACAGCGATATACTTATAGTTGAAACCAGAAACATGTGTAACACTGGCGAGACGTATCACAAATAAACACTTACTTCACAAGAAGGGAGTCGTACTGCAAGTTTGCGTGCAACCAGGATACAGAGTATCAACTTCCGGTTTAGTCAACCTAATGTTTCTGTAGATAGGGTTCACTGATCTCAAGTATTTAATCCCCCATAATTTTGAAAATAAGTGCCTGAGCTACTCAAACCATGTAAGTTAACATGGTCTATCTTAGTGCTACTTCTGTGAAACATTAGGGAGAAATCGGTTGATTGGTTAACGAAACAGGGCATAAAATCGGAAATTTTTTGCGCTATCGTACAATAATGCCTGTAAAAGAGGCTCTGTATAGGCAATCATGTTGCTTCTAACATATACTGTCAGCATACAGAGAATGGTTGGATTTGTTTAAATTGTTTAATAGATATATTTATCTAAATTATTTATATAGTCGCCATTTTAGAAATAAATTTTGAGCCTCTTATATTATGTAGGTTTACATGGCCTGCTGAAGCCCTTCTTGTATGAAACATCTGGTGTCAGTTAAGTTTATTAGTTCCCAAGATATGGCATAATGTTTTATTACATCACCTCGCACTATCTTTAAAAAGCAGTTTTGTGATTCTAATAGATATTTTCAGCATACATAGCTTGTTTAAAATTTGATAAATCGTGTAACAGATACGAGATACTATTCTAAATTATTTATATCATCTCCATTAAAAACATTTCCTGGCCCATTAAAAAATTGAATTTTACATGGTCTACTGTAAGGTCACTTTCATGGATAATTTGGTGGGAATCAGTTGATTGGCTGCTGAAGTATGGCATAAAAATGCTATAATTAGTGGTTTAAAATGTTATGTATTATTAGACTACACCTTTTTCAAAGATACTGCAGACATATAAGAGATTAATTTGACACTATTTAGGACATATGACACATTAATATACAATATTTACAGTTTACTGTTTTTTTTTTAAAATAAATTTAGCACTTGTCACCTGAATTTGGTGAGAATCAGTTGATTACTTCCCGAGATAGGTCATAAAAGCTTAAATTTAATTTCCTGTTATCTATCAAAATTACGGACCAGAGAGTTCATATTATTCACTCATTCGATGCCTGCGTCAAGTGCCAGCATGCAAAGTTAAATGTGAGTACTGTATTACCGAGTTTGATGGAATTTGGTTAACGGCTTCAAGAGTTTATTGGAAGGGGGTGGTGGGGGACATACATCCAGAGAAAAATTCACATCATTTCACATGCATATAATTGCAAGGAAAGTAGGCTAATTACTAACGCTATATTGGATACTCACTCTTACTAACCGGTTCGCATACTACTGGATGTGTAATTTGCTATTCTTGAGATAAAAATGGTAAAATATATGAGATATTTTTAAAAATTAAGGGTTGAGTATAATATTATAAATTATCTCAATTTGTCCCCTGTTAACAGAGAAATTAATTTCATTAATTATAACGAGCATAAAAATTAAATAATTTCAAGCGTTCGCTTGGTAATGAAGTTATCTGATTTTTAATTAAGCAAAATTTTCCACCAGAGAAATTTTTCACATCAAAATTTATTCGTGAATCATATCACCATGAAGTAAACCGCAATTAAAAAAGTTTCGTGATCATAAATTATAATTTTATTCGCTCCAAACATTGGCCTACAATACAAAAAGAAAAACATAGCTAACACTCTAGACAGAAAATTAACATCGGAATTATTTGAAATACAGAACTGGCTCATAGAAGTCCTGGTAGTTAAAATTTCCTCATAAGAGATCCTCTGTTTCCATAGCGTTGACATTTCGCTATTTAAAATCAAACTTTTTATATGCCAGCTGCGCTACAGTTTTCTTTTTAGATCATATTTAATATGTTTAACATGCCCTCAACTTACTACTTAGCGTACTATTATAGTATTCTTTCGGCAGAATATACGAATAATTTTAAGCGTTATACTATTTATATTTATTTTCAGTAATCTATAAATATGTAATTTTAAGAAAAAAATTGTAAGGTTCTTAACTGGATGAAAAGTAATACATTAGTTAGGCATTGAAAACTATTGAATTATATTCAACACTAGGATACTGTAAGACCTAGGATATGAGTATATATAATAAATATATATAATATATCTGAAATATATATGCATATATATGAAATTCCTGTTGAAACAATATATACTAAGAAATCCACAGAATATAACGTATTGAAAATATTACGTGATAAAAACTCATATGTACAAAATAATATTGATAAAGACAAAAAAAATCACTTATTAAGTTTGATAGGAAAATGATATTGTTTTAAACATTTCAATTCATTAGTGCCGAGTGTTTTGGGGGATGTAAGTGTGTGACGTCCTCTGGAACTGGAATGACGTATAAATATTTTCAGTCAGCAAATTCTACAGAATGCATTTAGGATTGCTTAGCAGCTTATGATGTATTTGTGGTTTCAGGAAATGGCACTCTGGGTGGTGTATATATGACTCATTTAAATTCGAACATGTCATTCCGCAGGGATCGAGCAACGAAAGAAAACAAATGCTTCCAAAGTTTTAGTGGAGGCTCGAGAAATGTGAGGCAAATTTTAAACTCTACGTTAACTCCAGGACCTCATTTCTGAATGAAGCCGACTGCACCATGCGCCGTCTATCTGATTCGAGCTTTAATTTCGGAAATGTGCTGTTTCCTAAGATCACCCCATGGACCCTCCGCCATTTGACGAGTGTCAAAACTCCAACCGTTGAAAGGTGACTTAGTTATCGGCTTCTGAAATATCAGTAGATTTTTACTAGGGGAGCAAACAGTGGCAGCAAAAATAAGAGCTTGCACAGTGGTAGGGAATACACATTCAATCGCCTTTTCTCACAGTATACCCTTTATTACATACAGGGTACATGATTGGCTCTCATATTTTTCATAGACGGCATAGGTTTAACCGTACAGAAACTGATTTGTCTCGTTGGAAGACGGGAGAGTCTAAAATTCATTGTATTTTAGTATCTCAGTATTTTAAAATTACTAGTTATAGTGTACAGAGACCTTTAAATGCATTCTAATATTACATTTCTTAATAATTGTGGCTTATAGCACCGCGCCCATATTATAGCAGGTAAAGTTGTTGTCTCTCGACAGGGAGACCCAGGTTCTTTTCCTGAAACCGAAATTTGAAGTCATTGTCACATTTGGCTCATCTACATACTGCGGAAGACGACGCACTGTACAACGGTCTTGCAATGTCACCGTCAGCGCGTAACATTCTGTACAGGCAGTTCACGGTAAAGTGAGCACTTTTGAAAGCCCTCTCATCTGAAATAATAATCAATAAATATATTTAATTTTAGCCTTAGGCGTTAATTTCCAAGTGTGGTGAAATATACGCACTGTATTTATTACTTACATGTCAAAATTTATTTGAAAGGGTGGTTAAAGGATTAGAAAAAAGGGTTGCAAGGAAAAAGTAACTAGGGCGTCAAAAGTGCTCACTTTACGGTGAACAGCCTATATCCAAGGCTCCCGCCAGCTTTCGAGGAGTCAGCTCATCACAGTACCTTTTTTTTTGTACAGGATTTTTGATAAAAGAATTTGTCACACTAGCACGTTATCTATGCATGAAAATCATATAGAGTTATACTCACCCCTTGTGGGTCCGACATGCTCAACTCGCCTCGTCGTTGAATGGAGTAACGCATTCGTGGTGTCCTAAGGAATAGCCATTCGGCCATCATACACCAATGTCCAGAATTCTTCAACATTGAAAGCTCGTTGTTCGAGCACGTCCGATATATTTTCTGTGGATGACAAACACGACAATCTAGAATTCGATGGCCGAAGTAGTTGGGGGCCGCGGTGGTTTAGTGGTTAGACTACTCACCTCCCACCTGAGGCGAAGCGGGTTCGATTCCCGACGGGGACGCTCCCGACGATGCCGCTGGTCGGCGGGTTTTCTCGGGGATCTCCCGTTTCACCCGCCCTTGCATTCCGGTGCTGCTATATAACTCACCTTGTTCCCCCTTCATCGGCTCTCAAGACCTCGATGTTAACAGCCGCCCATATCTCCCCACCTCCCACCCCCCACTCAGAATTCGTTAGGTTTTTATCCTTTAGTATGTCTCTTGGCAATATCACTACATACAGGCTGGCATTCTACTTCTGACACTCGTCATGAAGAAAAATTTCCACGAAAGGGCGTTCTGCAATAATTCCAGTGCCATTGACTTTAATGGAACTAGAGATGGTGGCGTGGACACACAACAGTAACTTGCTTTCGCTACTATTAGCACATCAGAATATGTTTTTGCCTGAGCGGGAAGTCTGGTAACACACCCCGCCACATCGGCGGTTATGAATGCGTGAAAACCCGAGTGTTTCACTTGCTCTCAAAAATTCATTATTGCTTTCAACATTCAAACAATTTTAAAGTTATGCAATGAAAAATTAAACATTGGCATACCTTAGTGTGGGAAAAGCGTGGTTAAGGTAGAACACAAGTGGTGTATCACGCTTGTGCGCAGTGAAGGCCTGCAGCATGTTCGGTGTCGACAGTTAGTCTGACTCATCCAGCTGTGCTGTTTTAACAATATCGTCAACAATCATTGGGCCTTTATGCTGCGCACAGTACAGTATGAACCACTACACAGTGGAACCGCGCGTATTTATCGTCCTCACGTCACTAAAAGAGGGTAAAAACAGTATTAATTGGCTAGTTTGGGGCTCGTATACCACAGGTAAATTCAGAAACTAGTCAATGCTCTAGTTCTATGTATGTTGGTTAGTAAGTTTTGGAATATGGACAGGCTTGTACAGGCATGCCAAAATGCTATTTGCGAACATTTCTAAAAATCGCCATGAAATCGTACGTTTCATAGACACCACGGAATTTGAGTCTCAAATTTCACCGAATCATGGGTATTATTCCGTGCGTAATAAAAGGCCACCAGGGGCCGAGAGCGAATGAAACACCTTGTATTGTTGCCCAGAGAGAATCACGCATTGTCAGAAAACACAGAACTGTGTATTCCGTACCGCTGCTCTTATTGTTCCATACAAACTGTAATACCGAGAAATGAACTGTTGGAACAGATACTGACTGATGAATTATAGGTTGTCCCGGCCACAATAATTTTGACGATGCAGGTTTCTTACACCGAACATCCTGTGGACGTGATTTGTTATCTTGTAGCTATTTCTGTCAGACGTCCAAGTGCCATCCTCTGTTCCTACACAGACTTCACTACAGAAATACTGCCCCACAGAATTGGATGTTTTCCGAAACGATGCATTTATGTCTATTATACCAAACATGCTACTTTTAAATATCCTGCATAATTTTCTATACGACTTTCTAACGCGGCAGCACTATACACTTTTGCATAAGCTGTGAACTACTAACTTATGAAATAAGAGGTAGCGGGTTGTTTAGGACATTAAACATTAGGCACTGATTGGACTTGAGACAGCATCCCAGGACCACTGACAACAAAGTATAATAGTGTGCTCAGCACTGCTTAAGAAATAATCTCATGGTAATGAAATGCGTAAATACTTAAGTTCATGGTGTTATGGTGTTATAGCTATAGGTCATGTTGTTAATTGCAAAAAAAAAAAAAATTCTACTACCAAGTCAATATATAAATGTGACGTGTTATTAAATATTCTTATAATTTTCCAACTAATTAATTAAATTCACTTTACCAGGAATGTAATGTTAAAGATTTAATTGAGAATATTGTCATACATTATTTTTACAAGAATGTAACTAAAAATGCAAGGATACTAGCGTGTTTGCAATTATTTTGAAAATGCTACCTACAGGGTATGGGTAAGTTTTAAAAACACGATACGCGTCTTTCAATATAAACTGAAGCTGTACGGTAAATAAAATTGTGATATGGGACAATTTTGTGGAGACCAAATTTAACTTCAACGCGGGCTATATTTGTATTTACGACAACAGTTTTGAAATTCGTGGTTTCTAATTAAATGTATTGCCATCACAAACAGTTAATTGTTGAAAACTTTCAGCTGATACAAGCCAAGTGTGCGTAACTGTCACTGGAGGGAAAAAAAAAATACGGCGAAACAATACTCATACGCCGAATCCAAGTAAATTCACTCATTATTAAGACAATTCCTCCGATGCATTTAAAAACATATCAAGTCGTAACAGGCAGAAGTCGTGCAATTCATTCATAGTTAAATGAAAAAATGGGAAAAGTTAAACAAAGGGAGATAGAAATAAAGAACACTTAACCGTCTCAGCAGGCACAATGCTTATGCAAATAACACACGTCTAAGAGGGTTTGAAAAATACAGGTAGTGTTGGTATTATCTAAAAGCATTAGCAGAAGCAGGCACAATTATTTGAAAATTGACTGAATAAGTGGATTAAAACACCGAGAATATGCCGAAAAGACAAAAATATGAGAATAGTAAATAAAATATATGAGTAACCCTGAATTCACATTTGGTTACACAGAAACATAAAATATAAATGCGTAACCATAAAATGGAAATGCATGCTATTACTCACTGCAGAAAACCCTAGAAGCGTAAGAGATATCCAGAGACCTGAAATTAAAGATACACAGAGCTGTTGTAATATCGGCATTAACATTTTTGTGCGGAATTTGGACACTATGAATGCATACAGTAAATAGTATAACGACAGTTTTGGGGAAATGATGTATAGACGAACCTTAGTATGTCCAGTACTGTGGAAACAAGCACTTTAAAGAAAAGTACGAAATAAACGGCAAAAGTCAAATAACACAATAGTAAATATTATCTTGACAAATTTAATATGTATGGATGGCTTCAGCTGACGACAGAATACAAGTTAAAATATAACTGATTGTGTTCTATCAATGGTACCTGTAATAGGGGGAAAGTTATTAATTGAAAAATTACTTAGGAAATGCGCCATTGCAAAGCTATGTCACCAAGGAAAATACAGATAACATTAAAAATAGATACCAAATACAAACCGAGACTACCTGTTATCGACAAATACATGGACCATACAATTAATTCCACGTAATTGAAGTATCTGTTGAGAAAACAAGAAGTCTTGGCTTGTTCTGGCGTATGTATTCTTAATGGCATAATGTGTTTCCTTGGCGATCGTATGTAATAGTTTTTTTAATTAATCAAGAGCTGTACGTAATGAAATACTCGAGAGAAACGTTCAGAATAAGAGTAGTAAATGCAGACCCTATGGAGAAGTCGGTGACAGTCTATCTTGAAGTGCCGAGTGTGCGTGATTAGAATAACTGTAACGTGTATAAATGTTCACAACTTTGTAAGAAAAATTGTATATTTAGTTTATTTTGTAGAGCCCAAGCAACTAAACGTTTCGAGTTAGTCAGTCTTCACAAACTGGAAGTTTTGTAACGAAACAATACACAAACTCAGAGCCAGTTCGTTTTCGGTTAGATGGGAAAACAGTGGAACTGCAGAATGTAAAAAGAGGCATATAATACAAATGGTTGAAGTTTGAATGTATCTTCATGCTAAGTAGTCCCTTCAACACTGAGAAATAAACATAGTTTAATTTACCAAATTTAGGAACAAATTGCTAATCTAAAAATGTTCATTTAGGGACAGTGATGGGATGTTCATAATACCAAATTATTTTTAACGTAGATACTATTACCAACCGAAATATGCGAATTTTAGCTAGAGCTGTACAGAGAGATCCTACTGCAGAGCAGTCTGCATCCAGCACAAAACAGATTACCTCCCACAGAAAAACTGTAGCATTATTTGTACTTTTCCTCGTAACAGCTAGAAGTATAGTTAATAAACTTACAGAATGTTCCAATTCAAGAACATAAATGCGATTGTTATCACTTCAAAATTCCGTTCACGGAACTGTTCTGATGCCACACTTTTATGCATATATTTTTCTTCGAATACTAAAATTAAGCTTGCATACCTCATTTTTCGTATGAAACATACATTGTGAAAACGCTTTCTTTGCTGCATTTCATGACTTGTTACTGCAAAGAAAAATTTCAGATATGAACTACTGCAAAGTAGGCTAGCCACAAACATAAACTTTGTTTGATCTATGTATAGTAATGACTATGATAACCTTGCATTGTCATTACGATAGTTCAGTTTATAGTAATCTCAGTTATACTGTTTACAATAATTTTGGTATGAAAAACTACCCAACGTGTGATTAGTAAATAAGAGAAAAGAAAATCATCTTCAAAATTATATTCACTAAATAATAGGACGTCTCCGAGATACGAACCCGTACTTCCGTGGTACTAACCCAACACCCTTCACCAAACGTAGCTAAAAGATTTGGAAAATCACTGCACTTCAGAGTGACATGTCTTTAGTAGGCCTGTACATTTACCCAGCTGCAGCTTCGTAACTGCAGAATATGTTGGTTTATGTATGTTTGATTCTTAACAACAGTTACGTAATGAAAGCCACTACGTCCGGCAGAAAATCTTCAATATCGTTAAACTGTTACCTGTGGAACGAAGTAATTTTCCTTTACTGTGAAAAAAAAGCAGCTCAAAGAATGTTTTTTATTTCCTAAAGGAAGGCAATATTGACATAGAACAAAAACGTGTCTACAAAAAAACATTTATCAGCGAACCTATGTTTCTCTAAATTTTTCTTTGCATGAAAGCTATATTGTGTTACTGTAAATAAAACAGCATCAAAAAATGGGTTTCTTTGCAGCATACAAAACTTGCTAAGGCTGGTTTTAGAGAATTTATTAGTGTTTCCATGAATTAAGTGGAACCCACATGGGATATTCCAAAAGTTTATGCACATTCGTAATGTATTGCAACATCTCGGTGGTTAGGGAAGATTTTCACAGACGAGTAGTTATTTAGTCGAAGGCATTTTCCTAAATTTCTCTTAAACGGTGTTTGGTACCGCAAAAAAATTTATGCTTTTGGAGAATACCAGAACTTGCTTTATAATAGTAGGTCAGTTACTCTGTTTGCATTGTATATAAACAGTTATCATGCTAAATTATAATATTAATATTTATTGCTACCAAAGATAATTGGGACAATAATAATGAATGCAAACTTTATTTAAATGAAATCTGTAATTACACAGTAATGGTGTTAACAGTGTGGCTGTTAAAATCATGCACTGTATAAAGATCTATTCCATTGTAATAGAGACTACAAACGACTATAGTCTGTATAATGAAAAGCTTAAGTATACATATTTTACACGTTTTATTGTAATTAGCAGTTATCTACATTGCTGTGTAACATTTCATGCTAAAGTCGCAGAAATAAATATGTATAAAATAATCAAGCCTGTCCTTAAAACGCATACGGCAGCTTTGTACCGACACTATTGAGATGTATTCGAGTTCCAAGCATAAGTATATGGGCAATCTCAGAATTCGAAGGTACCTTCAAAACTATCACTTGCTTGTTTCGAAAATTGTCTATCTGTTAGAACAAATTTTTTGACAGTGACATTTATTCAAATGTTGGTTTCAAACTTGTAGGTGGATGAGGAAAGAATCCACAACAATAATTCCTGACGACTATATCTCTGAACAACCAACTAAAAACCATTCATGCGTTATCACTTAAGGCATTAACGATTTAGCGCAGATTTACATTTAGCACGAAACTTTTTCTTTCGCTGATTAAAAATTAGCACAGGTTTGTAACGGAAACTATTACATTTGATAATTTATAATGGCTTATCTTGATGGAGAACGATTCGGATCCATAATTATTGAGCAGCAATTCACAGACGGGGAACAGCAAATTCACGTTTATAGACTAGAACGTCTATTTCCTGGGCTGGGGATTGGAAACTACGTGGAATAACCACTGCCCACCCACTCCGCCAAAGCGAATTCAATCAACATCGACTTCACGACCTTCGGATTGCAGACGAACATTGCGGGAAGCAATTTTTTTTTTCGATAGCAGTACAGCGCCAATACTGTTATCCCTCATGTACTGACTCAGTTGCTCTTTTTCTCTCTCTTTCCCTCCCCAATCCCCTTCTCGCTCTGCCTCTCACCGATTGTCATTTCCACAGTATATGTACTGCCAGCCTGTTTTTCTTTCATCTGTCTCCGGCACTGTGGTGTGCATCAAAGTAAAGGCCTGGGGCAGGCGTAGGGCAAATCTACATTTAAATGAGATGCATTATTTACCCAGGAATCAAAACAGATATGAGAACCCAAGCACAAAGCGCGGGACTTTTTTTTATAACTGTCTTCTTCGTTGCCTCGTTTTCATGAATCGTCCAATACATACCAGCACTGACTCTTTACGGCACTGATGGGCGGACTACCAACAATCGGTGTGTCTGAATTTGTACATTAAGAGCTGTGTGAATTTCACGCAATGGGCAGATGAAAATGGACAAACTTTAATAAAAGAAGGCGGTCTGCATTGGAGTGAGGTAGTTTGCAGTGAAGTTCATTGCATTTGAAGGTATGCGAATGCCCTTTGTAATTTTTAAGGAACGCCGTTCACTCCTACGTCACGTGGTGAGAAGTGTGAAGCGAAAGTTAAACTTTGATTTACACGTGGCACTGATATGCTCGTGCAGGCATTGAATTAGTTCATGAAGAACCTGTGCATAGAAAAATTGAGTCCTGCCGAAGAATGGTGTCGAATGTTAGTCCATTATAACATCATCACATGACAGAAACAATTTAGAAATAGACTGCCATTGGGGAAGCTTAGCAAGAAGTCTTATTAGTAATATGGAAGTTAGCGTTCGGGCACACCGGATGTTCGTGATGATAGAGGATTGGGGTCACGAACCCAGGGCGACACAAAGAAGTAGATGATCTAAATTAGCCTTTTCTTCTTTCAAAACTTGCTGTACTTTACTCAAAATCTTCCTAAATAGCATTATTGTACAATAGATCTAACTATTTGGTCCGCAAATGCACAACATAAATTCAAGGCTCACACACTATAGGATGTTGGTCATGCGACATCTCAACTTTTGTAGATAAATAATGTGGCCAAAGTCACGCCAAGTGACCGTTTTTCAGCTGACGCGAGAGGTAACATATGTGTATCACTCTCTCTTCCATAGACTTTTTAGAGTCCAGTTTGGTAAATTATTTAATGTTCGATTCTTCTATCACAGTTCATGAGGTAGTATCGGTCGTGCTCCTAATTGAACATGTATTTTCCCATAAAAGTCAAAACATCTTCTCAAATTTGAAGAAACTTTCTGTGCCAGCGAAGTATTAGAGTAAATATGCATTACCTCATCAAATATGGCGTAAGCTACCCATGGTAAAGGGAGCACTCTCGAAAGCCCTGTGATTTGTAATAATAGCAAATAAACATTTTTATTTTAGCCTTAGACGTTAACTTCATAGTGTGGCGGACTATACACACTGTGTTTATCACTTGCATGGCAATATTTATTGAAAAAGGTAAAGTAAAAAGCACCTAGGTCCTCAAAAGTGCTAACTTTACTGTGAACAGCTTGTACTGGAATCCCGTCGCTTCAAATTAACATATAGGCATCTGTATTTATACTCCGTCACGTAGTTTGCTTTCATGCAATTGTTCGGAGACACAAAAGTAACGACTGTGCGAATAATATAGATCGCATATCTCATAAGTGCGAGAAAATAGGCAAACACTTTTCACGAAACGATAAGGTACTTGTTGAGACATTTGAAACTTGTAAGATTGCGGGTCCTTCGCCTGCCAAAATTCACAGTGTATAGTCTTAATCAGCATTTATAGTAATGGTTCAAGATGTTAAACTTTATTCGTGTAAACGTCGGTTAGACCCCAGAATGATGGCAGGTTTTGGGATGGTTAATGAAAACGGTTTCGTAGATGGAAGCCAAAATCGCTTTCTGTCGCAATCCGAAGGACCATGTCACCCAAAAAGAGAGCACTTCCTCAAAGGATATTTGTCCATTTTTGGCCCACAAGAAGAAAAATGTCTTAAGTCAGCTCCCAATTGAATTACGAGAACAGGGACCCACAAATTTAATTTGGTTTCAGCGAACATCTACAAAGTAATTTTGGATTTATTCGCAGACAGAGAGAGCACATACTCTGCTCAGAATGTAGAAGTAAAGAAAAGGCTCACTAAAGGACGTCCCCATGGGTCGATACTTCGCCTGATCTTATGGAATGTTTTTTTTGACGAATTTTTGGAGTTGGGTCTTCCGCCGGGGATTGTGGCCTTCGGCTATGCAGATGATGGCCCCATACTCATATCAGAAAACGCAAGGTGGAAGCTTGAAGAGAAAACAGAAATTATAATGGAGAAGATTTGGACATGGTCCAAACAAGGGAAGTTGGAATTCTCTACGTCAAAGACAAAGCCCATCCTTCTTAAAGGGAAACTGCAGAGGCCGGGAACTGTACTCTTTGGTGGGGAATCGGTGGAGAGTGTGCACGAGATTAAATATCTGGGAGTCATTATGGATGAAAAGATGAGCTTCCTGAAGCACATGCAGTATGTGGCCAGAAATGCTGTGGTGGTCTTTCAGAGATTAAGGAGTATTGGTAACACAATCTGGCGGCTAAATTTTAGAGTTATACATAAGGTAGTGTTCGAGGCCATTATTATCATTTGGGGCCATTATATGGCATAATAGAGTTGAGCTTGTGTGGCATAATAAAAGGAAGTTCATTAGTGCTCAAAGGGCAGCACTGCTGACCATCACTTAGGCATATAGGACAGTGCCGAATGAGTCACTCCTGTCTTGGCTGGAGTGTTGCCAGTGGATAAACTGGATATATACAGGAGCATTGTGATGGAGAGCTCACGAAGTGGCAGACTATCGAAGACAGAAAAACAAGAGGTAATTGACGAAGTTCTTCAGAAGAGGCAAGAGGAATGGGAGACATCTAGGAAAGAGACAGTCACATACGAGCTGTTATCGAATGTGGAAAACAGATCGGAAACGGAATGGATTGCTCTCAAACATTACAGTGTACAATTATACACAGACCGTGGAAACTTCAAGGCTCCAAGGCCAAATTTCATAGTCTGTAGTTGGTGGAGTCACCGTTGTGTGATGTGTGTAGATTGGATGATACAATACAGTACGTCATTACGGAGTGATTGAAAACGGAAGATATAAGGGAATGGCTGCTAGAGATTACAGAACGAAATGGCATTCACTTGGATTTTGCGTGTGTGTGTATGTTGTGTGTATATATATATATATATATATATCGTCTTTTCGCAAGATATGGATTGAGTTCGCCACCAAAATTGTAAAAAAAAAGAAAAAAACTGGAAGAACACGTCAAGTGTGGCGAGAAGAGCTATTCGAGGACCCATGAGGGGTGCATTCGGGTAAAGGCTTCAATAAAAGAAGTCAGAATATCCTTGATTGGCGAGGACAGGCTTTACCCAGAAAACTGGTAGAATACCGAGTATGGCACTAACAACAGCGAATGGCCCGAAGAACAGAAGAGGAGAATGTGCCTTGCCCTGTCTTACTCATACGAGTACAATTACACTGCGGAAGGGTGGGGGGTGTGCCAGCCTTCGGGTTGTTTAACCTGTCGGCACTCGCTAAGGCTAACTGTTATGCAACCCGGAAACAGTATATTACAAGAATCAGACATTGTCCACGCATGGGTACAGGCAGGCATGGATATGCTTTTTTTTTGCTCATTTTGAATGAATGTCGATAAGTTACTACAGAGACGTAGAGAGTCGTTAAGCAATGAGACCAGGGTCGTTAAGTGAATTACAATTGCTGCATCATCACATTACGAATTGTGACTGACAAAAGTCCATTTAATTATTATATTCGTAGTTAAAGCACACGCTCAGAATGTAGTTATAGGCATCTAACTGCAATAGCTGCAATCACGTTATCGACGGAGATAATATTGACATTTATTAAGTTAGGTTTCACAGTAAACAAAAGTTTAGCGCACTGTGTTATTATGTACAGTGTTACAACATTATGGCGTTAACGAGAAGCACTTCTAGGAGAAAATTGTATTCAATTTATGTCTGGTTTGTTATTGTTAACAGGTTTAGTGCTGTTATGTGTTAGGCATACCGAGTGGATCGTTCGTTGCCCGCTGCTAACGCCATGTCAACATTCTGGTGAACAAGTGGTTATGATGTGCACCAAGGCAGCGCCCCATTAGACCTGAGGGCCTATTACGAAGCGCAGTATCTATCAATGTGGAGTCGAGCTGACTTGTGTACGAGAAGTGACGCAGTACTCACGATGACGCGGAGTAATGTGGAGCTCAGGGAGATTGCTTTAACGTAGGCAAAATGTTATGTACAGCAGCGGCAGCACGTCGGTGATATACAGAAACATTCCCAGTTTCCGTGTTAGTTTACGCATTACCGTTAACCTTTTTGGCAGCACAGTATTTCATGATTTCAGGTTAAATGTTACGTATTTATTACCTCCCATATTATTAGCGAGGGCAATATGTTGTAGATGAATCACGTATTCAGTGTCAAACGACATTCCTTCACCTCTGTGGTAACTTATATACAGATATTCCAAATATGTAACAAGGCATACCCATGCCTGCTTGTACCTACGTGTGGATAACGCCAGATTCTTATTCTACACTGTATGCCAGTTTGCTAACTCCCCCCCCCCCCCCCGACCCAAAAACAGGCATTATTACGCACACCTTTAAACATATAAATGCTGATATCGCGGAAACGGTTAGCCTTAACGAGTGGCGACAAGACGGCCTTTTTTGTTGCTTTTCACATTCTCGTGAACGTAACGTGTATAAACGTGCAGTACATCTCAGTGTTTCGAAAGTAACGTTCCAAAACAGGGTTCATCACCTTAAGTACGTATCGAAGGAGGGAATTCTATTGCCACCACAGTCATGACAGGTTGAAGGTCTCCCTTTCTTGTATCACTGTTCGAAATTGAATTGCTTGGTCTCAAATGGTTTCGGAAATATGTGACAAAATTTAATTTTAAATTCGATTTTCAGTGGCATGTAGCGGCCTACAGTTCTCACTTTTTCATAAAAATGCCCAAATACATTTCTGCCTTGTTTATCGTAAGGAATCACACCCCGTAATTAACGCAATCCATCCCAACTCATCCTGTATAATACTCGTGTATAAGCTTAGAAGCAGTATACGATTATTATTATGCCCCTCTATGGACGTTCGCTTAAGTCTGCCTTACAAAATGATACGACAAATTAATTTATTCCCACTATAGCAATAATAGGAGGTAACAAAGTGTGTAGATAATGCTGAAAGTCTCATCGACATGTACGTAACTAGAGACTAAGAGATATGCTCAGAGATGAAGGAACAGGGAAGAAATCGTCCATGACTTATAACAGGGAACCAGCCCAGTATTCACGTGGAGTGATGTCGGGAGATCATGGAAATCTGAAATCAGGTTGATCGCTTTACCACCACGCCAAATCGCTCACTACGAGGTAAAAAGAAAGTGGGACCAGCCCAACCCGTCCCTATAGAACCCACCAGACATTAATTGTAAAAGGCGCATAAAGTAGCACGCGTGGTGAATAAAACTACTCGGTTTCGTAATTTTCTTGTAACAATTTTAACATGAAAACACGGTAACTAAGCAGTTACGATGCCTGGGAGACTTGTCGACAGGCAGTACACACACGCCCGGGCATTCGTATGTGTGAAATGTGACAGATGTTGCTATTGGTCAGTGGGTTTTCTTCTGTATGCACTCCCGTTTCTACCCATTCTCACAATCCGTTACCACTCCATTTTAGGGCCTCTCAGTTCGTGTCATGCTTGAGTGACGATAGTTACTAGTCGTTCCACTTTAAGACCCTGTCACACGGCAAGGGTTGTTACCATAATAGAATGTATTGAATTTTTCCGAAGTTATTTTAACAAAATTAAATTACGGAAAACGAACACCAGTACAAGACACTTGCTAGACTGATTGCAAAACTTTTTTTATTAGCGAGCCTTACAACACTTGCGTGAAACTGCAACAGTTTTAAGCATTTACAGTCTTTGCAAAACACAAATAAATGTCCATAACTTATCTAAGCATTATACATTTAACGAAGGACCGTCGAATGTAATATAAAGAAGATCAAGGTAAAAAGATTTTCATCGATGGTTTTACATATTCCACCCCAGAAAGTGATAGTGAAATCGGTTTCGTATATTTGCCATTATAAGTAAATAGAGTGACAAGTACTGCTAGGTGTACAAATATTCGCGGACACCTCAAAAAGGAAAAGACAATCAAACTAGGCCTAAGAAAACAAAATAATCTATTTTTCTTCTGTTTCTCGATTCTTAAAAAACCCACAAAGCAACACAGATATAGCTGATTCTAATCTGCACTTGCTACAAACATCTCAGTTTGTCCGCTTGAAGAAAATAAATAATTTCAAAATAATATGTTGAGCCGAACACTTATTTCATTGTCCCAACATAATCTACATATATTTAATAAAAACCACTACTTTACAAGAACATTCTATTAATAAGTATCGTTACCGTGAACACAAATATGAAGAGAAAGTCAAATCAATAATTTATTTAACGTGAATAAGTATTTATTTAGTTGGAACATCGACATGTTTATTACAGAACATTTGGTGGAAACAAAATCGTGTTGGTCCAATACCGGCATTTATTCGATTGGCTTAAGAGAAATTGGGTCATTTATTTGCCTTCGTTCTAAAATGCCGTCCGAAAGTTTGCTTGGAAAATGTGTAACAATTAGACCAGGTAATAGTATTAGTTTCTGCATTTATTAAAATGAGAGATCTGGGCGGCTCTTAACAGCGAGACGTTGAGAATCGATTGCTGCTTAGCAATGACATAAGCAATCCCAAGCAAACAAGTTCAATAGGAAGCAGAAGAGTTAATCTGTAAAACGTGGGATATATTTATTAACTACATGTTCTGTGTTAGAAACTTATGTATTTCTAAACATTTCTACTTCATCAGTAGTCCCTTAGCCGAGGTTTCTTAAGGCATACTGCTATGGCAAGAAAGTTACAGTTTTGAAACACTGTAGTGCTTTCAGTTTATTTTGTGATTGCTGGAACGTTACGTAGTTACAACCAAATTCTCCAAGTTCGAGACAACCAAATAGTAACAATAAAATAATGCTGTTTCAGCAACGCAATATTTAGTTGACCTATTCAAGAAATTTAATTAGGTGCGACATAAGATCTCTATTCAAGAAAACCTTTTCTAAGTGTTATTTTATGATATATCTCCTACTGTAATTTAATTATATCTTCATAGAGATAACCCCTCAGTCTTTAATAGATGAACCCCCCCCCCACCCCCCTGATAGCACACTTAATGGCGGCGACAGCTTCATATCTCGCAGTAATGACCCGACAACGAAGTTTGTTCTACTTGGGCGGCTGTTTTCCATCTCTATGTTGAATTGTCTTGCCCTGTTTCATACGAGCCAGATTACTTGTATGATCAGAATACAAATTATTCTGAGTCTTCGGCCGCGTGTGGCAGGAATACCAACTGCTGCGACGATGGCGAAGTTGTTCTAGACTGCGCTAGACATAGAAGCTTACGCGCTGCACAGTGGAATGTCCCCGAGAGTTATACAAATTATGCAGAAACTTTGTTGGGAAGTTTCCAAGTTTGTTTCACTTTACCGTGACTCCAAGGAAGTGCAGCCGATATACCACGCGGAAAATTAATTTATAAAACTTAAACATTTTACCTTGCAGCACAATATAGCAAAATTAATTTATCCGCTGTCATAAATTCAAGAAAAAAATTAACTGTATTAGTTTACTATAAAACTGTGCATCACGTGCTGAAGTTACAAAAATGAATTACTGGCTGAAATTTTTGAAGTAGATGTTTAATTTCACCAACGAAATAATTAGTAACACTAAATATTTTCAGATTCACAACGTCCTTCATTTGAAAATAGATTGGCAGTTTTTCTGGCTAACAACCACATAACTACAAGGGAAATTCACTGAGCCTAATTTTGAAAAAAAAAAAATCGAACATTAAGTGGGAAAACAAACACATTAAATATAATGGATTAATACATTGTCAACATACACGTTTCTCAGAAACCGCAATTATCTGTTTCCAGTTACACGATGACTGTTTAATATGTACACCTCAAAATGCAAGAAACTGAAACACTTATGAGCATATTTAACATAAAATAACACTAACATTTCAACTTTTCTTACAGGAAAATAATCCTTTTAAAAATGTCCAGTAAATACGCACGTTTTATGTTAGTTTCTATAAAGAAAAGAACAAGTTATGGTTTTTAAATTGCATATATGCGCACAGGCAAATTATAATTTTTCATGGAAATTTCCGAATTTACTACCTTTCAGATAATTTCATTTCGGCTACTATAATTAACGAGTGAGACTTTGCTCAAACCAAATGTGTTTACAAAACCAGTGGTGGTGCGTGAGGCGATGGTCACGTGCGCTAGCAAAGACCGAATTTCAATACTTTTGCGGAATACGTTATTCAATCAAAATTTCACATATGAAGTATTATTTACTCGAAATTTATGCGACTTTCCTTTAACAATACAATATCACTTGGTTAGAGCTCAGTTTTGTTTCCAGAGATAATTACTTGCAGGTTTTTAACGCCACACAATGGCACCGCCTCGGTGCTCTGCCCTGGTTGAGCCCGGCTACCGCTCCTCCAGCCAGTCCCTCGCGCTGAACAGAACACAAAAATAACATGGGAATCTCGCCTTTATATGCGCCTCATCTGTGCTCCCTCAGCTTCTGCACTGGACTGGAAAATCGACAGCACAGCTTGCTCTTCTTGCACCGCCGAAAAATTTTCAAACTAAACTCGTCGTTACTCGAAAACTATCCACTCAAATAATTTCAACATTTTACTGGCGAATCACTGATATTTTCTTACCATGAAGCAATCATAATATTTTATTTATTGAATATATTTTCCACTAAAAAATTAGTAAACAATTACCTTTTTTGATCATATTTCTGGACATGCACAGGAAGGGATGTAGCAAGTGAGACTTTTTTTTGTTTAAGGTATAGATGGATGATATGCGTATAAAATTAAAAATTCACATCTATTTTTACTTAAATGTCCCTCTTAAACCATAACTTTTCGTAGTTTCCTCGTTACAGTGTGTAGAACTTTGAAAATATTTCAACCGTTTATGAAAGTGGCAGCTAGGAACTTTCCCCCCTTTGTTAACTTTATTACACTTCTCAAATATTATATTTAACTCCTCGTTGCACAGCGTGAGTAGCTGTTTGTAGAGCATGTGGAGCTGACTACAGAGTACATGGAGCATATGGAGCGATTGTGAAGCATGAGGAGCGATTTTGGAGCATGTGGAGCGATTGTGGAGCACGGAGCGATTGTGGTGCATGTGGAGCGATTGTGGAGAATGTGGAGAGAATGTGGAGCGATTGTGGGGCATGTGGAACAATTGTGGAGCATGCAGAGCAATTGTGAAGCATGTGGAGCATGTTCGGCGATTGTGGAGCATGTGGAGCGAATTGTGGAGTGGACTGTGGTGTGTGTGGTGTTGATTGTGGTGCGTGCAGTGCTGATTGCGGTTCGTTCATTGCTGATTGGTGAGGATTGCAAAGGATGAGTGGAAAGATTGTCTCCTGCCGACTGACTCCTTTTGCAGGTATCACAGACTGACTCCTGCAGACTGACTCCTGCATGTGATGTTTCAGTGTCCCCATGTGATGGCCAGCTGCAATCACGTGGTAACTCAGTGATTGGCTGGTCGATGTCCGCACAATATGTAATTGGCATAGTGTGATTGGTTTAATGTCAATATGGCACCATAGGGCTTGCATATGGGTATATTATAAGTAGTTGGGGTCAGCTGTGAGGCTTAGTTTGACAGCAGCTGACACGAAATATACATCGTCTCAGCTCGTGAAAGCACTTATAAAATATTATGGTGACGAAGGTTCGCTGGTTCAACAACCAAACTTACAGCAATACTGGAATCGACTTCCTCGACCGTGGCGCTAACACTGACAGCGACTTCTTCGGATAGGTCACTCGTAGCTGTGGCTCCATCGACTTATTCGGAGAGATCACCTACAGCATTGTCGACGTTGACTTCTTCAGGCATGACGCCAACAGCACCTTCGACTTCTTCAGATGGGTTTACTACTGCAGTGTCGTCATCGATTACTTCGTCAAGGCTTCGTTGCTGTTACTTTGACAAGATATTTGCCTACAGCCAAGATACAACGAAGCACGAATGAACTAATTGTGTTAAGGGACCTTCCTGTGCTATGCAGTGATGTGTCAACTGCAAACGCCTTTTCAAATGAGGTGATAAGCTTAAGAGACACAGCAAGAACTGTAAAGGTAGAGATCGTGCAGCTATGAAACGCCCTGTACTAGCTGCTCGCGAAACCACATTGAATGGACTCGAACTTACAGATTTAGCATTCAAGGGAACTTTAAAAAATTATGTGTTCGGGAATAACTTTGTTGGTACAAAAAACCTATGTACATACCTTGAACATTAAGCGAAGGATAACGAATCATTTGCCAGAAGATGAAGGAGGTCCCATAAAATTCAACGTTTGGCTGGGGTGTACCTACAATGATGACCGCATTCCAGGGGCTGTAGAGGTCGTGAAAGAAAACCTTTGTCGTAAAGCATATATGGCCAAGAATTCTGGTTGCACGCTCGCTAGCATATACTGTCTTGAGCTGTGTATAAGTAGATTAGATTCACTATGCAAAGAAACTATGTGAATGGGGTCGAGGATGTAACGATTCTGTTTTTATGTCTGTAGTCTGAGGTGTGTATGTGTGTGTGTATATATATATATGATTTCAATGGAAATATGTTTTATTTCTTACTGGTGATGTTGTACCTTGCTCTAGCATGCCTACTTACCTGGTATAGAGAATACAATAGCTTCGGTTTTCAGGTCTATCATTACATGATGGTACTGAAAGCAGGCATGATAAAAAATAAATGAAGTTATGTGTCAAATTATAATGATTTTAAATTTAGTACTTCAATAATTACTGTGTTGGCACATCAATGGATGTACACAATTACTTACATGGTAATTATTAAGTCATATTGAAATAAATTGTACAGAATCTATAAATGGATTGTCAAAATTATATATTTTAAGCAGGTTGGATGCGACAGACATGAAAAATGCGGCTGAAATGGTATAAATTTGAGGGGAAGGTCGAGTCGGGCCTGGCCAGACCTGCTCCCGAGTGGTATATGGAGAAGAGGGGTCCTACATAAATTTCTACATGATGTGTTGCTCTAATACACCACAGTTATATTTTTAGTAAAGACAAATGAGGAACTAAACATATTTCGATGGTTAACGAGCAAGACCATATGGCATAATCAAAGATTGCATATGTATTGTAACCCAAGATGGTGGTTAGAGGAGACCGAGTAATCAGCAGGCTACTAAATCGATGTGAAATGGCCGAATATGAATACAATGTAAGATGGTGGGTAGATCACAGACGAACTAATCGTGGGGACGAAATTAAGAAGGAATGACAGAGAATTAAACGAAGGTAACTAAGAAACAAACGAAATCAAAGATGATGAACATGGAATGACAGAGCATGAAATAATGTTTGTTGCATCAGCTCGCCTGGTGGCTAAATTAAGAAATTAGCACTACTTCGGCAATGGAAATAGAATCCAATATGTCAGGTACAGACAGCACCACCTATATTTTAAATAAATGTAAATAGATATCGCTGCCACATGATGGTTCAATCGATACCTTACCTGGAGACAAAATCGAAAATCGAGAAACTAGTGGTACCTAGGTGGATATAAACAAATGAGAAATGAAAAAAAAAAACAATATGTCTGGTGGAATGCATTAGACAGAATGAGCATGTGTGAGGGGAGCGAGGTCTGCCGACTAATTGAACAATGAGAAACAATGGAAGGGGAGGGAAGGGTTATGACAATGTGATTGATTTCAGGAGGGTCAGTCGTCTGCTGGACATGCAGGACATGCTGCTGGGGGATCCTCCAGGAATGTTAATTTTTTCTAATAATTTTTTTATAAAATTTAAAATAATTAGGATTTGTTTTGGTTCAAGGTCATACAATGGTCATAGTGTCAAGGTCGAAGGTCAAGTTTAAATTCACTTGTATACAATATGGTGGTTGGTTAACTTCATAACAGGACAACTGAATGACCAGAATGACACAGTATTATACTGGCTTCGGCTCCGAGCCCTGTTATGAAAAAATATTCCAAATTTTCATTTTTTGTTTTTTTTTTTAATTTATGGTCCAGATTCTTGGGTCTAAAATTTTGAGTCCTGGGTTAAGAGTTTGAGTGTTGAGTCAAGGGTTTTGAATCAAGCGTTTTGAGTCAAGCGTTTTGAGTCAAGGGCCAATAAGTCTTGAGACAAGTGTTTTGAGTCAAGCATTATGAGGCATGAGTCAAGGGTCTTTAGTCATGGGTATTGAATCTTGAGTCAAGTGTCAAGGGTTTATTGGAAATATTATTGGACGTTTATATATATAGTAAATTTTCAAAATTTTAAAATTAATTTTTTGGAATTCTTGGATTCTTCAGAATTGTTTGGGTTCAAGGTCATTCAAAGTCATGGGCATGGGTCAAGGTCAGATTTCAATGTCAAGGTCATATGGATCCAACATGGCGGACAAAATGGCTGATAGAACCAAGATGGCTGATGGTTAGGTCTGACTTTCTGTATCGTTTGACATACCCTATGCCTGTAAAATCAATATGGCCACCACTGATGTGCCTTCTAAAAGAATCTTCCTGAAATTCTTCCGACGAATCGAAAAGTGCCTTTCAGGGAATCTTTTATGCAAGAGGGGGGGGGGGGAGTCGGTGCTTTTTCAGGGAAAATAGGAAATTGAGGGGGGAAAAAAGGGAAATGTTGAGGAAAAAGGAATTTTTATGGGAAATTTTGTCGTATCTGAGCGAAGGAAAACCCATTTCGTGGGAAAAAGGAACTTTTGAGAGAAAAAGGGAAATGTTGAGGGAAAAAAAGGGGGAATTTGAAGATAGCGGCGCCAGACGCTATTACGCCAAACTTCCCTTTTTCATTCTACTATAATGAATTCACATACAGTGAATTCAACAACATATTTTGTTGACAGCCTAATTTCTTTGGCGCAACACAGGGATTTTGTTTATGCAAACGTATATTTGGTTAGATGAATACAATTAATTTAGTTGCTTTTCAAGTTTTGTGTATTCAACAAAATATTTTGTTGGGGAGACATATATATATGTTTGCCTTATACAAACAAATACTTTGTTGGCTGTCCTCGCAGCGAAACCCCAATCTTCAAAGAATTGCGTTTGTTATTTCATCAGACATTATCAATACAAGTTCGTGCACGGACTTAGAACATAAAAACAAGAAGGTGGAAATCAACCAAATGTATTAGTGTCGTCAAACAAATTCTTTGTTCAAAACACATCGCACGTAAGTAAACATATAACTTTGTTGACAAATTGTAACGATATGTTTACTTAAATTATTATTGGTTCAATACACTGAAACAAAAAAATATTTCTTGGGCGCAAACAAAATTGTTTTATATGAATTATTTGACTTTGTATACAAATTTCATTTCTTTGGTGGAACGGAGGCTTGGTTGCACCAACAAAATATCGTTTAGCTGAAACAAACGCCAAGCAAACAAATGTAGTTGGTGTACTGGAAAAATTATTTTCTCGGTGTACAGAAAACATGATGTTTCGTCCCCTGCTATGATCCGGTCGATAAAAGCCGCGAATGGTCATGCGATCGTCACGTTGGTCTCGCGTCAGGATGCGTGACTCAGAGTGCCGTGTAACACGCGACATGTTCAGGTCGACCGACATAATTTTGTGGCACGCTCCCATGACCGTACTTCTACTGCGAGATCGTCTACAGTAATGGCAGCGTTTGGCACGCACCAACGTCGCAACTTCTTCGGTTAGTTCAGCTCGTCCATGGCACCAGTAACGCCTATCCTCCAAACTGTATCCCCCCCCCCCCTCCCTCCGGTACACGTGTGTCATCGCCTATAACGTTTCACCAGCGTATTTACCTGACTTTAAGCAGAAGTTAAGGCTCTCTCGTTCCACTGCTCGCATTCAACTGTCCTTCACAACCAAGGCCTTCGTTCCGCTTACACTGAACCGTAAGCAGGCAACTTTCCGTGGTGCAGTGAGCCACAGCGACACTATGCGGCTAGTACAGGTACTTAATGACCTCCCGCAATGGTGCGTGGCTGCCTACACTCAGTGTACCAGTCCACGGACTTATTTACTGTCTTAGTAGTACTAAGAGGATTTAAAAAAAAAAACTGATCATCTACTTGATACAAGAGACATATTTGAACTCTGAATTTGCTGGTGGACGCCTTTCGGAAATAAGGAATAAGTAAAAAAAAAAAAAGGCCAGTTTTTATTATTATTCATTATTACTCTGTGTTGTATTTTTAGTCTCTTAAATAGTGGCGTACATATAGAGGCATAAGTGATTTGCACAATAAAGACTTCACCACCACCCTAATTTTTTTTCGGACAAAACAGGAAATTAGTGCACTAAATTGAAACAAGATGCTGGCATTGCAAAGACTAGTGAGAATTTTTAGTTATTAAATAAATACATAATATTGTTATCCATCCAGAAGCATCTGGAAAAATAAGGGTGTAATTGAGTATAGATTTAGCCATTTGTAACTTCAACATTTTTAACTTTTTATCTTATGTTTATTGCCAAATCTTAGTTGCTGATAACCCAAAAAAACGTATTTGTGAGATGAGAATACAAAGACAGAAATACCAAATGGATTTGATTTAAAGAGTCTTATTTAAGGATGATATGTCAGGCCTATGAAATTTCGAGTGGAATATTTAATAATTTTATAATCCATAGATCAAATGCGCGACATACAAGCATAAACACATGGCCAACTCGTAACAAAATATTTTTGGCAACAGATCGTCGTGTTCAATTTAAAAAAAATCGTTTTAGATTAATAAGAAAAACAATGATTTAGAATCCTTATTAATGTTTATTTTAAGATACTTGGTTAGTTCCTCAGTCCAACCGCCTGTTATTTACAATGCCGCAACCAGCTTACCAGTACTGCGCTGCAAGATGCGTGCATAAATTTCGAAAGGCAAACTTCACAGCTGTGACCCAAGTAATAATCATTGCAAAAATAGTGTTTTATGAGGTGTGCAACATGGTTTTGTGGGCAAAGTGTTCCCACAGCCAATAATAGAGTTGGTATTACTATAGCCAAAGAAAAGATGTTATAACTCAAAGTTGTTATAAGCTTTTTCGCCATACATATATAACATAGATAATAAATTTACTAGCATCGTTTGTCGAGACACGTTAATCCTTACAAAACTCGGTGATATAACGATGGAAAGTCTTTTAAAGTAACTAAAACATTTTACCGATTAAATAAGGAAGTGTGGTTTAAATGTTATAACATGAATGTGGTGTCAAGGTTTATCCAGCATTTATATCTACAGATAGTATTAGTTAAAGGTTTTAGTGAGCTGGGATCTTTACTTGTAGCCGCTAAACTGTTTATTCTATGGTTAGCGCTTTTTGGGAAATAGTTTTTGCCTTCGGCTAGGCTGGACTCTACACGATCCCTCAGCTTCTGAAGACTTGTATTTAAGTTTCTCCTTCAGTGACTATTTACTTAGGGCCAGTCACATTGGTATCTAGTTCGTGTACAACGAAATGCAAACGGGGCCGCGGTGGCTGGGCGGTTAGACTGCTCGCCGGGTCATCCCCGGATTTTTCGCAAGTGCGAATCGTGCCGTACGATGCCGCTAGATGGTGGGATTTCTCGGGGATCTCCCGTTCCCCTGCTCTTGCATCCCGGCGCTGCTCAACACTTAACTCATTTAATCCTCATCAGCTCTCAAGACGTCGTTGTTAAGGCTGTGTCCGAATTCGCCTGAAGTACATACTTGTGCGTACCTGTCCCCGGAAGTGACGTCGCAAGTGCTGTCCGAACTGCAAGTGAAGTACGCAAGTATACAAGTAAACGAAGTTGTATACAACTCGCATACTTGCGGAATATGTGCCGCCATTTTGAGAAGCAATTTGTAGATTACAATTGATTTCCGACATAGTTATTCGATTTAAAGTTTAATAGGGCAACATTACTACTTCGCAGACATAGAATTTTGAACTGAGTAAATAATTATCGTAAGTTTCGCCTTTAAAAAAAGGTCTAAGGCATAAATTCGTATTAGGTCTGTATTCCTAACCTACAGAAGTCAAGAGAAAAAAAAAAACAATACGAACTGCACTTACACACAATAATGCAAGACAATAAATGTTAATGTAAATAAAATTTAAATATTATTTAATACTTTATTTAATCCCTAAAAAAGTTTCGTTAATTATCTAATTCTTAGTCGGAATACATTAACATTTAAAATGGTTAGCTGGCTAATAACTGTCATCGAAGACAACAAGCCTGCCCGTCCGAATTCATCAAGTTTGGTGCCAAGGGTAAGTGAAGTATGCAAGTACGCAAGTATATACCCGAGTTCGGACACTGCCTAAGAGCCACTCAAATCTCTCAACTCCACTGCTATCTCCATGGCTGCAAGCGGGCGCACGAGATAGCGGCAGCGAGTTTTGTCACCCCTGAGGAAGAACGTCGCCTTCCCTCGAGAGCCGAGAGGAAGAACCCGAGCGCCAATTACTCCCAGAGCGGCTTGCTCGGCCAATCTGCATGGCTGACGGGGTAGTGGGAGGGAGGGGATTGAGGACTAGAGTGTGGGCAGAGGCGGGGAGGGAGAGATGGCTATCTCGCACTAGCATGTAGCCCTCCGCCGGCTTCCTCGGGCAGACCGACCGATTCTGCAGACGAAGAAAGAGAACACCCACCGTTCGAGACCTTGATACGCGCAGATCCCAACCGCTGCGAAATGCATAAACAACCATACGTTTATAATATAAAGATAACAGCCGCGTCAGCGAGCCCTTGGTAAGAACAAACTTTCCGAGTGTGTGTCACACATGAGGATTTCACTTAATCAACCAAATCAAAAATGTTCATCAGCTCAAATTACCGAATTACTTGCACGTAAAACTTAATGAACTGTGATTAAATAACTAATATAAAAGCACGCATAAAAACAGTTTTCAGATACCGAATAACCATGGAATCATGTTCGAGTGGTCTTTTAGATAGCACTATAGAATGACATGCCGAACGAGCGTCACACAGTATCATCAACTTAAGTATTGAGATTGTGTTATAGCGCGCAGGTGCTCAGACAACAGGTAGCAAATACACAGCGCCATATACTATACGCTCGTAAATATTCCCAACTTGTCTTATGCCGTGTTCGAACTGACCATTAGGTAAAAAAGGATTTTAGTACTTAGTAGCGTTCAACTAAAACGCCGTAGATAGAAATCTTTTCTAAGGTGGTTGCGATTCGGTAATTTGGTATTTTAGTAAGTTTAGTTACATACAAATATCCTAATACTTTAATACCAAATACGTCATCATGCCAATTAGAACACGACCTTAAAAAATTTGTTTTCTTTCTTGACATTAAAAGTCCAGGAAAAATGGACAGAGATTTCTATGGACAGAGATTTATACGAGTGTAATAGGAAACCTATGTAATTTTACTTTTTAGGATTTCCTTCTTGAGGTAGCTATTTTATAACGTTCGACATGTCAACATACTTTTAAAAAATGTATTGTATTGTCTCACTACTCTCAAAATTGTATGTGAAATGCAAAATCTTTACACAACAAATTGCAAAAACGACCTAGTGTAAAGTGTGAGAACTAATTCACCTGGGTACGAGAAGAGGATAAATATATGACCATGCTAGAATCACGTGGGCGAGTGCAATCTTTCAATTACTTCGGAACTTTCTTCACTTCAGCTATGAATGAATTTGGGCAAATAGCTACGCTAATATTTTGACAGTTTCTCTGGTCCACAGGCTTAATTTCACTGGCGTTTGGTTTTACTTTAAGCTATTACATCGAGTCATTTGTGATGCTGTTAGAACTTTTATGACAGGCGAGTTGGGGCGGCTCTGTGCTTCAAGTAACTGTTATCATGCGATCTGCACTAGAAATAACGCTCAATTGTAGTCGTGGAAATTGCTTACATTCCGTAAACTTTTACTACTGGCGAGTAAATACTGTGCCACTTGAATAATTTAAATTTTACCGATTATATTAACGAATGTTATTCTTATCACTTAAACGGAATTGCACAGTTCATCTACGTTGGTGCCCAAGATATTCCATTGATTCGGCAGTCAATGAATTGCTAACGGTATATTCACTCACTTATACTTAAGTGGTGGAGGTGAAGTCTTCCTAATCAGTAATCTTAGAATTTATGAAAATGGCCTTAAAGTCTCCCTCTGTTCGTGATTACTGCCTCTGAAATAAGAAAGGAAAGAAGAAGGCGTAGCATTTAATACTTGTACCTATACATAATATTAACATAATTTTCCAACACATCGCCAAGCTTGTGAAACCTATGTACAGCTTAATTGTGCAAACACGAGAAACTTTCGTTGCCAGAACTGATTTTAACTCAGTTTCCACTTCTCTAATGATTATCATAATATTTAAATTAAAAGCTCTTATAAAAATTGTAACACTTAACGATTTCTGTAGAATAAAAGCGAGTAAGTGTATGAAGAGATTGGTTGACTCTCAACATCAAGATCTTGAGATCCGATCAGGATGAAGTGAAGTAAGTAAGTATGGGGCAGTCGGAATGCAAGGGCGGGTGAAGCGGGAGGTCCCGGAGAAAACCCGACGACCAGCTGCATCATCCGGCACGATTCCCACGTGCGAAAATCTGAGAGTGGCTCCACCGGGAATCGAGCCCAGTTCGAATTAGTGAGAGGCGAGTAGTTAAACCACTACACGACCGTGGCCTCCCGTGGAGTAAAACGAAATTAATGAAGGGCGTAACTGATCTTATCGTTTGCTATGAATAAACATAACAGATTTGCTTACGCAAAATGAAGCTGTCGATTTTTTAAATTTTAGTTGGTGTAAAATTACAAAAGAGGTTTTGGTTTTTTTCTTTTTTTCGGGTATATGCGACGATGCTAACTATCTGCCTGTGTAGTGCATTTATCAAGAACTTTATCTCTATTTGAAACAGTTAGTTTTGCGAAGCAGGAATCGTATGTAGAAATTTAAAATGGTAAACTTGATTTATGACATTGTATGGACACTTTCCAGTCAATGAAATTCCTTCAACTAAAATTGTTAAACTAATATTTATAAAAGCAATAAACATTTTCTACATTACATAGATTTGTTTGAAATATGTCCGGATATTGAAATTTTCGTCAAACTTGCCAAAATGAAAGACACACTTATGAAATCAGGCAACGATTATTTGTATAGGTATTTAGATGTGCAAAGACAAATACTCTGAAGAACAAGTGTATTATTCTCTTCGTGGTTTCGTCTGATATATTTTTTTTTTTAACTAAGTTAAATACTTCGTAAAAAATTTAGGAATAGAGATTTGAGCGTTTATATTAATTAGGAATGCAATTTATGATAGGAAGTAGTATTTGACTTATTTTGTGTTCTATGATTGTCTGTTTATACCACTTTGTTTCCCAAACGTGCCACTGATGGAGTACTGGAAGCTGTATTCTTTACAAAACATTTCGTTAGAGTTGACAGCTAGTTTGTTTCAGATCTGAGAACCCGTTATGGTGTTACGAACGTACGCTGACGTCATCGCGGGCAACGAGATTGATAGTGCAGCTTCTTGAAAGTGCCTGTGCTTGCGAGTAAGTGTTTCCTGTGACATCCTGTCATTCTGATGTTCATTGCATTTCTAGAAAGGAAGATTGATTTCACTCACATCTACATTAATTTCCGCAGCCTTAAAAAAAAAAAAAAACTGGGAGAAATGAGCTTCTAGAATAATATACTCACTCAGTAATTCTCGTCATAACAAATTTTCCAAAATGTCGTGGGATTGGAAAAATTGTTTCAAATACTAACAGCAAGGGCATTCAGTTAAGATTGACATTATAAATTCAAATTAGCCAATGTATCGTTTTGACTTAATGAAGTACCTACTTAGATATGCTTTTCAATAGTTAAATTTTCCTGAAAGTATAAATGTTTTTTTCTGAATATCAAATGTAAGTTTAAATTAGCCATGTGTAAATGTTGATCCCACAGTATTCTACAGAATTTAATGAATTACGCTCTTATTTTGATAAACTTAATTTTCTCCCAAAATTATAAACCAAACAATGAACAAAAGAGTTGTTTCAAAAAATAAAATTTTAAATGGTATTGGTTTGTCATTAATAAATTTGAATTTAAAGTTACCAAACAATTAAAGAAGAAACCATTAAAAAATAGAATAAAAGCATATTTTCCACATATGATAGACAATCGTATCCTTTACAATTTTCCAAGCTAATAATATATCCTTACATTTTTTAAACATTACGCTAGAAATCAAACACTATTGTAGCATTAATAACTTTTCAATTGGACAAAATATATTAATTGAAATTTTGACATATAATTATTTTGCTTGGAAATTACAGTGACAACCAAATGCAATGTAGTATATTAATATGATTTGTGATAATCAGTCCAATTAAAAAAAAAACCGAGGTCTGTATTGATAGGCAAGCTTAACATGGATTACGTTATAGAGTTAGCTTACATGATATCTTATAAACAGTAATTTCTTAATGTTACGTGTTGCACTGTATAGGCTGTTCATGGTAAGTTAGCTTACATGATATCTTATAAACAGTAATTTCTTAATGTTACGTGTTGCACTGTATAGGCTGTTCATGGTAAGTTAGCTTACATGATATCTTATAAACAGTAATTTCTTAATGTTACGTGTTGCACTGTATAGGCTGTTCATGGTAAGTGAGCACTTCTGAGGCCTTAGTTACTTTTATATTTCAGCCATTTTTTAATCCTATAACAACCTTTTTGAATAAAAATTGCCACGTAAGTAATAAAAAAAAGTGTGTTTACTACAACACTCTCGGAAGTTAACGATGAAGTATAAAATTACACATATTTATTGGATATTATTCCAAGTGAGAGTGATTTCAAAAGTGCTCACTTTACCGTGAATAGCCTATCATAAGTTACCTGAAATTATTTTCCTTTCATTATTTTTAATAGTAAAAAAACTATACCCATTCCGTTTATTAACATCTAATCGCAGAAAATAAATCATCGGGTTATTTCATACCCCAGGTACTGATTGCAGCAGGTAAAAATAACTTCGAAAGGCAGCAACTGGTTACCGGAAAATTCGTGTTGTATGCTTACAATGCATTGTAACTAAATTATTTCATTTATTTTTCTTTAGACTGTCTTCTACGATCCTATTTTCTATTTATATACGCGTGTTAAATGCTTTACTGTATTATGGACCGGAATTCTGTATCTCTCCCATACATTTTAGTGATACATATACTTTTTTTTTTATACGTGTCTTCTTGAGTTTAATAGCCACCCTGTTCCTCTACCCTCCAACCTCGGTTTTAATTGTTTCAACTTTGTCCAGCAGAAACTTTCACGTCTTCGCCCCGTTGGGAGGAAAACTTGACTGCTGAATGTACCGCAGGCGAGCTACCCAGCAGCCACGATGCTATCAAAGTTGGCAGCGCTGGGCGGAGGGGTAGGTTGGCATTACTCCGGGGAAGTTTATCTAGGCGGGACTATTTCCCAGCGCGCGCACGCCCGTAAGGTGGCATCTGCCCAGCGGCCGATACACGAGGGCGCAATCACAGCACTGCAACAAAGGAAAGCAGAGGAGTGAACGCGGGCTGGAGGGGGTGGATGTGTTTTGTAGGGTAGCAGATTCCTACACCGCCGGCCCCCGGGAGGCGTTTAGAGTTTACAGCAAGCGTTCTGTGGAAGTGTCCAGACGAACAGTGTCGGGTTAGGGGGGGAGGGGATAAGGGCGGTAAAGGGGTACGATGATCGCGGGAGGAACTGCGTTGATGGGGGGGGGGGGGACGAAGAAACCTTGAAGGGTACACTTGGGAAGCTCTCGCACACATCACGGCCTGGTGGGAGTGAAATGAGAACGACGACCTATGCGGGCTTAAACGTGTGCCGTGCCAAGGACCACAAGACAAGAATATTCAATTAAACACATACATCAGCATAATATATACTTTATTTGCTTTTTCCGTCTTGCGAGGTTCATAAATTATAATATTCGTAAACACAATGCACTTCCAAATATCCAAAACGCTTTACAACTGCGTTTGCAAAGTAGAAACAATTCGATCATTTAATGAGATCAAGACTAGAATTCATCTTATGTTCATATTCAGGCACTTCATTTAGTTAACATTTAACCAGCATAGACATTAAAATACACAATATACTCTCACTATTTTTTGGATACAATAAGATTAATTAAAAGGTTACAGCTTTAATATAGATTCTTGTGTGCTGAACCTTATCGAAATTTTACCGTGCGTTACCGTCTTAGGACGAATCACACTCACAAAGAGAGTTTGAAACTCTAGGCTATCATTGGCCTTATTACTTAATATCTTTGCGTGGCCAGACACGATTCTTTATAATTTATAGACTAAAGTGTGAATACTAGACCAATGTTTTCAAAAGCAAACCCTAGGCATCAGCAATAATATTACACACTCTTAATCAATCGTAGTTTAGGCCACGCCTCACAATGGGTGACTCTACAACTACCCAACTAATAAAACATACAATATAAAAGGAAGCGCTCCAGCGCATAAAACTCTCATTCAACTTTATGCACAATAGCCTGCGCATCACCAGCGTTAATATACCATTTAATTAATAATCATATAAATGTGTATGAGTATATAGCTTCCCGCTAAACATAAGGATTCAAGCCATTTCGTAAAATTCAGCATTCCAAGGCCCACATTACCATACAGTTAATATTCACGTTGACAGATTATGCATAATTGCAACAACAACAATATTAACGGCCTTCTGAATCAAGAGTTTGTGACTCGTCACTTGGCGTCTTATCGCCTAACAAACGTATTATTCAGCATTCAATTAACAGGGGATTTGAGTTCCAACGACCTTTAGCAATTTTTAGAGATCCTAGACAATAGCTTAGACATTGCTGAACCCACGTGGTATTGATTTATTTCCAACCCTGCGGGGAACTAGGACTACACGGCGGCGTCGAATGTAACAAACAAACAAACTGCGTAGTGGCAGCACTAAGAAAGTATACTGTCGGTATCAAAGTTAAACTGGAACACGCGATCTCCGGCTGGCGAAATTTAATTACTGAACTCTAAACCATGACTTTAATTACTATTACGTCCAAAAAAATGTTTGCTACGCACGACTCCAAATAGTCAAGCTGAGAACTCTAGGTTTGTGGCGCTGGGCGACATCTAGTGCTCTTTCATAGCCAACTCTGACTAAAACTGGAATTTCTCCGGTAATAAATGCTACACAAAGCAAGAGTATAAATTACGTTAAGACAGAGAAATAGCAAAGCATAACACATAACGCACACCAGCCGCAAAATAAAACACGCATCCACGAACTAACTATCAAAATTGCCGAGCATTTCCTCGGACACTTTATTGAATGCCCGCAAAATTGACAACTCGTGTGAGCTCGAAGTAAATACTCATCGACCACGTTTATCACGCTCAAGCCACACAAGGCAAGTTCTGAACCCGGCCGTCAGTTGAACAGGCATCACCATGCCGAAAACCGGAACTCGCCAAAAAAATATATATATAGCTCAGCTGAGGGCTCGAAAATTCACAATCCACCACACTGGCGGATTAACTGCTGCAATTCGCCGTCAACTGCAGCTGACAACCCTGCGCCGTCGTTCCCCAGGTTGATCATCAAGAGTAGACTAGTTGGTGAAGGCACCATGATAGACGGATCCAAAAAACTGGTCAGCTAACTTTCTCCCGCATCGTAGCACAACTCAACTGGTAATGAAGTAAACCTATCTGTCGGAGTGGGGAAGGCATAAGCACGGGAGGGGAAGTACACGGTCTTAAGTAGACAACCTATGGATGAGGAAGGAGGGGTAGGTCCGGAGAAGGGAGCAGAGGGAGAACTCGGGAGGGAGAAGCGCGCATGTGGCCACAGAGTCAATACATGTGTCAGGCGACGAGCAATAGTGTCGCGGGCGATAGGCGCTAGCGTCGCAAACGAACAGCCGCGAGAGAAGTGAACTCCAGCTCGCACAAACAAGCGGCAATACGACAAACATCACGCTATTACAACAGCACAGCTTGTTTATTACGTATGAATGATTTATAGTACTTATTTTCAGTCTTAAAGCGCAATAATTACGATAAGGCTTTTTACAGTAAAGTGAGCATTTTCGAGGTCGTAGTTACTTTTTCCTTTCATCCATTTTTCCCCTTTAACCACATTTTAAAATAAATTGTATTGAGTTGTAAAGGGCTTTTTAACGTCCCCCAGTTTTGCGCTTCAAAGGTTAGCAGGGGACGGCTTACTGACTTACTTATAACCTAATTTAAATGAACACCCATGACTTACAGGGATTCAAACCCAGAGCCTCCCGCACCCCAGATCGGCGGCGCACCAACCGACTGCGCCACGGGAGGTCGGCTTTTAAAATAAATATTTCCATGTAAGTAACAAGCACAGTGTGTATATTCCACCGCTCTTGGAAGTTAACATCTAAGGCTAAAATAAAATATATTTCTTGACTGTTATTCCCAATGAGAAGGGGAATGAATAGTACTTCATGAATATATTATAAATTTCCAGATGCCCACTGTGGTTCTTCCTTTAGTTGTGTCTGTATAACTAAAGACTAGCGCATTTTCAAAGAGTCTGCGATTTTGCACGGTAAATACAGACATCACCGTGGCGATGAGCCTCTAACCTCACTCTACATGTTGTTCCTACTTGTTTTTATGCAACTACCATAAGTAGGTTACGTGCATGTTTAAGAATTTATATTATATTTTGTTGTTTCGCGGGACTTAAATGTTATAGTGAATTCGCCGTACACCAGCAAGTATTGCACAGTGGAACACTGTGCAAGAACACAGCAAAATTCTCTCCAGAAAATATACCTGCAAACATTCTAAGTTAAAAAAAGCAAATAGCGAAGTGTGCTTAAAAGTAGTAAGACCAGTGAATAACTCGGCAACGACCGAAAAAAGTAAATGAATCTTGTCTACCACATAAATGGTTAACAAAATTTAAATTGTTTCTTAATGTAATTACACTAGCATGATTTGTGGCAAAGAAATATCCATTTCCAAGGTGGTGCCTGTATGACTAACGAGAGATTGCTGGTACATTTCAAAAAACTTATAATAAGGTTTACGCTAAAACATAGGAACGGGTTTTTGAATTTTTACTAAAATGCGACAAGTTTTGATATCGTCAAAAAAGCAAATAATGTTTTTTTTTTATTGCTGTATAATTTTGACGTTAAAATACACTCCTGATTATGTTTGCTATATAGGTCTATGTTTAAAATATTTCTGGAATAATAAATCTCATATCATGCTCATTTAATCCATAGAGGCTTAATCTTATTCTAAAATTTTTAGAGGTAATCCAAAATACTACTGGGACACCGGTACCAAAATAACGTAAATCCGTTCCGAAAGACAACATTTTTCAAATGTGCCTATCTTGAAGTTCTTGAGTAGTATATTTATGCAGGAAAATATTTTAAGCAAGTAGAATGACATGAATAAAAATCAACGATTATTATAAGTGCAGAACAGTGGTTACCTTTCAGGTTAAAATTCTCGAACAAAATATTTACATGTTTAAATTCATTCCTAATGCTGTACTAAAATGGTGTTTTCAAACGCCGACATTAAAAACACTAATGGAGACCGTGACAATTGAAGCGAAATCAGGTTAAGACTATAGTAATAAATTTTTCAAATATATGTTTTTCATTAACAACTTAATCCTTTTCACATTTCAACGCTTATATGTAATCCACGGCGAACGGCCGACAACGCGTTCGTGTACTTAAAACTAAGATGGCGAAAAAAAAAACCTTTGCAAATACACCACGCACATGTTAGCCAATAGAATACCATTTCGATTGTTTACAAAGGAGTTGAAAAATTTCACGTTTTGAAAGCGTGATAATCTATACATAGTATAAAACAAAGCTGCCCAGCTGCGTGTGTCTGTGTATTCGGCTAAGGCTTCTAACTACATTATGGTTTTTGATGCGGTTTCCACCATTATTTAGACTTTCACATTAATATTTAATGTAAGGACAGTACAGAATGTCGATGTTTTCTAATAAAGTCGGAAAAAGCTGCTTTTCGGGAGCTTACATGGTTTACGCTGACTAAACTAACCAAATTAATGTATTACAGAATTGTAGATCTCAAAAGGTCTATAAAATGTCCGTGACAGCAGATGTTGATCTTTTAAGGATAACTCGTAGTAACTATTAATTTCTTAAAATGTGATTAAAAATAGGGGCTCACATGCGAAGACTTTTATTAGAAAAATACATTATTAATCATATGTTAATTACCTTAAGCATTGAGTGTATATACTCGCTGTAAACCTAAACAACGCCATTTTTGTAAATCGCACCCGAGCGAGGTCGGGGCGGGTCGCTAGTTTTGAAAATAAAAATGTCAACGAGAATAATACTTTGCCTGGGATTATTATATATGATAATTATCTTAATGGCATCAATAAAGGTGTAATCAGTTTTACAGGAAAACTAATATTGGCACTGAGTTGTTGGGTAGTTTTCTTACATATGTATTAATTGGTATGACAGGGAAGATTAAACATAAGTGCCTGCTTACGTTATTGGTTGATAAAAAAATAACTTTTATAAAAACTGTAATTTACAATCTAACGCTATTATTGACGTATATCCAAAGACTTGAATACACTAACGTATTTCAAGGTCTTAGCCAATACACATTATTCTATTATGCGTACTGTCAGAATTCGCATTGCTTAATGTTTCTAGAATAGAAATATTGAATAGCAAACACGAGATTACGAAGATTAAATAAATAATCTTCGACAAGCTCCCCTCCTAATTTACTGGAAAACTCGTAAGTAAAATTAAATAAGGAACGTAGAATTGTTTTTTTTAAATATCGGTCCTGAAAGTGGTTTATACATTATTGCTAGAGCTCATTCCGGCCTGCACAACTAGTCCCAAACTGCGTTTGGTACGTTGATAACCTAATTGGCTATACTTCTGCAGTAGGTAACATGCGGGATTATAGTGCCACAATATACTAGTATTTTAGAGATATTATCTAGATGTTATTCAAATGCCAAAATCATGTTTTACCTACAATACATGCATGATTTTACAAGCCTAGAGGCAAAGTTGTATTAACACCACTTTGTTACATTGTTGCAGGTATTCTTAAAGAGCAATATCATATTTATTCTTCAAGTAAGTATTTCGCGATCGTAGGAAGAAGAATATTATAAGAAAGATTTCGCAATAAAAATTTAATGGCTAATTGTGGAAGGAAATGAATTATGTAATCAAAACAGAACATTGTAAATATAATTACCTACACAGTTCTCACAAAAAATGTAGTTCCCAAAAAGTAATTGACACAAAAATTTATTTCCACTATTGTGGTTTAGGTATCCATCTCGCGACATAAACTAATCGAATAAATGAATAAAATTCACGTTAAAATTTTGACTATAGTAAAGCATTACTTTCAGAACAATGTGTAATTTCACTTACAAGTACGCGATGACATGACTGTTAAATTACTGTATTTAACTTTTTATGAGATCAGCAAGCGAACTCCGCCATGTAGTGTGCTGTAGTAACACCATTTGGAACTTGAACCTCGTTATCCAGTACAAACTAGTTCTGCTCTAGGGCATCGTGTCGTATCTACACAATTCTCTATTGAATTCCTAACTAACCATATTTGGCATTTAAGGAATCACGTTTTTACTTTAATCAGCTTTGAATTCATTTGCACACAGAATTCGCTCTCACACTTGAGTATTCTCCTGGACGCAGTCCGTACGAGAATGCAGCTGAGTAAGCTTGAGCTTTATACACATGGCAATACACTTATATTACTTCAGTACCAACAAAATAACGGTTGGTTCATATGGCAGGCTACAACACGATGTAACGTAACATTTTCATTTTAATTCTATAAATATTCAATTTGGATACTTTTTTTTTTTTTTTTTTTTTTTGTTACACCCATTTTCCAGGTCATATTTAATAGAGTGATAAAGTCGCCATATTTTAATATGGCACTAATTACAAGACGAGTTTGTACACACTACGTATTTCTCAAATTGTGTACATAAGGAATAGTTTCTGCATTTTTCTGTGTAACACTATAAATAACGCCCACGAACGGAACTTATAACAAATGAATGTGACGTGGTAGCAAGGGACCCTACTTATAACTGAATTCGTTGACAGATTTAGATTTCAGAAGTTTCTGTGAAGCGCGCGACGCTTTTGAACAAAAATTTCATCACGAAACACGTTCACGTTAATAATAAGACTTGATGAAAAACAACTTTCATTCGCAGCATAACATAGTCGCAGTTCTGGCTTCCCATTGGCAAACCGAACATAACCAGTCAAAGAATAGGTTATAGGCGCGGGCAAAATACATGGTGGGGCCCTTTTACCTTCCCGAAATTTTATTGAAATGGAAATTTGATTTCTTGAAATGGAAAATACGAAATAAAAAAAATACACTTCTGCAAGGACTTGAATTATTCTCGCCTTAAATTGCGTTTTGCGTACGAAGCCAAAACGTTTTGTTAAAATGAGATCAAGCGAAGGAAGCAGCGAAATGTCAGCGATCCGCTTTAGGGGGTGACGAGGAAGTGAAAAAGGGACGAAGGCAGGTTGAGGATGGGGTGGAAAGGGGGAGAGCTAGAAGAATCTCGTGCCGGAGGAAGAAACGAGAAAAACAAAACAATGATTCCTCGGAGGTGAGATGGAAGGATAGCGAGGGCCATCTCCCAAAATGCCCCGGTACACAATCTCCGCTCGGCGACTTCAATTCCTCGCTGCGCCTGGGTCGTGGGAAACTACAAAGGGGTTGTTGGTGGGGTGGGGACGGTGGTAGGGGGTGTGTTACATCCCTACCTTTCCTTACCCTCCTCCCCCTTCCCCTAATGTTTCTTCAACGCCTTCCCCGTGTCCCTGCAGGCTCGCAGCGCTTCGTCGTGTCCCCAACTTCGCCAACAACCGAATGAAATAAATTTACTTCTGTAATTCCGACGACCCTTCGTCGTTCCGCCCGCTGAAAACACTATTTTCGAATTAACTTCCTCCTCTCTTCCTCTCCCATCGACGTGGCTTAATCGGATATTCAATCAGTCCGAAGCAGTCTCAGAGGCAGTAAACACACTGTCCGTTGTAAACTGGCATTTTTCAAGTCCTTTGCACTACGTTGTTAACTGATTTTGTCTGTACATTTTCTTTATGGAACCGGCAGACAAAATCCTCTTTTAAGTAGGAGAGAGAGAGAGAGAGAGAGAGAGAGAGAGAGAGAGAGAGAGAGAGAGAGAGGAGAGAGAGAGAGAGAGAGAGAGAGGAGAGAGAGAGAGAGAGAGAGAGAGAGAGAGAGAGAGAGAGAGAGAGAGAGAGAGAGAGAGAGAGAGAGAAGAGAGAGAGAGAGAGAGAGGGAGAGAAGAGAAAGAGAGAGAGAAGAGAGAGAAGAGAAAGAGAAAGAGAAAGAGAAAGAGGAAGAGAGAGAGAGAAAGAGAAAGAGAAAGAGAAGAGAGAAGAGAGAAGAGAAAGAGAAGAGAAAGAGAAAAGAGAAGAGAGAGAGAGAGGAGAGAGAGAGAGAGAGGAAGGAAGAGAAGAGGGAGAGACGAGTAGAGCATGAAAAAATCATTGTGGTGATACATGTTTTGAGCCATAAATGTATTCACATTCTATATTGAACATTCTTGTTTGACATGGCTGGTATATAATTACATATGACAATTGAATTACTGCAAATCATTTGAGTACCTTTATTTTTTTACTATGGCAAATAAATGGAAATTAATTAACTATTTTCTAGGTATAAAATTTGAAAAAATTATACGCCTATATCACAATTTTTACTTTCAAAAACGTCAGATTTTTATATTTTGTGGTGTGTACGTATTCGTGTGCGTGATTTTGTTTGTGATTTTCTACCAAAGTCGAATATTATGTGTTGACTATTCGTAGTTTAATTACTTGTGATATTGATTCTTATATCTTGGTTTCTTATGGTTTAAGTTATAAGTTACGATGATATAGGCAACATAGGTTATGAACTTTCGAAACAAAATATCAAACAACTGTGTTTTCTTTCGTAACAGCTCAATTTCATAATATTTGGTCGCTGAAGATATTGTTCAAGAATTCTAACCGTATGTTCATACATCCACAGTAAAACCTACTGAAGTTTTTAACTCATTTTAAAGCGGTGTTATGTTTAGTTACAATAAAGCATTTTTCTATTATTACTGTCCCATTTAAAATAGACCTCCTTCAGTGATACCGCTTATTATGTTTATATTAAATTAATTTTCACATTTGGAGGTATGGAGTTCAGTAAAATTTTCTTTTATAAATCCTTTTATTGGGTTTACGGAATATTCAAGGTTCAGAATTCCATATTGGTTATATGTGAGCGTATTTACAAGTTCATATTTCTATGGCAGTACAGTACTATCTCATGGAATTGTCCCTGATGGCAAGCTTCCTTTAGCTTAGTTACGAATATGAAGTCAAAGTTAAGTTTACACTAAACTTTATTGGAACTTACATTTTCATGTTATTACAGTCAACTCAAGAAACCAGAATGGATGGAGGACTGATGGGCAGATTACATTCCTTCACATCAGATTCAGAGGCTTCTTGCGACAATCGTTTGTAGCAAGGAAACGTCTAACGTTAATTTTCACAAACCTTCACTTAACGTCTATAGCAAAGGTAACGTATTTTAAGGTTTAAAACAAAAGTACAACAAAGAAAATATTTGTGATTAAAAAAAAATTCGGTCTCATCTATACAGAATGTTGCAATATTGCATATCAATATTTCGGGGGAACATTCCTCACATCTGGAGGATGAAAAAAAAAATTATATGAACATAGGTCCGCAAATGCTTTATTTCCGTAGTGCAGCCCATAATACATAACGAACAGTGTATGGCCCGCGGGCTAGATCATGTTACTGTGGAATTCCATCGCAGCTGTAATTGGCAGCCCCTACCAGCATCCAAGTGGCCATGATGTAAATCCACTAGAGTTTTGTTTGTGGGGACATTTAAATGCACTTGTGTATGCAACCCCATTGGACGATGTGGGTATCCTCCGTAACCAAAATTGTAGTGGGTTGCGAAATAAGCAGAAATTGTCAAGAATTCATCAATGAATCCGGGTGTCCATGCAATGGCGGGTTGATGCATGTGTTCGTGCTGATGGAGGGCATTTTGAACATTTACTTTAGTGCAGACGGTAAGCCTTCACATATGTGCAACTTATTCCTGTGCAGTTCCTACTGTTCTAGTAGTAGTGTCGTAGTGTGAGGTGTCGTGCATCATGCAGATGAACGCTCTGATGGCATTCCATAAGTAACATGATCCAGCCCGTGGGCCTTACTGTACCTTATGTATTATGGGCTGTGGTACAGAAACGAAACGTTTGCGGACCTATGTTTATATAACATTTTTTCATCCCCCAGATGTGAGGCATGTTACCCTGAAGTATCGGCATGCAATATTGCAACATTCTATACATTAAATTTTTTGGACCGATCAGGATGTTTACAATTTTATATGATGTTACGATGTTTTACATGCAATCGCTACCACTGCACAAGTGGTAATAAATTGTGTCTAGGAATTCTCTCGCTCTCTCTCTCTCTCTCTCTCTCTCTCCCCCCCCCCCCCTTAGTTATCACGCTGTTACTCGAATGGAGCGATTGAATCTTGCTTAAACTTCCTAAAAACTTTTCTTGTCTTCAAGCAATAGCAAAAATGTAATCTGGATTGCATTACTATAAAAATATTGTGTTTATCCGCCAGAAATAATCCACATCCGCAGAAGACACTATTTCTGAACACGGCGGCACTGTGTTGTGTTGTATTTTGAGCTTGCGAAGTGCGCTACCGGAGAATCAGGCCGCTAATCACTTCTGCGTGCCAGATACTTAGCCTCTGCGAAATGCAAATTGAATATTAACTCCCCCTCTTGCGGCGGGCCGGAGAAACTTGAACGCTCCGGCCATGGCTCTTAGTCCCCCCCCCCTTACCGAACCACTTCCCACTACACTCCTCCCATTTCCCAACCCCCTCCTCTTCCTAACCATTCACCCTGGCGTTTCTGTGCCCCGGCAAAAGATAAGCAAACCTTCCAGTTCCTGTTCCATCCTGACTTCGATCCACGGCTTCTTCTCCAGACAAAGTGTGGGAAGTTTCTCGAAAGAACAGCCATACTCCCTCCCCTCCTTCCCACCAGGAACTACACATTCCCGCCCCCAACCCAGCCTCATCTCGTAGCCCTTCCACCCATCCACGCAAGGCCACGGAGTTAGGTGAACTAGTTCCACCCTGCACGCTATAATGGGAAACATTTCTATTCACTGTCGAACAGGTTTTAAACTTTATGTGGCCCTATTCCCCAGACCTTGCTTCCTTTCTGTTCTCCCACACCCCCTCCCGCCCTCTTCAAACCATTACCCCCCCCCCCCATCCCAGGCCATCTCGATTCCTCCCCGACGCTCAAGCTACACACGTTTTATCATGACGGTGCAGTTCAGTAGAGTTTCGGAGCGTTTGTGATTAGCATTCCCGCGCCATTTTGATACCTCCGTCGCCTGCTGCAAGAAAACGTCATCACAGAAAATCAATGGGAATATGAAGAGATGCGGCGTTTGCCTGCGGCAGTAAGGAATACTGACGAAATATTAATTACAATTAAATTTAAATATAATTTTTTTTTGCTATGAGCGTTGTTATATAAACGTGTTGACAGCGTTTTATTCTATAGCAGATTTGTTCTATTAAGGGTAAGATAGGTACCTTCTTCTGCATACCAACGTATTCCTATATAATGCAAGAAGAATTTATGCATGTTTTAAAATAATTATACACAAAGTTCATACATAATAATCTAGATAAGACTTTCTAAATTTATCAATTAAAGGCGAACAATCTATAAAAGCGTTATTTTTACAGATCGCTATTCCAATTTACATATAATTCTTTCAATGATGTTTTTCAATTATACTTTGTAGCGTGTATAATCATTATGAAAATCAGTTTTTAAGTACAAATAGGCCTATATTCTATAGCACATTGGGTTAGTAATTATTATAATGTTTTCTTATCTACGCACAATAATTAAAAATTGTAAATTTAGTTCTCGAGTTTCACATACGCATTCTGTAAATTAAGTTCGTTATTTCACTATAAGTAATTTGTCGAAAACGTATAATAGTAATGGAATTCAATGGAATATAAGTAATAATTTTTCGTTGCAATAGACAAATTATATTAAATTAATGGTAAAGGTTGGAAAATTCATTACTTCATTAACTTAAATGATCAAAACTATTCTACAGAGTTACTCGACGAATAAATACAACATACATGTATTGTATATTCACTTGATAAGTTTCCATTGGTCACAAAGAAGAATACGTGCATCACTCATATGCGCAAGTCTACCAAAAAGCTTGTCGCCACTCACTTAAATGTGCAAAGAATAGTTTGGATTCACTATACTCTCTAACTCAGACTGGAATCTAGCTTGGTAAGTCGCCTTATTTGTGAGCTGTACTTTCTACGGGAAACGTTTTACTTCCTACTAAAAAATTAAGGCTTCTAAAAGTAAAATTAATATAATTTAGTTCAGTGTCTTTGTGCACGCGCGTGTGTGTGTGTGCGCGCGTGTCTGTGTGTGCATTGTTTATTGCCCAAACCTCTATATCTTTCTACTATCACTGTTAAAAACTGATATTTATTAAATCTTACTTAATATACACGTAATAAAATTGTCAGTAACTTTCCCATATACTGCGGTTCTCATTATATAAATACGTGTAAATCACATTTTTATAACATAACAAAGAAACGAGAAAATTAATTTGTTCATTAACAGCGCTTCGATATCATCTAAGAAATATGCCAAATGTATCAAGTTATAAAAAAGTATCCTTATAAAACCACTATTCTACACTTTACGTTAGGACAATGATATTAATGAAACATTATCTTTGCAACTGAAACAACTGACAGCCAAGAACTTTTTTACTCTACTTATTTCAATGTTAGTGCTGAAAAGTAATAACCCGAATGTCTTGCTCATGACAACACGAGCTAATACTGTCACATATTTTAGTTTTAGAAATCTGATGAATATACCAGCCCTTATGTTAAAAACTTGTTGCACTTCTTGGGTGTTAGTGTGTGTCAACAAGAAAAACCGACTATGCAATTTGTACTTACATTTTAGGTATAACATTTAAAGTACGTTATGTGAAGTATCGTGATATTTATTCTTAGAGGCCTTAAAATTAACATAAAGCAAAAGGTATATGATAAAATACGATAGCAAAAACTGCGAATGGCTGGGCTGAGTACAATTAGCAAGGCATCTTAACAGCACCAGGGTGTTTAAGTCTCCGTTGTTTGTCATCACTCTGGCCTGAATACGTCATGTGTCTTTCAGGAACCTCACACAAGCATCGACACAGAAATGAAGCTCCATACCAATCGAATTAAGTTAATGCATAATATGTTAACGTATCGTGATAACGATCAAGGAATATAACTGAGAAAATGAGAATACCTATATTTTTATGTATCCGCGGTGTTCTCCAATTTATACAGCTATATAATTAATTCTTGTATTTCTAAGTTCCTTATTTAAGCAATACGTCTGCTTTACGCGTCGTTAATGTAATAGCAAAGTCAGAATAACATTGGTTACTTTGTTAACGCGACTGACCATTGCCACAGTGATAACTGCATATTTGGTTTTTACGACGAGGCTTTCAGTCATACAAGTGACGGAGAGTGTCCTGAGGCACATACCACCATGATTACTGCAACTGCATAAGTAGATCGGCCAGTGTTTGGACAAGTGGTTGACTGTGGTGCAAACGCCACCAAATCATTCCCATTAGTATCCCAACAGGGGACAAATCTAGACACTTGGCAGGCAAGGCTTGGTGCCCACATCTTGTGGAGCCTGTTGGGCGGTGCGACTTGTTTTGGAAAGAGAGTTGTCTTGATACATAATAGTGTTGGGTATGATCCCGCAAGAATGGAAGAAAAAGGGGCCGCAGAGCCTCACTGACACCTCGCCTCGGTGCCATTAACAGCCACGAGACGTGGCCGGGAGTCATAACTGATGGTACACTATACCATATCACATAGTGTCCAGGACGTAAGGTCTTTACGAATCAGTACAGGAGCCTGCTCCGGTGCCAAACCCTGCTGCGACCAGAGTCTGCATTAAGATTGAAGCGGCACTCATTGGAGAACACGAAGCGTTGCCGTTCCTCTGTCCAATGTTGAAGTTCCTGACAGAATTTACGGCGTGCCGCAATGGACGCCATGCCTGCAAGCCCGTGAAATTCAAACAGCCGCTAATGAAACTTGTTGAGACAGGCCAATACAGTCCAAGGTCCACAAGTTGCAGGATCTTTCTAGATGAGGTGCCACGTTCTGTCACCGTACGTCGGCGGATATGACGATCTTCTCTATCCATAGTGAACCTGGCAGCACCAGTACGTACTTTACGTGACAAACGTGTAGGCATCCACGCCTACACACATCGTGTCACAGTGGTTTCTGCACAGCCAAGATGAATGGCTAAACGACGAGTCATCGTGCTGTCCGGCCATAAAATCCTGTTCAAATTGGCCTGGCTGGTGAAATTCTTGATGAGCACGACTCAGTGGCATACTGATCTGCCTCTCAACATGCAGACTTCTGCCTTTCCCGGATATTGTATGACCGTTTTAATCACTATGTACCGTCCACAAGAGCCCCTTTAAACACGTGCTGTAGTGTCGCATCTCCGACGTCATAACTATTTGCACTGCGCAATTAGTATTTAATGTGATCTCGATTTTATTGCACCGTGTTGCAAGCCAAACAAATAGTGATTACAAGTAAAGTGGCAATGTTACCGAATAGTTTTCAAACAAGGCTCCGCTCAATTGATAGCATGCAGTTGACATATCACATAATTTAATCTGTTGAGCGATGAAGTTGTAGCGGCCACCACGGCACCGCGCACAAACCTCCTAAGGTTCGACGAAATGTAGCTTGTGGAGCAAGATAATTGCTTATAAAACATGCTCCACATAGCCGAGTGCATGGTGCGTACATAAGCGACATACCGTGCGCCAACCCCCCCCCCCCCAACACTCACCCCGGCGCAAGGAGGAGTCGACCACGAAGCAGAGGGCATCACTATAGACCAGTCCTACAGGAGCTCCAGGCCATTCTACAGTCTGCTATTTTGGCGAGCATAGTTCGCATGGCAGTTAGGCGTAACGCTACTTCTTGAGTTCCCGTTAACCCAGTCATCGTAACGTAATAACTCTGGCAAGGTTAGGTAGCTCACGTACTGCAAATAGAATTACTTGTATTTATTGTAATTGTTGAAGAACTAATACTAGTGTAACTAGATATTGTGTAATTAACAGTTACTACCAACGTGTAATTATTGTTATAATAAAAGGTGCTGTGTTGTTGAATTCTGGTCTGCCAATCCGTCTAAGATTTTTTATTTTCCCGCATCGTCTCGCTGGCTTTGTTAGTTGCCAGTGGCCTTCGGCTTCTCCTCGGTTTCCCCTCCTTTCCTCTTCCCCTTCCCATCACTCCTGCCCCTCCTCCCCCCTTAAAATCATGGAGTGTCGATTGACACTGATTCGACAGGGACTTATCGCCCTGATAATTCATGGCCTAGCATTAAGAGTGTTTGGAGGCGCTTAATATCTACTGCCTTTGGTTGCCTGCGACGTGATAAATTAGATAAATAGCATTTGTATTCAGTAAGTCAAGACAGTCGTGGATGGAAGGAAGATTGAGTTCGGTAGCAAGTTGTATAGGGCAAGGCATAGTGTTTAAAGTTTGGTAATATTCGCCTTGTTAAAATTCCAATTTTCGACCTGCCTATCTGATATTCATTTTTGGTTAAACTGATGTTTTGCAGATCGGCTTTTTGCCTTTCATTTTTTGTGTATTCTTGGTTGCGTTTAATGATAGTATTTGTTGGTATGCACTGCGACTTTAGTGGTGAATCTATTGGAACAACGGGAAGTGTTATTAAAGGGATTTTAATTATGTTGTCAGTTTAGCACGCTAACCCAATTTTAGAGTAAGGTTAGGTATTCGTTCAGTCTGTGGCTACTTGAGACTATCTGAGTTAGTTGATTTTAATAGTGTATTTTAATTGGGTCACGGCCTTGTTCGGGCATTTCATGTCACCCGCGGCCCTATTATTTTAGAGTTTATATGTTTTTTGGTCAAGTGGTAGCCAATGAAGTTGTGTGCATATGTATGAAATCAACCTTGTTGCTAAATGCCTTTCTGGTATATTTAAAGGTCATTACAAGCCTTAAGGCCTATATAAGTGCATGGTATATGTGTATATATATATATATATTTATATATATATGGATGCTTTGTGAGCCGAACGTAATGCCAGTAGTGAAAGTGGCTCACCAAAGCTGTAAATGAAATATAAGAGTTTGTATTTTAGATAGGTTTAATATCTGGCTTAGACGAGTTTTATAGGTTTTGATGTGAGCTTGGAAGTTGTGTATTCTCAAAGTCAGACGAATTATTTGCCTAGATTAGCTAAGTGAGTTTAATTGAATGTGGTTAATTGAGGATGAGCTGAAGTGGTGGTACAGTTGGTCGTATTGTGAGATCAGTAATGATAGTCTGACACTATTGAACCATTTTACTAGTATTTGAAAATTTAGATATTGTTGATTGAAATAACTTAGATATTAGGAATAACTTACTATTCGTGCCCATTGGAGTCAATGTTATAATTAAATGGGCTTTTAATGGTAATGCACTTGCAGTGCTGATGAAATTTTAAGTCTTATATATGATTATTGAATGTGATGTACCGAGAGTGCTAATAAAACAATTGAATTGTTCTTTGGTTCATGAATACATAGTAAAGATGCTGTATCTTGAGTTCTTGTGTATGTCAATTTGAGCTACGGCTAGAGTTACGTACCCCTTGAATAGTCCCCTCCTAGGATGAAGGCCTTGTTGGAATTCAGAGCGAAGATGTAAACCAGAGGTAAGGTTAGGAGGAGGAAGGACTGCTACACTGGTGGAACCACCGTTCGATCCACCTCACGGTTATGCGAGTAGGTTCAGTTTGAATACAACTTTTCCATTGCGCCTTGCATTAGATAATTGTACACAGAGAGAAAAAATCATGGCTGCGCTTCACGCAAACCACATCGCGCTCAAACATAGCATTTCAGCAAATTTTATAAATTACATTCATCGCCTTTACAACCCAGAATGTTCAAGTGGAATATGTCTCAGACTAGGACTCAATTACAATGTGATATTTTGCTCCTTAATTATATATTTGCTTATAATTAGATTACTGTACTTCAGCACTCTGTTAAACAGTTGTCAGTTACATGCAGCCAGGGTACATGCAGAAAGCGATAGTATGGCAGGTTAGTACGCCATGTGCACGCACCAGCAGCTTGCGTAGGAGGCCTTGCCAGACCAGCAGTTTGACATAATGTCGCCCTCCCCGCATCCCTTTAGAATTACTTGTATTTTTATGTATCTTAGGATAATACATGTAACCTGCTTTTAGTGCATGTGGCACAACCTGTTCCCTTATAAGCGAGAAAATTCCCACTTGTGTTGTGCATGTATTTTGGAGATATTCCCACTTTCTTCTCTTTAGCATTTAGTATTAATTATAAGATACACAAAGCACGTGGCAACAACTACACTACACACCTTTATTCTAACATGTCGAAATGACTACAGAACACCCATATACTGAACACAATATAAGGAAGTTAGTTAAGACAACACTGTTAGTTGATTTAAGCGACACTAAAAGGGCAGTTCAAATACACCAACAGTTAAGAAATCAGTTAACTAGTACTAACACAGAATTGCATACCTAACCAACAGAACATATTGCACCACTTGAACACGCTTCTCAACATCTATCAAATTTTAACGAACCTGGTACAAGCAGTTATCTCAGACCACGCCCACTCCACACACTAAGTACAACAAATTCACTTTTAATTTCAATTCCCATCACGAATACTTAAATTCTGCAACATGAGTACACAAACATTAATTACACAACAGAACACTAGTCTGTAAATGCCATGGACAACACCGTAAATCCAATGAACATTCCAAACCCTTCTAAAGTTATCTTACAACACCCACAAAACATCCCCACTTTATCAGGGGAAAGTAATGAAAACATGGAGGAATTTTTATACACCTTCAACACCGCAAGCAAAGTTAATGATTGGTCTGAACTTGACAAACAATACCTCCTAAAGAACTATCTCAACTGTATTGCTAAGAGGACTTACAAAAATATTTATTATGCCGGTGCACAGGAAATCTCTTGGCAATACATTACAGACAAATTACTGCACACATTCAGTAAACTCGACACAACAGATCACTGTAGAAACTCCTACATACCACAAAATAACAACCAGGCAAGAAAACTCAGGCTCATTTTGAGTATTTAAACTTTTTACAAGAATACGTGTACACCACAATTGCCTGAGCCAGAAATCGTTAATATAATTTGGGACTCTCTATTACCACCCCTTGTCGAAACATTTATGCTGTTAGAGAACAAAACTCTAAACCAGCTGCTACACAACATAAAAAAAACCTTGAGCTTGGCACGTACAGATAAACCCAGATCATTGAACAGAATTCACCAAACCCACAACATATAAAACTCTGTGAGGAGATTGCTATTTTGAAAGAACAATTGGACACACTCAAAACCACTCACAGACACACAGCACCACGCCCATGTCCAATCAGACATTTTCAAACACATACATTTCAACCCCCACCCACGACCCACAGAGACACGTACATTCAGCCACGGTACAACCGACCCAAGGTAATTGAATGGACACAGAATAGGGAACCATACAGACATCAGTCACATCCAGGACCCTATAAACACCACGCACACGACCAGGCAGGCCCCTTCAGGGCACAACTGAGAGACTAAGGACATGTACAGAGGAAGATTTGGGGAGAAAATCGTAGGGTGAAATAGTCTCTTCCCACACAGGAAAACAATGTCCGGGTTTGTGATGCCTGTCGGGCTAGTTTCAATGAAGTCGTGCCTCAGTGTTCACATGCAGACATTGCTAGATCCAATGCCCATAGCGACCTGCCTTACTCACACACACCACCCCCAGTTCAACGAAATGTGTGCATTCTTCATGAAAATAATGTCCCACACGACATGTCTACATTTCAAGTAAAAGATTGTGTTGTAAAAATAACCGCTGAACAGAAGCATAAGTCGGTGGTACATTTCATGATGCCAGAAATCCAGGCTAACGTAGATATGTCACGCAAATGTCTGCCTTAGCGGATTGTAAGTGAACCCCGGCAAGAGCAGCTATTGCAGTCAGATCAGGTGAAGTTTCATTACGACAAACAGCATGTGCACAGCCGACCCCGAACGAGATTCGCAAGTGCGTCACTTCTCCCCACCGTGCGAACCAGACCACCACTGCCACACCGCCACAGCTGCCCGACCCACATTGCGACATTGCCACACCTCAACGAATTGTCGCCAACAAGCAGAAAGTCGCTGGACCACGCAGTCTTGTGCAGGACACATGTGTATTGTGCTTTTACATAGGTCATAAAAGCCGTAACTGCAGTTTGTTTCCGCACAAAAAGTTTGAATTTTCGACAGATATCAGTGACAGATTTCGGCATTTTAAAAACAAATTCGGGATAGTGCCAAAAACTATTTTGTAGTGCGGGCATCGCGAAACAGCATGATTGACACTACTAATTGTTTTCAAAACATGTGGATTGAGGCCTGCGATGATGTGCTTTTGTTGAAAAAACAAACTGAGCGAGGCCAAGCCTCAATCTAGTTCACATAAACAAGTGTGCCCTACACCAAATGTAGCGTGTCAGCACGTAGGAATTCGTACTGCGACACCACACATACTTGTCACAATTAGAGGAAAACACAATTATGCATTACTACATACTGGGTGCTCGTGTAGCAGCATAGTTAGTAGTGATATCTAATCAACAACTTTACCCTTTAAAGGAACCAATGACCTTAACTGGAGCAATATCAGTCTTAACTTCCCAACATGTGGAAGTATCATTAAATTAAGCATTAATAGATGCACATACCCACAAAGTTTTTAGTTGTTGATAATCTGAAACAAGATTTAATTTTAGATGTTCACTTCATCAAATGGTATGATGTGATACCTATTTTAAAATACAACATTTTGTTTATCCATTCACACAACACAAACAAAATTATGGATACACACCTGTATTCAGGCATCCCAGAAAATGAAGATACTAACTATGAAGCATTGTTGTAAAGTTTTAGACACTTTTGAATCTGGCCGATTACAACTGCCACATATAAATAAAAAGCTATCTACTGTTCAAACACAGGCTATCGCTAACATTATGGATAAATGCCATAATAGGTTTGCAAATAAAATTTTAGAACTATTGGAAGTAAAATACTTCGAAATAAAGTTAGATTTGACTACTAACAAACCTATCGCGACTACGTCTTATAGGATTGGTCCAAAGATTCTTGAGGAGCTTTTAGTGCAAATAAATGACATGGTAAAGGTTGATAACATTGAGGAAGCGGACTCACTCTATTATGTACCAAGTATAGTAGCATCCAAAAATATGGCGCATTACAATTTCTCGCAGACTTCTGTAAGCTCAATCAGTATTTGACAAGGGTGTAGTACCCACTGCCTTGTACAGAGGATATTTTAAATGCTCTTCAAAATTCGCGTTACATAACATGCTTAGATTTATTTTCAAGTTTCTATAGTATACCAGTTAGAAAGCAAGACCAATACAAATTGGCAATTACAATCGATGAAGTAAGGTTGTTCCAGTATAAAAGATTGCCAATGGGGTTAAGTACCTCCCCTCAGTACTTCCAAATGTTAATCAATACTCTCTTAGGACCCTTGCATTGGACAGCAGTGATAGATTACCTTGATGATATTTTCATCCTATGTAATGCATCCGAGGAACATTTTTCCAATGTAGATAAGGTTTTTCAATGGCTTCGCATGTTCAACGTAAAAGCCAACACAAAGAAATGCACCTTTGCTGAACAGACTATGAAAGTATTAAGGTCATATAATTAGCCCTAATGGAATTTGTACCGATCCTGACAAAGTCTACACTATATAACAAATGGCACGTCTAACAAATTTAAAGCAACTCTGTACATTCCTCGACATGACATCGTACCTGTGAAGGTACATAATTAATTATGCAACAATAGCACAGCCGCTTACTGAACTGACAAAACATAGCATAACATATAAATGGACAGATGTTCAACAGCAAGCATTCCTTAATTTGAAAAGAGCTATTTTACAGGCCTCTGTATTAAAGAAATTCGATGAGGACAAAAATATTATCTTAGCTTGTAATGCAAGTAATGATGCAGTCGGCAGAGCACTTCTACAGGAAACCTGCAAACAAAACAGCTATACATAATTGCGTTCACTTCGAAAAAGTTATCGTTCCAGGAATTTTTCTGGAATTTTATGGAATGAGAGCGTGGAGCAATTAGATATCTTTGTAATCATTTTTGTCAGTTATTATATGGAAGACAATTTAAGATTGAAACAGACCATGACAGTTTAAGATATCTGTGCTATATGTCACAGCATAACATTATGATACAGAAAATGGCGATAGCCCTTAGTGAATACAACTTTGAGGCACACATTGTAAAAGGGAAATTAAATGCCCTCCCCGATGTCTTAAGCAGAATTACTGCTGACCCTCAACTACAGACACATAAAGTCCCATTAACAGAAATACTTACGAAGTTAAAGAACAAATGATGACATGAACATCACTACACCAAGCAATAGCAGAAAACATTTTACAAGCCAGTCACAAAGTGGATGAAATTAAGAAAATATTACTAAATACACAATAAACCACTGGGCTGAGTGGTTATTTTAATTTAGAGTCACAATTTCAGGACAGCAATATGGTAGCCAAGGTGCTGGCAAATAAAGATATATTTCCGATGCAAGCAATATGCAAAATTGTTACAACCTTATATCAAGTGAATGGTCAGATAATTAAGGAGATAGTACCACTCAGTTAGCTACAACATGTATTGATCCTGTGTTAAAAGTAATATACTCGTTAATAAATCAGATAAACCACATGTCTTGCCTGTATACACACATGACAAGGAATATATAAACATTTATGATGATCCCATTTTTCATTTATGCCCCATTACTGTAAATACCTCACCATTTATAGGAGAATACAACCATGACTCTCACATAAAACAACTTAAGCTAGCATTACTTCATCCCGATGAGGCTAATAAGAACCGTCGATTGAGCCACTTATGAGATTACAGCAAATGTTGAAATAATTTAAAATATTAATACATCGCAGGGTCCCTCCAAGTTAACTCTTGTTCCACAAGTCTATGTTAATGAAATTATACAGGCCCACCATAATGCGATATTCGGTGGAGATCATTTTGGGACCCTCAAAACCTTTGAACAAATTAAGCAGTCATACTACTGGAATAACAGACCGTCGACATTAAGATCTAAGCAAGAGCATGTCCTAATTGTCAGAAAACAAAATCTATTAATTCTAAACCTATGGGTCAGATAATGTCTATCCCCCCCCCCTCCTGAATGCTTTTGAATACATGGGCTTTGGATGTAAGAGGGCCCCTCCTACCACAGTGCGTAAAAAATAATACATTCTAGTCATGATAAAGTATGCTACTCGGCATGATGTTGCCAAGGAAGTACCCACAATTGACACCGCCACATGTGCAGAGTGACTGATGTGCTAGGAGAATCTACTATCCGCATATAAAGAAATAAAATAGGGCCACCCAAATATGATACAGTCTGTAGCAGACATATTCAACTTGCCTTTACACACTAATCCAATGTCATTCTGGTCGTAATTCCTTGTTATTTTTCCATATGTAGTGTTTAATATATATTCTAAACTATGTTACAGTATGTGTCAATATCAATCAGAGAGAGCCAACGTGAAGCGAAAAGCTGTGGGTGACATTCACAACACCACCAGGGAACCTGTTCTCACTGCAACTGGGGCATGCTGACAATGCCTGGACTCAGCATGTGTGTCACACTGCAGGAATAAGCCAGCACGAGGCATCCGCCCAGCATTCGCCATGGCGACAACAATCGATGACCGTGACCGAGCGGAGGAGTGGAGTGCACTCCCAGTCCGCCTCGTCTACAGCCCAGCCAAGGTCACAGCTGTGGCATGTTTTGTTTTCTCAGCTGTCATGATGGTGCCTGCCACTTACCGGACGCATGATGGGATCTACTGGTCCCCGCAGCCATCGGTTGTGTTTGAACAGAGTATACAGCTTATTTTTTAGAGTTACACTACACTTTTCCACCATGCCTGAATCCATTGATAAATATTTACATGTCATATGTGCTGACATTAATTCTATGTCATTTGATCATGGGAAACTTTTATATAGTTATTTACAAGTAGTGGAAAATAGTGTATTAAGAGAATACCACAATGACGTGAATACACAGTTGAGAGGTAAGCAAGGAATTCAGGTAATTGATGATGTGGGACCCTGGTGCTGTAACCTGCTAACAAATAAACTCTTACATGCTTTGCTCCTAAACGATGCCATGATAAAGCAACAAATTAACACCCTTGTCAGTAACATTCACACAACCAACCCAACCCTTAATGTTTTAAGGTCGACAATTAAATTCAGCACAAAGTAGAAGCAGATATCAATTCCCTCTCCCAAGCAATTAATGGCATTTCAAATGTTTTGAAAACCAAATGTCAGCCATGAGTAAAGTTGAAATCATTGAGTCCCAATATACCTTGTTAGTCACAAGAATTTTGCAGCTACTCAATCATTTGGTAATTGAAAATTCAATTCAATCCTTTATTCACTCATGACAGTTGCACAGAATACCACTTAGTGGAGTAAACAAGACAATGTTGTCAAATTATCTGAATAAATTAATCATCAAACTTTTGAAATTGAACTTAATACTGAGCATTGGAGTTTCAGATATCTTTAAATGCCTGTTACAATAGTTTATGCCTCGTTGAAAGTTTACAATATCATACCAGTCTCCTACCATTTTGGCAACTAATCATGCACGATTCAAGTCCCATCTCCTACCATTGCGATTGAACTTAAGGCAATCTCTCACTCACGAAAAATTTCACAGGATGATGTATTCATCCTCAAAGAATCACTCACATGTGATAATTCCAAATGTGTAAAGGCGCAATTCTAATGTCAGATGCTAACTCATTGTTTTCAGCTTGCAAATTTCACTGCTCCCATGATTTCATTTCCTATTGTCGGTCTATTTCTACATCAATGTGTGTTAACTAACCCCCCACCCCCCGATCCATGCAGGCACAGTATTAGTGTATGTGAACATGTCACTAAATGTAAATGTTACCAATCATAAAATAGGAACAGTAGAACTACATGTGCAATGCAGCTGTCAGATTGCCATACCTGACCACATCCTTGTTGAGGCCACACATCTGTGTGATGTACGTGCGCCAATCATTCCCCTTAAACAATCTGCCGTACCCGTTCATTGGCTCACACAACAGAGCTTCCATCTACAACAATTATCCCTCACAGCTGGAATAAACTTTTATAACATAACTGCTGCCCTTGACACTAACTTGCACATTAATCACACAGAGTTTTCAGTACTTCAAGAAGTAGTTCAGTTTCTTCAGTTGGTAGGATCAGGGAAACCAAACTGTTTTCAGTATTGGATCCCAGTCAATATGAATACATATCGATGGGAATAATTAATCTACTTATGTTTGCTGTTGTCACATTTTACATGAAACTCTCCATTTTTCTGGTACGAATATAAACCCACCCCAAGAAGTATAGTTTGCCTAGTGGCTTATACAAAAGGTTACTGCAGACATATTATGTACCAAAACAGAGCTGAGAAGTGTAAATATTTGTTGAATTGTATTTACAAGCGGATTGACCCCCACCTTGAATCATTTTTAAGAATAAAAATTCTCAAGACCATGGAGATAAGTATGTGATGATGAGAATTAATTACAAAGTGAATGTACCCATTCATAATTGCTTGCCTGGCCTTAAGGTATTTAGATTTTGGTATAAGAGAGTATATAATTAGTGCATAGTAAAAATAAAAAAGGAAAATTCCTTACGGCATAGTTAATTTATTGTTATACTTAATTAGTTCTGCATTATAGCAAAGTAAAAATTTTAATTGCATAATTAATAACGTCTGCAAATGACCAGATTCATTCAAGTTGCAGTGTTACCTATACCATTATTGAACACTTAATTCTACATACCCACAGAGTAGAAAGCAACTTCGTATTTACTTTTATATATATATATATATATATATATATATATATATATATATATATATATATAATTGAGGTAACTAAACTAATGTCCATAATCTGGCCTGGCCTTTCATGAGAAGAATAAACATGCCAACGGCTGGAAAAAATTGTGTTTACCGTATTCTAAGTTACCAGGGTGTAGTTTTTGAATTCTTTCCATGTTGAATTAGAAGAAGGGACGTATCCAGCATTCACGGTCGGAAGTGCGCAGACAGTCGCAGATCAAAGTCGGCTTTAGGCGAAGCAGGCGTGTGCTGCTAAAGCTGACGGGAGTAGTTTGAGCGATCGGAGTTGTGTAAGAGGGGGCAACGAATTCCGCTAACAACCTGTTACCTACCCGCTCACGTCGAAACTAATTATTTCCTCGCCTGCAGAGAGCCACGCTTCCCGTTCGATCTGTTGTCTGCGCGCCCACCAGCTCCGGTCCTCCCCCTCCGAAAAGTGTTCCACAACCCCAACCCCCCCCCCCCAACCACCCCTTCGCAACATCATCCTGCTGCCAACATCGCAGGCAGACTACCGCGAGCACAGCAGGTTGTTGCCCGCCCTGCTCCCTTCCACGTGACCTCAGCGCGACTCTCCTCCCCAAACGCGCTGCGCCAACCCTTTCGGCGCCTCCTTCATCGCCCTTTAACCGCACCAGTAGTAAGAGGTTTTCTTTAGGCCAACTTGCCGCCGAGGAACCCATAACTCCCACACACATTACCTAAGAAGGTGGTGTACTGCCGTGATCAGACGAGGCGGGCCTCAGCAGGCAGAACACGATGGATGTCGGCGCAATGACGTCAAAGTCATTGTCCTCTCAGTTTCGGCGAGGATAAGAGATGCATGAGAGGCCACTTTTAATACACGAATTATATTGAAATATATGCTAACATGCTGTACTTATATATGTTGTTCACGGTAAAATGAGCAGTTTTGAAAGCCCTGCTTAAGATCTACTTGTAAGCACGACGTGTGTCCTTCCGACATCAGTAAAATCAACAATACCGTGAGACTGATCACTTTAGTCATGCTTCAGTAAATGGAAACATTACAATAATTTTAAAAGTAAACATTTTATAAATTTTATTATATATATAATAAAGAAAAATAAGTAACTTTAGTATTGGCAAATGTTTACCGAGCACTTTTAATTCAACGTTGAGACATGGAACTACATGCTCTCCATCGTTACCAACTTTACTGGGCGAATGTCACCCCGCGTGCCTGTTAAAAAAAAAAACACTCGCAGGTAGGGACAGTAATATCTTTCAAGGGTTGATATCAAAAGTGCTTATTTTATCTTGAACAGCTTTTACATTCGAGTCACCCCAAACACAAGCGCTGCATTGGGCCCTACATTTCCTAATTAATTTGCTCACATTTATTATCACTCAAGAAATAATACATAGGAGATTTAATGTTTTCGCTATTTGAAATGATAAAAAAAAAAATTTTTTTTTGCGTGGTTTGAATAGGACTAATGTATGGCGCCGCTTTATTTATACAAGAACGCGGGCACTTAAGCGCAAATTAATTTATTTTAAACTACACTTATGAGAAAAACTTTGCGTAGCTTAGTCATGTTTGGCGCCGCACTGTTTATTGGAATTTACTGGTACATGAAATGGAATCAAACGCACATTGGAGCGTAGCCACCTTTGCTGGACCTGAAATTGGGAAAAGGGATCAATGCCACTGAAACAAGTAAAGGTGTTCCAATGGGAATCATTGGCTATTTAAATAACGATACTCGTACTGATATCCGTAATTTCCGAACTATTACAATGTATTCCATGGTTCGGAGACGTTGGTTCGCAGTTCCTACAACGGATTCGCCAGCCGAAAGCAGTTTGCTAAGTCACGTTTCTAGCACTTCACTTGTTCAGTTTTTATCGAAAGTTTTTGTACGTGTAATACCAACCTGATGAGTAATTTTCTAAGCGTAACATTATGTCTGAAACTATTTTAAACAGAAATCGTCAAAGTAATGAGAGCGAACTCACGTTCTTCATATTCGGCTCCGTGTGCAGCCAATTATCACTCGATCCAGACTCTCCAACAGACTTTTGCCGAGTGTACTTATGGGGAATGATTGAGAGCCTACGCGATAATTTTCGCCTAGTAAACGTGAATATGCTCTTCTTGTAGGAGTCTGTGGATGCAAATTACTCAATTTTCGTGCTACAGTAAAATCTGTATACTTTATGTTTCAGACTACCACATAGATACTGTAGTTATGGATGTTTTTTAAATTATATATAGGTTATAAAAAAACACATTACGTGGCACTGCTGCAAGAAATGATAAATTCTAAAGAAATTGGCTATTCGATGTTAAATTCCAACAACTAGTATCTCACCAAGCTACACTCAAGAAGATTAATTACTTCAGCTGCTTCTGAATTTCCTCCAATACACTTTCTTGGCGGATTTGAACAAGTGGGCCAACTGACATTTGCTACTTGGGATGTTGCACAAGAGAATGTTTATTGAATAAAAATTAAAAAGACAGTAACGTATATTGAAGGAGCTTAGTCTCCGGTACAGACAGTTACAAAATTCTGTAAAATGAATGACAATACGCCCAAATGCACGAGTAGAAAATTAACCTCGAATGAAGAGGTTTGTGCAACTCTTAACATCGGGGTCTTGACAGCCAATGAGGGCGAAGCGAGAAGAGTACGGAGTAACATCGGAATGCAAGGGGTGGGGAAAATGGAAGATACCGGAGAAAACCCGCAGACCAGCCTCATCGTCCGGCACAATTCCCACGTGCGAAAATCCGGGGCGATCCCGTCGGGTATCGAGCCGATTGGCCTCGGTGGGAGGTGATTAGCCTGACCGCTACACCACCGCTGCCCCTGTTAACTTAGAGGAAAAGAGCAATGTCCTGGAGGCCGATTAAATACACGTTTCTATGAGTGCAAAGCAAAATTTGCACTTGCGTTGCACAAAAATGCAATTAAATATGAAAACCAGAGGTGTAAGTAGTTGGGTACAGACGCATAATTCAGATAAATCTGCGCCCAGGCAAATATCTCGGTGCAAGTTAAGTTGCTCTCGCTGCGCATGTAGCTAACGAGCAATATGGCTATCATTTTGTAATCGTAAAAAAATACGTTTAGGTTAATTTTTGTCTGTGGAAAATTGTGTAAATTATTAAATTGGAGTGATTTCAACAACAAATTGAAGTGGGTAGAATGGAGGTTTTTTTTTCCTGAGGGTGCTTCTGGATTAACTTTTCACACAAGAAATAACACTTATTTTCATCAAAACAGTCCAAAAATACATTTTTATTGAAGTGCTTAAAAATGTTTGCTTCGTATTTTGGAGGGGGGTTTGATATGGAAAGAAAAAGAGTATGTTTTCATTAACTGTTGAAGGGTACGTCTACGATTGGTGATAAAAATGCTTATGGCACGACATGCAACACGAATATCGTTAGAAGTCCGCGGATGTAACCATATGGAAAATTGTAATGAACTGAAAAAAAACGCCATGTAGAATAGCATGTTTTCGAAACAAAAAAGTGGTAAACACAATATTAGGTCGGCTACACTTCGAACACAGTCACAAATCGTATAAACGCTAAAAATATACTATATCACGTCTCTTCTTTAACGTAAATAACATCAAACACGCAATCTCAAGCGTATCTGAAATTATGTTGCATCATTAAAACTTTAATTTCTTGTCTGCTAAAAATATGCAGTTGTCCACGTATTAGTCACAAATTATCACACTTCATCAACTAGTGAAATAAGCGGCTCCCTCGTCCAAACGTCGCAGTATGTATAACCATAACACCCGCCAGTTGTCGGTTAGGTTATAACTACTACAAAGTATCAAAAACTATTCGGCGCGATAAAAACATTATTCACAGCCACTTAAAGACACATTAGTGCATGCAAAATCCTTTGCATCTTATGTATCGACGTGGCCGTGTAGACCTAGTAACAAATTATTTCATTGGACACTGTGTTTCGGGTAGTGGGAGTGAAAATGTGTGGCCAAAAGAGCCTTGCCCACTTGCGTTCGGTGTATTTAACAGCACCCGTGGTTGTGGGTGCAAGTGCAGTGGAGTTTAATTTGCGTTGCGTTGCGCCGGTGCAAATGTTAGGTACTTATACTTAATCGATCCACTGGTAGTAACTTTGGATTTGGGCACAAATGTAAACTGCAGTATGTTGGGAGAATCTGATGTCAGGAAAGAATGAAATCTTGAGCAAATAAGTCCAGTGATATATAAAAGAGATTTTTAAATTCTCGGAGTATGTTTGGTGTGTTGCGTGTGTAACTGCATGGACAAACGACAAACCAATCTACACGTGGGTGCCAGATAAGAGGGATACCTTTGGCCCTCTCCATCTTGGAGAGTGCGACAGTGACGTATGTTCCTGGCCAAACTTGGGTAATCTGTTGTTCGAGACAATATCTATTTAAAACTCTAATTCGACTAAGCCGCGGCCATGAGATGAATATGGAAGCACTGATAATTAAAGGTGAAAAAGCAAGAACTTTTGCAAACTAAAATTAAAGTGGTTTCTTATTACTTTCTGGTTATCTTTAGTTCTCGTCGTTAATAGTCTAGGAAGAATACGTTGTTCAAGCCATGCTTGAGAACGCTGTTTGAAGGAGACTCTCAGTTATAATTGTGTGCATATTGTACATCACTTTGTGTTTAAGCATTTACGCGGTCTTATGGATTCTAGACGCCGTTGCCTTTTTAGTTTTAATCGCTGTAACTCTGCTCATTAAAAAAAAAAAGAACTTTATATAATACCCGTTTCTAAATGATTTTAATAACACAAAATAATTTATAGGGCCTACCGAATGTGTGGCGTCGGTAAGATATTCTCACAGATTAAATATATGCGAAACCCGAATAAAGGTGGCTATTTTCTTGGAAAACACACTCTCTCCAATATCTTAACAAAATTAATCGAAATTTTGATGTGGGAATCATGAGCTCGTATACTTTCATTTCTTTCGAAATTCATGGGCGTACTTGCACAGGTTGGAGATGCAAGTAGAGGCTAACTTAAGCGAGTGTGGCGTACTCGTAGAATTTCACCACCGATTACTCCATTTATATGTAGGCCTGTATATACATGTGAATATACGCGCATCATAAACGTTTTGCCCCACCTATAATTGGTTGCACATGAAGGATGTTGGCATGGGAGAGTAAAGGCATTACAGAATGAAATCCACAAGGCCAGTCGTGATATTACGTACGGGGAATGTGTATTTTCATCACATATTATCTGTTGCGCCGTGAGAAACCTAGTGTCTAAGAAATCCCGGTGATCAAACACTTTTTTAAAGATTTCTTCGTTTGTATGCAGAATGTTCCAAACTGTGTTTATCCCTAGCTGATCACACTTTCAAATGCTAAGATTCAAAACCAAGACATTGTCACTGATGGTAGAAACACGTTGCAACAAGCAGAAGCAATAGTTCCCATCATTGGGGGGGGGGGGGGGGAATACTTGCACAACACACACGATATTGGACTATGTTACGCTATGAGACGGGCCTTTTTCAAAAGATCATCAGACTGGGACGACGTCTGGAGACGGGTGGACCCACCTACGGCTACATGACCACGGTGGGGTTCCTACAACTAGACTTTCACTCTGAACGTGGTGTAGCCACATCCCCTTAGTATCCTGCAATTTCAATTAAAACTATCCCGTATAGATTCAGTACGTGTATGCAGTTAAATTGTTTTATAATCTTAAATAAGCCCGCAGCGTATAGAACCTTACTCCATGTTGTCATCTGTTATGCTCTATAGTCCTGCTTAAAGTCAAATTTAAGTGAATAAGAAGCAGAAAAATACGTATTTGTAATTGAACTGTACTGGCACACTGTCAGGTGATTGCTATTCTAAAAATAGCTACACATTGAAGGGTGGAACCACCCTTCAATGTGTAGCTGAAGCACATTTTTCTTGCTAGTAACACAGCGAAAATGAAAGATAAATCTCTGCGTTCCTGAATAATTTATTACTGAACGGCTAAGCGGACCATATAAAATTGGGTGCCGATATCAACCCTCTTTCATGACGAAGGGCCACGAGCTCCGTTTGTGCATTTAAAATTTCCATACTCCGGCATTTCTGGATTGTTCCCCGAGTATTAGTAATATACCGCACTCCGCTAAGAAAACGGTCACCTTGTGTTTGTACCTTACACGCCAGTGTTCTCAAGAACTTAATGCATAATTTTCTATCACTGACTCACAACGACGGGCACATAGTCAACACATTTGTATTTGGAACATGATAATGTTTCTTAAAATGAGAGTCTGCTATGTTGTAAAATGTTGCGTGTCACGTGACACCCATACCGATCCCGCATAACTATCGCTGACATTGTTACGTGCGGCTTTCACAGTATCCGAGTATTTGGGTTTTCTCAGAGTGCTCCCAAACAGCGAAGACGAATTGCGAACATGTAGGACTGCCTTTTGACTTGCATCATCGATAACTGGTTCTCGCCAGTGCCGGTTCTGTGATCGGGTTTTCACCATGTTCGAAAAGCTCGTCGGTATGAGAGGGCGGTCTGTACAAAGGGTCCTTTTCGCGCGACGACAAATTGGGAAGCATTGCGCTGGCCTACTGTGGTGCTGTATTTTTCAATTTAAAGTCTATATTATACATTGACCAATGTCGAAGCGTGGTGGGGGACTGCTGTAGTTCTGTGCACTTTTATTGCAAAGTGCAAATACAGTTTACCCAGAAAGCAATGAAATATTCCTATAGACGCATATATATATTTTTAAAACGAAATTATTAAATAAAATGTTCACTTTTTGGCTTTTGTCGGTAGAACTATATACTTCTATTTAAAAATAAAGGGAACTTATTTTTAATTGTGACCAACACACACACACACACACACACACACACACACACACACACACACACAGAGCTTGAAATATATCAATTTTCCGAATTACTCCAACCAGCTGACTACAAAATGGCCCCAAAATGACTCCACCGCCACCACCACCACCATCATCACCAAGTGACTCCAAATTGACTCCAAATTGACTCCAAAATGACTCCAAAATGACTCCAAAATGACTCCACTCTACATCCACCTCCACATCCACCTCAAGAGACAGAGAATGACCAAATGACTCCAAAATTACTCCAGATGGTTCCAAATGACTACGAATGAATCCATAATGACGCCACATTAATCCATCAGGACTCCATAATTACTCCATTTGACACCATATGATGCCATACGACTCCAAATAACTAATATGACTCCAAAATTTCTCCTCCACCACCACCTTCTCACGTGACTGGCTGGTCGGTGTCAGCACAATGTATTAATGGTGCAGTATGATTGCTTCAGAGTCAATATGATGCTATAGGGCTCGCATACTCATATCATAAGCAGCAGGGAGGTAAGCTGAGAGGTTTAGTTTGACAGCAGCTGGCCTGAAAGGTGGATCGTCTCAGCTAGCTTCTACCTCTTCGTATAGATTTTTTCCGAGTTTTTGTTTTCAAGGTAATGAGGTCAAGGCCATGGTCACTGGCTTCCAATATGCTGGATGGCTGATATCTACCATGATGGCGGTCGATTACCAAGATGATAGTCACCTACCAAGATGGCAGCCACCAGTAATATATATATAAACAAATGATAAACGAAAAAACAAATATGGCCGTTTCCAGTAACATATAAACACATTACAAACGAAAAAATTAATATGGTGGAATGAGTTTGTTGAGGGATTGTTTGTGATGGTTTTTATCGATTTTCTAGGTCAAAGGTCAAGGGTCAATGTCAATGGTCAGGGGTCAAGGTAAAAAGTCATGTGCATACAATATGGATACAAGATGGCTGCCAACCAAGATAGCCGATGGTTAGCTCCGACACCGAGCCAGGATCCGTTGTATCGATTTGGCATACCTTACGCCTATAAAACCAATATGGCCACCACTGCTCTGTTGGTCCTAAGGATGCCCCTGATAATTACTTCAATTGGACAAAAATTGGATTTGGAGGGCTTCTACCATTTTTAAGGGTAATTTCTGGTTATGCCTTTTTGATAATTTTTAGAATTTTTTAAAAATAATTTTTAGTAACAATTATTTTTCGGAATTTCTTATAACATTTTTTTGGAATTTTTGGGAATTTTTAGGGATTTGTTATTTTTTTATTTTTTTTTTAAAGGATTTTGGCGTCAAATGTATAGGGTAAAGTTCATGGGTCTGGGGTAAAAGGTCAATGACTTCCAAGATGACGTAACAATATGGCGACTTCTCCGGCTCTGGCTCCGATGCCCTTGGCCGTCAACCTATCAAACCCTACAATTGGCTGTTCACGGTAAAGTGAGCACTATTTAAGGCCCTTCAACAGGCATTAACCACTAATCAATATATTTTATTGCACCATCAGACGTTAACTTTATGAGTGGTAAAATGTATACATTGTGTTCCATGGCAATGTTTATATCAAAAAGTGACAGAGATAGAAATCTGATGAAAAGAAAAATTCAGCAGGGCCTTAAAAAGTGTTCACTTTACCGCGAACCGCCTATACTCAGACTCTTATTATTTATCACTGAGTGATTTCAACCCTTGAGAATGATTTCCTCTAGAAAAATAATCGTGGGGAAGCAAGTTTTCTGAATGGTTCTAGAGATGGAATATATTCAATGTAGTGTTTACAAAACGTATGGTGCAGTGGAGATTTTCCTTTTATAAGGGACTAAGGCTAAAATATAAAGTATTTTAATATTACCGGTTATGCTACTGCAGTTCTTATTTAGTAATAGATGGTCATATCATAAACTATCTATGCTAACATTTTTTGTTCTCTACTTATATTTTTCAGCGGCATTTAGAAGGACATGTCTTACTGGGTTAACTCTTTCCTGTGGGGAGAGCAGCAGATTCCTACAACCACAACCACAAGTCTGTCAAGTGGAATACATAATCTACTTTTTTAGAAGGTGAAAAAGGTAATTTTTGAGTGACTGATCGAGTAGGCCCAGATTTAAATGAGTTCCACAAGGAATGAAGTGCCAAAGAAAAGCAGTATCTTCGTTGTTTCTAAGAAGATGAAAATTATTTTGCAGTTATTTGTGCTCTGCCTGCTTAGAAAATGTGTCTGTAAAAGCGCCACAACTTTTCCTCACGTACTAATGTAAATATAAAAAATTCGAAATTTTAATTGGCTGTTGTCTTGGGGCTATTAGCTTCTTTTTATGTTCTGGAAGATTTCGATTGGAAGCACTTAACTTTTTATCCGGATTATTATTTACCTTTTTTTTTTAACATTGACGGGTAGGGTTTGTTAAATAAATTTTTAGAGAAAGAGGTTTTTTTTTTTTTTGTCGTTCTCATTCACACAAAAATACAGTAGGTACTTTAATAATCCGACTTCAAGATATATTAATATGAAGGAAGAATAACTACCGATTATAAAAACAAGATATCTATATTTATATCGATAACGAAATATCTTTTTGACAATGTGCCAAAGTTCAATAACTGCCAAATACAGAAAATCAACATAATAGTAGGAAATATTTAAAAGTTTTCCAAATAATTATGGTTTTGGTAGAATGTAAAAATATTAAAAGTCAAACTTTGATATGTGGAATACACCTACCTAATTAACTATTTTTTTTAAATCGAAACGAACACTATACTATAAAAAATTATTTCATAGCAAAACATACTCTAACAAAAAAAATAATTACAGCTGAAGAGACTTTTGTTGTGACACCAGATTGACTGGGGAATCGGTTTTGATAATAATTTACTCGATAAATTTGTTCTGTAAGATCTACCACAGGAAATAAGACTATTTTTTACTACTGTATTGTTCCATCTCCAAAAACTAAAATAATATCTCGGAAAATATTTTCTTTTCTCTAAATTATTGATTTATGCTTTCGGTTAACCTCCCCTGATTGATAAAATGAGACACACGCAAGAAAGAATGCCGATTGGGGGGGGGGGGGGGGGAATTTTTACATAAATGTAAGATAGACGTCACACTGAACATCATAAAAGATTATTTTACAGACTTTAGTAAAAAATGAGTTGTTAAACTCCTTAGGGACGTGCACCATTTGTGGTGTTCACAAGCAGGCCGAGACTTGCATTTAGTTGGGGCACATCTCGCGTGAGCTGCGCGCTAGAGTCGTCTGACATGCTGCGAGTCTTAGCAGCACAGGGAACCCTCTGGAGTGGTTCGGGCCCTGTCTGGGACCTAACCCCCCAAACCTCCCTACCTCCCGCCCACAGGTCCCCGACCCCCACATGCTGTGTTAATGGAACAGGATACTCTTGCATTGATCAGAAACCGCCTCCCCCACCCACATCCACCCCCCCCCCCCCTCATACCGACCCTGACTTCCACTGGTAGCTGGCGCAGGAGGATAACTTACCTCAACCCTACCCAAACCACCCACCCTTTTTCCTGTCCTCCTCTGCGAGATGTTTTTAAACTTGCGACGTTGCGCCACAGCTTATAAAGATGCTGCCGATACAGTGTTGTGTATTCATACCTTGTCATCCCTGCTCTATACCCCACCCTGCAGGCAAAGCTTTTTAGCCCGCCTGGCGCAGCTGTGCCTTTCTAGATTACGAAATTTGGGCATTAAGTATTCCATTTCCTTCGGCTTAGCAAGAGGTCGTGTGATCACGAGAATTTTTTAACAAGGTTATTTTTGACTAAGTTTTTCAAGAATTTGAAGTCGAGTACATGCATTTTTAGCTGTACTTAGAGTTTCTGTTGAAAATATTTCCAAAAAATCTGATGCTTATTTGAATGTTAATAATGAAATTTTAGCATAACTACATGTAACACCGCATTTTCTGCATATAACCTTATTTTGCTAGATTACATTTACCATTAATTTTATTTGATACTTAATTTTAAGAATTGTAGGCGGTTCTTCAAATCATTTAGCACAAGTTACCGATGACTTACGAAACTAATTATAATTTTCATGGCTAAGATAACGTTTTTGACAGTTTTCCTTTAACATCGGTGAGGTATCATAACGTATTAAGGCCAAGTCGCCTTTACTCGTCTTCGAATTTCAATGGAAACGAAATTTTTCCTGGAAATATTTTGGGAATGTTGCCACGAAAATTATTTGCGAAGAAAATAATTTTTCAGACAGACATAAGTATCTCTGCACTTATGCAACACTACATAAGATTCTATTTCTTGTAGACTGTAAATCACGTTTTGATAAACATGTCGCACGAAAATTTAATTTGCGACACTAAAATGTAAGGTTTATTTCACTTGTGCTAAAATTTTCGAAGAGTTTATTTCAAATCTCAAATTAAGGGCACAATAAAGTAGGTTATAATAAGTAAATATTTTAAAAGCTATGAAGTAAGGCGGAAGGAAAGACGATGTTACTTGCATATTCCTTCTCGCAGCATACTGATGAATATGTATTTCGAATCAAAATGGCATACAGTATATGGTATTTCATGGAAGGTAACTAAGTTTTAGCTATTGGTTACGCTAGACAAGTTTTCTGCGTGTCGAGAAGTGGTAATACGGGAGTCAAATGTTTTTGCAAGAACTACTAGAGGTCACGTTCTCACACAAGGTTTAGACTCTATATTAGACCAAGAGGCGCGGAATCTAAATGATTTATTCCCAAAGTAATGGGGGGAAAGATCTGGACTGTATACTTATAGTATCACATTCTAGTTACAGATAGTATAATTCTTACATTCTCATTATAAATCGCCACGTCTCGACGATTGTGTGGGATACAGGTGGCTAATTTAATATGACGCGAGTCGCTGTGATCAACGAAAGTACAGTCAACAATAAAACGAAACTACCAGCAGGGCGTAAATTTTTTTTCGTGGGTTGCGACTTTTGCACACAGGTAATTGAAGGTAGCAAACTTCGTGTGGCACAGCAAGATGTTATTGAAAAGATAAACGACATGATCCAAAACCGGTTAAAAACTTCGGCAGTGTATTCCTGAAGAACATGTAAGACTAAAATGTAAGTACCTGTTTTCTCGTCAAGTGATAATTAAAGGAGGTGTGCGCCCATGGAAAATCATAATTTAAAATGCATACTCTGTATTGTGTTTGCCTAACCTACCTGGTATGTAACCCATGTTGTGTTTTGGATGTTCAACAGGAATTATTTCGCAATCGGTTAACCCGAGAGTGTTCCGTCAAGACGATCAAAGTTTCATGCAAACATAAGGTGCCAACAGCCATTTCAAAATCACTTTAGGAGATAAGTTGTACATGCATTGTCGTCTTATAGTCTCGTAAGGAATCGCCTGCCGAAGTTTGTCTCCATTTTTTGGGAACACGTTTTAAATAGCGTGATTTATTTTCGTAATTGCGCATATATCACTGTGATACTATTCCTACAGGAGCATGGACAACGTTAGCACTGATGTTCTGACAAAACTGAATGATTATTATATATAAAGGTTAAAGTGACAAATTTAAATATAAGTTACGTCTTCAGCCTGTAATAAGCAACATTATAAATATTACAATTATATTTATTTTGTTGGTTAGGGACAGATATGAAAATAAGACTTCTTTTTAAATTACATATTTTGCGTCCGTAGGAACGTAACTATGAACTACGAGAAAAGAGGAACAATTCATTACAGAGACGTTTACATCAATCGGGTCTTCAATTTCCTCGCCATCTAGAGACAACGCTATAGAAAGGGCAGGAAGAAGCATCTTGGCTATATTTTCTGTCCAATAAGAAACGTAATCCATCAGACCTATCAAGCCTGACTCTCATTCCGCTTGCTGCAGCTATCAATCATTCCACAGCGAAACAAGGATGGCAGCTTCCTCAGAGGAGCAATGCTGGTAAGTATGTGAAGCCTATTAATAAAAGTGATTAAATTATGACGGTAATTTCACTACACGACCCACCAACATTCTAAATTATGCCGGGCACAGAACTTCTTGGCCGCTGAGTATCCGCCTATCAGTGAGCGTTAACAAGCGCTGTTGCACACATTTATCAAGCGCACATCACGTCATGAAGCAGGTGTCATGAAATCTTAGTTGTAGTAATACAAATTAAAAATTCTACATGCAAAGAGGAACATTTGAATGCAGTAGATACACAAATTGGTAAAGCACAGCTCGATGTAATTGGAAGTTTAGATATATATTAGGAAACTGCACGAGCAGACAAATTGTGTAGTGGAGAGTAAGGGGTTATGAAATAAAAAATTATTGTGATGCAAAATGATGATAGTGCGAAAACATAACACAAAGGTGAATGTACAGCTAAATTAAATTATAGCAATTTAAATATATTATGGGCGCATTTACAGATGAATAGATGGAGGATATTAAAATCAGTAACGTTTTCAAGCAAAAATAAGTAATGTTAAGGACTCATGTTAAACAACCTCTTTAAAACTAGCGGTCATTCAATTGTATTATTCTGAAGAACTAGTGCATCTCAACTGAGCTCTCTACATACAAAGAACATCAGACAATTCAAATATTCTACCATTTTTAATAAGATGAAACAAACTATTTCTATTGAAAAATGACAAGTTCCACGTTAAAATAATATGAAATGATTAAACGAGCAAAGCGATGATCATAACTGCTGCCAGTTGTGTAAAATAAATGAAATTAGTTTAGTTTTAATGGCTTGAAAAACAATTACTATTATCCCCAAACATTTTTTCGTCGGTATACACGATTGTGAAATGATCTGCAATCGTTATTTTAATAATCTTGCACAGCTTCTTGGAAATTGCTAATAAATTAAATATGTAAGTGTCCGACAAATCATAGCTCAGTCCTTTTTAGATTCACGATATCTCGACCCAAGTCTCTAGCCTCTAGATATCTGATTAGCTTGCTACTGTACTATGAAACACATTCATGGCTGTAAGCCGATACAGCATGCAAAATAGGATATTGCAATCTTACATTAATTTGCAACGACTAGTAGACTACAAGTTCTCGATTCCTTCGAAGAGCAGGGAACCAGAGCAGTTCTGAATAGGATTCAGGCAGACTCCCCGGTCCATCTCGTCGCCATCTTAGTAGAAGCCGTTCTCACCAGTGGAACGGAACTCCAGGCCGATGAGACATCATCCTTTCAATCAGTTTGTGGCTCTCCTTCTCCGTCGTGCAAACTACATCGTCCAGTCGTGCAGCCATCTCCAGAACGTAATAACTTTTTACTTCTCCAGCCAAAACGTTCTCGAAATGTTCCAAACTAACTCAAAGACAAAAGCTCAACTTAGCAACCATTCCTGAGATCGGCATTTTATATGGTCATGAAATTGTTCTCCATGTCAACACGTAGTGTACGAGAAATTTAATAGGAATTCATTGGCTTGTACGTGCGTTGAAAACAAATGAAACATTAAGTTAAAAACACACGGTAGAGTGTGAATAAACTCTGCAGTTTCACATAAACATCTTACAACGAAGTTCCATTCGTGACAATCCTTAATAAAAACATATTTTAAATTGAAAACATACATGGATGGATATTGTAAGGATATGTTAATTTATGATGAAAGAAGTAAGATAAAGGAATAATGAGAGAGACGATAAGTGAGGAACAACTGTAAGGGAACTCCTTATCAACGTCTGTAAAACGTATAATTAACCATTTTTATTTACTTACAGCGTAGAGAAAGTATTTTCTTTTGCTGTAGCTTGTAATGGCTGCACACGAGCCGCTTCCCTGTCAATGCAGTTGTAACGTAATCCCTTTTCATAACAAAAACCCACACTTTCAAAAATTTTGCTATGGAACTTGTTGATACCGTACAACAAATTTTATCACGCATAGCTGCCGCACTTTTTTTTTTTTTTTTTTTTTTTACCGAAATTTCCTCCCTTAGCGTCAAATTTTAAAACTAATCTCCGAAGACAGTCTTTGTTAAAATAATATGTAACTTGTTACTGGAAAAAAAAAATTGAATAAAAACAGTGAGATAACATGTGTGTTGGTAGCACCTAGTAAGAAATAGTTCTCATGCAAAATATTATTACAACTGAGTGCGCATGAATTTGGTACGTTGTCCTCCAGTGTAATTTTCCAGACTTAGTTAAGCTTAGTTTGCACCAGGCGGAGGCATATCCTGGAAATAGAATTTTAGCAAGACTTCAGAGAATTGTGAAGTAACCGTGGATGGATTATAGTACATATATCGGCCAGTAGATATCAGCCACTTTACTGGAAAACGTGGCTCTCCAAAAGTCTGGAGAACATAAAAAAGTAAAAAAAAAAAACGTTACCCCTTCCCTCCCTCCCACAACAAAATGTTTTTACTGGCACCCTGCCTGCACGTCAGTGTACGGCAGCATACACGCAGTTAACGGGGCGTGATATTTTTCGAAAGTCGATTCCTCAAGTGCTTACTTTAATGTGAACGACCTGTAACAGGGGCACATTATGCGGGCTGTTCACGTTAAAGCGAGCACGTTTAAAATGAACCTTTGAAAAATGTCACTGCGCCTACGTGCGTATGTTTTAACGAGCTCACGGACAGTCACGCACACGGTAAAGTTATCAACGAAGGAGAGAAAGTAGTTCTACGTATTAACGTTAAATTACAAGTGTTACGTGAACATTCGTGTGCACTTAAATATTTTATTATAATTTTTGTTTGGTTTTAATGCGTATAAGTGTAACAATAAAATCATTTGCAAAAGATTTACTTTTTTAAACGTTTTGCAGACGCCCTTGACCTAAACACGAATAAAGCAATCAGGCTTGTTGGTTACGTTAATTGTAGGTACATATCGTGAAAGAATTAACAAAGTGCTAATCTTACCGTGAACAGGCTATACACGATAAAAACGAACTGTTTTCACAGCCCTGCTTAAGATCTACTTGTATGCACGTTGTGTATTATTCCGCCTTATGGAAAATTAACATTGCCATAGGCGTCATTCCTTTATTCGTGGGTAGGTCAAGTGAAACTTTGAAATTAACATAAAAGTAAATGTTTTATAGATCTGCTCATTTTTACACTGCGATGCATTAAAATAACACAAAAAACCAATGAAATAATTGAAGTTATCACAAGTGGTCACGTAACACTTTTCATTCGGCGTTAAGAAATGGAAATACTTCCCATGTATGTCACTCAGTGCGCCCGTTAAGATGTATGCAAGTAGCAGCGGTGACTTGTTTCTAAGGTCGAATGTACTGGTGACGATCTTGTCGTGTGTGTGTGACTGCCTGCAGCAGATCGACCCTGGCTGCAATATACGGCTGAGGAGTGAGGAGTGTGTGGAGGATGACTTGGTGGGGTAATTATGTGACTAGCCAGGTGGACTGGAGTGTCGCGCCGCCTTTGACGGGGGTCGTCTGCCTCGCTCGCAGGTGGCTTCCCGAGAACGTGGTAGCGCCATGGCGCCTGTAATCTCACGCTCCAATACCGCTCGCTTCGCGCCGCCGCGCACACACTATTTCACATTAGTTGACGAACTCCTGTAGCGCTCGCGCCAAGCTATGGCTCCTTCTGGTGGCGCAGTGGGGAAGCCAGGCTTTCCTGCGCACGCCTGGGCACATCGCCAAGCATTCATAAACTCCGACCTGGCGAAAGAGGTCTATCGAGGATGTTTATTTGCTGTGTGTTGGAGAGAGGACGACATCTAGTGTCGTTTTCGACCCTAGTCACTCAGCCAAAAGCCCTTGTTTACTGTATACAGAGTGTTGAAACAAACACAATTGACGCGCAGTATGTGCAACTATAGGGAAGTAATCATCCCAAGTCCGAAAATTAGTTGTTTAGGTAAGGGGTGTTAAAATTACAACAGCCCATTTAGACATCGGAAGTGAGGTTAACTACAAATGTCATCACTAAGGCCGCAGTTACAGGAGTGCTGTTAAACACATTCAGCTATATACATTCGGCAGTCATGTCTGAACAAATTTAAAAACAGAACGTGTTTTCGCGATCACACACCCAAAGCAGCATGAAATCAATGGAAATTCTAACCTCAACAAACATGGAACTTAAAATGTATGATATTTAATTATAATATCCTCCAACATTTATCGCTATTGATCTTTTTAATTGTTACGAAACCTACATTTTTATCTTACTGTAATGGCATAATGGGTGGGTATTGGAACATTTAATCTTAAACTTCAGTTAATTCAACAAGTGCAGGAATTCCCGCCAAATTCAGCAATATTTATAACACTGTTTGTTTATTTCGAAGAATCCAATAGGAGCGCAGCAGAGAAGAGAATTCGTTCGAAATTACTTATGAAAACTGTTCACGTTGAACGAGAAAAAACTGCGATATGGAACTCGTTCGAAGGCAATGTGACCTCTTCAATAGCTGAACTTTTTCTTAGTAAAGTAGTTCTGCATCCCGTGTGACCGCGGCTTACGATACCTCCACCAACCAAACATGAGTATGACATCATAGATAACAAAAGGAGTTTAAATGTCCACTTTCAACTTAATTGCGAAGCGTTCATTGGCAGTGCAGAGATTGACGTGCGCGGCCAAAGAGGAGCTCGTTGTGTGCTAAGAATTTCAACAGCGAGTAAATTCGTTGCGACAAGATATTCTTGTACACCATATTCTTCATTGCGCCCCAAAAAAATAGTCGAGGGGTGTAAGATCTGGTGACCGCAGCGGCCATTGAACAGGACCCCTCTGCTAATCCATCAGTTTGGGTATGCGGCGTCCAGGTGGTACTGCAAATTTGTGTCAAGGTTTGCTGTGTTTCCGTGGCGTTACAGTAGTGTAGGCAAAACATCCCTCACGAGCACGTGGTACGTTTAGTCTGTTTCGCAGTAGATACGGCCCTATGAAATTGTCCCCCAATAATACCAGCCCACACGTAAACACTGAACGCCTAGCACCCACTACCTATTATGCAAGTTCATGATGCCCTCTCGAGTGAAAGTGCACTCATACGTAACAACCAAAGTTGAGAATGCGAACTGGATCATGCAGTACTGCGCAAACACTGCTAGGTGTTGGTAGTAGTCCACAGCTAATGCCTGGAATATCTGAAGATGGTATACATGAAGTTGCTGTTCGTGAACAACACACCAAACGTTAGTACTTGACTGATACTGGTAGGCGGCTCCTCTCCGAATATCAAGTCTTCCTTCTCAAAATGGGGGCCGCGGTGGCTGAGCGATTAGCACGCTCGCCTCCCACCAAGGCGAAACTGGCTCAATCCCCGGCCGGGTCACCGGATTTTCGCAAGTGGGAATCGTGCCGGACGATGCCGTTGGTCGGCGGGTTTTCTCGGGGATCTCCCGTTTACCCCGCCCCTTCATTCCGGCGCCGCTCCATATTGCCTTCAATCACCCTCATCGGCTCTCAAGACCTCGCAATTAAGAGCCGCCCAAATCTCTTCACTCTTCTCAAAATGTGTTCGAGCCGAGTGTGGTCTGCCCGCACAATATTGGGACAGCTAACACCTAACGCAGGAAAATAATGCATGGGAAATAACACCAACTTATAAATCAGTATCGTGAAACAATGTAGGTAAAAATGTACACACAAGTACTAAGCCGCACGTTTTACGCGCTACAATATAGTGGAACGATTACAACTGGGAAATACCTTTCAACTGCCCGCGTTCTCGTAGCCGTCTCACAATGGCCGCGAATGTTGACTGTTGAAGAGCATTTCGGTTATGAAACCTTTCTGCATGCAAGTGAGTGGCTCTGTGATTGAAGTGAGTTTTTCCTTATACGAGAATCATACTAGTCAGTTCCGTAGTTGTGTACAGATACATGTCGTCTTCCTTACGTCAACAACGTGAATTGACACACATCACACACGTCGCAGAAGGTTGTGGACCGTTCAAGAATACGAAGTGTGGTCGCTTGCGTAGGAAAGCTATTAAGCTATTTATGCGTCCATAGCCTGAAATATAACAATAATATGTAATGAGTTGCGTAACTTTAGGAGCTCACAAACAATTTGTACCCAACTCTGTCACCCAGTACTGCCAAGCAAGGCGTTTCCGCGCAGAGGTATTAGGTGGACTCCATCATAAGGGAAGTAAATAAGATAAAGGTTTATTATTACAAAACCATATTTACGTGAATAAAGAAATGTATTGCACAGGCAGTAATATATGGCACTGATTTTCTTAATCTTTCATATTTTGACAATGCAAGCAAATGTTCATAACACAATGTTCACTACATAAAACAAATCCCGCAAGGGACGATAATAAATGAGGTTTCCAATATTTGTGCAACGTAGAAATGTATTAGAAAGTAAAAAGTATGTTGATAAAATTACAAAATTCTTAGCAGAAAACGTATATTCGATAAAGAATACAAATGTATAGTAAATAAATATTGCAAGTTACTTTTATTTTCGAAACTGGCCAATTCTGTCCATAAATCATTCACAGATTTGAAACAGTTTTTATCGTGTCTTGCAATTTTGTGAAATATATCATACCTATTTAATGCATTTTATAATAATTTAGGAAAATACACTTAACAGTCTCTTTGTTTGCAACGGAGGAAACTCGTTCACAGCTGTACATGAATACGAAAAACAATTTTCTGAAGAAATTAATCTCATTTAAGTCATGCAAATGAACCATTTTGGTCCAAATTTTGATAGTTAACCTAGATGTAAATTATTCCGACAGCCCAACGTACATTTACGTAAAATTTTATCAGTAGGTACTCATTATTCTATCGGCAACTGAAGCACTCGATGCACGTACAGCAAATGGATTTTGAATATGTCAATTAATGGACCTATACTTATACAGTCGCTTAACAACCCCATTTGTTACGAATTTCAGCCACATGCTCAAGAATGATTCACGACATGTCCATCTGACAGCCGGGGTCTAAATATGAACACGTCAAACGCCGAGCGAACGATTACGGCATCTCCTGACTGCGTACTTCATCAGTGTGTTCGTTTGCGTCAAACTGATCAGCTAGGATTGCACACATGGAATAGGATTCACGTCAACAGTAACCTACTTCAGCCTCGCCTAATCGGATTTCATACAGAAAATCCAACCATTTTTCTTATGCATGAACGCGGCACTGCCACAGGAAATTACTTCATAAATTAAAAAATAAAAGACAAGCAAGAGGGGAAGTGATGACGTTTGGCACCATTCTACGGAATAGAACAAACAAGAAATTGCGTAATTTTAGGCACTATTATTCAGGACATACATCATTTCAGAGTTATTTCGCTAAGAAAAACATAGAGGTTGGCATTAAAATTATATAGGCAGACAAGCGAAGACTTGCTATTGCCAGCAGATACCAAAAACATCAGCTAGTTTTTAAATTTATAGTTTTAATAATCGTCTGCCACTATTATTCCGGTAGGAAATACCCTCATCCCCGCCTCTGCAATAAATGAACTCGCCCGGTCGCAGTCGCAACTGCTGGAAGGATCTGGGAAACACCCTGGGGCGCGCACTGCAGTAATAATGGTTGCCTGGCTGGCACAACCCCCTCACACGCGGCTGCGAAAGTGAAAAATGAAAGGTTGATGGGGTGGACGGTCGGGGTGGGATGAAGAGGGGTGTAAACGATGGACTCGGGGGGGGGGGGGGGTGTGGCAGGGTGCTCGGGAACCCGGTCTGGCACCCCAATTTGCTCGCTCGGCCAGGCAGCATCCCCTCCACGCCTGCAGCAGGTAGCAAACAGCCCTGCCGCCTAGCGCCGCACAGTGAATGTTTAGCGAGAAAAAATATTTCCTACCCAGTAACTATAGTGCCTCATTAGTATTGAATACAAAGACGGATATTATAGTGGAAACGAAACTCATAATACCTAAGTTAATGTATCTGCATTTACTACTATTGTATAAATTGACATAAGCCACAGAAACTAGGAAACATTTGATATAAAATTCAAGCACACTCTTTCTCGGAATTATATGCCTCGCACATCAAGTACATTTCTTTTAACACTGGTGTTTCCACATCATACCTATTTAATCATCACTGCCACTCTCACTGTCAGCGACACGTCCACAGAGTTATTCTTCACCGTCACACTCAGAGTCGCGACTTTAAAGAACGTTACGTTCCGCAAGCAGGTTCAGAACTTCCCAGCTGGTAGGACCAAAACTATTTCTGTGGTTTCATGCATGTATGTAGGCTATTGTAGATATGACTGGATCAGAAGAGAGATAGATTGAGATGATGGCACAGATCTCAATTATTCGACAGCCGAGACATCTTCCTTGTGTGATATTCTCCTACATACGTATACTTCTACACTCAACTGTCCAATTGGAAGAACGGCATTTTGTATGACTTGCGATCCATGAATAAGAATTTTGTGCACGGTTGGAATTTAATATCACGGGAAATTGCGAACAAACCTTTCAGCTATTTCCTTGCAATTTTTATCAAACTTTTTCTGGTGTATTGCATATTCACTTGAATTCTAACAAAGCATGACACTAAACCTTTTTATGACATCTTCACTTACACCTGTGCTATCAGAAGCAGCATTTTGGTTGATCAAACCTGTAACCCAAGTTGTTGCCGTTGAATCTTATTCTTGTTTTCACCTCGCGTTAGCCAACAAGTCTGAACCTCCATGTGACAGCTTATATGCAGACATCACTCAAAGAAACGTATCCATGAATGTAAAATTTACAAACCAAAACTGAACGTTTCTTCATCCACAATCTTCGTAAAAACTTTCCCTAAATTGTTAATTTCTGTACGCTTCACACTACATATGTAACACATTTGACTTGATGTACCTGTAAGACTATTGCATACATTACCGTCCACCATCGTGAAAAGCAACTTGTGATTTACTGCAATAGCTGTTGAAACTTATATAGGATTTGCTTCCGAATCATTTCGGTTTCCTTTTTATACTTTCGCAGGTTTCCTTCTCGAAAAAGGCTTGATTGGTCGACAGGACCGTGGAGATGAATGAACTAGGATTCTGCCACACAATTGTATTGTCTAAAGGATTTTCAGACGTTGAATAAATGAACTGTATGGATGCAATTGAAACCATAAACATATATGAATGATCCACTTCGTAACTCTCTTTTTGTCTGTAGTTACTTTTACCGGAACTGCCATCACATCTACATTTGCAGACCATGATTAAATAGCGTTCTTCATTTGGAATAGTTTCTAACACCTTTTCCTGCAACTCACAAATGTTTTTTGACGTAATATCCAACCCGTCTTAAACTCTAGCTGACACGAAATTCTCTTCAACTTCAGTTTCAGGATAACATTTTCGCTTTGCGTCCATTACAGTATTCCGAGATTGATCAATATTTGCGTTATAATTCTTTGCTTCGGACCTGAGTAACAGGTATTGTCTTTTGCTTAGATTTGCATGTATTGCCAACGAAAGAGCTTCCTATGGAGAATATGGACGAGGTGTATGCAACGACATTTCAAATGACACAGTCTATGTATGCTCTTCCTATACTTCACAGTAGGTTTTGGCAATGAAGTGATGTGTACTACAGAGGCAGCTGCTTGATTGCCAACCGGCTTTTAAACCAAATTCTACAGCAATTGTAAATTCGTCCACTGATTTGTCCTGCACTATATTCTTCACCTTCATTTGTTTCTCTCTCTCATTACAGTCTCCAGAAGTTTACGAGGTCGACAACGTCCTTGCAATGTTCTGGTTTTTATTTTCGCACATTTTACTGTAAAACTGAATGTGTTTTTAAGCCACATACTTTTTTGGCTTTAAAAGTGGTTCTTCATTCGGTTACACTTTTTCCAGCGAAGTTCTAGATTTTTTGTCAAGTTACTTACTTCATTTTTGCCAAACTTTCCCTAGCGCGTTTTTTAGCTTGCAAGTAACCACTAAAATACCTTTGCACTGCTCAAAAGTTATACATTTAGCCATTCATGGTAGGTATACATTTTGATACGATACTGGCTGCATTCTACCTGGGAAAGAGCGAATAATTCGGAAAGGGGAAAGTATAGGCACTTGCTTATTTTATGTGACATTCACACAGATGCTCTAAATAATAACTGTAGTTCTAGCTTCTGCAAATGCCTGCACATTTCCTAAGGTTTATATTAAGAAAAGCCCTCGTGAGTATTAAATTAACCATGCTTCACATAATTTGCTGGGTTTCATACATATAATACCGTCCACGCGTACACTAACTAAAGGCTGTTCACGGTAAAGTGAGCACTTTTTAAGGCCCTTCCAAAAGGCATTAACCCTTTATAAACATACTTTACTGCAGTCTCAGACGTTAACATTTCAGAGTGAAGAAATGTATACACAGAGTTTATTAGTCATAATAAGTGGCAAAAGTGGCAAAAGGGTAGATAATAATCAAAATTAAAAAATGTAGCAGGGCCTTAAAGTGCTCACTTTACCGTGAACAGACTATAGTCGAGGGTATTCCGTTAGCAGGGAGACGTCGTATGATCTTCTAACATGATGGAGCGCCTTCTCACTTCCACCTGTGCTGTGATTGAACTCTCAAGTGTGCATTTCCCTGAGAGATGTACAGGACGAAGCGGTTTCCACCTCTGGCCTCCTCGGTCACCATATATATCACCACTAGATTATTGCGTATGGTGATGGATGAAGGATATCGTTTACCAAGCGACTTCACAAACACGCGAGGAACTACTTGCGCGTATCACGTATGTCGCTACAAAACTCAAAGACAGCCGCGTGTAGCTACATAGAGCAACACGTGGGGTTCATAAGCGTGCGGCCAAGTGTATGGAAGTAGACGGAAACATTTCTGAACATATTTTGCGAGCTTGTTAGATGTAATAGTGACGCTCAACAGTAAACAAAACGGTCTGATAATACATCACTGTATTTACTTCTAAAAGGGTTTGCCCGTTATTTTATTCGTCATTAAAAAAAAGTTTTGAATTACTTTGTGAGTATTTGGAATAGGAACCACATTTATATGACATGTTTTGCTCCAAATGATGTAACATATTGGCCATGTGAGTGGCGATAACTCCTCGTGAATCATCCTGAATGTGCTCCCTTTATTTTTAATTTCATTAAGTTGCAATGCAGATTAGGAATAAAACAAGAAATTTTTTTATATCCATGAATTATTAATAATTATTTAGGAATAATAATCCTGTCTTGTTTTTGCAGAGGACCACTCATGGGCGGCTGAATACCTGGCGTAAAGTTTAACGTATCAATTCACTGGGAAAGTGCAATAACAAGTAATAGGATGGAAATCTAAGTAGTTAAGAAGTGACCAGCACACGATTTATTTGACGACTAAACAGAGACATACGTGGACTCGAAAATGTAGCAAAAACTTTAGAGAATTTTTAGATTTATTCTATCACTACACAAATCAGTATTTGCTCCGCAAAAAAAAAACAATCTACCGGAAAAGTCAAGGAAATAAAAAAAATGATTGTGATATTTTAGCATATTGAACCCACAACCACAATAATTTTGTTATATATATATATATAGACACACATACACACACATGACGTAGTGTTAGCAGTTTGAGTGTGTCTACCGCTCTCATCATTAAGTCGAGAGAAATTTCCTTTTTTTCTTAAAAAAATTTAATGGCTTCTTTAGCTCAGCCGTTTGTTCCAGAATAGACTCACTTTAATCAAAAGCATTACTCTTCTGATTTTATTTTAAGTTTTTATTCGCTTTTGAAATATGGAAATATATCGAATTGCAACGTTAGTCAGAGTTTTTGAAGTTCACCATGAAAACGAACTTACATAAAGTCCAATTATTACTGCGGAGAATGAACTTCTAAAAGCTCGAGTGCAATTTTCTCAAAAATTTCTTATTCAAAGTCAGGTTCTATTTAAAAAGTTATTAAATTCTTTAAATGGTTGTATAGTAAAGAAAATACAAATTTCCAATGAATGGCTAAGGTAAATAAACCAGACACATTTACAAACGAAATTTAAAACGCATTGTATTAGCACATATGGAAACAAAAATGCCGGAAGAACGACTGCGTAAAGACGAAAAATACATGTTTTAGGCATAAATATAGCCGTAAAGTGGTAAATGTTAATGGAGTCCCCCCATAAAATTGATAAAGGCCTCGAAATGCTCATATGCAGGTAAAAATGTAATCATTTACACTGACCACACATTCTACTGTAGCGCTTGAAGGCATTCCAGTGTTAAAATTAAGAATTACATTTTGAGAATTGGAAGAAAAAAGCTGTGGTAACACTTCAAATTAGCCGATCTAGTTCTCTAGTCGTGCTTATATTAGCGTTGTCTAGCGGCTAGCAATGGAAAAAAGGAACTACGTTTTATTTGCTATCGACGAGAGGAATAAGAGACTGCCAAAAAATCAACAAGGTATATCAGTGAAAGGAAATAAAGAAACTTTGTTAAATAAAAAAACAAAGGAATGTTTAAGAGTTCCTTTAAAAGTTCACAAAATATGAAACGAGTTCGTACCAACACGTGCGTTTTAAATATTCACTGCATAACGCTGACGTTATTATCATCTGCGCTAGACTCGTGATTGCGCACGTAATTCCTCATACCTGCCCTGCAACCGCTGAGAAACTCTTTTGCTCAGTTTACACGCACAGCGTATTGATCGCTAGATCTCAACTGATTCGAGCGTGCAATATTAATAGTCGCGACCTGCCGCAAACACGCCAACAAGTTGAATAGCAAACTGGCACGTTCAGTGATTCCTCCCGCGCAGGTTAACGACTGACTGCAATCAGTTACCTGTTACTGGCCTTAAGTAACAGTGTTCAGTCAGTTCACCGATCAGCACGAATTGCTAGTTGCAGGCGGAACCGTTTAGAGGGCAGAACAAAACTGTTAAATTTCATGACATATGAGCCTCTTACAACACGATCACTAGCCCCCATCTGGCTAATAATAACCATAGTGTAGGTATCAGGCTAAGAAGAAATGAAACGTGTGCAGAACTGGTACGAGATAAATACTTACTCCAAATACGCACAGCAGTGTGGGCTAAATAAGAGGAGTGTTTATATCTAAAACTGCAGAATTAAATGTTTCCAGTTATTGGCAAAATATGCTCGTTTGAACAAAACGCTCGGCCGACCGTTAGAATGGATTTTATGATTGCAGGAACAGCTTTAATGCTCTAGCTTATGATTATGAGAATGCGGCTAGAGGAAATAAGAGATTAGATAATTACTGATGCTGAAAGGGAATCGTGAGAGGTCATGATTTGGTTTCAATAAAACAATAAAGTTTTCGAATAGAGAATAGTATTCGTCCAGAGTACGTAAAAATGCATGGAAATATTTTTATTGTATCGTCATAAAATTGGGCCACATGCAGATTTTAATTATTTACTTATTTATGCATTTATATGGCAAAATATGATTTTCACAGATATTAATTTCCATTGGTGCATTAATTATGTTAATTGGTAAGTAATTTCATACACGCTAAAATTTTGTTTTTATTTTTATCGTAAATACATGTATGTGTCACTCCAGTCTATTTTTGTAATGTGTTTAGAAGGCCCCAGTATATAAGCATTTATTGATCCGTTGAGATGGGAACTAAGTGCCGTGTTGAGTAATTCTGCCTCTAGCTTTCTCGTGATTGGTCAGTGCTAGATGGCGTTACTTTAATTAAGTGTTTGAAAGGAGTCTTTAGCCATCTTGGTGTAGGTTTGGCACGCAGGATTTTTAATTATATTACTTTACAAGCACTGGAATTCGAACCTGAAAACAGGCCGTCTCGAAGGAGACGAAGACGCGAGTCAAGTGTTAAGAAGAAGTAGGCATATTCTGGTCGCCGCACACATATACGTTTTCAGAGAAATTTGTTTGAACTACCGTGAGTGCTAGTATGTGCTGGGAATGTAATGGCACTACAGGCCCGAGAGCCTGAATAGGGAAGCCCGCGATGGGAGGCCCTGCCGCATCCAGGGAGATCCAAATGCTGTCAACGCGTTCAACAACAATACCTAAAACTTCGATAATTCTGTGATTTTAAAATTATATTCAGCTAAAATTGAGAACTATTTTCATTAAGAAGCAGAGACGAAGTTAATTTTTTTATCAAGTTAAACTGACTCCAAACTATTTTTATCCACGGGCAACGTGCAAATAAGAACATCACCCATAAAACGCTGAGCTAGTCTGGAGTAAAGAAACGAACCAATTTATTTATTTTTCTGGAAGTCAGACATTTTCAGTACCAAGTCTAAAGAATAATGGAATACATCAGTCACGAGAGAGGCTAGTATTGCTGAGGCCGCACATAAAATATAGTCTCCAATATTGATACTTTATCCCTGTCGTATTTCATCTGATTGAAAGATAAATAATTAAACTTAACATCTTTCTTGCCACGTTTCTGCTGAGTACTCATTTCAAGTAGCATTAGATATTTTCCCAGCAATAATTTTCGTTGTTCTAAATTTGAATTTATTTTGTTGTGTTATTTGTGAGTGTACTTCTGTTACACACTAGTTATTTACATCTGTGTTACACCGTGTCTCGCTTCAGAGGTCTAATTATCTTTACTGTTATACGTATACATGTAGTGGTAGTAGCCTAGCTACCTAGCAGTTTTATTACATTATGTATAGAAGATAGCACATGAAAGAGGCGGAGATACACGCATAGGAAAGAGCGAGGAAATTACGAATATTGAAAAACATTAACGATTGACTAACTGCATCGGTACAATAGAAGATTAAGGCTCATGATCCAACTGACAGGGCCATAGATTGGCAACCAATGGTGCGATGAACGATTTCGTCTACATTACGAAACGTGTAGCACAGATTTCATGTGATTTACGTGCAACAATTTATTGAGGTGTAATGTACTTAGTTGTGATGATTTTCGATAAAATATGCGAAACTTACATCACAAAAATTAATAAAGAAAAATTATTGAGAAATAGTCATGTAATTCAAAATTAATGCCTGGCGACTTTTGTAGCCAATGTCGCTATGGTTGTTTCCCAGGATCTGAAGGCTCAGGTTTACAAAACATTTTTTTTTCTTCTAAATTCAGTTTTGTGTTAGATAATTGTGTAATAGTTTCCCCGATAAGCCCCATGGCGTTAACTTTGGGGCACTAAAATTCAATAACCAAATATATTGTACTCTTCTTCTTTATCGCAGACACTAGTTCATAACCTTTCCGTAGCAAGAAAATTTTAAACTAAGCTATTTTTACATACATTAGTGACATTTACATCTAGTAAAAAATGTTGGGCCGTGAGTCGGTTTACAATTTTCTTTGACTCAGCCTCCCAGCAGTAAGTAAGCGACACGGAAACGCAACGCTATCAAACGCCATTTGTAACGGGAAATGTCACCCATGCGCTTTCTAGTGGAAAAAAGAAAGCCTTTGTTTTATAATTGAGTGAGGAGAAAAATAAATAAAAACACAAACTTATGGAACTCACCCTAAGTAATTTTAAGTAATGAACACTTATAAAAAAACAGTTCAAACTCTCAAATGTACGATTACCTGTTATTCGATTGAAAGCAAACATGCCATTTGACAGTAATAAAAGAAACAAAACAAAAATACAAACGCTTTTTCCTTGTCGAAAAGTACTGATGAAGCAAATTGTATAATAAATTTCACTACTGATAATATAAGAGCACTAACAACGAAAAAAATATGGCGCGCACCACATATATAAGCTTTTAATAATAGTGGTTTAACTTTGCATGCATTAATTTTTGTATTTGATAGTTGCCATTTCGCCTAAGAATATCACACACACAATATTACCATACATTTATAAAAAAAAAAAATGAAAACATTCACAGAGGGTTTTGTTAACTTTAAGACCAAATATTAACCTGTCTGACAATCTGAATACCCGCAGAACCAAAACCGACTCTCTATAAGATTATAATAACGAACACCAACCAAGTGATCTTGTTTGTACTAAATTAATACTATATTTGTATGGAAATGAAAACTTGAACATTCTATACGCATGTCTGAGTCTCTTGCACAACACTCTGCAACCAGTATTAATGATTTGAAATGTTTATACATTTTCACTGAAATTAATAATTAAAATTAAATATTAACAAAGAGTAAAACAGTTTTTAAGTGATTGACGTTGTGACAATTGAAAAACGCATATTTTCAATTCTCATTTGAGAAATTCTGGTAGATATTTTTACAACTGCTTGATAGTGGCATGGTTTGTGAATGGGTTGAGCTATTTGTTTATTGAAGGAGAATATATCTTTTTTAAGTACTACGCAATGTGGTATCTCGTGTTAATATTACAGTTCTGAGCGCAAAATTAATGACTGAATTACAAGAAAAAATTATTCATTAATAATCATTTAATTTATAAAACAATTGATTAATTCGGTCCGTTTAACAACCATTCTAAAGTCCAACGTTCGGTATTAATTAGACTGTACCAAATGCATTACTCTCTTGTAAATTAATCTCACCTTTGCTCCTTCGCTTAGGTGGAACACAAACACCGTGGAACTCATCAGGGAGCAACATGGTAACTCTCTTAGAGTAGCTTTGAGCACGCAGGCCGCTATTTCTGCGCTGCTAATAACCGCCAGACCACATTACCCTTATTTCCTGTGGCGTCTAGTAAAAGTACTTATACCTCCGTCAATACTTTCTAATATCTTCATCCATACGCATTACCAGAGACGACTTAATCTGTTATTGAAAAGTTTGTCAAATGGTGAGATAAAACCTGGCACACTAGATGTTAACGTCATCGCGTTGTGGGAACTGTCAATCAAGCAGACGTTCCCTATCCTTTCCGTTCATCATGTGATCCTATGCTGACCACGTCTACGTCCGTCACGTGATAACCCACTCTGCTGGCAGAGGGGGCTGGGAGAAAAGTAGAGGGATTGAACCGCTGGACTGCAAGAATATATTCATCCTGGAAATAGGTCAGCTCGAGAGGTTTGACATGTACACTCACAACTAAAATCAATTTTATTTCTTAAAAACAAAAATATCTACGCCACTCAAATAATAAACAAGTGACTTAATATTCGTATATATCGTCTCCAATCGTGTTTTCCATGAAAAAAAAAATAGTCATCATACAGGCACTTGCCAAAAAGATACAAGGTCGAAAATTCCGGGAAAATGGGGGATAATTAGGAATTTAGGGTTTCAAGAAATAGGCTGGCAGTTTTGAAATGAATCACCAAGTTGGAAAAGAATATTTATAGGTTTCGAAGTGTCATGCCACCCCCTAGAGTTCAATTTGGATTCTGTTCTTCCAAAAAAACCAAATGAGCCGAACAAACTGAAATGAAGTATTCCTCCCTGAAACTTAAGTGAAAACGAGGCATATACGCATTTTCGTAAGCTGAGTTATTTTATCGTCAACGCTTCGCAGTTAGTAAGCGAATCATACGAACTTAACCCTTTCATGACGGGAGACAACTCAAAACTAAACTAGCGGAGGTAAAAGGGTGAGTAGTATTTGGTTTCTGGGACGACAACCCGAGCGAGAAAATACAAGAGATAAATCGAAATTAATGAGAAACGCTGACTCGGCTGATTAAACCATCCATTAATCATATCAAGATGCTGTTTGGCCTTCTTTTCACGCCGCGAATTCCAGCTCTCTCGCTTCTTTGGGCCCGGGGAGGGGGCAAAGGAGGAAGATAAATAATAAATTGCGGGGTAAACGAGACTGGGACTAGCGAGAAATGCAAACACTGAGTGAGAAGGAGAAAGTGCTCTTCGTATTTGCAGGAATTCATATCTCCAGGCTGCGTACGTTTACCTCTGGATGTTCCAGGATTGAGGACACGTAGTCATAACTTTTTTATGCTTTTCTACAGAAATATTACAGAAAATCTGAGTAATGTTCTTATATTACAAACGCACATAAATTCAAACGAAGTTGTGATTCGAAAGTCTGCATTAAGTAGAATTTCTTCGTTTGCTACGCAGTCCTTAAAGATAACTTGGTATTGTTGACTATTTTTTTTTACAATTTGGGTTCCAAAAAGTTTTGGAGAGCGTTGTTACACTTCTGATATATTCATTTAACTATTGTTCTCAATAGAGGTTAACCAAACTTCCACTGAAAGCAAATCGTATACCAGATTCCTTTGTGTGTGTGTGTGTGTGTGTTCCTAGAAAGGTTCAAACCCTTGCCTAGAATATCAAAAAGCTCATCACGAATTATATGTCGCCAGTAACTAATGAGAACGTTATTTATCTTTGATTTCTCCTTTCGTTAGTAATTTTGTGAGACGGGTCACCTGGAAAATGAAATGCTTTAATTCGGGAACATTTCACTGAAACCCTAATAACTTTGCACGTTGTAAGTTCTGCGAAAGACGCCTAGAGTTGAAGAAATCGAAATTCTAAAACACGTTTTATTTGTGGCCGTAGTACATGTTAGGTGGCGTAGGACCTATGCCATTTGTCTGGTTGCAATTTGAACGATATCAAACTTGGCTTACTTACAAGTAATGAAATGTTTTTAAGTAATATCTTTTTTCGTTATTTTGAATGCAGTGCATCTAAATACATTTAAATATAACATCATGGAGACCATGAAACAAATTATTGATGTTTTTTCTGTGCATGATGTCTCATGAAATAACTAAATATTTTACATGGCAATATATGACATTTTGAAAAAGTTGGCGTCTTCCCACACATTCCTTCGCCACGCCTAAATGACGTTGAAGTAAATGTTTGATCATTTTAGGAAGAAAATGAGTTGTGTGCTTGTGCGACTGCGTATGCACTTGTGAAGGCAGCCGAGGTATTCAACTAATATATTAGGTTATTAGAAACTAAAATCCACTTATTAAATAAAACTTGAAGTTAGTTTTAACTGTATAAACACTACTAACTCTCTATGCTAGGTGATCCTATTAGGTTGGGTGCTATGCTGAAAAATTATTGGCATAAACGCGCATAAGCAGAAAAGATGGCCGTCCACAATGACATGTGCAATAAATACGGCCACAACAGCTCGCAGACTGTTGCGAAAGAAAGGAACGTTAGTTGCGCGGTTTGCCGCACAATGACGCCACGAGAAAACCGAAGTGACTCGAGAGAGACTAACCTTGGTAGTTGTCCGTATAGCAAGTATCGCAGTCGCGCCCTCTTTCTCAGCCTCTCCGCAATTTCTAACACTCTCCGCATGTGGAATACCTTCAAATTCACACTCGCCTTCGCTGTCGTGTAGGAGCACGATAAATTAACTTCCGAAAATAATACTTATTCATCATGTTTTCATTTCTAATTGATACCGCGAACCACTAAAAACGCACAGTAAAACATAAGTGTTTCTGAGAAAAATTTAATATAATTATTGAAAGTGTTTACCTTAAATGATAAATTCTTTGACCATTCGTCTCTGTGTGGATTGCAGACCAACCTCACACGCAAAAAAATAACTCCCTTACAAAAGCACCCATGCAGCACGGATACTTAAGATTCCACTTTTTGGGCGTAAATTTTTTAAAGAAATTATTTTAGAATGTTTGTTGTATGTAGCGATTTTGAAGGGACTTCTTCCTTCATAAAGAGTTAAATTTAGAACCCAAAACCCGTAGCTGAATTATCCTAACCAAAATGTTTTAAATTTTATAAATGTAACGAAATAAGTTACGATAATAATATACTTTAGTTGATAGTAGAAGCTTTACACAGGTTAATAAGTCAACGATTATTGATTTACCAGTACAAATCAAATTAAAATTAAAATTAAAACTCCGAAAAATAATATTAAATGTGAGTTTTATATTAAATGCAGAGTTGTTACATTTTTTGTTTTTGAGTGTTTAAAAATCTAAATTCTAAATGTCAAATTTCAAAATAAAGACACAATCCTCATATCATGTTTTAGAAAGTAATTCCAGGCACCCGAAACTACTGGAAATTCAATCCAAATACGACCAAATAAATTAATTTATATTTCGTTTATGTTTGGATTTTCGAGCAAGACTTTGACGTCCAGACAGAATTACTGAAGATTTAGATAAGTATAGCCATCCCTTAAAGGAAAAGAAGTATATTACATCAACGAAGTTCGTACTGATCACAAGGATAGTCCAGTTATAAGACACCTGGCACAGCTGTATCTTCAAAGAAAATCGTATTTTATATACCCAAGAGCGGCTTGCGACATCTTGTGTGAATCATATATGTGGTCAATCGCGGTTCATGATAATAATGTAGAATATATTGCTGACGAAAAACACTGTTTCGAGAAAGCACCTCATCAGACCTTTCTTTTAATGTATCGCCTTGCATAAACTGCATGGGACCAAAGTCGTGATGCTTCATCGCATGAAACGGATTCTTCATACAGACCTTTCTGTTATGCCGACGAGCATTTTGGCCATAATTCAAAACCCTATCACAGATTCAGCATTGGTGAGCCACAGTTAGGCAATGATGCAGGTCGTGGCTCCATGATCATTGAAGTCAAAGGCAGGCCTTCGTGTTCATAATTTATCTTCGTGGTATGAGGGCACTCTGAGAAAACACAAATACTCGTTCGCCCCAGATGAAAACCCTCAGGTACTATCATATAAGTATATAAGATAGGAATAAACATAATTATGTATATAATAATATATATGTATTTATATAAGATAGGATTATACATAATTATGTATAGAATAAATTCGTAACCAGCATCAACATTTTCCTAGAATGGGTATGACAGATATTTGGGAAAATCTACCTGTAATGGAATCGATTTGATTGAACCTACGACCTCTTTAAAGAATCGATTGATACTATTGAAAGTGATTAAAATGCAGCTGTACGATACAGTGTCAATTACAAAGACATGAAAGGTTTTTAACCGTAAAACGTTCTATACAGCTTAACTGTCGTTCTACACTTACCTTGTAAGTTCCCAAGATTTCCGTTGTTATAAAGCTGTACGGATAGACTACTCCAATTCCAATATAAGACACAGAATTGCACCAATGAAGAGGTATGGCGGGGAATAAAGTGCAGAATGTGATATCCTGCAAGAATCGAAACCATATTATTAAATATCTACAGAATTGGCAGAACAAGGCCAAGGTAAGGCTAAATTACATGTCTTTCGATGTAACATATTCGAATGCCATCGTAAAACTACGTCAGTATCATTTCCGTGTTATAGCAATGCACTGCATCTTAGATTGTGCTACGAAGATAACGCGTAGACGTGGCTATCTCGTGTGGGAGCGCCCCATTTCCGCAAACATATGAACTGCATGGCTTTAGAGAAAGAAACACAATGCTTGAACATTAGAGAACCCATTTCTCCGAGCATTATCTCATGGTTCATGGTTCATGACGGAAGCTTTAATAACCTCAGGGACGTCTAGCACACATTAAGCTTTGCACTAGTGAAAAGAAGAACCCCATTGATTTTCTCTTTTTCGGAGGAACTCACCGCTATCATTTAAATTTGTTTTAATACCAGCCAAATTAATTTAGATTTTCTTTGTCTGCACAGCATTATGTATCGAATGATATATGTGTATTTGGGGCGGATATTTATTTTTGTAATATCACTATGAGTGATTTTATTTTGCCGAGCAAGTTACCTTCTATTTCTTAAAACGCGAAATGACCTTTCAGGAGGAGTAGGTATCTAAGTTCTCTGACTGGATTACCATCCCATTAATTTATGTTAACTAAAGCAGACTACTAAATGGGGATATATTTAGCCAAGTTTTGAGCCCGAATTAATGAACGAGAAGTAAAAAATTCTAGCGTTAAACTTGAGAGAATCATTAAGTATTTATTTTGAAAACGACATTTTTATGGAACAACTTGAGCAATATTTTTTTTGTTCCACTGCACTTTCTGTGAAGACGTAACTGAAGACACTGTTGTATGGCACCTCCCGAGATTCGAATCTTGCGGCGTCCCTTGAAAGTTCCATACATTGTGAAAGTTATCCCCAAAATTCTATTCGGAAATAAAGTTTAAGAAATTAAATACTTTCCTATAAAAAGCAGTTAATGCAGTTCCTTGTCGTAAGCAACTTTTCAATCCTGCGCAAGTGTCACGTAGTAAACCATAGCAAAACTGGCGGTTACAACATTTTGTAGAGGCAGCTTTCACAAAATGCCTTAAAACATTTTGCATTAAGGGTTTTTTTTTAAATAAACCAAATTTTCAACTATTTGGAGTCATTTTGCTGCAAATACCATTGCATGACATCACTTACGAAATGATTGATCAGCAGGGGGTGCAATCCAGAAATTAAATAAAGTTTCGAAGATATAAATAAATCTTATCACAAAAATTCTTAATTATATAAATCTGGTAAACCACCTTGCACAGTCCTTATTTATGCACAAACTAGATAATCTGTCAGTTGTGGATGTTTAAATGCACGAATTACATTAATTGCATTAGATAAACGTGCGATGATTGTTCTCCCCGCTAAAAAAACGTAATTCAAAAATGTTATTATTGAAATGAAAGCAAATATTAAAAAAAAATTATTTTTAAGGGTTTTCAAGGGGTCTTATTGATTAAACTTTTATCTACAAGTCAGTCACAATGGCACCACATTGGTGTCACTGCATTAATTAAACTCGGCATTTCTTCATTTTCTGCAGCCGTACTTCATTTTAGGTATTTTATATCCAATTAAATCAATAAATAAAGACAGCGGTAAAAGATAACTTAGAGCAAATTTGTATATTAATAATAACGCCAAGTGATAGCTGCACTTAAATGTGATGGTAAGAACAACCGTTGACCGGGGTTTCAAAGTGAGACACGTAGACTCCCGTCATCCCATGAAAGTAATACGAAAAATGACCGTAGGGTGTAGCGATGGCAGAATGCAAAAAAGGGAATGAAAATCCCTCGACATAAACGCACTGACGAACAGAAACATCTTCCACGGTTTCAACATGAAGTAGAGATATCACATCAATTATTACGGTTCTATGTAAGCAAATACTGGAACAAAAGTTAAAAACTATTTTTAATAACAAACGTTATGCTCGTTTCCGTTACAAAAAAAATATAAGTTCCGTGACTGGAATAAGTGTACATAAAATATATTATTAATTTTTTTTTATAATATTCCTAATTTTTTCTTACCTACAACCGGAGTAATTTATATTATGGATTTGTTTTTGTAAAATATATTTTTTCTAAAGAGCGGAAAATGGAAATAATGCTAAAATTTTGATAAACAACATATTCTTATTAATTGTTTTTTAAATTTAAATAAGTAAATTGTAACAAAATAATTTTAAGCGTTGCAAAAATATGCGTTCATCTTACACGCGAAACGGAGGCCACGGTGGCTGAGTGGTTAGCCTACTCTCCTCCCACCAAGGCGATACGGGTTCAATCCCTTGCCGGGTCACTCGGGATTTTCGCACGTGAGAATCGTGCCGGACGATGCCGTTGGTCGGAGGGTTTTCTCGGGGATCTCCCGTTTCCCGTGGCCCCTCACTCCGGCGCTGCTCCATACTCACCTCAATCACCCTTATCGGCTCTCACTACTCACTATCACGTGAAATATGTATCGTACTTTTCTAACAATTTTCGTAGCGTGTGTACTACATTTTAATGACTTATGTATGTTGTACAATCGAGTTCAATATTCCATTTGCCTCTAGTTAAGTCATACATTTACTGGCACTCGGCTACAAAAACGATACACTTTTTACTGCCGACCACATATGAATACATCTTTATTAATATCAATGAGAAGACGTCGAGACGTAATAATGAATTTGAGCGGAAAATGGCACGTGAACCTCAGTTCGCAGGAACGTCACCGCTTAGCAGGTCGGTAATAAGTTTCCCGCCTCTCGACCAGATGGAACGGAAGCTAAAGAGAAGCGTGCAGCTGAGGCTCGACCATCGACGTTCCTCCCCCCAACCCCCCGACGACCAACGGACGTGCAGTATATCGATTGTAGTTGCACGTGATGTGGCGGGTGTATGGGGCAGTCCCCGCGAGGGATGCCGGCTAATAAATTTTGAATGTGCGTGCGGCGGTGGGGATCGGCAGGGTGATGGCCCTGGCTAGTGGGAAGGGGTATATCCCCCAGGGGGGGGGGAGGAGATAGTTCGATGCACGCTGCCCGTATCGCACTTTCTCCCCTTTCCCTCTCGTTCCTCACGCCTTGAGACTCCGACCCCTGCGACGTTCGCAACCGGCCAGGCGACGAGGTGCAGCGGATGCTGCAAGAGTCGACAGCGATGAGGGCTTGCTTGGGGGTTGAGTAAGCTTTGTTTGGGGGCACCGTGGCTGGTGCTGTTTATTTTTGCGACCACAGATGCGGACGATCACCGCGTCTGATACGCGGACTCGTGGCACACAGAGAAAGTCAGTAAAATAAGAATTAGAAGTCCCAAGTGTTTCATATGTGTTGTGTGCAGGGTTGATGGTTCACTCGTTGAGAAAATTATATAAAATCAGAGAAATGTTTTCCCCTGTGTTTGAATTTTCTCTGGACTTTCGTAAGACTCTCTAGGAAACTACGGCCAATGGATGATTCAAGTTGTTTTCAACAAGTTATTTTACAGGATTCTCGCGGAGAAATATTATTTTTTATGTTAGGTTCATATATATCATATATGTATATAATCGGCCAGACGTATTATACTAAGGTTTGTGTATTATATTATATTTCTGGCTTTTAAAACTGTATAACTTAGTGTACAGTACATTCGGAAATTAATATTGTATATACTACGTAATTGTCCAAATTTTATAAGAACAACGTGTTCCTGTCGTACATTCATCACACTTGCCGAATAGTCTTAATAGTTTTCACCATCAACGAGCTCTTTAAGAACTGACACTCGCAATGTATTATGTCCACGTAAAAAAGCTTATGGCAATGTGTGTACTATTCTTGTTCAGAGAAAAGGATCAATAAAATTAAACACTGTGAGGACGTATCACTTTCGGATATAATAAAAGTCACATTAAAATTAAGCGTTCTGTGTCACAATGTTTTACATAGGAAAATCGAAATACAACGTTACCATCAGATAACGTAAGTCTATAAAACACACGACTACCAACTTTATGAACAGACGTTTTGAAGTCGAAAACTTTGTGTTCTATAGTGCAGTTCTATTTCAGAGAGAGCTGTTTTATAATTATATGAAGATGCAAACTAAAATAATTAAGTGTAACTTGTGATGAAACTACATTATTCGCTATCAAGACCATCTTATCCAGAACGGTTACCTTTATATAGCCACATTCCCGGTTAAATTTTTTTAAACATGCAAATGTTTGTAAGTAAGTAGCATTTCTTAATTCACAGGTTATAACCACCATAATTTTTATAATTTTTTACGTTTTAAATATATACGTTAATGAAATATATTTTAAACTGGAAAGGACAGTAAAGTATAAAATATAGTTCCTGTGCTTAGTATTTGTTTGGGTATTAAAAAAAAAAAGTAATTACATTTCGATGGCTTCCGATGGAAACTTATTTAAGTGGAAAAAAAGTTATTTCGGGAAAATTTACGTGTATGTATGAACGTAGGACTTGCACAAACATTCTCATCATAGCAGACAGTCGTTATAAATTTCATACCATTCAGATGGCAGCAGGTATCTTATTGCAATTAAAATGGTGACGACTATATTCCAGTTCGTGCATTGACTGCAGTTGACCATACAAATCTGGAATGAAAAGTCAAGCCTTCTCTGACGAAAACCAGAGGGGGAAGAATAACTAGAAATGCACAAAAGCATAGGGTTATATAGTCGTATTTTCACGTATAACTTACAAATGTTAGAAATTCAATTTCACTCTAAAGTACTGTCTTTACTCTAAGGATATGTACAAGCATATTTAAATTCTCTAACAACGAGCATCTAACTTTCACGGACCACGATGGCTGAACGGTTAGCACGCTCGTCTCCCACCAAGGCGAACCGGGTTCAATCTCCGGCCAGATCACCTGATTTTCGCATGTGGGAATCGTGCCGGACGATGCCGCTGCTGGTCGGCGGATTTTCTCGGAGGTCTCCCGTTTCCCCCGCCCTTTCATTCCGGCGCTGCTCCATACTCACCTCAATCACCCTCATCGGCTCTCAAGAACTCGCTGTTAACAACCGCCCAAATCTCTTTACTCACTCGTCTACCTTTTACACCAGAGGATGATATTGATATTATTCCTTCACAACAATTTGGGAAGATTCGTGTAAAAACATTAATATAATTGCTGCCCCTGGGTCCAACTTTGCTTTAGGTAGGGACATATTATTATATATTTAGCGTGCACGATCTACAAAGAATTCAGAGTATTTTAGAAGCGTCAACAGAAAAAAAAAACTATTTTATTTGGCACTAAGCTTTTTTAAACAAATACATTGAAGCAAAAAAAAATATTATCTTAAGGTTGTAAAGATAATATCATCGAATTTTATTTTCAATTTTACTTTCACATTTAAACAAACCATAACTGTAAATTCAATGTTTTACTAAATCCAGTTTTATGTAGGAATTTTAACAAACATGTGGTTTTATTTTCGTCAAATTTTTACTCAAGTGCGAAGACAAAAGTTAATTTTTGCAATGTTCTATTACAAAACGAAAAAAAAAAAAAAAAAAAAAATGAGAATTGCAATTATTGAATTTGATTACATGCAAAACAGAGAAAATTTAATAAACCTGCAACACCAGAGCTCCTGGTGGCGAAAATTTATATTTTTCAATATATTAGAATTGAGCTCACCAATGCGATTAGAGTAAAATTAAATCGTGTAAATGCTCACTTTTTCTGCTTATCCGAAGCCGTGGTTATTGCGTAGAGTAAATATGAGTTAGACCGATATTTTCGTCTACTGCACATGCATCCAAAACCCATATAATATTCAAAGTCACTTGGTAATTAGTAGGCCCTAATGGAATGTATATTTATATTTTAGTTTTACAAAAGAAAAAACATTTTTATATTAATAAAATAATTTTACCAATATGAATTTAATCAAACAGCATTCCGAATTGGCGTTAGAGGAAATATACAAACATCTCAAAGCGTTTGTTTACTAGCAGTGTTATAACCTCGGTATACTGCCCACATCGTTTATGACACAATGCGACATTGGCAGAAAAGCTGTTCAATGTCGGGGCACTGAAAATGGTTTTGCGCGGATAGCGTAATTACACTACGGGTTACTGCCAATGAGTTTATGGGTGGCCATGATTACTGCTTATACGCGTTTCCACGCATTATTTATCGGCCTGGTAGGTATCCCAACCAAACAGGACTGCCAAGACTAACCTAGAACTAAGGCATGATTATGTGTTTCCACAGTTTATGGGTGGCCATGATTACTGCTTATCAGCGTTTCCACGCATTATTTATCGGCCTGGTAGGTATCCCAACCAAACAGGACTGCCAAGACTAACCTAGAACTAAGGCATGATTATGTGTTTCCACAGTTTATGGGTGGCCATGATTACTGCTTATCCGCGTTTCCACCCATTATTTATCGGCCTGGTAGGTATCCCAACCAAACAGGACTGCCAAGACTAACCTAGAACTAAGGCATGATTATGTGTTTCCACAGTTTATGGGTGGCCATGATTACTGCTTATCCGCGTTTCCACCCATTATTTATCGGCCTGGTAGGTATCCCAACCAAACAGGACTGCCAAGACTAACCTAGAACTAAGGCATGATTATGTGTTTCCACAGTTTATGGGTGGCCATGATTACTGCTTATCCGCGTTTCCACCCATTATTTATCAGCCTGGTAGGTATCCCAACCAAACAGGACTGCCAAGACTAACCTAGAACTAAGGCATGATTATGTGTTTCCACAGTTTATGGGTGGCCATGATTACTGCTTATCCGCGTTTCCACCCATTATTTATCGGCCTGGTAGGTATCCCAACCAAACAGGACTGCCTAGACTAATCTAGAACTAAGGCATGATTATGTGTTTCCACAGTTTAAATTATTCTTACCTCAAGTGGCATGTAATCATAGTTGAATGAGTGTTTTCTTCAGTTTATATTAAGCTATGACAGTTGGTGAATATTATAGACTCCTCGCACGAGCATGTGCAGTAGCCAAGGCCACGGCTGTCCACGGATGCTTATTACAACTACGTTTCTTCGTGTGTTGCCAACTTAACTGGTAGCATTCCGGTCAGCAATTTTCATTAAAAAAATGTTGCTACCGGAGGAGAAATATTTTCAGAGGTTGTTTTAAAAACTGTTCGAGTAATCGCGAAGCAGACTTAAGCAAGTACACTCGAGGACACTGTGTGTGAATTTTCCATATCAGTGTACATGTGCAGATGAAGTGCGAATGGTTAAATGTTTCTCCATACATCCGTTGCAGTGTTAAAGGCTGTTCACGACGAAGTGAGCACTTTTGAAATTAACCTTTGAAAAAAGTCACTGCCCCTACGTGTATTTATTTTAACGGCCGCCCTGAGTGACATGCACTCGGTAAAGTTGGTAACGATGGGAGGAAAGTAGTTCCATGTCTTAAGGTCGAATAAAAAGTGTTAGGTAAACATTTTTAATAACTTAAATTTTTTCCTTAGCTTTCTGATTTTTTATGCATCGTAGTGTAAAAATTAGGAGATTTATAAAACTTTTACTTTTCTAGTAACTTCACAGTTTCACTTGACCGACACCTGAATAAGGTGAAGAGGCCCATGACAATGTTAATTTTACATAATGCGTAAGAATAGACAACGTGCATGTAAGTAGATCTTAAGCAGGGCTTACAAAAGTGCTCACTTTATTGTGAACAGCCTATAGTACGTTTAATTACAAAGGCCTTTTGTATCACACGTTTTAATAAAGCTTTAGAAAAATTACCCCGTTTACAATATACCTGTATTAAAAGCACACCCGACTTAGTTTTGATTGTGCATAAACTAGATATGTACGCCAGAAAAACTAAATGTTTCGTGGATTTTCTTTTAATTGTACGTACGACAAACACGTGCGTAGACTATGGTCGTCAGAAAAATAACCCTCGTAGTAAATGGTGTTTCCTTTTAGACGACATAACCAACGATAACATATACACCACACCCGTTTCCATTTTAAATTTCAACGCTCACCAACTTTCTCCTATTTACGGTATGATTTCGGGAATGGGATTACAACCAATCGATGCTTCAGAGACAGTATAGTTATCATAGTTTCTTCGCAAACCCCCGCTACGAGTGGTGTGAATCATGCGGCATAACAACACCCATACACACACAAGGATGGAATTTCATTTGTCGATCTTTCCTTCAGAACGTAGGCTAAATAGAAGCATTTAAGTGTAGCGCATCCACGTGATCTAAGGTGAATGTAAGAGCTGGCATTTTATACACATCAAATTTATAATTAGTAGGTAGTGTCCTGAAGAAATTACTAAATTTTAAAGTTGAGCGACGCGCCGTCCCGTTAATATTTTAAGCAACATTGGACGTGTAATAATGGCAGGTTTGAACATACGGAGTTGTAAAGAGAAGTGAAAAATGTGAAAAAAAAATAAATAAATATATATATATATACACGGGTCATTTTCTCTCATGGTTTGGTCGCAGTGGCCCCATGAATGTAGTGTTTCGTCGTGCGTGGATCACCGCTACCACTACACAGCGAATGTCTCTAATGCTCAGACAAACAGAGTACACATGTGAAGGCCGCTTGCCAGCAGATGGAGGGTGGACACTTTGAACATTCTGATAACGAAGCGTTGTGGACCTCCAATTGTGAACAGCTACTGCGGTTAATAAGATTGCACTGTAGAGTGGTGTGTATAAATGTGGACTGCCATTATGATTTATCACATGCGGAACTTCCCATTGCATAATTCACTGTCTTCATCACAGCACTAACATGCAGCTGGTGCGATTCCTCACATACGATCATACGCTGGATTCACGAGGCCGCCAATGGCAACACGCAACCACGGTGTTACAATCCACTACTTTATACACGTCTTATGGTGCTAAAGGGTAACTAGTACCTGGGGCGCTCCGTTTTAAAACTTATTGGTTTTCACAGAACACTACCCGCTAAGTATAAATTTTATTTATATGCAATACCAGTTGTTAGATGACGTGGAAATACTACATGTACTTTCTCCTTTGTACCCTGCGTTCCAAAGGAAAGATAGACACACATGAAATTCCACCCTGAAGGTGTTAAGTTTTTCATATATTCCTGTTGGTACTTACCTAAAAATACTTTTAATCTCTTCCACACATTGCCCTAAATCTGTATAGGCTATTCACAGTAAAGCGAGCACTTTTGTAGTCCCTCTCATTTGCCATTTCGTTACCCTCAAACACAATAGGGAACAGACCGAAGTCCCGCATGCTAGTTTCGTGGTCGCGCACTCGGTTAGGCGAGAGAACTCCGATACGGCTCGGCTGTGTCGTCCTGGAGAGCCGACATGGGCGAGGCTGGTTGCAGAGTCTCGGGAGCAAACACGGCCGGGTTAATTGACAGATGAAATATTCAACCTGTTTATACGTTCCGAGGCGGCGGCTTGCTTGCACGCTAGAATGTATGTGCCTGCATATCCATTCCCAGCTGTCGCTCTAACTTTCATCGCCGCTGACGCGCCTGGAGTTGCCACGTCGCGCTCGTCTCACATATCCCATGCATGGTTACGTAGAACTATTCCGAAGTCGTGTTACAGTTCCGCTTCCCTGGTATTCATCCACCTCGTCCAAACGAAGTTTGATCAAATATAGAATATTACACCACATGAACAATGTACCCGATACGTGCGCACTCAATTTAAGATTAATTTCATAAGAACTATGCAATTTAAAAATTATTCTTTCTTTAGGCGAACATACGAGAACGAACAAGTTAAAAGAAAAATTATGTATATTTTCAGCATGTGGTAAAAAGTGGCATGTTTTGGTGTTTGCGCTATGGCGAAGAAACTGCCATATGTATTCTGGGGCAATTCTAAAGAGATCGTGAGGAAGCACAAGACAGGATCGGAGCTTCTACTGGCGGGGAGTAAATGAAAGAGACAAATGATTATAGGCCATGCACGGTAATGTGAGCACTTTTTGAAGCTGTTTCATCAGACACGATAAACAATAACTACATTTCATCGTAACCTTCGATTTTTTGTTTTGGGTATGGTGAATGCATACACTGCGTATATTACTCACATAGCAGTGTTTGCATTAACAAGTGGCGGAAGGATATAAATTGGTTGAAAGAAAAAAGTAACTAGGGCTTCAAAATTGCTCACTTTACCGTGAACGGGCTATAGCATGAAGGAAAAATGAAGAAATTAGTATCCTTGATGCCTATCATAACTTTCAACCTGGCTTTTCTGACATCGGAGATTTTTTATACAAGTTTAAATTGCTCTCTTACTCAAAAATAAGAAGTACAAAGATATAATATAGCCTAATTTCTCGCAATCTAAGGTCATGCTGATAGTGAAATAACTGCATCACTCACAATTAAATTTCCTACACTGTAGATTATTACAGATGCTCAAAATCACTCAGAGAAAATAACCCTTTGTAAGCAACGAACTAGATTTATTTGAACGAAAGAGACTGCCAAGTATTTACGTTGCATTATAAATAAGCTGTTGAGTGCGAAGAGTATTAGCCTAAGACAGCCTGGAGACAGCTAATTCAGCAGTCGTGTGCTCGCACGGGCCTGGGTAATCTTGCCTAGAAGATATTGAGCGGGGAAAGTAGGTTAACTCCTCTAGGAACTGGCTATTTCCTCGTTACAATGATTGTCATACGCCGTCTCGTTCCTCCTTTCTCCCCGAGGAGACAATATCTCACGCTCTTCTCACAACTAACTCTCGAGTAAATAATTTTTTCAGCCCTCCTCCTCTCTCTTTCTCTCTCTCTCTCTCTCTCTGTGTCATTCTTCCCCGCCAGCACTACTGCAAACGTTGACGTGCCACGTTCTGCCCCCCTCGGGCGTTCTCGCGAGAACATCCCCTGCAGCTATTCATTCATCAAGACGCGCTACCGGAAGGCTCGACGTGAACTCAGCCTACATCCATCCCCTTACCAACCACCTCCCCTTCACAACTCTCCCAACCCACCCTTACCTACATTTTAATTACGGTCCCGTCTTAAAAGCCAATAAAGTCCTCACCATGCCCTGGCAGAAACACCCGCAACCCCCATACCTCGCCCTTCCCTCCAATTTTCCTTCCTTAGCCACCCTCTCCGCGCCAACGTTCCACCCTCACTAACTTCTCGCGGGGCTTCGCGGCCCCTCTCGAAATGGCGTCTTGGAAAATTCTGAACTATCTGAAGTTGAACTGGAGAAACAAGGAACGTTCCAATTTTTTACTTGGGGAAATAAAATAGCATGATCACGATTTTCCCTACTATCCTCTGGCTGCTCTGCGCGAAAGAATTTCCAGAAATGTTGTGGCAAACCATGCAAAGAAAGAAAATTAGACATATAAGCTAATCAGTGAGCAACATAAGTATCTGTTATAATATCGTTTTGGAATTAAGCTCTGCGTTATAAGTTCTGGGTTCTGATTGACACTAAATTGAAAAGATTACAGTAAATTTTCTCGTTGCACAGCCATGTATGCCAACCAGTAACGGTTAGTCATAAAGCGATCCGTGCTCAGGTTCTGTGTACCTTCGTGCGAGTGCTCAAATCCCCACCGATTCTGGCGCTTAAGAAAATGACGCTTTGGAGAGCGCTTCTCCATCCGTGTGATAATGAGATGGGAATGAACCTACGAATGCGCTAAAGTGAATTAAAAGCGCTAATGTCATGTCCACATACGCTCAGCGACTACCCAAAAACTCCTGAAGTTATTCCTTCCTATTCAAGCAACACAAGGCAGAAGTTCGGAAGTGAGATATCTGTAACACTGGAGGTCAATTTTTGGAACCCGAAAAGGCTTTTGGTGAGAGGATAAAGGAAAATAAACTTATCGAAAAAGACATTTAATGACTCTAATAATGTATTATCTCTGTCTAAAATTAATTAGAAATATTATTATAACAATCTTTCATTAATGAATTTATACAGAATTGAGAGAAAGTTATAGCGTATTTAATTTTGTCAATTATAAAACACCCAAGATGTTATTCAACATTGCGTTTACAGTCTTGTATAGAAAATTCTTCAACTCCTTTCATCCGTAAACAACGCACGCAGTTTGAGATTTTTCAGCCTTGCCTTCAAGAAATTCAAGTAAATGTTTTAAACATGACATAGATCAATCGAAATGTGTGCGACAGCATTGCTGGATAACTATACACTCATTTTCAAAAACAAATGATCACCATGGACGAATTGTGCGAGTGCGAAGAAGGTTGCGACACAGTATTCTCATAGCCCGACGTGTGTCCCATTTGCGTTTAATACGGTTTTCTTGAGTGGTGCCACTAGTGGGCATACATGTCCCTCCAACATTCATAGCTGCAAGACATAGAATAAGGCCTTAATAGCAGTGTGAACCAGAGAGCCAAGTTGAGTGAACATGCAGCATGCTCCGATGGCGCGTTCGAAAAGTCTTTGCCCAGCTGGATGAGTTTGAGAGACGCCGTATCGAGGCAGGTTGGACGTTTCGGCACATTGATCGCCAGTTAAACCGTTCTGCCTGCACTGTGAGTCGGTGTTGGACTCACTGGGAACAGGAGGGTACACACACCCGTCGAGAATGCTAGGGTTGATCCCCGCGAACCACCAGCATGGAGGATAGTTTCATCGTGCGACATGCTGTACGCACTCCACGGGCGTCGCTGCACACAATATAGGAACATGCCACAGCAACTGGGTATACGCCTGTATACACCAGTACCACGTCCGGGTGACTGGCAGAGCTGAGTCTGTCGTCGCGACGTCCCTTAAGACGTCTACCAATACGACCTGAGCATCGCCGAGTATGTGAGACCTTCTACCGGGAACGGGCATATTGAAAGCTTGCAGATTGGAGACTAGTGGTGTTTAGCGTAGAATCGCGGTTCTGTCAGGATACAAACGACCACAGAATTGGAGCGTGGAGACGTCTTGGCAAACACCGCGATGCACTATTCACTGTAGAGCGGGCACACCGTCCCAACGAGACGTGTTAGGGTGTGCGGTGCCATTTTCTTCGATTCCCGCAGCCCACTGGTGGTGATTGAAGGAACAATGACAGCACCAAATCACGCCCAGGAAATTCTGTGACCATGTGCGCTCTCCTTGTGCTTCCTTGTGACCAGAAATGCCTCCATGGCCAACAGTATCGCCACCAGTCTCCATGCTACAGGTGGTCCGACACTATACTAAGTGCATCCCACCAGTGTTGGTTCCGTGCAATGCATGCTTGGTGTGGTACAATATTTTGATATTTCCTGTATACTTATTTCCATGTCCTACGTATGTACCCACTCGAGTGCCCCTGCGATGGCACCTTCAGTGTGATAATTTTTTTTTGCAAATTAGTTTCATAGTACTAATTTAATTATGTTCTTCATAATAATGACTAATATAGTACTCTTATATTTAACGGGAACAAATTATTAAAACCTCGTCAGAAAAATTATTGACCTTCGTAATTTATATATATATATTTATTTATTTATTCAGTTGTCCATGTTATAAAGCGATAATGGACTCCAGGGGGTTTGTCATTGTTTCGGAGGATATCACAGGCAATATTTTTTTCAGACCGCTTGTTATTACTGTCTTTAAAACTCTCAAATGTTTCCTTTTGAAACCGCTGCTTTTTTAAAATGTTCGCGTAGTAGTTAAGTAATTTGTCAGTATCAAGTTTTATTTTTATTTTTCGTGTTCAGCATAGTTTTTTAATTAAATGAGTTTTTAGGTGATTACATTACTGTTACAATAAATGTATCTCTTTTCTGAAAAGTGTTTCGGGTTAATTGTTATTATTAAAAATGGTTTTAAATGTTATAATATTAATTTCAATATGCATTTTTTAATATAATATATTTGTTACGTTCCTTGTAGTAACACCTCTGGAATGGTATTTATATCGTTCAGAGTGTCAAATGTAAGGTATTTATATCGTTCAGAGTGTCAAATGTAAGGTATTTTGTCTGTCACGTGGTGAATAATTTTGTTTTCTACTATAAATTTGAATCATACTGGTAGTATTCCAATATAATACATAGGCAGTTTTATATGTTTATATTTTCCTACCTTTTGCTTTTATATTGATGTTAAGTTTCGAATTTTTGTAATTTATAGCTTTGTGATCTGTATAAATGCCATAATAAAGTAACGTAACTCAAATAATTCCCTTTGAGAAGTGAATATAACTATGATGGTTTTAATTAGTTGATAAATATAAAACTTTGTTAAAGAGAACTACGTACTCTGAATAATTTGAAATTAGTTATTCATGCAGAGTTTAATTTTAGTTATTTGTCGTTTGCCTTTCATCTTCAATTAGTGTTTTCTCTGTTTTTCAATTATTTAATTTTTTTTCATTTACTCTCACCTTAAATAAGTATTCTGACTATCCATCTAATAAATAAAATATTTAAAGTGTTTTTTTTACAAACTCGTTCATCAATATCGTCTCTGTATAAATATTATGAATAATAAACTTACTGGAAAATATCTCGTGGCGTTCTTCATTTCATACACATCCCAGAATTCTAATTCCAATAATGCATGTCAGCGTATTACCAGATATGCAAATTGGATAACCCAAGAAAGAGAAACAATTTTCAACCTTATGCCCTGAAGTTAATTCGGTTTCTAACGCCGCCGACTTGAAATGAGTTTGGTAGCTTAAGTTGCACGAGGTTTAGATGAAAACCGCAATCGTGCTAATGGTCAAGGCATTTTTTTTTTCTACTTTTGTTCCCGTGATAGATCGCAGGTCACATAACGCTTGGGAAAGCGACAAACCAGAAGAGAGGAAACCTCACGTGTTCGGCAAGGCAGCCAATTTGGTAATGTTAGGAGTAGTTCGCTCAGAGCTTTCCAGTTTCATCCCAATTTCTTTATGCAACATCTTCCCTCGCGTGAAGCATTAGACAACATTGCTAGGAATACAGGTTTAACCATCAGGCAGTGAAGACGGCTAAAACCACTCCAGGAAAAAGGTTTTGTTGAATCAAACAAGATTTATTTGGCGTAACCAAATGATTTGTTTGTATAGGGACAACGAAATGTTTTGGTGCTGAAAACAAATTAATTTTTTGTTCTAACTTGGTTGCTCCAAACTGTAAGATTTGTTTGGTACATCTAAATAAGTATTTGACTGCACGTACATTGAACAGTTCGGGCCAAAATAAAAAAAAAAATGTACAAGTTCAACTGAGTTTCGAACCTAGATCACCTGCGTCCGAGCGCTACGTCTTAGTAATCTCAGTTAATGTGACAATTGGCGACGCCAGAAATCTTTTAAATAGACATAGTTCAAACATTGAGAAGCGTGTGTAAACAAATAGTTCAAGTTTTACAGTATTAATTGTCAGTTTCTTGTTGCATTGTTTTATTGATATGTTTATACGATATTTAAGCATCAATAGATGCACTATCCAACACGGAACTATCCTAATTGTCGCAAAAATACAAACCAACTCTCTAGCTGTATTTTCGAACGAAGGCAGTCAAATGAGTGGTCAAACAAATAAATACAAGTGATTCAACAAAATATTTAGTTGACTGTCTAATATTTTTTGATCCAACACAAGAGATTTTGTTCATTCAAACATATACTTTGTTAGACGAACAAAAGTAATTATGTTAGGGCAACTAAATATATATTTGGCCCTATACAAATAAATATTTTGTTCGATTTTATCTCAGTGCAAGCGCCAGCCTGGTATCATTCACGTAGAACAATATCTCTCGCGTGAATTACTTAAATATTTTCTGAACGACGCACTTAGGGGCCAACGGCAAAAAAAAACCTGGAAGAAAACAGAAAAACGAAAATGGACCACTGTCAAAATAATTGACGATTCTGAGTGTAGGGAAATAGAAACCAAGCTGTTGTAGTATGTTGTGCCCTGAATTCGGTAGTTCTGTCTTACATGGGTGGATTCGCGTGTTCGAAAGGGTTTTACATTTGGCTTAAATATTGCCAGTCAAGAAGTGGCAAGCTCGAGGGAGTGATAAAGACATTGTAACAGCAAATAAAGTTCGGAATCAGAGAGAGTTTGGAGACCGCCGTGGTTTGATTGTAGGCCAACATACACCAGGCTTCAGCAATACGAATACCAGAAATACCGCAATACGGTCGTTTGTAAACCCAGACCACTCTGCTGTAATCACACACGTACATAGAGATTCAATTTAGGAAACACGTATAATAATGTATGTTGTATCATGCGGATATTTACACCAATAACACGGCAAAGGTACTTTGTTGAAAGGCATCCATGGTACAATATGCCACCGACAGTAATTATGTATTTCATACACTAACCTGATGTCCCATCGGAGTTGCTTCCAATTGGACCATTAACGGAAGAAGTCCACAAAACACGCAGGAAAGATTTTACGACATACAGAGACCAACCAGCACACCAGATAATGTAGCCGAGAGAAACTAATCGTGATGTACCTAAGTGTTTCCTTCTAAGTTCAGATCCCGTTATATCCACTAAGATGACAATCAATAGTTAAAACCATACAAAGTCTTCCGAAAGAGGTACAGGAATTGTTTATTCATTCATCTGCAGTGATGATGATGATGATGAAGATAAGGATGCTGACAGTGACGATGAAGATGAAGATCTGGTGGGTTGATATTGTATCCAATTCGTTTTCATTTATTGCATTTTGATTATTTGTGGGTTCGTTACAATGATTATATATTATGTTTGCTATCACGTGATCGCAACTTATTTACAACCTACTTGTATCATTTTAGGCCCTACTACTAGTTCTCGACTCATTCAATGCTGTCACGTCGATGTTGTAATCATTGCTTAACATATGTAAATGCTTTATTCTCCACGGAATTCGCACCTATCTTCAGGGCAAATGCACAGTTTTCTTTGATGCTACTGTCTCTTTAAATTGCAGGGTTTAATTAACTACCAGTATTAATGTCACTAATGGAGGCTTCTTGCCCCAATGTGCGGCGTGACTAGTCTTCGGACGTCATCATAGTGTTAAAAGATGATGCGTAAATAGTAAGGATTCCTCAAACTACCAACAAGAAATTAGTGCTATTCGAAATTTTACTAATATCTCAAACGGGATTTTCTCTAGACTGAATGACTAAATATGTATTTGTTTTCTGGCGTAACACAAATACCGCTCGGCTGAAAACGCCATACGTCAAATTACGAAAGTATTTTATGGAGTGAATAGGTCAAATTATTTGCAAAATTAAAAACCAGCTACCGGTGGCATTAAATAATAAATTATTTCGAAAATATAGCAATATTGTCTCATTTCATATTACAAAAATTAAATTAAATATTACATCAAAGTATACAGACACCGAAAGTATGGCAAGATCAGATCATATGTTGTCAGTAGTTACAGTCAGAGAATTCTGCATAAAATCAAAGTAAATAGTGATAAAAGGAACGAGAGAAAATTAAACGTGGCACTGGCACGTGCGTCATTTAAAAATGGCACACTTAAAATTAGAACTGTCTTTCAACGTCATTAATTTTCTTTTGCCCATAAACGCAGCTTAGAAGACAAATTAATGCAATTAATGATATGACCTTTTCTCAAATGACCATATTATTCTGTTAACTGCGAAGCACACCAGAGAACAAGATACTGAACACTGCGGTTAGATACATTTAGCCTTTACTAACGCCCATTATTCTCCTCTGACGTATAAAGTGGTTGTGTCAATAGGTATGAGTATTAACACTATGGTTTTTACTAGACCTTTACCGGAAGACATATACGCAAATTTGAATTTATTGTTTTGGTTTGAACTATCCCTAATAGACTAGTATATAAAATAAACGACATTTTTTTTTCCCTGCGTTTATTCTGATAAGTCAAATAAACCAAATAATTTCTCAGATCAAAACAACAAACGCGTTAAAAATTGCTTCCAAGGAACACCTTCGGTGTCAAACAAGCACAAATTAACCAAACTTTAATTATCAGTCATTAACGTAACTCTGAGTTTATGGTTGATAGTCTTGCTATAAATCACTGTAGTTGACGAGTAGAAGTCTCTGAAAACAAGGTACCGCTGCGAACCATAAATAATACATTTGCACGAAAATATTTACACACATAAAAGTGTTGGCAGTTGTAACCTCATTATGAATCATTATGCACGCAAGGGTTTTCTATAAAATTATCAAAGTACTAACGTCGCTGCAAAATTTACAAATCTTATTTTGCAAACCGGAACAGAAGCAGAATGCACACTCGTGAAGAACGTTGGTGTTTATAACCACGTTGATGTTTTTGAAATTCTGCACGTGTTCATTACAACAATAGCAACCAGCTTTCTGCAGTGCGTAAAAATATTAGTATATAGATATCCACTGATACCTGACTGTTAATCACAGAATGCATTATCAGGAGGAATATAGTCTCTTGTAATTTTTACTGCGGTATGTTAGAACGTTGTAACTTTCCCCTTTTGCGTAAATTTTAAATTTCCTAAAACATATGTTTCTGGGGTTTAAACTTACTTTAGAGTTTTTGATAGAAATATTTTTTGATTAATAACTTTCCTTTGACCTCGCCCCTGAAGTGTTCTTTCATCCCAATGTCCACATCGAAAGTCACAAAGTAAGTGGGACTTGTCATACTAAAAACTGACGCAACAAGCGACTGATGATGTCTTATCTTTTCACTTAAGCAAGTTTTCACGAAAACGTTTGGTGGATGCCTTTGTTTAATGTCTCTTGCAACAAGAGGTCCGAATTTTCCATTGTTTTCTTGGAAGCATACATAAAATTTATTTTCAAAACACCCATCCGTTAACTTTAAAATTTCAATGGGTGGCTGTGTGTTGTGCTGCAATAAAAATGTTATCGTCGGTTCGGAATATATATTTCCTTTTTAAGACAGTGTTCTAATGTGTGAAATATTGTATATAAACCATCTCTGATCACAATCATAGACACAATCCGTTTTAATGTTTTCTTTTTCAGCCATTTCATTATCTTCAGTTACGATAACTTCTGCAATTTTTGTCTCATTTTATTATTGATCATCGTTCTTTGTCTGGAACACAATTGTGTGAGGGAATATTATTCCAAAGTCTTTTTTCGATTAATCGATACAATTTACGGACGCTTTGAAGTTCACAAGACTGACATTTCTGCCTGCTTCAATTTCCCAATATTTTAAACGACTCGTAAAAATAGGCTATTACATGATGTCCAGCGGCATTTACTCGTGTGCGAATTCTTTTAAAAACGTTTTCGCCTTCCCTTTTTTTTTTTTTTTTTTTGCTACATACTGCAACACTACTTTAATATTAATTTACGTCTTTAGTCTGATGTATGTTCTCATTAACTCATGTGTGTCATATTTTCGGCTACAACAATCGACAACATTTTTGTCGGAAGTTTTACCATAATAAGTTGTGACTACACAAGATTCTTCTTTTTATTTTACAGGGGTATGTTAATATTCACTATTTTCGCTACCATCGTCTCTCTCAGGATTTGACACACCACCGTATTCTCTGGCTCCTTCATTGTTACCTTGATCATAATTAATATTAGTATAATCTAATTTTTTTTAATAATCACGGACGCTAGAAACATGCAAACGACTCGTCTTCCAGATCACTAGCATTTTGCAAGTGCGCGTTAGGTCGTAATTTCATCTCAACCAACCTCACTACATTACGTGAGTTGATCACTGATCGTCGATTTCGTTTGTCGTCTCACTACGTACGCGGATGAACAATTCATGCGATACAAGCTCTTGCAAGCTGCCGACTGGCGTAACAGAATGTGAGCGACATGTGAATGAGAGGAACTCTGTGATGAGCGACTGCGGAGATTTACAGAGGATAAACGATGTCTCGACGAAACTAATTTTTGTAAAATCACTTCGTAGGATTTCTACGTGTTTGTATGATAACTAAATTCATCTAAACAGTTCTTATGAATGTTTATATTCTTGAACTGTTATCATTTACATTTTTTATAACCTCCTATATTTCCCAGTTTGTTCGGAAACAAAATTTCTACTTCTTACTTCTCACAGCTACCGAGTTTTGGAACGGAGTAAACATACATGCATCATTCTAAACAGAATAAACTTCCAGGAACTTCCAGGACTGTCTTAAGACAAAGAAGTTCCGAAAGACACTTTATGTGCTCATTTTTTTTAAGCATTCGGTACAGATATTCAGAAAGTGAATGAGATAAATAAGCACGTGGTAGCCTGATGGTGTCTAGTCTGGGAATGAACGGAGTGCAATTACCTCATAGCTAAAGTCACTCTACCACACAACTTATCCTGCGTATGTTAAACCGAGTTCGGTTACCTTTGGCTGCCAATACCAGAGCAACCTTCTTAAGGAAATGCTACACCAAAATCTGTATATTTTCCCAATTTTCGCCAAAAGTGGTTTTTCAGAGGGTTTATCGAAACTTTAGACAAGCCAACACATAAATATTAATTTTCAACGCTTTTTTTTTTAAAATAGATATTCACTGCGTTGGTTATTCTCGGAGCACTGATGAAAGTAAACAAAAATATTCTTTGTTATTTGCCAGTCTTTATTTTTTACCACCAGCGCTCCGAGATTAATAAAGGTAGTGTATATCTGACAGTGTATGATGGTACTCGAAAATATTTATATCTTGTCGAGCTAGAAATTTCGAAAAATCATCTGGATAACCACTCTTTGGAAGATGAGTTGGGGGGAGGGGGGGAACAAATATACGGGTTTCTAGCACCATTCCCTCTAATAGCCAATGGTGGCTGCTACCACTAAATTTGATCAGTTTCTGCGCAGTACGAGATAGCGGCAATGTTTCACCTAAAGGACAGAAATAGTTATGAACAACAACACACAATGATAACTACCAAAGCAACAGCGAAACTTTGTGTGGTGTTAACACTGATCATCAAATATATTTGGAGGTTCCACATAACGTATAGCCACTATCCTCTTCGCTCTTACAGTAGTTATCTTAAAAAGATACGGCGAGCGTTCTAAGCGGACATAGTGCATTTTGGTATTTTTATTTTTCAAAGGCCTGATAGAATTAACGTCAATATATGTAATATTAGGAAATTAGTTTTTTCCAGAATATTTCGCAATTCTTAATATTTCCGTGCTTTTATCGAGAAAATATATTTAATTGCAACGTTATAATGTAATGGAGTTAAGAGATTATGACTATTACTTAATGCAATTTTCTTGTATTTTTGTTTATATATGTATAAAATTAAACGGAAAACTACATTGGGTATGGCATGTGCACGTGAAATACTTTTGATAAAAACAATGCAAATGTCAAAGCAAACGGTAGAAGTGTCCAAAAATGTCGCTCTTATGTATACTTTGATAGTGCAGCATAAACACCAAGCCAATAATGATATATATTAATCTTATTGGATTGTTCTTATTGAAGAAATTTTCTATTTGCAGTACTTAATGAAATAGCATTTTCTATTGTTTGCTATTGTAAGTGTAAATTATACACACTTTTCAAATTAAAACGGAGATTTTATAAATTACGTTTACGTCATCTAGTTTGTGCGATCATTTAATTTTACGCATTAAAAATTCAAAACCTTACTATTAGAACTTAAAATGGATATAAGCATTCTATAAGCGCATGTTCGAACAGAGTAAAATGGACTTTGACAGGAAGATTCAGACGTGTCCCCTTTTGGAAACGAAATGTCTAAACTTCGGGGTATCCTCCACGAAAATAAAATAATCGCCAAAATATTCACAATACAAAAGCATCAATATCGCCGGTAGCTACTCATTACAATTCCTCAGGCATATGGTAACTTCAAAAGGGATGAAAAGAAAAACGTCGAAGAATGTTGCGCAGTTGACAGCCTACCTCCCACCCCCTGCTTCGCCTTTTTTAAAATCCAGAGGACCGGAAGGAAAGACGTGCAAAATAGTGAAAAGATGGTTCTGCTTACCAACCCCCTCACTCCCCAGCAGACGACGCAAGAGGTGGCTGTAGACCCACGAAGTTGTCACCACCGTGTGATTTGCAAGATAAAAGTCAAGGGGAGGTACGCTTATAGATTTTCATTTTTTGTCGACGCGAAGACACTCGAGGGAAAAACTTTTTCGAGGACCCTTCTCAGAAGTGCCGTAAAAAAATAAAGAGGAAAAAAACTAATTCGCTTCTATCCCCGAACCCCAAGAAAAAATCTACGGGAAAAAATGTACGTAATTACCTCTGAAAACTGTTCTGGAATTTGAAGATTAGTGTCGAGAACGTAAATTAAAAAAATTTATACAGCTTCTGTCCTCTGTAACGTTCAACAGGAATCCAAATTTTTTTAGAAGGGCTAATTAGAAAAACTGAAACAATTAGCATATTCGAAACAGCAATTAACTATTTTCTTGTATTATTTTGATTACAAGTATTTTTCCTAACACGTGTATTTTACAAGATCAATTTTTATTTATTACGAAAACAAACAAATGATTTTAAGGTAACATATCTGTCGCATGCCAGAATAAATGACAAGCGAAAGAAAAATGCAGTAATTATGAATAGTGTCTACTATTTAACAATTCGGGTATAAATTTAGTTTGGTTTTGTGCCCAGGAGACCGATATCATTGCTTATTACTAATTAGGTTTGACGTAGAAAAGTTGCACACAACTAAACTATCTATCGAAGTATCCCAAAATTGCATGATTTCAATTAATCATAGTTTGCTATGAATGAATTATAATAAATTCCCATTCATAAGCGGGCTCCCTTCACTGAAAGGAAAGTAGACTATTCGCATACGTCACACAAGTATGTCGTGAGCCTATATGAAGCCGTGAGCAGTCGGTATAAATGTTTACTAGATACAGCGTTCGAAGTTGTCATACGACGCAGAGCTGGAAGAGGCATAATTATCAGTACCCACTGATTCGGTCGTTCCGTCCTTGATATTTGTGGAAATTTCTGATATAGCTCATTCGCATTTTTGTGAAGCCCTGCTAAAGTTCTGCTTCCATGATATTCCTCCGCCTGATGCAAGCAAAGTTTAACCGGGCCTAGAGAATTACACCAGACGAACAACGTGCCGCATTCGTGCGCACTCGCCGTAATAATAATTTCCAAGAACTATTTGTTGCTAGGTATTACCAGCACATATTTTGTCCCTGTTTTTAAGGTACTTTCCAAAGGAAAGAAAGGCTTATGACATCACATTGCCTGGCTGTGACTCCTACCAATATGGCGGACAACTCCTTCCCCCTACCCCGAACCTTGTGCGAAAAATAACTTTTTATATCTGCTGTTAAAGTTTACTTGTTTACGTCTTAAGAGTGCTAATCGGTGCCAAATGAATGTTAAATTGAACACCCCTTGCTTTCTTGAATATCACAATCATTATCACAGTGAGCATGTAGGCATAATTACTGTATTTCAACGTTATGAATGCCGGGAGTCATTATGTTTGCCTTCTTGATGCATTGAAGGGTAGGCGTTAACGAGACAAATGTATCACTAAACCTACAATTTGAGTCTAATTGCTATTAGTATTCTTTTATCCTTGTTTTATTTCTAAATAATTTTATTTCGGTGTTAATAATGACCACGGCAACCACTAATACATACGAATGTTTACATTAATTTAAAAAGAAATAAAAGAGCATGTAACATAGACAAAAAACTATAAGTCCGAGTCCAAAACGTACTTTATTATAATCTAAGGCCACCGTTTATATGTATATATGTCACTGTAGATAGAGCAGGTCTAAGTAAGATTAATTACATTTTTATGTTAAGTGATTATCTGTTACGGCATGAACTCCCGCAGTAGAATATTTAAGTACATTTATTTTTAAGAGACTTAAAAATAAAAAGAGTATTTAGTTTTAAAAATGTGTTCTGAAAGGGACATAGGTAGTTGTGTTTCTGCGATGATTACGTCGTTTTTTCAATGGTGAAGTTCCATTGAATCAGCTAAGCGAATACATTCAGATGTCTTGAATAGAGCAGGATTTACTCCCGTGCGTAACAAAATTTGTTTCTCTCTCTCTCTCTCTCTATTCCCCTGTCCCTTTCTTCCTTCCCTCTCCTATAAATACACATTCATATATCTCGCAGTTCTACCTATTCTGATCATAAGTAGTTCAAGCTGCCGTATTACGTTCTGGGAAACGATATTGAATATCAAATTTCGTTCAGCGATGAAAAGAGAGAAAAACCACTTTCGTGTCTTTATCCGCGAGAAGCAGGGTAACCGTGATGAGAATCGCTTCACGGGCATCAGATGCACTGAATCACAGAGAACAGGAGACAACATGTGAATGGACCATTTCTCGAATATTCTGAAAGCAGCTGTTATAGTATACATTACAATGAATTATGGAAAGACACTTTATTTATGCACACATATATTTAGACAGCAGAACGTAGCCAGGCATTTTATATTATAAAATCACTTTATGGTAGTGGCTAATACAGATACAAAAACATCGTAGATACCCGAAATTGTTACCTACATATTGGTGTCGTGGATCTGTATACGATTCATGGTGACTTAGCCACACGTTAGTCCCAGAAATGCAGTAACTCTGGGATCTGTCTGCATGGGTAAATGCGCAGCAATTGTATTTCTATTTTTTTTCTTTGAACATTGTCCATATGCCACTCATAAATTGGGGAAAGGGAAAAACAAATTAGTAGAGAGAAGCCTGGCGACAAAACAGATACGTCACACTAGCTTAGCGTCGACACTTCGGTGATGTTGCTGTCATAATCAGCTTGTCATTACGTGCGTTCGTGCAAGAAAATACATACGGGAGGAAATGAGTTTCCTCTCGCTATTTCAGATAGGAACGGTGAGTATAATAAGCAGCTATAAACCGAATAAACTGCATACCGCAAGAAAAAATACCTTTTGTCATAACAACTTTGCGGAAGCGACATCCAGACTAAAATGTGATTTATATATGTATATAAATATCTAATATGCGCGCGCGTGTGGGTGTATAGTATGTATGTAAGTAAGTAAGTGCCGGCTGTGGTTTTGATAAAAAAAAAAAACTTTTCAGGGTAATCTGATAAATGTTTGTGGAGTCATAAAATATGGAAGTTCAAAAAAATTACATTCCAAGAGCCCATACAGAGTGCTCATAAATGAAGTAAGTGCTTATAGACTTTGTTGGAAGAATGATTCTACAGTCTAATCTTGTAATTGTACAGGTAATAGTTTAAGAATGCTCTACTGTCTTTAAAATCAGTTTTATCATGTGCCTACATATTTTTTTCCAAAAATTCGATTTTACATGTTTTTACACTATTTTGGACAGAAACAGCTTAAGTGTGCGTATATATTATTTCCGGTTTGTTAAAATTATTTTGAATTATAATTTTTTTAATAGATATAAAGAGTTTTTAGCAAAATTAGTAATTTAATTTAATTGCAAACAATGAATTTAAAACATAAGGTAATATGTATAGATTATAATATGTAACCATTATATATAAATTAGTATTATAGTATATATTTGGAAATCATTATAAAAAATATATATAATTTCGAAATTTAGAAGTGGGTATTTTTTTTTTATATTCTGTACCGACTTTTGTCCAATGTTTGGGAATAACGTGAAGACCTGAGCACAAGCAGGTTCCTGGCATCAGCATGGAAGAAGCTCGGGATCCAAGAGAGCACCCCAGCCTCATCGATCACACCTGGCTCAGCCGGGGGCTGGAAAAAAGACGAGGCGGCGGGTCTTACACGGTAGCCACCACACGACAGAGGGTTACAGCACAGAGCCGAGCCCACACACGGAACATGCTCTCACTAGGATATATCGCCTGTGTCAGCCGTCGAGTCCGTGTACCCCGAGAAATGTTCCAACGCATTTTGTTACTTTCGAAGCCCAGCTCATCAACAGTTACGGTGTCTGGTGTGTGTGTGTGTGAGCTTATTAACTGATATTCAGTATTGGCGCACTATATCAACTAATAAACCGTTCATTTCTGAAATATATCTCTGGCAATTTGGGGCCTGATACTTATTCACTTTTTCTGGTGTGGGGGAGAATAATTCCGTAAACTTCGCTATCACGCAGAATGGTAACTTGCGCACGGAAAATGAGACATCCAGAAACTTAATTTTTTTGCCGCTTGATTGCATTGCACTTTTAATAACTGGACTCGTACCTTACGGTAAATGCAAAAGTACTACGCTTACAGGAATACAGTTGGCAGCAATTCTGCATGCAGGCCTATTAACTGTTGTTTTTCTATCTTCAGTATTTATTACTTTAAATGGTTACAATTTCATCCATAAAGGGCCTCCGTTCAAGGTGTTTTTTTTTTTTTTTTTTTTTTTTTTTAAAGAAAACAGAGGAACTCAATTTCATGCAGTTAGACTAATTAAGAACTGTAATATAAGTGTTTTCATGCTTCATTTCCTGATTTGCCAGTAGCCCTATTCGTTCAATTAAAAGTCACGTTTTAAATCCATGCAAGGCAATACTCACGATCATAAAGATTTATTTTTATGGAAAGAGCGCTCTCCAAAATTTATTCCTTTGGTACATTTTGCTTCACAAGTATTATTTTTTTGTTTCCTCCGCTTCGGGAAGATTGTCAGAAAGTTATCACCTGTCATCCAATTTTCAAACAGCGCTTTACACAAAACGCCTATGCTAGTCCTCATTAATTTTTAGTACGCAAATGAAAATAAATACACTTAGTAGCATTTGTAGCGGAAGGTAATAGGGAGGAATATTTTGTTTCGAATACCTCAATACAAAATTATTCCTGGGTAAATGATCATTAAAATCTCATTCCACATCAAATTGACTATATTATTTTTAAATATTTTTTCCAGTGTTGTGAGTGACGAATTTATCAGAGAGCCAGATGTATCTCGACTATTTCAGCATTTTTAATCTTCGTTTATTCTTAGGTTGAGAATTGTGTGTTACTTTTGGTCTTTTGCACTGATAACATGGATTATATTACCTTACAATATTTTGTTTATATTACGACACGCATGTCAGGCTAATCTATCTCAGCTGTTTTCTAAACTTCTAAGACAGTGACGACAGAAGCATCGGTTTCCATGCAACGGTAATTCACCTCGGCAGACGCGCAACAAACTCGCACCGAGACATGGCACCTAGATTCTGCTGACCATGGCACACGGGTACAGCAGTACGCGTCAAGCACAGCTACCTGGCAGCTCTTTCTGAACGTACAATGATATAGCGAAAACAACTTTAATTTGATATGTAACGTCTTGTACCAGCCAATTAAAATTTAAAACAAAACTAAAATAATTATTATGAGATAGGTACAAAAATGATGAGTGAATGTTCATGTAAATTTAATTTTTCCCTTCTGTATCTGCATTATAATAATTTGTTCATTATTGCAATTTATAGCAGCACAGTGACTTTAAATATTTTTAAAAATAATTTATCACGTGATCTCAAATAATTTTTTTTTTTTTGCAACTGTAGCCAATATTTTCATTTCTGTTATGTTAAATGTATTTGCATTAAATGTTTTGAAAGACCTATTATAATCTCTTTCATAGTGTATGCTATTGTATGTTTTTGTATGTTACTTAAGTAATTATGCATAACCAACTGCCAAATATTTTTTGGTATACCATCTCACTTGCTATTTCTCTTATTGTTATTAATAAGAGCACCATAAAAAAAGTTTTTGAATAATTTCTCCCCTATTATCGAATAATTTTGTTTTATTTGAAATTGTAATCAATCTTTCTCTTTGTACTTAAGAAAAATGTAATTATACTGTATTTCTGAAATGCCTACTTAACTCCTTTATCGTGTTTAACTGTGTGTAATCACAAACTGCCATGATGTTTTTTTTTTGTTTACCATTTTCCCTTTATGAACAGGGTTGTTCGTGGGAAATTGCAACAAATAAATTAATTAAATATGTTACGAGTTTCTTGGGAATGTTGTCTTCTAAAGAGATTCGTTTTCCTTAAAGGCAAGAAGTACCTACTGATCAGGAGGTTGACATACCGATGAGTCTTGTAATGCAGTATTCGGCTAAAGGAAACAGTTACGAGGACGTAGATGATCAACATTTATTGCTGTGTTTATGTGGCGAATTAATGTTAGTTCCTTCCAATCATTAAAAAATAAAAAGCGAATTCTGTTGGCAAAAATCGAGTTTGAAGTTTACTATCACTTACATGATTTTCGTGGTGCATTCATATACTACTCCTATATCGTTTAATATTTACATCATATTCAGAGACTTTTTTTAAACCGCAATTCATGTTCAAAATAATGTTCCTATTGTTGTTCCATACTGAGATAATATTACAAGTAATGAAGTATTTTAATCCATTTTAAGAAACTTCCCTCTAACGATGTAGTGGGAATCCTCAGAGTTCGACGCACTTACAGTTCTGCTGAAATAGAGAGTGAAATTATAGGCTTAACTTCCTGAAAACCGAGGCGTAAGGTGTCCTAGAGATTAAGTACTATTTTTCTGAGTACGATTTTCTTCTTAGGGGACTATTTCACATCTGAGCTAGATCTATTGACGTCATATTTGCTCAATTAACCTTATATCAGTTTATTTCTGTAGAATACATCACGCATCACAAGATAAAAATACTATTCTGCTCTTAGTTTTTTTAAATATAATTTCTTGTTTTTGATGCATGGTTAACTAAAAAAAGCTGTTTTGCTGTTTAACTATCACGTAGTTCGTGTGATATGTCATTTTGCAATCATTTAGTTCATTTGTTACATTTTTTGTTAATTTTATAGGAATGAATTATATATCGCATGATTCCCTTCCCCCCTTACCCCCTCTACCACTAAAACCTCTCCATAATTTGGTTGCTATACCACCTTTGTGACACAAGAAATAAATAATGGAAATGTTTCGCCATCGAGTTGTAACATTAAGGAACTGTATATTTTTTATTGTAACATTTGTACTACTTCCTTTCAGAACCATAATGTGTGTGAAATTTTCCCAAACTGACTCTTTGTTCCGCTCAACTAGCGTTCCTCATCGAAGTGGTTGCATTTGAGCACACAACCTTCAAATCAGTATAATTTTATATTAGTTTTGCATTAATGCGTAATACACTATTCTATGACTATTTTATCACGTTATTTGAACTTTTGCACATCTACGTTTGTCTTCGCAAACTATTTCCGTTCTTCAGTGATAGATGTACCTAATGACAAACAGTTCTGGTGTCATTTTTGTTTACTGCAAGGTTAAGTAAAAGCAAATTATGTGCCAGCACATTCCCTAGATAAGGTATTCACACACAATGAAAACACTTCAGGATTTAAGCAAAAGAGCTTCTGTAAGAAAAACGGCAACACCTGAAACTTCAAAATTTAAATAGTATTTTCGTAATCCCTAACAACATTATGAGTAAATGTACCGTGACAAACGTTTTCGTCGTTCTGAACAAATTATTTTGGAGTGATGAATAAATAATTTAATACTGACCGAAATATTTATTTTGTAATGAAAAACTAAATTATTATTGATAAATACGAAGAAATTAGTATTCTTCACGAGATGACTCAGTGAATTTTAACCAACTCTCTCTCTCTCTCTCTCTCTCTCTCTCTCTCTCTCTCTCTCTTTATTTATATATATATTATATACACACACACATATAAACACATACTTCATACACACACACACACACTTCCAAAATTCGATCTTTGTAAAACAGAGTGTGAATGAGTAAGTGAAAAGATTTTAGCAGCTCTTTAACATCGATATATTGAGAGCCGATGAGGGTAAAGTGAGGTGAGTATGGAGCACCACTGGAATGAAAGGGTGGGGTAAACGGGAGGGAGATCGCCGAGTAAACCCACCGACCAGCGGCATCGTCCGGCACGATTCCCACATGCGAACCCAGTTCGCCTAGGCAGGAGGCGAGTAGCCTAACCACCAAACCACCGCTGCCCCTGCGAAATAGAGATTAGACCATTCGTCTCTTAAAGTAACCACACTGTAACAAAGTTTTAGTTTTACAGAGCGCAAGCTCGAATAAAATAAAATAAAATAGATAATGATAGAATTTAGATGACTGCACGTGGTAGTTTTAATGTTAATTTATATTTTATATAGCTAAATGGCTAAAAATACAACTATCATAACAGTGACAGCTTTTAATGTCACTAACCTGACAAAGTAAGTGCATTAAAATATATATCGGTAAATATATATATTTTACCGTAAGTGTAACTTCTTGTTTTCATTAATGTCAAGGAAATGGTTCAGGTTTTCGGATCCATTTTACTGGCCAGTTATATAATTATTATCTATAACTAATTAACGAAAATATAAATTCATAAGAATGAAATACATGCACGAAATAAAGTAAGGTATATTATTTATATATAATTATAACTATACTAATCGCCAACAGATGCGAACTAGCCAAATAAGTCTTAACAAAAGTAATGTCTATACTGAGTATAACTTAAGAAATTGTCCTCTTTAAGAAGAACAAATGAATATTTTTGTATTACAGGGTGCTAATTTTAAACCAAAAATTTCATGACAGTATTAATTTCGTAAAAGTTAATACAGCAATTCTGTTAGTAATTGTATCAAACGTAGAAGAAACTAGTCGATTTGTACATTGTTTGCAGGCAGTTATCCATCCACAGATAAAAATACGTTGACCAGGTTCCCAAATTTAAAAAATGCCAACGATTTGGACGCAAACGCTTAGAGCGTCAGATCAATTCTCGCCATAAACACTCCGGTCTAAAATGGGGACGGGAAAATCGATAAAACGATTATCCGAGTGGTTATTGGTTTTCGATTTCCAGTCGCTAATGCAGAATTTTTCGTTGGATATATCAGGCTTTTGTTCTGCGGGACATAGGTACAGTTTAACAGCACGTCAATTTACGAAAGAGAAAAAAAATACCGCTTGATTGATTTGCCTGGGTCTTAGCAGGACATGTGAGCATGCGCGATCACGGAAGGACACGGAAAATATTGTGTTGGATTGGAAGGACATTCTAATCAAATTTTACTTCTCTAACGCGACTGTTGGGAAACCGTAGAAACTGCGCAATTTCAAGTATTCAGAAATTTAAGCATACATAAAAAACCGCGAAATTCTAGTTTGATTGTGTAGACAAACTATAAAATAACCCAACCACTTGAAATTTGCAGATTTTGGTTTTCCTTCCGGATTTTTCTAATAAAAATAAACTCTTCAACAGGTTCCCTGAAATAGGCTTTTAAAACACTATTTTCCAAATTCAAAAGAAACCATAAAACTCAAAAATTACACTCGTGTTAAAAATTAAATTCGTCGGAAGAGAAACCTCCGAGTCCGTACGTTGCCGAAGCCATCGCCTAAGACGTCGCTCGGAATCAAGTGATTTACTGAACATTTCTAGCCATTCTCTTAGCGAATGGAACTGTGGGTTCACTCTCGAGCACACACCAAGCTAGTTTCGCAGTGATGACTCGCATTCGGGAGAACCCGGGTTCGATTCTCGGCTGAGCCATCTTGATTTCGATTTTCCGTTGTTTATATGAAATCGCAGTAGACTCTCACAATAACAAATAAAGCTAAGCACACAAGCGACATCTATCTGAGGGACCGTAAAATAAGAAAGGTTTCGATTTGTTATCAAGTATTACGTGTAATGGACTATGCGATGTCTATACACCTGAGCAAATGCTCCCTTATTCATATTTTTGAAGTGTCGGCAAAGAAATTTGTTCCCGACGGCTAGAGCCCTTATTCTTACACTGTTCGATGAAATGATAAATACATAGAACCCTATCATATTCACTAATTATTTTTTTATTCAAATAGAAAAGCTTGCGTTTGCATTTTTTTTTTAAGGCGTTATTATAAGTTTTGTCGGCGGAGAGAGGAATTTTATGAGGGACACTTTCAAAATATTCAAAATCCGGTACAGAACAGCACTAATTTTTCAGAACGTCGTAAAATGTTAAGTAAACAAAAAAAAATTATGTGCAAAAAATACAGGTGCTCGCTTGGCTGCCATTACAATGAATGTTCGCTGTTGCCACAAAACAAAAAACCCACGATGTTACTGCGATCTGTTGAACGGGTAACGATGTACTTCGCGGGGAAAGTGTAAAATGTACTTATGTTAGTGGCTAACTCAAGACATGCTCTGTCGTTAATGACCTCTCTCTCTGTCGACGTGACAACCCTTTCTGCCTTCCTGCCGAGCGCGCAGTGATATTTGCACGCTCGGTTGTCCGATCACACGCGACCAGAAATTCTTCTCCCCTCGTTCCCCAACCGCAAAACCCTTTCGACTCCACAAACACCGCAGCCCCGAAGCGCCCTTTCACCGCGGATCCCCTCACAACATCCCTACAATGGTCGCCGCGAGAGGACCAATCGATCCGGAAGCCATTGTTTTCGTTTCGCACGTGGTTAATTGCGAGCACCCCAAGATATTATTGCTCCCGTGTTGACACAGCGGGGGTAGGCCTGCGTCGGAGATCGCGAGGTGGGGAGGGGGAGGAGGAGGGGGTGAGTTTACACATAGGGGAAGCCAGCCGTGGATTTCATCACAGCCCTCTGCGATAGTAAGCTGCTAGGGGCTGAGTACATTGAACGGCTGCTCGGAGCAAGTCAGGTAAAGCGATCGTACTGGCTGAACGACAAGCTGTTATTGGGGGCTTTCAAGTGGGGTCCATGTCAGGCTACGTATTTCATCTCCGTGCATTATCCATACACTCTTGCAGTATACAAATAATTAAACTTTCTTTATTGCGATAGTAAAGCCTTTGAACACCTACATGTTGAAATACAAGAAAATTTAATATATTACATAACTTAAGTGGTTTAATTAACAGGACGAGAAAATGATGTAAATAACTGGCCACAGCGTTTTGAACGAAAGTTTTTTTAACTTACTTCGATCAACAATTACTGGAGTTATTACAGAATGGCTAAAATAATTCTGCTAGTTCCCACAAGGAAGCCGGGCTCCATCTCACATCCTAGCTGGTAGACATTCAGACCATTTTCCCACTGTCACAGTTTATTAACAAATTGGTCACGTGATCCGTTTGATCTACGAAATCTATGGCGCATTTTTGTAATTTGCGTTTTGCGTTTTGTCAGGTTCGAAGACGACAAATTAGCAAATATAAATTACCGAATCGCCGCCATATACTTTTTGCCTGTTTGAAACGTTTAAATACCTATATGTATAGAGGAGGTTATTGTAATAAACAAGTGTGTATTGTACTCACAATATTTATTTCACAAAGCAAGATGCTGAAAAATTCTTAAGCCAACAATTTTGAACTGCCCTCTAGCAAATTTCGGGAATCATGACAACACCGGAATAATAGCAGCACGGCATGCTAGACAGTTAAATGTCGTAGCGTTCCGACGAAACCTTACAAAATGCTAAATGCAAATTACGGAAAACGAAACTCGAAATCAATTGGAACACACACGGCCCCATCCCAAGATCCCCGTCTCAGGTCGCAAGTCAAGTATGCCTTTGTTTTTGGATAGTAATAAAATTGTGTGTAAAATACTACAAAATTTTTGAATTTCAGTTTTATCTGCGATTTTTTTATTATGTAAAATCTAAATTCCCTTTCATTGTCCCATCTCAGGATGTTCGAAGACGTAAAATTAAGTGATATGTTACACTTACTGAGAGTTTAATGCCAAACTGAGTATAGTGAAGATGCTTTGGGCGGTTCTTAAAGAGTTATTGAGAGACGACGTGGGCGGAGCGAGGGCGGGGAAAATGGGAGATCCCAGAGGAAACCCACCCACCAACCAGCAGCATAGTTCGATACGATGTCATGTGCAGAAATGCGGGAGTGAACCCGCCGAGCCGTAGCCGGTTCGCCTTGGTAAGAAGTGAGCACACTAGCCGCTGCCTCATACTGCTGAACTGTCTCCTAAGACATGACACCACACATGTCCATCTTACCTTTCAAAAATCAATAACAAATATTCCCATACATCCCGAAAATTAGCGAACGGAAAGGTACAACTACTTAATTACAAAACTTTAACGGATCTGCGACTCAATACAATTTCATGAATAATAAAATTATTCACCAATTATTATCTACATTTTTATTGATGTACACTGCTTAAAAATATTCATTTAAAAGACACTCGAGCACATATATTTTGTTTAATGTCACCCAAATATTTTCTTAAGGTGGAATTCGTTTTCGGTATGTAGGTAGATATATAAGTAACTGCAAATAAATTGTGACATTTGGCAGATACGAAAAATATATGGTAGTTTGTCACATTTTCCTGTCACGTATTATAAATTGACTGAATATTCAAATATTCATATTACATACATTAGGTGAGAGATGCATGGCGAGAACTCGACGTATGTACAAAGTCTTGTGTTTACTGTGCCAGCAAAACACTTCCACGTACGCTTTCGCTTTCCACCTTTTGTTTCCACATATGATGGCAAAGGAAAACGTGCGTTTGTGCGTTCTCGTTTACTATGAGCAGGCGGATGAAAGGACGCGAAAACGTCTGAAATGCCTGGAATACCGTGTCGGAATTATGATTTAAATACTGCGGAACAATATTCCGTGCTTCGGTTTTGGCATCTGAAGCACGTCTCCTCCCCTTCAAGCCGCGGAGAAGTTACTACCGCGGCAAGCTCGCTCAGTATTCCTGGCAGCGCAAGTGCCTTCTAGCGGCGGCATAACTTCGTCTTCCCCTCGCCAAGCATTCCATCCCCTTGGCCCGACCAACCCCATCGCGCCGGAGGGGTGAAGAGGTGGGGTGCAACTCCACGCGAAACAACTCCGCGCTACTTGCATTCATAAGTTCGCTGTCTCCACGACAACCCGGAGAACCTTACCTGTCGTGCGATACGTACTGCCCGCGCGCGACAACCTGCTCCTCTGCTGGGACATCCCCTCTCCAGCTGCAGCAGCAACTGTCGCGCGATGCGTACTGCCCGCGCGCGCCAACCTTCCCCTTGCAGGAGCTTATTACTGTTCTCCCTCCCCGACTGGTGACGTAACTGTCGTCGTTTGCGTACTGCCAGCGCGCGGCAACCTGCTCCCATCTGCTGTTCTATACATTACCTATTCCACGGTGCAGCTGGTGTTATACCGCTTGTCCGCGCACTTGGGCCGCTTTGAAATCGCTACTTCGCGAGTAAAATAACAGAGCAAATGCTGAGTACGGCTAGACTAAGAGTGGTTTTAGAACGAGCATAATGCAAATCGCATGCTGTGTTTGCAAACATTCCCTTTGCGCACGACAGGAAATAAATGCAAAAATTTGACGATAAATAAAGTAAACCTTTTCTTACCCGAAAGTAGCTCTGTCCTTACTATCCGCACCGAGCGATTCTCATTTAAAAAGTTTACTATACGTAATGTACTCTAGAATATAGACCAATTGTAAATTTCAAAAATAATCTAGTCCGATTCGTGAAATGAAAGTCTGGAAGAAAAATTGAATTTATTTATTTATAATTGTTACTGAAATAAAAACAACGTCAATTTTACGTGGAGAGTAGCAGAGGACGAAGAACTTTTATTGATAGTAGTATCACCAAGCTCTATCAAATACTCCAGACATGAAGAGTAAGTACTAACTGTGATTGCTAACTAGGGTAACGTGCTTTCTTTATACATCCCATTTAGTAAGGGGGTTGGAGAAGAAATATACTACCACAGAGACTACGAATAAACAAAATTGTAAAAGGATATTTTATATCCAACAAACGTAGACCAACAACCGCCAACAAAATGGCTGAGGTAGTTGTTTGTTTTGAATTAAATAAAATTTACATTCCAAACTTTGAAGCGTGACAAGGAATGTCAAAGCGTATGAAAGTAAATCCCTTATCTCCAAATTGGCTCCTTTACCACCGTATCGCATGCAAGGAGTAGGGGGAAATGTGTACTCTCTCGCTCTCTGTCTATACACATATATACACACAAATATGCATATATATCTGTGTGTGTGTAGAGGAGCTCGAGATTCGCTCTAATCAGACGTCTTGTGTGGTTCAGCCTCATGAAGACAGCAAGTCTGATTTTTTTTTTTTAAGTGTTAAATAACTTCGTGACAACAAAAACCCGTCGTTTGCGAAGTATATTACTGACCTGTCGCTAAGCGCGGTGTGGCGTAGTAAACAGAAATTCCGGAACACGTACATATATTGTAAGTTAAACTGCGTTACTCCCTACACCATTCCACAAACGATTACCAGGTGAATTTACGGTTACATTGCATATGCTGTAAAGTGTCACGAAAACATATGTCAGATGTAATCAGATATTCAAGCAGTCGTGTAAAAAAGCTGAATTTCGTGTTAACATATAGCTACATAAAAGAATTTCGTTACAGGTTTATCTACTTTATACATTTTAAACATGATATTATTGTATATTTTATAACTCACGATTAATATAAATGCTCATGTAGCACTCTGTCACAATTGTTAGTAAAGCATTCCTAGATATTTCTTTGGTAATATTAAATTCAAGTTTTTCGGTATATCACTTTTGACTTTTATTTTAATTTTGTCTTTCAACGTAGCGCAGATGAAGAATGCTGTCGATGTTCCCTCATCTTTATTTCGTGCTTCCTGATGACATTGCAGATGGTGATTAAACAATTTTATTCTAACTCTCATTTGTATTATGGTATCCAACTAACTTAAATCGTTTACAGCAAAACACTGTAACATAAATTATGACACGAATATCGTACTCAGGAATCGCATATGACGTAAGTAAAAACACGGTTCCTCTAGTTTTGAATTTTCAGTGAGAATATAATCGGCAGTGAGTTTGCAAACGTTCACGCTGTTTTACTCAATTCGTCATTGAGCCAGACACTTGCTCAAGTCCCACAGTTACAATGTAGCCAGTGTTTCAGTCGGAAATCTTATGTAAGTGATGAACAAATGTAATCCACACGAAATCCTATATTCATATCAGTCAGGTTCCGTTAATTAATGCGAATGCAGAACACGTCTCTTGCTTTCAACACCCACGCACTTTCTGAGAAGAGAAACCGTAGTTTATTAGGCTAGCTTCGGTCATTCGATAGTTTCGAAATTTCTGTTAAGAAATATAGAATAAAATTATGAAATTCTGTTCTCTCAAACCCCGCGCGTTATAATGTGAAGCACTTGTTTGTTTAAGTAATAAGATAAAAGGCAATACTTTATTTAGATCGCCAAATATCTTCAGTTCTAAAACTCTTATGAATATTTTTGTTTATAAGTTTACTTATTTATAAAATTTTAATTTTATGAAAAAATGTTGATGAAAACAAGAAAACACGAACTTTTACATTTTGTTGCGACTATTTGAGCATTCGGTGAGCCTAAGACTGTCGAAGAGAAATTACAATTTTGAGGCTGAGTTTAAGTCCATGAATTACTTTTCTTGCAAAAAAAAATAAATAAGTGTGCAACCAAGTCAAACGGGGAAAAAATGGTCCGAACAAGATAAACCAGGGTGCGGTGGTTCGGGTGGCGAGGCCAAAAACCACGCAGTGTCAATAGCTAAGACGATGAAAGATGCCACTCCCGTGTAGAAGTTTCGATTTTTTTTTTTTTTTTTTTTTTTTTTTTTTTTAACCACCTTCTGATGAAGATGAATCCCGCTCATACCCTCGCTCCCGGACTCCTCGAAGACAGATAAAAATAAGGGGGAAAATGTCAAGTGATACTTTCTCTGTCCTCGGATGTTGCAGACAGTAAAATTTCTGCAAACAGCACTTGGGGGGGGGGGGGGGGGGAATGACTTATCACAACACAGCATAATAAAAGTTTTCGAGAGAATTATTGATTGTTATGCAAGTGCGGTTTTTACTATGGTACGGGTATTTTAAATACATATTTAATACATTTTATATATTTATTTTAACTGTTCACGCCGAAGGCAAAACAACACAAAGTTTTGAAAGAAAAAAGTTATGAAAATATAATATTCTCTCTTAAGACATTTTCAGCTTTACTTGATGTTTAAGTGATACGTAATCTCACATTTCTTACCAAGTAAAGGAAGAAAGAGACATTCAAATAATCTTAATAACTATAAATTGGTGACATATTTTTTATGTGTGCTAACATTTATTTAAATTATAGTAATACCCTTGCTAACATTTAATTAATTTGTGTCATCATATGCATTAACGTGATTCAATTTCACGGAGAAGTAGACTAAAAATTACTTTTTTTTTCCCCCTCCATACGAGTTCATTGGTTTTCGCGTGAAGCTGAAACATGAAAGCATGCACACATTCACGCATACATTATAACATGCAGGGTACTCGCCAAACACCACAGAGGGTAGTGTTCGATTACCGAAGAGTAATTCCCAGAGGCGTGAGTGAAGTTCACCTTTGCCAATGTGCTTTCTCGTGATTCTTCCCTTTACCTGAATACTGTATTCCGTCAATACCGCAATTACACCTCATTTCTCCCCATCACCACTGAATACATTAACCAAGCGGATTCACCAAAACGCATCATTCACTTATACACATACTTTAATATAGGCTATTCACAATAAAATGAGCACTTTTAAAAGCCCTGCTTAAGATCTACTTGTATGCACGTTGTGTGTTCTTCCGTCTTATACAAGATTAACAGTATCATGGACCTCATTACTTTATTCATGTGTGGGTTAAGTGAAAATGTGAAATTATTAGAAAAGTAATTATTGTACAATTTTTACATTTCAATGCAGTAAAAATAACAGGAGGTGAAAAAAATAATTCAAGTTAGCGCAAATGGTTACCTACCACTTTTTGTTCGACGTTAAGATACGGAACTACTTCCCATCCATCATTACCAACTTTACTGGGCGTATGTCACTCACTCAAAGCACCCGTTGAAATATGTGCAGGTAGAAACAGTGACTATTTTCGAAAGTTGATTTCAAAAGTGCTCACTTTATCGTGAACAGCCTTTAGATGGCCGGGCTCACGAAAAATAAATGGCCAAGAGTGGAAGTACGTAGTGAGATCAGGTTTTTACGTCTGACTTTTACCTTACAAGCTGAAAATCATCGTAAACTTGTTGAGGTGTACGGTAAATTTGTCACGTCACGGAAACAGGCACGAGTTTAGTCCACACAGTACGATAACGACAGGACAGATGTGCAAGATGGTTAACTATCTGATCGGTTAAGCACAACCACCAGAGATGCCGCAATACATAGGCGTCGAGTTGCCATGCAGTTTGGGGTCCGTATTAAAAAAACTATACCAGCATTTGCTTGGAATGACACAAGGAGATTCACCAGCGATTATCACTGGTATAAGTGAAGCCAGGTAAGTATGGAAAATCAAAGAACGGAGAAAGAAAAACCCAACGTATTATGGCAACGTCCGCCACGTTATCCGCATGTGAAGATGTGGATTTTACCCCACCGGATATCAAGGCCTGGTTCGACGGAGCGGGAGGTTAAGTGTCGTGACCACTTCACTACCAAGGCCCCTTAAACAAGAGTACAATATCATTTCGTACATTTTTTTGTACAGTATATCCTTATGATGTAAGGCAAGTCAGAAAATTGTGACAATTGCGAAAAAAAAAAATACTTTTTTCGGAAATATATCACACTAGCGAATAGAGTTTTAAATTTCCATATTTTATTCGTAAAAACCTCAAATTTAATACTTTCGGATATAACTCAACAGTATAATTTATGTTGTAATAATTTCATAAAATCTTTATATGTTTTGGAAATGTGTAATGCTATTCGCCCGAATTCCATTCGTAAAAAAAAAAAAAACATTTAAGTTCCTTGAAGTATAACTGTAATTACAGGGTGCCATCCCTCTAGTTTCAATAAACACCTTGTCGGAAATTTTTTTACATTTGAACTAATCAAGATTTCAAGTTACGATTTCCGTATCTTCGTATAAAAAAAATTAAGGAACGATATTTGTAGAATTATCTGGTGTTTTAAACAAGTTGTCATCGATGTCTTGACATTAAACCTAAAATATCCTCAAGATACTGAGAGAAAAATTGCTCTCGCGTGGACCTACATGAGAACCTGCCAAGACAACCAACCACAATTGTTACTGATCGGAGTCAAAGTTCCAAAATGGTGAATACCAGTCAGTCACGTCATCTAAGAGCTGAAACACCGTCGACTGGTAACAGGTGAAGTATAGTCAATTCACGAATACTTTCAACTTTTCTGAAGTCCTGTTAAAGTTCTGCTTCCTGGATACTCCAACGCGTCATGCAAACAAAGTCTGGAAAAATTACACCAAAAGGAAAATGCACATTATTCGTGCACACTCAGTTACATATTTTTCATGGAAACCATTTCTTACTAGGCATTACCAACTCACATAGTTCTTCTCTGTTCGAATTCATATTAATTTTAATTGAAATATTATAATTTATGGATAAAATATAAGTATTAGTTCAATCCAATCAAAAATTAGCTATAACACGAGTATAAAATGATTGTGATATATGGCATACTTAGGAAACGACATAACACATAATACATGGAATGATTTTGACATGGGGTGATTCCTTAAATATTTGATTCAAAATGTGCGAAGAAACAGTGAATTGACTATATCTGACGGAGGAGTGTACAGGACAGACCTGTGGTCGACGCAGAGACGCTGGAGTCCCACCTTCCTCTCGGTGCGAATCAGCTCCCACACCTCCCCATCCTCGCCACCCCAGGCTGATTAATCTGAGCTACGCACCCCTCGGACCTGCCGCTCCCCAATCGCACGGCGGCCCGCCGAGGGGAATAATTCAAGAGTTATGGCGAGGCTAGAGGGTGGTTTCCGCCGGCAACCCGGCAGATTACGCGCGCTACTGAATGATGTTTGTTCCCCCCCCCTCGTCATTCAGCCACTAGACACCACCCCCGCCTCTTTCCCTTCCACAGTCTCCATCCCCCCTCGCGGCGGCTGACCACGGGGCTGATGAAAGAATAACAAGAACTCCGGCAGTCCGTAATTTCTGCGCGCCATGTCACGGATTAGAACTTCCCCTCCCCTTTCCCAATTTTCACACCCCCCCCCTTCCCCTAGTCTCCCCAAACCTTCCCCGTGTCTACCATCATGCGGTGACCCCTGCAGGGAGGCATACAAGTATTCTGTAGACAGATATTCCACAGATACCCCAGCCCTCAGTTGATGGTGTGGTTTCTACCCCATAAAGGAATTGCACAGTTTCGTAGCTCAGATTATGTTCCTATTTTCGATATTATTAATTTACAATACTAATGAATATTATTATGCTCACATCTTTGTCACTAATTTTTTTTTTCATTACGATACGATTTAATTTTTCTTAATATATACCTACTGCACTGAAAAATACTGTGATTTACTAAACTGTTTTCCACAGTAATAATAATTATTATTTCATTAATGGTCGCGGAAGGTCATAACTTAAAGTGGATTAGAAACAGAAAAATATCTTGTTTGAATAAAACCAAATATTTTTAGCGCAAACAAATTCATTACCTGTATAGGGACAATGAAATATATTGTTGTTGAAAGAAATTATTTTATTGTTCTTATTTAGTTGCTTCAAATTGTATGATTTGGTCGGTGAAAATTAAGTTCTGATTGCATCTACGATAGTTAAAACTTTACTTTATTATTATTAAAAAAGAGCAAAATACCACCGAAATCCGAATCTTGATCATTCGCACCTGAACACTACGACCTAGAAAAGTCAGCTAAACTGAGAAGTGTAGCAATGCGCATGTTTTTAAATTCCGCACATACGCAGAACGTACACAAATAAATATTTCCTGCTTCATAGCTTTAATTTTCAGTTTCCTGTCAAACTGGTTATCATGAGATATTTATACCATTATCAATCATCAAAAAATGCACTAACAAACACTTTTACCATCCCAATCGTAATTTGAAGCAATCTCTCTAGCTGTATTTTCAAACTAAGTCATTCAAATGAATATCCAAACCAATATATACAGCAGAGTCAAATAAATAGTTTGTAGACAGTCTGAATTTTTTGGGCCAAAAACTGGACTTGTGTTTATTCAAGCGTAAATTTGGTAAGATGAACAAAATTAATTTGGTAGCTTTTTAAGTTTTGTTTAGTTAGTAAAAGATTTTGTTGGGGCCACATTTCGAATATATGCATTGGCCAAATAAAAACAAGCAATTTTTTGTTTGTAACAAAGTTTTCAGTGTACGATAATGTTTTCAATGCAAATGTTTTGTTAGAATTTTTGTTTGCTATTAATTGTCTGACTGAAAACGTTTCATTGCAGCTTTTGAAATTACAATATTAATATATAAATTTTGTAACATGAAATTCCTAAATTAGCTATAACTTAATGCAGCAGGACACTGTTACTTGAGGGGTCATCGTAGTTGCCATATTGGTGTCATTGTAAGCAAATGTGTATATTATAATTTTTAAAGAACTATGAAATATGTAATTGTAAATCTTTCTTCAGGGCAGAAATGAATGTCGATATTTTGGCGCCAATTGAAAAATTTGGTTATTGAAACTTAAATGTGGTTGTTGAAAATGTAAACAAAATCGCTCTAAGTAGCACTTTGTTTACGATGTGTGTTCTTCTGTGAAGAAGTGATGTAGCTTTTCTGAACAGATCGCTGCATTCAAACGTTACAGTCACAGTTTGAAATTGTGAGAAGAAATAACAAACGTGAAGCTTGTTTAAGCTATTATCCATCGTCGCCGTAATGCTTCCTTAGAGCCGGGGCGAAACTTTGAGGCTTTTTAAATTTTTCACCAGGGAGACCCCATAATACTGGATATTTCATATAAGATGCTTTATATTTGTCCCTCAGTAGAGCTTTAAATGTACAGTGTGGGTTATTAGTTTCCAAAACATAACCTTTTGCAGCGATATCCTTCTGTACCAGCACGACATTTTTTCAAACAGCTTAGTGACACATGTATGTGACGCGTTCTCAGAAAAGGAACCTTAGGGTGAAAACGTACGTGTTTCAGGGAGACCCAAAAAAAAAAAGATTGAAATTGCGAAAATTATCGTTTCCAAGATATGTACGAAACATGCTGAGATATAGATGCTACAAGGGTGCGACTTGTTTCCTGGAATTCATCGTAGAATTGTCTACACAAACAGCCCAAAACCCGAAAATTGTTCTTCACCCTAAGGTACCTTTTCTGGGAACGCATCACAAATGTGTTGGATCAACGTTGAAACTATGGTAATTATTTCTATACACAAATGAAACGTAGACCTTAGTTTAAAATATTTATTTTATTTCTTTGTGTCTGATAGATATTGAACAACCTATATTCATAAATAGTTAGTTTCGCAACAAAAATTGCATTAACACAGTCCATATTATATTTTAGGCATCGGTCATTGAGTTCTCTAAGCTTTATAGAAACATTAAAAAATACAGTAATGTAATAAATTTGTGTCTTAATGTTATTTCTTTTACAATATTTTAAAACGGCAAAATTCCACTTAAAAAAATAAATCTGAGAAACATGCATTTATAATTCTTTTTGCGCAACATAGATGATATATTTTGAAAATCACTGGCACTTTATATTTTTAATCACTACAAAGAAAAACTGTTAATGATTATTAAATATTTTTTATGTTTAGATTTTTTAAAGCAAATTTGAAACAATAATAATTAGATAGGTGTAGATGAAGTAAGAAAATAAACTTCTGAAACTAAGCCATCGTTTGAAGAACACAGTTTTTTTTCAAAAATTCTTTCTTGAAATTTTCGAATGACAAATCACCATAAAACATAGTCTTTAAAATCGAATGTAGGATTCATTTGGCTAACGGTGCCGACAGTTTTAAATAAACTTATCGTTAATAACGTTGGAGTTTCCAACGTAACTTTAAATAACAATGTAGTTAAATATACTGAACAGTGGCGAAAAATAATCAAATAAAATGTATTTTTTCTGAACTGGAATGCAATGTATTGGTCGTGATGGGTGTACGCAAGTGACTTAACTGCGACCCTGTCACTTTTTAAGTGGAAAGTTGTATAAATGCTCCAACCGTAGTTTCGCTAGTGTCTGAGGAGTAGGACATAGGAGTATAAATAAAGCCGTTTTTAACGACGTTGGAGGTCTCCAAAGTACTGTGTATAGCGCTTATGAACTACTCAGTCCTCGTCTTGGGTAGTTTTACTTTCCTTAAGTAAACATATTGGGAAAAAAATATAACATTTTCGTTAAACAATTTTTATCCACAGAAGCTGCTACGCAGATCAAGTCTCCGGTAGGATGCTGCATTAAGAAGAATGTCCATTCATAATAGCATCGTAACAAATTATCTACATAATGTGTTTGTGGCGCAGATCAAACCGGGCCGTTTTGCACCCTTGCCCACTGATACGAGGCTGGAAAACTCCAGTACGTGCGCATGCGCGGCTGCGTAACTAATACGATGCGTTTCATTTGTTCCCGCGGGAAAACCGGCGCCGATGGAGATGCGGCAACTGTCATGTGCATTTGGTCGCGTATTCGGTCGACGTCCCTTGGCCTGCAGTGACCTCACGTGAATGTACTGTAAGCAAGTTCACCCAACACGCAATGACCTTCCCGACAAACGTGCTGAGAGTGTTCCCGGATTGCTGAATTGACGTCTTCGAAGAAGTGACACAACACGCTGTGCACTTTCCTGATAGAATACTCCCTGTGGCGACGACGTTTTGACAGACTGGGCTAACCAAACTGAAATTTTGCGTGTGTGAATCGCGGCTGACATTTCCGTTGGCCGTCGTACTTTCTTTGGGAGCTTCCCGCCATTGCATCGGGTGCTTCTCCACGTGGGTTAAACCTCCAAAGCCCATCACTTGGGCAAGCTTTATCCCAACCCTACATTGTAAATATTATTTCGTGCTTTTACATGACAATTTCTGGAAACCCTGGTGCTGAAAGCTAGTTGTGTCACCACAGAAAGATATATTGTGAAAAAACAATACATATATTTGTCGCATTACAAATTATATACTACTATTTCAAATTATATTATTCAGATGTGAATACAAAATAAATCTTATTCTCACAACGTCGAATGCGATGAATAAATGAGAAGTAAAACAAAAATTGATATTTGTTTCCACGAAAAATGACACTTTCGGAACAGACGCTCGAACCGGCAACTCTCGTGTGGCAAGTTATAGCGGTTCACCACATGACCACTTTATCTTACAACAAAGTGACTTATTTTGATACAGCATATATAACACTGTGCAGTAGCAACACAAGCGGAAGTTGTCATCTCAACTCTTGGGCAGAACTGACTTTACTGATTTAGAGAATTACTGCATTTTAATACGGCATTTGATGTAAGCAGGTGGACTGCAGGTTTTCACAGTTTCATAAAATTACATGTGTTTTTTTTTTACTAATTATTGCGTGGGGACAACGAATATTCACATTAAATATATAATATTATTACAGTCTTTTTGGTTTAATTACTAGACTTATTGGGCTGGAGCGCTACACATAACAGTATATTCACATTGCATATATTTCTAAGGGAAGTAATTAAAAAGACATTTAAGTTTTATTCATTCGAAAGAACTTATAAATGAAACATTCAACCTTCTACATTATTTTATTATTATTAAATAGCACTTTATTCGTAAACACTTTTATTTGTTGAAAATCAAATTCTTATCGCAGGACGTTAACCGTTACAAATATTACTTTTGAGCGTTGCAAAAAACGGGTCTTGTGACATTACGAAGACGAAATGTAACGAGGGATATTATTGAATTCTCACTCTCGTATCTAAATAATAGAAGAATTCTCATGGAAAACTTTCTTTTTTGAAGTGTAAGGTACCCTTCCGAAAGCAGTGTTTTTTCCTTTATTTGCATTTACTACGAGAGCCACTACAAAGATACGTATTAACAAAGCCAAGAGTTCGATAACTCCAGTGGTTGCTCCAGCACGTGAGTCTGCAATGACCAGAGTACCTGCACGAGTCCGACGGTACGGTTGAAATGTTACCTGCTGCTTTCATCAAACTGACCCTTTGTGCGGGATCTGTCTGTTGCTGAAATATCCCCACGCCAAGGAACCAGTTAGTCTCGATATAAGTGAGGTCGTGTGTTTCACGGACGAAATTCTTCATTATAGTAGAGTATAAAGTTGTTTGTATTAAACACGTTAATTTAAGGCCTCATAAATTTAATACGAATTATAAAATGTTGTACATCGGCTCATAATCGAAAACCACGGCCAATTTTACTTAACTCTCAAACACACAATCACAAAATAGTTATTCACTTCGGTAACCCGTAGCAATATTTTTGCATTTAATACTCTATAAGCCCTACACCATATACATATATTTATTTAATTGTTTTCACTTGTCCGTTTTTGGCAATTTATTAAAAAACGAAAAATGGGATCATTGCAATGATGGGATCCTTACGTGGCTGACATTTTGATGCAAAAATCCAGAAAAATTGAAGACATTACGAATACAGCCATTGTTCACGGCTAGATATACACACCAGCTTCGCACATCTGCCATCTGGAATGCCTACAACATACAATACAGGGGCAGGCCGTTCTTTGACGCGCGAATTCCCTAGCGCTTCCTTGAGGGGTGTCCAGTACTGACTTGTCAATGGCTGTGTGATAACTGTCGCGCGCCGGCCATATACTAGTAGGACGAAAAACATTCGCTGCACAGCCCGAGACGTTTGAAAATTCCGCAATATGAAAATAACGTACGATCTTACGCACACAAGTAATGAACCATTCTGTAACATAGTTAGCAATAAATCACATAAACGTACAAAAAAAGTCACAAATGTTAAGTAATTTTCGTACTTAGACTCGTGTAATGGGAAACGTATTTATTCAGGATTTTGCCTTTTTTTTGTTTATAACGAGTGTATGTGCGATATAACAGTATGCTGAGTTAATGAATGTAGTGAATCTCCAGAAAGTATGTATAAAATGGTAAGGCGTGCAGTAAAATGCATATGATTTCCAGCTAATCTACATTATCAAATTATATATAAACTAATGTCTGTAAGTAATAATAACATATACAATTGTCTTTAGATATAATATTATTATATACTATATAACGTTGATATAGGCTGTTCACGGTAAATTGAGCACTTTTGAAAGCGCTCTCATTTCGAATGATAGTCAAAACATAAATTTTATTTTAGCCTTCGATAATATCTTCCTAGTAACGTGGAATATACACTGAATTTATTACTTTCAATGCAATATTTATTTTAAAAAGTGCTTAAATGATAAGAAATTGCAGGAAGGAAAGAGTAACTAGGACCCCGAAAGTGCTCAGTTCACTGTTAACAACCTTTAACAATATTTACTGAATAAATTTTACAATTATCCTAGCAGATGGCATGGCCAGTGATATCAGCCCACTGGTGCATACTGGGAAAATGTTTTTTTTTTTGCACAGACTAGCTTATCCGCCATAAGTTTCGTCTATCGGAATGCACAAAGTATAATTGTAATTATAAATGAAAGCGTATTCAGCTTTTGCCCAAACAACAACAGTGTAAATAGCGTCTTTTAAAAACCCTTCATTGGTCGCGTAGGAGCATTTCTTGCGAACTGAAAAATTATATGGCGCCTCTTTTACAGAAGGAGTGCAACTCACAAATTTCATAGCATAACACGGTGTTTTTTATTGATATGCACAGTGTGTGAGCATTGCGCGACCATTCACGTTTATGAAAATTGGAGCAGACAGATGAGAATATTATTATTGTTACTGACAGTGATACAGTTACAGCTAAAGTAGGAAAATACATAAATACACGTTGTTCATGAAAATATTACACTTTACACCTTAAAATAACGTAATACTTTCAGTTGTTGTGGCCAGTTTTTCCCGAATGTGATAGGCACTTACGTATTAAAAACTATACATCTTTGATAACAAAACCTTTAACCTACAAGCAATTCGTAATATGAAAGGCGAATAGGTAAGATACACAAAAAAACTGTAGGAGTCTCGATTTCATTATAATACTGATGTGTAAACATGCTCCATATGCAAATGCTTAAGCAGTACTTAAAAATATAGATTTTCAACAGCATTAAATGTCATATCCACTCCATAAAAACTAATTATACAGAATTTATCATGGCTTTAGTAAAGGCTAGCCACGGTAAAGTCATTTGTATCGGAGTCTTTATTATTATCCTTTCTCTACTGTGAACGACTTTGCTGCATCTCAGCGAGTTACCATTACCTTCCATCTTCAGTCACGTACATTACCTGCTACCGATGTTTTTCGAACAGCCAGTTAACGACTGTAAGCTGCATGCGCATCCCTTTTCCACCCCTTTTACTCCCCTTAATCCGGCAACACCACTTCACCAAATACCTCAGCTGAGACTTGCCTAGATAACTGCCGGGCACTGCATGCATCACCCAGATCGTAAAACCATAATTTTTCAATAAATAATAAAAATAAATATTTATTTACGCTAATAATTGGTTTCACATTAAGTTAATATCCCCTCTTCCCTTTACTGAACAATGTATAACGGAGAGACTATTACCAGTCACACTGTGCTAGGCCGTCTGTAGCTGGGAGCAGAAGACAGGCAGAGAGGTGTCCAGGCTCATTAACAGCAAGTTGGCACCTCGCTCAGGGCAGGTGACAGCACTGACAAGCTGTCCGTCAACGTTCCAGTCGACGACAGAGAGAAGTTATCTCACAATAATGCAGAGCACCCTTGCACCTCTCGGAGTAGGCTATTTTAGTAACTAACTCTGACATATATCCAGAAGTTGAACTGTTCCAAGATTTGTCAATTATTTGAGAAATTACCTTTCATGCAAAGGGTCTGTGAAGTGTGCACGCAAAAATTAATTCGATTTGTAGAGAAACAACGCAATGGAGTAAACACATTAAAGATGATTCCATTATATTTATAGTTAGTAAATCAGCTTTACTTTTTTTTAAATTTAAAATGGGAACGGAAATTGACTTATTATACAGGCATCTCCGAATGACAGAAGAACCTTTCAAAATTTTTAGATAGCAGGTTTAAAAGACAATCTATTATTTCGGTATAGAAAAATTCTATATATTTTTACAGTATGGCTAACCTAAAATTTGCACCGCAAATATTTCGGGTATGAAAGGTGCTATTGATGTGCTGGTTTCACAGAATTGACGTTTAGACAAGCGCCCATAATTGCAGCCCAGACACAGCATTTGTATTTCTTGTACCAAGATAAAAATTTTCAACTGGAACGATCATTATTCATATCAATAAAATAAACTAGACGAAATTAGAATGTCAGTGGTGTTTTTTGCAGGATTCTAGTGCAGGTAGTTTACAAGTTACTGTAAAATGACACTTTTGAATACCGACATTTAAATGCTTAGTTACTAAGTTACGATGTTCGTATGAGCGTTTAGAATCTGTTTTCTATACACTGATCGCATTTAGACCTCCGTATCAGTAATGTGTGATAGTTCATACTACCTAGATGTAGGACGTGCTGGAAGATGTTATATATACTAATGCTGCGAAGGATAGTTTTCTCTTTCTTCAGAATTCACAGAAATTTTTAATTAATTGTTGTTTTCATTAATACAGTGCTGATAAATGGTACAGTTAAATGGAGCAGACAACTGAAGGTATTTAACATTTTCATACTACGATAGCACCTAAACTACTTGCTTTAAAATCTGGCAAAACGCACCAGTGACATTCTAATTTCCTCTAGTTTTATTTTCTTCATACGAATAGTTATTGTTCCATTTGAAAAAAATGCATATTTTTGCGATAAATACATATTTTAAAACTCATATTAAAATCTGCGTCTGGGCGTAAGATCAAAATATACAGTGGAATATTTGACTGCGGAATACTAATTTTAGCTAATTTTATTGACAAGCACGGTCACAGCACAGAAACAAAGTTTTTAATTCACCATATTCATATGTTAATATCTGTTGTGCGTTTATGATATTGTTACAAGACGCCCGAAGGGCACATTTGAGTTCGCGAGGGACGGAGGTCTTAATAACAATAAAAGAACTAAATTTGATTTTTGATTTATTCACACAGCTATTATTTACAGCATTAAATTATCCAGCTATTACTCTTCTTATTTCTCAGTGAGTGCATTATTTAATATCTACTTCAACTCTAATTGACTTCCTTCTTAATGTCTGTTTGGTTATAGTTAATTAACCCATACTCATCATTACCACACGTTCAGCTTATATGTTGCCATCATTTGTAATGCCTTTCACTCACGCATTCAGTCCAATAGTCCAGTCTGCTAACCGTACTCTTCACTGCTCTGATGTTCGTAGTCACATACTTTCCTTTCACCTGTCACTTCAGGCGCTATTCGTTTCTCTTCTAGCTCGCCGTCTATCACTTAACGTGGCACAGTCGCCCAGACTCCTGACTCACAAACTACCGGCTCAGAGGTCCTTCGTACTTTTATACTATCGCTGGCCTTGATCTGGAAGGTTCAACGCACCCCGAATCACGCTGAGAGAAACTATGAGTGTAGTAATGACCAGAACATTCCTTCAATATCACAAAGACACCCGATACCCAAGGTCGGAAGCGGCACTCGCCCTCATAGTTATAACATGCTAGGTTTGTAAACATTCTTTTGTGAAAAGCCGCTGCGTCTCCGGTTGCAACAGTGTTAGCGAGCAAGCGTGAGTCCATAAATCGTGGGTGCCTCGCACACATGCTCGCAGGGCAGCCGCCTGTAACAACACTCTGCTTTTAAAATCGTTATATATTTCAGCAAATAATTCCCACATTAGTATAATTTTATTTTGTACAATGTATTTTCCTGCAATATTAATGCACTAGAGAAGTAAAAAGTACCCTTGTTTTATTATAAATCACTATGGATTTTTTTTTACATATCTACAGTGTCTCACAGCGGTTGCGATTCAAGCGACAGTAACTCGGCAGTGGACTTTATGTGTTTTAGGTGGTTGCCGTTATCACTACTCTTAGGAAATCCTGCGTTATTGACTGAGCCACAATCGCAGGCCAGCCATATTAGGAAATTATTTTGATCATCGGCCTCGTTTAGAAATTTGTCTTTGCCGGTTATCCACTTTTAAGTGACATTGTGATTTTTCTTTACACATCTTCTCAGGTCAGGTCAAGGAACAGTCAAGCAACAAAGTACAAATAATGCATTTTTCAATATTCACTTCTATTTTATTATTTTATTAACCGTAATAGCAGCAGAAGTGAACGCATGTTCCCGACTCGTCAACATGAGCTCATCTTGACCAACAGCGGTGTGGCCTAGGTGAATTACTGCAGAGGTTGTATTCTCGTACATGACACATAATTGTAGTACAGTTTCTGAGTAGTGACCGAAGTAAGCGACCGTAGAGGCCGTAATGAGCGATTGCAGTGAATAGTGAGCTGAATATTTAAGTTTCCACGCGTACACCAACTTTTAAACGCTTACCACTCCGTACGGCGAAACGAACTTCGTCAGTCTATTGGTACCTAAAAGAGAAGCAGAACTATTCCATGTGCCGAAAAAAGAGCTTTACCGATACACATGACAGGTTTAAGGGTTATTTTATCACTCGTCGTTCATTTACACAAAGAAAACATATGGGAAACATGGGTATGAGTTTGCGCAAATCCTGCGCGTTAAAGTGAAATGTTTGGAGAACGGTTATATGGTCTGCATTTATATTCGCAGCTAGAAAATTTTCTCCGTTTTTGAGTAGACGGCGTGAAAATTGTCGCTTAACGCTTGCGTGGAAATATATTTCCCACGCAAGCGTTAAGCGACAATTAATAGAAATAATAATCTGCGTTTACCTTCATTTAACGAGAATAACCGTGGGGTTATATTAAGGTGAAATTTGGGAATCCTTGAGTGGGAATGTAAAACCATTTGAATAATAACTCTTACCGCAGATAAATGGGATCGAAACCACAGGCGCAGGAAAGGGAGGGAGTAATGTTAATTCATAGCCTAAGCGCTTGGCAACAAACAGCTGAAAAACCTCTTTTTGGAATCGAACATATGAGAAACATCAGGATACGAAATAAACCTTTCTTAATCAGAGAGAGGAACTGTGCCAGATATATGAATTCTTTCATTTGAAAATTAGCATACTTAACATGTTGATGGGGATTCCCATACAACTTATCTGACACATCTGTGAATAAGATATTTTAATATAGTTCATAAGAGGGTCAGTGATAAAGAGAAAGAGATAAATATATATTTATATATTTTGAAGCTTTCATTCACATATTAATGTTAATGATCACAAGTTCGAGAAAAATTTGTAGTTGGTTTTTCCTAAATTAGACCATGTGTGACATTGCAGTATCTTTATTTTATGCAAAAATTTCGTCAACACTTGACATTTGTAAGAAGTCTGTAATCAATTATAATAAATTAAAAAACATTCCTTCTAGAAAAATAAAAGTTTCGTGTCTACCGTGTTGTAATCTGTACATTATGAACTGTTAAGCAAGAATATATGTTTCTGAATATTGTTTAACATTGATGTTGGTTACAGTTTTCAATAAAATTTTATCTGTTAGATGAATATAAAAATTTGTCCGTCCACGATAGAAAATTATGGGTTATTTTCGTTTCTAAAGAATTTATTGATAAAATTTTACTTTTTCTGCACGGTAAAACCATTTCTTTTGGTACATTTTGTAAATAATAATTTGAAAACTAGTTGTCAAGAAATTGCTTGTAACACTTTAACCAAAGTATTGTATTTTCACAAAACAGTATTTTTTACAAAACAGATTACGTAACGCTTTGATAGCAATTAACTTAAAGTCTACAATACGTTCTTCCTAAAAGTCAGCATTACTTATAAACATTAAAAGAAATTAGAGCAACTTTTGCTCTTATTTACTTATAGTGTCACAAAAATTATCTCGGCAACTTGTTTCAAAAGAGATTTTTGAAAACATACAAAAATTACAGTGTAAGTCAATATGCGTGAAGCATTAACATGAGACATCTTGTAATTTGTCCATACAACTTTGAAGTTCATAGAAATTTGGGAGTAAACACTTTACGTGCGCGAACCTCAGAAGTGATATTTGAATATTCGCTTACCGAGATCAATGCACGGGCGAGTTATTGTAATATGACGAATCACCCAGCGGCATTAGCTTTGACAGCTCTCCCGCCCTGCACAGACCCTTCCCTCCACCAAGTGCTTCCTGGCGGCAAGCCGAACAGCCGACGGCAACAACAATGGGGGAACTGCGATTCAGCGGTCGCCAAAGTGGTCCGGCCTGCCTCCGGTCCAGCTATATCCGGCTGGACACGGATGCTGGGCAGTCCGAAAGATCCTCCTCTTCCCTCCCCCAAACCGGATCCCAGCCACAACCCTCCACCCAGGGCAGGGTCGCGCCGGCTGTCCGCGAAATAAAAACATCTCCCTCAAAAATGTTACTGCTCCTCCCCCCCCCCCCTAGCCGCTCCACTACCCAGCCCTTGAAGCCAACCTCTTCACTCGCCGTGCAGGCAAAAGCGCCCCCCCCCCCCCCTCCGAGCCCTTCCACGAACACATGCATATACGTAGCGAAGAGCCGTCAGCTCTGCGATGAAGCTTTCCTTTTTTTATGCCGGCCTGTGCGGCGACTTCTACAAGATTTGATTAGCGCTCGACGGCCTACAAAGCTCCCCCTGAAAGCATGCATTATTTTTCAATTAGTCCCTCTCGGTGGACTTTATTCATTTTTTAAACCCCGTTTTGAAGAGTCACTTTCAAGGAAACAACCACTCAGTTTAACGGCATTCCCATCTGAATATCACGTGGCTTTCACTAGCAAAGCACAATTTTACACATATAAATTGATTCATTTATATATATTATGCTCTGTTCAGTTAAAATTTAGTAATGCTTATCAAGGAATTGTTCTAACTTATCGTGGTAGTGTGACACGTGACCAACTTCCTTCAGTGTTATGAAGCATATGAACCTTCTAAATGCTCTGTTTCGCCTCTTATATACTAAGTGACAAAATCATAACGACACAGTCCTTTTAAGTGAGTGTTGTCAACATTTCACGGGATCATCGCCCCTCTGGGTATGAGTTACTTGAGAAACTCTCCTGTTCCTGGTGAAACTAAATAAGTAAGCATCCTAGAATCACTAGGTCACCAAATTGGTGGTCCCAATAATAAGCCTTATGTTAAATGAGACCTCTGGCCCTGCTGATATCGTCGATATCAGTTTTCTCCCAGGCACTGAACTTTGAGAAAATTGTAGTCGAAAAGGTTTCTAAATTACGTGATCTAAGAATACTGAAATTGGCAGCTTTTTTTAATTGGCGCGAATGTATTCGTATCATATTATTATGGCGTTAGGATTTTTTCAAATTATTATTCAATTTAGTGCAATTCCACCAACATGAGCGGTAAATCATATCGGTTTATTTCAAATGAGAAATCGAAGACGTACTTAACATAATATTGCCCTCCCATACTTCAAATATCCATTTGGAACAATGGACCACACAGAATCTGATACAACTGATGATACAACACCGCCAACATTAAGTGTACTCTCCTCGGACTATGTACGCAGTACAGCGTGTTCCGGTGTTAAGAACAAGATATTCGAACAGTTATTGGGATAGGGGCACAAATTCCTGCGCCAAATCCACCAGATGACCACGATGGTTCGGTAATGTACTGGAAACACCGATATGCGACAACGGAGAGCATCCGAAGTATCTTATACATTGGTGAGGCGAGATGGAACAGGTGGGCAAATCAAAATTGGGGATGTAATCGGTTTTTTAGGTCATTATCGTTCACTTAGGCCCAATTGGGACGGATATCATCACCGATAAAAAGGAAAGGAGTAACCATCGATGCCCTTAATAGCCTGAAGAACAACTGAAGGATAAAATCTCTATAATTTACCAGTTCGAGAGTCACGATCCAACACAAGGAGAGTTATACATGATCCTAACCCAACGACGTCCACGACGAAGTTGCTACGAACTCTATCAAGGATTTCTTTAACAATACTGCTGGGTCTGGACATAACTCCTGCTGCCTCAGAATTTGTAACACGCCGGAAATCGCTCGTGCGTGAACATAACCTAGATCAACTGTTCTGTGGCTAAAAATCGATGTTTTCTTCATCATTTAAATAGGGTAAATATTTCAGAAGCGTTTGGGCATACACCCCTACTTGACACAAGTGTTTATATCCAGTACACAAGGTAATGCTCATGTCTATGGCTTATCTCAAGGCCATGCCAAACACATCTCTTTGTAGCATGAACGTCAAGTCCATGAATGTCCACTGATGAAGGGTTAACTGATATTTGATCCTCTCAGATCATACGCTGGGCCCTGGAGATTGCATTCTGTAAGAACTACAGACACTGCGAATGCCTGTTCAAATGTTTGGCCTCCCTTTAGTCGTATAGTATATCAACTCCATGTTTCAGCTTTTTTCACTTTACCTGCCGTGCACTTGAAAGCTTGTCAGAATCACGTCCCCTTCGCTTTCGTGTTATAAAACAGTATTTATTTTTATTAAGTATTTATAACCTACGGAATTCATTACAATAATAATTACATGTTTAAATTATTAATCACTTCTCCCTGATTTGCAAAGGCTTCCGTGTTTGAGATTTTCCGAAACGTAGTGACACTTCCGACCGACATGCCGAGTCCGCCAACTTCCACAAATTTGCATACTTAGTGCATTTTTACTCTGAAAGTAAACCATTACTCAAAATATTTTCAAGCTTCCACAAATATCCTCTTGCACGTCCACATGGTATTTTAATATTAGACAACATTAAAGAATGAATTAAAGTATTTTCGATTTCTACCGTCGACATAAATAACAACTAAAAACCGTCGGAACTACAACATGCATCAAGCATACTACGGACCGACCATCTAGCCTATGGCCTTGGCATTGTTGCTGGCAGAGTTTATCTCCGCTGCCACTTTGGAATTGATGAGCTGTAAAACGATCCTTCCTCGCCTAACATGGCCGTCGTGAGTTCTCTCGGTCGTTGTAGTAGAACGCACAGCAACCGCTTTCAAGTAGTTTTCAACTGATGGGAACTTGTTTTTGCTTGACAGCGCCAAGCTTTAAACAAGGAACCGACGTTTCGACATTAACATCACATACCTTTGGCCAGGAGTAAAAAAAAACTGTATACCACCTCGGGTCTCCCTGAAACTGTCCTGTCCCCCTACAACTGCCACGTCCATGGTTGCTCCCAATCAGTCGTGTACCTTACTCGCTCTTTTATATTCCATCTAAAACAACGTTATAATGCACGTCTCTAATCATTTTAACAGAACTGATTAGCTGACAGTGAACAGCCAACTCTCACAGAAAACTCTGAAACATAAGTAATGTTTTTATACTGCACAAACTATGGATTACACGATTGCGTTGCATTTCGCTATCACCCTTAGTTTTTTGTGCTTGACTGTATTATGCGGTGCTTACAACTAAATATATACGTTTTACTGAGTAAGTTATCGTTTCCAAATACACTGATATACATGGAAATTGCTACACCTATAGGGTGTAATATTTTTGCAATAAAATAAATACTACGTACAGCGCCAACTGCGCAATGCAGATGGTTAAAGTGACGACACAGGAACGTAACATCAATACGTGATACAGGGGACGCTTTTTCCCAGTACATAGTGATTAAAAGGACCATACATCAGGCTGGAAAGTTAGAATTCTGCGTGTTAAAGTAGACGGATCAGTATGCCATTGGCTTGTTGCATGCGAAGAAAATCACCACTCAGATTTATTTAAACGAGGTCGTATGGTAGGACTACAAGAAGCTGGATGTTCGGCTCGTCGTATAGCCATTCGTCTTTGCCATGCAGTCACCACTGGGACACGGTGTGCGTATAGTATGTACTGGTGTTGCCAGACACACTACATATTGAGTACATCGTTGTATCCACCAACGTGCACTAGTAGAATATGACACTTAATCCAGAGAAATTCCGTGGGTCCTGCATTGCATTTGCCGGTCTCAACAAGAACTATTTGAAGGTGTACCTGCAAATAGGTTGACCTACAGTCATGGCGTCCAGTGCGGCACTCCGTCAATGGTGCAAGGAACGTCATCATCGCAGAGACGAACGGCAACGCATCGTGTTCTCCGATAAGTCCTGCTTTAGTCTCAACTAAGATAGTGGTCGCAGCATGGTTTGGTAGCGCCGTTGGCAATTGCAAAGATCCTGAACTCATTCGTGAACTCCACACGTTCCGGACGTCGGTGTTATGGCGTGGAGTAACAAACATAGCTACGACTCCAGGCCACACCTCGTGGTTATTGAAGAGACAGACAACACAGCGACGTGTCAGTGAGGTTCCTACGGCCTTATTTTCTTCCATCTTCGCGCATCATACCTAACGGTATCGCGGTATGCTTGTCCCCATACAGCTCGCATCAGCTAACAGGCTCAACAAGATGGTGACACCATTCCTTGGCCTACAAGGTCCCCAGATTTGTCCCCGATTGAACACGTATAGGATATGATATGCTGACGCTTGCACCACTGTCAACCATCTGCCCAAACACTGAGGCTGATCCACGTGTTCAGTTGCACAGAGCACGGTGTTAGGTGCCTCAAGACACAATCCGCCACCTGTATAATGGATTCCTCGTCGCATTGCTTACTATATAGCCGCGAGAGGAGGCTCTACCCCAACATTGAACGCGTGCTTTGTGGATGACAAACAACGAACCCTCTATGCGTGGAAGACTAAGCACTGCTCATTTGTAGTATCAACTATCAACGATTCCCATGTCGAGCAGTATTATTCCAACCCTTATCGAAAAACATAATATCCTTGACTAAAATAAGTATTAGGACTTATTTAAAACAATAACAATTATTCGTAACAGAGCAGCGGGGAGAAAAAAAAAACTGAAATAATGTGGTAAAAAAACTTCTGCACCGCAAATTGAAATCTGAAGAAACGGTAGTTCATAAACATTTCACACCATTCATCGATACACATAATATTCTTTACCAATATGTTATGGAATGTATGACATGCAAAAACATTTTCTTCGTCAAATATAACCATTAAATTGTAATTAACAAATATACATATATTTTGTACCTTAGGTGTTACAATTTATAGGGATCGCCGTGTCGCAGCATAATTCCCTGAAAATAAAATTAAAAATTACCACCAAAAACCCGAAAAGGAAGTTTAGAGATTTTCTTAATTAATAAAAGGTGTTCTCTGAGGCTGGAAAAAAAAGTCACCCGGCAAAATAAAGCAATTTGCGTGAAATGTCTGCAACTCTTCAGTTATGTATCGATAACAAGCGGGTGTATAAAGTTAATGCATTTCTAATTGAGCTACTCATACTTGTTTCAGGGTCGCACTCATCAGGGTGACGGAAATAGTTTTTTTTTTGTATCCACAGGTGGACGTGGTCCATTATGCCGCCTCTAATCATAAAACGTACATTATGGAATACCACAGGCCATCAGCAACGTCCGCCACGTTTCACGCATGCGGAAATTTTGTACTGCACTCTTGTTTAAGGATGGAACGTATATCGTCTGATGCTGACTTCGTTGCCGCAAAGGCTTCGAACACTGCGCAAATTGACACGGCGCTAACTGGGCTTTCTCCCGGGCAGTCCCCGTTATCCGCAAACTCGAAGAGAGGAAGGGAGTGAAATTGGGCGCCGCGGGGCAACGGTAGGCTCAAAGCCTTTCCAAGAAGCAGTTTTTATTACGCCGCCGGGGGTGGAATGGGTCAATAAGTCTGCCTACAGTCACCTCCACACGCCACCCTTCTTCGCTAAATGCCCACCGCTGTTGCGGGGGCTGACAGCGCTCACGTTCTTCCTGCTCAAGGGAGGGGATCTGCTGAGGGAAGGGAAGGGGTTAGAAAGGGGGGAAAAAAGAAAACAAGAGCTCGGGACCATGCAGCAGCGCTCAGCCTATTATCAAGCCGGGCCACGACTTCCGAGAGGGCTGGCAGCGGCGCCCTCCGACATGCTCACCAATTCTTCCCGTTTCACCCACGAATTTAAGGCGCACTCCCCCCACCCCTGACAACTCCTCCCTTCCCCCCCTCCTGTCCGGAGCAGACGGGCGTGGCAGTGCCATATTTATGTTCCCGAGGGAACGAGTCCCGGGCTGTTCCGCAGAGAGCCCGGCCCTGTGACGTCACGCTGGGCAAAGATTCCAGATACGCTCCGGAGCACTCACAACTCGGTCCACTGGCGGCGGGTAGAGGAACGAGGCAAGTTACGCCGCGTTCTGGCTCTGGGACTCACCGAAACTGTAAGGCATAAATTTTTACCATGAAGCTAAATCATTCCTGAGAGGAAGGGGGCGTTCAAACTTTCTGTTTCTCCAGAGCAAGTCCCTGAAAAACCTCCTATTTCAAAATTACTTCCTTATACTGCTTATGAGGACTGGCTGTGGCAGATAATTATAACAAGTTTCTGGCCACGTAGTAAATTTCCGGTATTTAATTGACACTAATGAATGATTACGCCTATCTCAGTTACCTATTAACCGGAAACAGATTGCTCCGTACTAACTCCCTCCTGCGTATTGTTAATAACTAACTCCCTCCTGCGTATTGTTAATAAACAACTCCCACCTAATTGCACAGAGAGTGGCCATTACAAACGATAACTTACTGCATATTAGTAATTGTATCAGTGATTATATATTAAATGGTGCAATTTAATAAGATTACATTGCAAGGCGAGGATATTTTATAAATAAAGGAACAAAAATTGTGTGTGTTATGAATTATTCATTGCACAACACGTATTGCACTAGTGTTCATAGCGTAAATTCTCCATGTTTTGTTTTAATGTCTGTAAAGTTAATATTTCATAATCTCAATTTAACACATAAATGTGTATTATGATCATATATGCACCAGTTTGTCTGCATTTGCTTACTCGATAGACCTTTGTGGCAACAAATTTCAAACCTACATTAATTATAATTATATACAAGTAACTGTTCTTCGATGGATAAATGCGAACTATTTTTATACTTATATATGTATAGCAAAATCAATGCAAAATATTGAAAGTTATTTGGCTATATGGCCACGTACTTCACGCGATACATAATTTATTTCGAATCAAATAAAGCTAATTACAAACTAGAGTGGTTTCTAAAGAATAGAATACAATATGCACCCTTTAACGATTTTTAAAAGTAACACTGTGAATATTTAACTTACACCGTAGTGCTAGGTTGTGGTTCAAACGCGTAGGAAAAAAGAGGCGAATATTATGATTGAAACGAAGCGTTTCGCCACGTAATGATTTATTTACTTTCACTTCAATCATTTAAACAATGTTCAAGAATACTTGGTGACGCCAACGCTTTCGACGTAATAATTTCGAACAAAACAAGTGTTCATAAGCTGCCTCTACTAAACCTTCACATTTAAAAATAATAATATTTCTGTGAAATATTTTTGCACTCCCATTTAAAAGGGACAAACTATGTAAAAAAAAAGTTATAATTAATGTTATTTGGAGGATTTGTTAAGAAGTCTAAAAGAAACTACTGAATAAATTTTATCAATAAATCACTATGATTGCCGCGTTAATATAACGTAGAATAACCAGTCCAGAAAATTATTTTTCTTAGCAGATGTAATTCATAAACGCTTACAAAAAATTCACAATTATTACAAATACATAAGATTCACTAATTTCAGTTTTCATGTTCACTGCTGTGGCAAAATTAAGTCATGACATGATATGTACAGGAAATTTTCATTCAGCAACTAACTTTCTTAAAATGTTTTACGGCATTGGAGATGATGTCCCGAATTCTTCACAAAGTCTTAATTTGCCATTCGAAAGTGTGCGGATTTGAGATTTTAAAAAATGGCTGTATGTTGGATAAATCAAAAAGTCATAATACCACATTTTAAAATCAGAAAATTGTAAATCATTTGTTCTTCTACTGAGTAATATAATTATGAATTTTTTCGCGAAGCAGATAGCAGAGTAGGGCGTCGCACTTTGTACCATGGTTTATTATCCACGTCCTATTGCGAGTTGGATAAGTGTAACTTAGTTTCCTCGGAAGACTGATCTTGCGTAAAAGTAAATGTTATGCATAAGAAAATTTACATATACACTTAAATGTAAAACTAAGGATATTGAAGTTAACACACTTTTAGCCCTTACGAAGAGCAAAAAAATTAATTCCGTTCAACGGCATAAGAAAATAAATTTACCTCTAATAATCCTAGTTTCAATTCTAAAATACACAGAGCTCTGAGAACTGAACTTTCGAAGCGTTATTGGGTTATTGACGATTATCCTTGTAGAAAAAGATGGGAACAACTTCCCCACCATTATATCGCGAAGCGAGATTGCCTCTGTTTTTGACATGGCATACAGGCTTACGGCGAGGTCAGTTTTAAATTTTTCAACTCGTGATATAACTTATTATTTATGATATACCAAAATGTACCAAGAGTTTTTTTATTCAACTACAATCAAAGTTGGCTAACTCCAACGATATAAATAGTTATTTCATAGACGACAATTTATAACATGCATAGGTAATTAATTGTGCAGCATAGTGTTTTGTCTTTGGATGTGCGAGTCATTTCGAAAAACATTTATTACCAGGAATATGTAACTATTTGAAGAATATTCCTTCGGTCTTCATGATTTTTACAACACACAATCCAGTTTCATGACTTTTAAAATTTCTAAGAGAATTTCATTGAGAATATGTGCGATTTCAACTATAACTCATTGCATTTTTTTTTAGAAAATAATACTTAGAAACTCTCGTGTTATAAACCGCACGTTATACGCACTATGAAAGTTGTTATAATTAGCGGCCACCGATGCGCTACAGACTCGGCTACAACACAGGAAATTATTTCACAACATTATCTAACGTCTCTACGTGTTTTCATTGGCGTAAGCCTAGTTGGTATAGTTTCCACTCAAATGCTTTACAGATGTTATAAAGAGATATGTATGTATACACACACACACGTATACAGGAATGCTCAGTTTCCTGAACAAAACATAACTGGGTGAAAATTCACAATTCATTTAACTAGTGTATATGTGTCAATATTTATTGTCTAAAAATCAACAAATTCGCAGAAGTGTTACGCGAAGTACACAATAAGAATTAAATATGCTTTATTTCTAAATTACTCAAATGTGGATGATCAGAGATAGGAATCACATAAATTACGAATAATAAAAGTCTGGGACAAACAAGTTAAACACCTAGAAGCAATGATGCAAATTAAATTTTAAAATGCTGTTTACCCAAGCCGATTCTGTTCACAAAGGAGTCATAAGCTGTTATGTCCTCTTTTGAGGCAAGTCTGTTCACATCTGTTGTAATAATAATCGTGTCCTGCAGAATATGGCACTGAATGAGAGTTGATGTATGAGCTAATCCCTCATTTGTTCTTTCCGAAGGACAAGAGTAAGTCAGTAGTATATGGGTACCTTGAGGTCAACCTTATTTTTTCCCCAAATTCCACGAATTTTACCTCAAAATCAAGCAATTTCAATTTGTTATAATTGCAATATTTCTTTTCGAAAGCTCTCCAAACACACCCGAAAAAGCATAAAAAATTCATACAAAAACACTTTTAAAAAAGCATCCAGGCATGCCCAAAAAAACGCCAAAAAACACCATTTTTCAAACCGGATTTTTATCCGCACGAGTAGTGAACGCGAGATTTAGACCCAAAAGCAAGTATTTTTACCCCAAAAACAAGCAGATTTTCGCGTTTTCTAGAAATGTCATTTTGCAAGCGAGTAATCTAAATAGAAAAAAATTAAGCTAAAAACAATCAAATTAAGCTAAAAATCAAATGAAAATATGAAAAAAAATATAATCGATAGAATTTAAGAGAACTCTAGACCATGTATAAATTTTCCATTTTTCACTTTTTTTTTTTTTAGGGCATCTATGTATTATTAAAACTTCCTTCACAATTATTAGTGTCACGGCACTTTTATCTGATATTTTCAAATACCGCCCGGGCAATGAAATTTTATACTTATCATCTAGAATACAATTAATTTTTTTGCCAAAATTAGATTCATAAATTTCAAAATCCGTAGCAGTATACCATTTATTTTTTTCTAGATCTTTTAGTTTGGTACGAATTGTTCAACTTGTTGAGCAGAGCCTCCATTTTTGTTTCGAGTAATTTATAAAGAAACCAATTATTCAAGAAAAATATTTTTTCATTCTCTTAATAAATAAATTTTCTAAATAAATAGAATGGAAACTATGCTCGAAATGTAGAATAATACCACATCTAAGCAATGAAAAAAATTTGGTGAAGTATAAAATATTGATATTTTTGCATTCACGAAACACACAAAAGATAAGCATAATAACACATGTAGAAAATATGACACCGATTACTCCGGAAATCTTTATGATTTAAATAAAGAGAAAGTATTATGCGAATGCGGAAAATATGTACCCAAACTATATCTCAAAAATCAAAAAGATAGTAAATTACACAACAGAAAAGAAATTCAACATGATTATTCAACTAAGACATGTGTAGCATGTAATGAGAATAATTATATCGATTCATTTTATCCTGATAAAGTAACTATAGACAAACATACAAGAAAATTCAAGGAATGTTTTAATGAGAAAATATCTTGTGAATGTGGAAAATATGTTTGTATTTTATACCTCAAAGAGCACAAAAAAAACTCAATCTCACAATGCATCAATAGATATTCTTAATGGAATTCAAAATTATAATTATCCAACAAAAACATGCACAGTTTGTAATAATAATAAATAGATAAAATTATTATCATTAATAAAAACACTAAATACAAACATTCAACAATATACAAAAAAATGTTGTAATGAGAAATATCACAAAAGAAGTTAAATATTTTAAAAATTATTACCAATATAATTTAAGCACTTTTCCAACTTCATTCCAGTATTTTTATTATTATTTACGTTTCATTTATTTATTTTTTAAAAGTTTATGTATTTCTATTTCTTATGAATAAATAAATATTGCTATGAATTATTCAGTAGCAGATCTGCACGAAGGTAGAGTGACCGAGTTGAGAATTATAGGCAGAGAATTAAAAATAGATAATTTATATAAATTATTTAAGATTATCTTATTGCAGGTATCATTCAAAATTAGAATATAAATTTAAAGATCCTATCGAGAATCTAAATGATTTAATAGTTACGGAGTTAAGAACTAAAGCTAAAAGCTTCGGCATAAAAAAAAAAATAATCTAAGGAAAGCTGATTTAATTTCAACTCTTATACCATTTATTAGAGATGAACAAACAAAGAATAATTTAACAAAGTTACCCTTTTAAAATTACAATATAAAATATAGAATAGCTAAAAAAATTTCATCAAAAAAATTTCCCCTTTTCTAATCAGATATTTGTACCACCAAGAAATAAAACTAATAAAAATTTGTCATTTTCAGTTCCTGAAGTTAAAGAAGAAAATATAAGTTTAGGTCAAATTTTCCCTTTCAAACAAAAACATTTTAATGAACGTGTAGAAAGAAGGCAACGATTTGAAATTCACGAAATTAGTCTTAATCTTAATGAGGCTTTCAACATTTGGCAAACAAAATACGGTATTCGTATAAATAATTTAGAAGGAACTCCAATAGAAAAAAATTAATGCTGCTCGAAATGATGCGCACGTAGCAATAAAAGCAGTAAGATAATTAACTGGTTGTAAACAAGCTGATCAAATAATAACATATGCAAATAATCTGAATAATCACCATACCATTTCGTCTACTAGAAATAACAATTTAAATACCGAAAATTTACTTAATCAAATTGAGAGAGTAATTAAATCCAACGAAAATGTAGACCTAAATGACACTACTTTCGATATGGATGTTTATAGAATTCCAAGATGAAATAAAGGTAAAGAATTGTCAATATAACTAAAGATATAAAAGTAAAGCAACACCAAAATTAACAATGAAGATAATTTATGTGGACCTAGAGCAATAATTACAGCTTTAACATATAGCACCAATATAATTTTGGATAGAGAATTGTCGAATAATGAAATTATTTACATTAGAAAAAGAAGAAAACAACAAGGAGAATTAGATATTGAACATTGTGTAAGAATGGGGAAAAGTTGTGAAATTGGCTTCAGTTTGGAAGATATTATGGATGCAGAAAATTTTCTAAATGTTCAAATTAAAGTTGTTTCAGCTGCACATTTCAATTATACAGTCTGGTTCAAAAAATCAACTACTATTTGTTTGTATTTACACAATGAACATTACAATGTAATTAATAGTATGAAAGCATTTTTAGGTAGTGTTTATTATTGTAAAAATTGTGACAAACCATACAATAATAAAGATCAACATGAGTTTGATAAAAAAAAATATATATATATATGCAATTTGCGGAAAAAAAAACCACAGCACGGAAATTAAAATCTAATTAGAATATATTGTCAAAAATGCAATATATATTGTTTTGGACAGGAATGTTTTACTAATCATGATGTTGTGTGTAAGGCAGTCTATAAGTGTAAAATGTATAACAAAATATGTCTGAGAAATAAAAACAACTGTAGTTATATCAAGTGTTGGAATTGTAAGGAATTTGTGAAAACTGATGAACATACATGTTATAAGCAAGAGATACAACAACAAGGGGGTATTTGTATAAAAGATGGTCGTAAAATATTAACATTAACATTAACTATATATATTTCACGACTAATCGTATTATAGCCAACATTCTATCAACAAAATAATTACATAATTTATTTTTTTAATTTTAAAAGTTAAAAACTCACCTCTGTTAACATCAAAAGGGTTACTGTTATCTAGTTTTGTAGTTCGCTTAATAACATTTAGTATCATCAGGTAAATTATCAGTAATTATTTTATAAACAGTACAATCCATCAAAAAAGAAAATAAATTTACATAATCGTCTATGCGAAAAGCATTATTATATTTATTCCACTTTGCACGTAAATAAAATATACGAGATTTTTATTCCTTAAATTATCCGACTTTCGAGTTTAAATTTTGCAATTTAACATCTAATTCTTTATCGGAATCTTCTTTGCTTTTTTCAACTTTTGTGTTGACAAGTGTATCACAATAATTCATAACTGGTTTATTAAAATTGTTCAATTTATCAGCTATTTCTTTATCAAAAAATCTTTTATTGAGTGCATCATCTCCATCTAGAGGATCAGCCAGACTAGTCATTCTACGATGTCTTAAAGAAACATAATTTTTTGTATAGGCAAAAACTTTACTTATTTGATCTTGTAAAGCAGAAGAAATAGTATTTATCTAGATTCTAAATTTGTTTTTAAATCGGAAACACTAGTATTGTATTTTGATTCTACATCAGTTTTTAATGCAACAGAAACAATAGTTTTATATTTATAGTCCTTTTTAATGCCTGTTTTGCATTATTTATTCGTTTTATATAACCATAAATTGTATTACTGAATTGTAAATGTATCTGCTCTTTTGAAGCATAATCAGCTATTTTTTTTATTAAAAAATCTTTTATGACTGCATCTTTTTCGTCTCTAGGATCTATATTAACAATACTATGCCCTAAAAAGAAACATAAGATTTTGTATAGTCAAAGCAGGTGCTAAGTTTACTTTGTAAATCAGAAACTCCCGAATTGCATTGTGAAATTACATATGTTTTAAATGTGTAATCACAAGCAATGGTTTTGTATTTTAAATCAACATATTTTTTAAAGCATAATTACTGGTGTCAAAAATTTTATTTAAAGATTTGATTAATGGTTTCCCAAATATATGTCATTTAATAAGAAAGAGATTATATCGATAAACTGAAAAATTTTTCGAAAAAATATGTAATACGATTTAACATAGATGTCCACAAATAACTTAATCAAAATTCAGAATTCGATCATCATTGTTGTAAAAATTTATGTTTTTAAAATAATTAATTAAATTATTTGCAAAATTTTCTCCAAATGAGTCGAAATAGTAAACAATATTTGTTTTCTTTAAAATATCAAACCTGATGAGTTACAGGATTTGTTGACATGTCAAAATTTACCACAGCAGATTCATTTTTGAGCATATTTTTCGGTAGTTCGTTAAGCATATTAACATTTCTGAAATTTTTTATATTTAATATTTTTACATATTTTCAATATCGTAATTAGATAGTGGTAATATATTGAAATTTATTTTGGTCTCCCCCCCCCCCTTTTTTTAGCAACTAAACCACTTCCTGCTTTATTTTCCATTGCCAAATTGTGTGTGTTGTTCTTCCAATTCTTTTTTATTTTTTCTGGTTTGTTCAACAGAATTATAAATAGCACTAGCACCTCCAGCTAAGGCGCCAAGTGTACCTAAAGCGGCAAGTATAATAGGAATAATTCCTCCATGGTGTAAACCACGTCCAGATTTTTCTTCGGCCATCTTTTTGACTGTTGGTAGTGATAAAGTTAATTTGAAACTTTTACCTTCTTTTATTTTTTTAATTTTTTCTTTCAATTTGATCTTTTGTTAAAAATTTATCTATATCCAAATCTTCTAATTCCTCAAAGGGAATATCGAAAGTTGAATTTGTTATCTTGATTTATAAGTTTATATATATATATATATATATATATATATATATATATATATATATATATATATATATATATATACACACATATATACATATACCTGTGTGTGTGTGTGTGTGTGCGCGCGCGTGCGTGCATGTTATGTCATGTATAAAATAAATTGATTTAGTTATATTTTTGTATTTCAAATTTATATTCGAGTTTATATTCTTTCTTGGATTATATTCTTGGATTGCAACAGTGGTATTTAAAACAATTTTCGTGTAGTTTTCATAGTCGTTAATAGTGCAATTGTCCTTAAGAATTTCATATTTTTCTTTTGTTAACAAATTATAAAGTTCTTCTGTTAATTCATATTCTTCATTCTTAACAGTTATTTTATTAACATCTATTTTTACTTGCGTATTGCCTATGTAAAAATTATGTCCTTCTGCACGTAATACATATTGAGTATCAGTAACATTTATTCTTTCTGCAATTTCTCTTCCGAGATTTATAGTAGAATCAGGATGCGCCAAATTTTTCAATGGTACAAATCCCATTTGCTCTTCCACATGAGATTTTTTTTTGGAGAATAATTCTCTTTCAAACGATGTTTCTTCTGGTGTTGGTGGATAGTATAAACTTTTTGCTAATACAGGAACTAATGTTGTTATTAAATTTTTATTTTCTTCACTTGTTTGAATTTTTTGATCAATAATTCGCAATTCAAGGTAGATCTTTCTTCTTATTTCATTCATATTCCACTTCATGGTGTTTTGTTAATATTCCACTTCATGGTGTTTCGTTCATATTCCACTTCATGGTGTTTCGTTCATATTCCACTTCATGGTGTTTCGTTCATATTCCACTTCATGGTGTTTTGTTAATATTCCACTTCATGGTGTTTCGTTCATATTCCACTTCATGGTGTTTCGTTCATATTCCACTTCATGGTGTTTCGTTCATATTCCACTTCATGGTGTTTCGTTCATATTCCACTTCATGGTGTTTCGTTCATATTCCACTTCATGGTGTTTCGTTCATATTCCACTTCATGGTGTTTCGTTCATATTCCACTTCATGGTGTTTCGTTCATATTCCACTGCATGGTGTTTCGTTCATATTCCACTGCATGGTGTTTCGTTAATATTCCACTGCATGGTGTTTCGTTAATATTCCACTGCATGGTGTTTCATTCATATTCCACTTCATGGTGTTTTATTTGTATCTCTCGATGAGTAATTTAACTTGAGAAATGCTCTTCGAGTCTTATATTTATATTTTTTTTTCTTCTACACGAGTTATAAAAGTATTGAGAGTTTCGAGAGACAAACTTTTCCCCCAACCTACCGAACTAAGGGGAATTTAAATGTTTACAATAATAGAATTGAATTTGATAGTCCTAAAGGAAATGGATTTTCTTTTCCAAATGACGCTTATGTTTATGAGCAATATAAATTACAAAAGAGAGATAAAGTTGGAGATGCGGCAAAATATGTAAAAGAAGATAATATTGATGTTTGTTCGAAGTTTTTTTCTTTTCAGTCTTCTATAGTAGAAATTTCTAAACATGAAAATATTATTGAATCTGTTGATAATCCAGGCATAACAACAACAACGAATGGTTTATTAAAATCGCCAAGTGAAAAAAAATTATTTAGAATTTTCTGGTGTTGATAATAAATATCGAGTAAAAACTGTTCATAGTCATTAAAAAAAAATAACATATCCTCTTAGATATTTGTTTGGTTTTATTCATGATAACAATGAAATTTATTGGAAAGGCGGTTATTAAATTGCTTTTTTTTAGAAATTTATCTGATAACAATTGTTTATTTGTTTATGAAACAAAAAATGCTGATGGCACGGTTCAGAAAATCTCTGCTGATCCAGGTAAAATTGTAATTGAAAAATTATAAATTATGGGGCCTATTGTTGAACACGAATCTAACACGGATATTTGCAATAGCAGAAAAAAATATATAAAAATCCTAAAATACTTATTAGTTTTGATTATTGGCAATTTTTAGAAAAAGTCCTTGCCGAAATAACTGTTTTTAACTTCGATGTAAAAGATCAGTTTAATAATTTACAGTTTGAAATGCCCGATTTTGTATTTGTTGGGTTTCAAATTTAATCATGCTGAACAGTATGCCCAGGCTTCTATGTTTGATCATTGTAATGTGAAAAAAGTTTGTGTTAAAAATGGTCGAAATGAAATATTTCCAAAAGAAATTTGGAATCTAGATATTGAAAATGGTCTTTGTGATAATATGTACGTTGCTTATAGTGATTTTAGAAATTCAAAAACAAAACTAGATAGTATATGCAGAAGTAATGAACTTTATTATAAACGAGCTGTAACATCGAAGGCGATATCAGTTATTATTCATTTTTTGTGCGAAGACAAAGACTGTTACATGTTATATAGTGTATGTATATAAAAACAACTGTTGTTAAAGAAAAAACAAATATAAAAATTAGTGCCGATTTTAATAAAGAAGTTGGAGCACATACAATTTGCAATTTTGTTCTAATTAGTCAACGGAATGTAACATTATTATTTGAAAGAGAGAATTACTGAAGAAAATAAATTTTTTAATTAATAAATTGAAGAAATAACAAAATGTTTCGATATTTTAATTCAATATTTTAGACATAGTGGAATGTATACATTTAAAAGTTTAACAAATTTTTTGAAATATACATGAATTATTTGAACAAATAAAAAATTATTTTCATAATTCTAAATCAAGTTTTCCTTTTATAAATAAATATGACGTCGCCAGTCTTCCCTTTCAGCCTAACATTTTAAAAGGTACTAGTAGTGGTTGATGACCGCCTTACTATATATTAGATAATGCACCTGAAGATCTTAAAAATATCGGTCAGAAATTTCATTTAAATTTACAAAGCTTACAATTATCAATCTTAGATAACATTGACGATAAATATGAACTTAGAGATATTGGCGAAAATCTAGAGGGAATTGAAGAAGTTTAAAAAAAAATTAGTAGAGCTTTGAGTATAGACTGTAAAGAATAATAAGATAATATTTTTATTTTTGTTTTAGCATAATTTGCTTTTTTTAGATTAAATTTGCTTGATTTAGATTACAAATTTACATTTCTAAAAAACGCGAAAATTTGCTTGATTTTGGGGTAAAAATGCTTGATTTTGGGTCTAAATATTGCGTTCATTATTCGTGCGGATAAAAAGCCGGTTTCAAAAATGGCGTTTTTTGGCGTTTTGTATGCATTTTTTGATGCTTTTTTAAGTGTATTTGGTGGTTTTTTAAAAGTATTATTGATGCTTTAAATTGCTTGATAATTGATTGATTTTGGGGTAAAATTCGTGGGATTTGGGGCAAAAATAGGGTTGTCCTCAAGGTACCCATATACTACTTAAGTCTACTTAATAAGCATTCCATAGACTCATGTATAGTGTAAGGAGGAGCATCATCTTTTGGAACGGACGTATCTGTTTCATGAAAAGAAACATGTTGGGTCGCAGGATGTTTCTGATGCGTCGATTTATCATCAGTCCACGTGAATCACTATTAATGGTGGCCTGAAACCATATCCTGTGTCTCCCCACATCATAATGCTGAAAGTACAGTAATACCGGTGTGTGTAACTTCACACAATGGCAAGATGTGTCCTGTTCAATTGGTGTCGTCTTACTAGTACACGATGGTCATACGTTGTGGTGCAGAACGGAAGTTCATTCCTGAATGTAATGCAACGCCACTCGTCATTACTCCATGGCTGCCAGTTACGAAGGTACCACTCCAGACTCAGCAGTCTTCTACTCTGCTGCTAGACGGCAAACTAAAGTGTGGGACGATGAACCCGTAGACCAAGTGCGGGACGGCACGGTGTGTCCAGTATCTGTGTCCGGATGGTGTGGACTGCCTTGGTTTGTCGGAACATTTTAAACGTGTGCGGATAACCTCGTGTACCAACTAGCTCCAATATCATCGGGGCACTTTGACATCGGAGTGCCTGCCTCACATGCCTCATGCAGACCCACGGCGTTGTTCCTGCGATGGTAGGCCTAATGCCACCCAATGCTTCTATGAGACGTACTCTGTGTTCTGTGACTTTCCGTAACTCTGTTGACCATCTGAAGCTATACTCGTACCTTATAACACTATCGCTGTGACACTGATGGTTTCCACTAGTACACTCTGGTGATCGTTCCAAACGTTACTGATCAATACAAATATCATCATTGACACAGCTGGAGATGGTACACACGTGCATAACTTTGAAACACTATTTCTGTATGCTCAATGTTTTGTCAGTGAGTAAGTCTAAGCGGTCAATATAAAATCTTAGAAGCAATTTGTTTTGTCATTCTTGAACAGTGGATGACAGTTTTTCAATTGGTGAACAAGGTTGCTGTTATTAGCGATTAAAAAATACCATCATTAAAATAAATTTCTGCACTAATTGTAATAACCTCACTGTATTAGTTAAAGCTGGCAAGTAGGCACTTCGGTGGATCATATACAAACAAATAACACTTGGTGCGATGGCACATGCGCTGTAAGAGGGCCTTACCTTAGTTGTTCGTGTGGTGGATGTCACGTGACACTCGCGGTACTTGCCAAGCGTGATCAATGAGCGAATGGCACGCAGGAAAGTTTGCACGAGACAGCTGTACGTTTCACTGATCACCGAATAATATAGCGCTGAGTAGTAGAGTGGACGGCAATTTGAACTGCATATAAGCATCTCGGACCTATCAGTCAGACAGAAATTGACACGTAAATGTGCCTTAAGAGAACTACGTAGCTGCGCGTCCAAGGTCAAGAAGCGAGGGAGCGATACGGGCGACCCTAGCGCGCACGCCTAGCGCCTCATCGCTCCTACGCTCAAAGCGTGCAGTGTTTCCGTCCTAACGCTTTACTGTGTAAACTAGATGTGTAACTGTGGGGTTTTATTACACGCGATGAAAGTACACAGATCAAACTACCTGCATATAGTCGTACTTTTATCGCTTAAGGAAACTTCATAGGCAAGCTTTAGAAATGTGGTATTTGACCACTTATACGATTTTCTTCTCCGTTACTACGCTTAATATGTTAAAAGTAAAAAGATAGCGACATAGACAATAGTTTTTTTAATCCTTTCTGGCAATACTTCGTATTTCCAGAACATTTATTTACTGAGACACGCGTTGAGGCGCAAACAACGATTTCACAGAAAACGTTTCAGAACATAGGACCCTTAACACGAGGACAATTTCTGGGCAACCTTAACGGACCACCAGGGAGGAGAATCAGTTGATTTGAACAAACTCATAGAAACCGAGCCAGCGTTTTCCTTGTCAACTATCCAGTTACATGTGGCATTTGTATTATATATGTATATATACACACACACATGGTCACACAGGACACATAACTACATTTATCCAAACACATTAACCTCTGTACAAGTTTACACTGGGTACGGACTTGCTACAATCGAAGTCACTTTTTGTTCAAAGCCAATTGTTTGTGTTAAGTACATAAAAGCGACTTTTCTTCTGTCTCGCCCTCTCACTGACTGCTGTAGTGTACTCATACACAGTGTTTAAGATGGCTGATTGGTGGTATTGACTGATTTATTAGAAAAATAAAAATCCATCTCAAAATGAAATATTAGTTATACTGTTACAATAAAAATACGGTAGAATATATATAGAAAAAAACAATATATCAGCCTTAATATTTAATAGCAGCGATTATAAATAGTTCCGAGCTTGTGTATTTGAAGTTAGAATTTCTGTTTTCTGCAATCAGTTACAGAGATAAAAACACCGAAACTTATTCTGTTCGCAAACCTGATCGAACACAGATGCCAACCGAGTTGGTAAGCAACATCTTTGGACCACTCGACTCGTGTGTCTGCGACGTGTGTCTGAATTATTTCAAGGCGTATATCGCATGCAGATATGCGATAGCGTGTTTTGCAACTGTCAAATAAAAATCGTTGCCTTCGTTGACATCTGTTAGCAAATAGCATTGTGTAATGTTATGTACTGTCACAATTTTTTCTTCAGTGAGGATTTTTATGTGCCTATGTCTAGAGGACCATAAGCGAGCATTACAAATACTGCCTTAGTGTACAGTAGTAGCGTAGCATAGTTACGACGCCATAATGTAGGATTGTTTTTTTGTCACTGAAAGCTTTACTAGGGGCATATAATGATATAATGTACATAAGAAAGTTCAAGGCATCCTGCGGCCCCATATATTTCTTACTTCTCCTGGCTGAGTGACCAGGAGCCAGTTTCTATCAAGATAATGCTGGCCTACACACACATCCATTGTTTAGGAAGGGCTTTTTAATCGTTATGTTTCAGCATACTGTGACCTGACCGATTACCTGATTTGTCGCCCATCGATCGTTTGTGGGATCTGATGGGAAATCATAGTTTTCCTTGCAAAGTATTGGAAATATGGATAACGATTTGTACCAACTATGGGAAAATCTGCCGCAGGAAAACAAAGTTTGTCTTATTCCGTGTCTGATCGACGACATATGTAAGCAGGCGCGTGTCGATTTGACGTGGCGCAAACGTCCTTTCTTCTTCCCTACGTCGGCTCTCCAGACCTCAATGTTAAGAGCCGCCCAAATAACTTTCACTTTTTTCCCTTTAATGTGGTGAAACATTGCACTTATGGACTGATATTGTATGTAATCACTTGTTTCATTTGAGTGTACCATTATACTTTAACATTTGGTTTGAATCCAATAGTTTCGTTTTAGTCCACCAATTTTTATGACACTATGTGTACTTTCAATAACACTAACAAAGAAAAATTCTTTTCAAATAAGATACTTCGTAAATTGCGTGTAGCATATAGGAAAAAAAACTGAGGCATTAAGTAACACAAAAATCAAAAGTAGCACGCATATATTAATACCAGTTCCACAATAGCCAAATATCCCAAAATAAATTACATTTAGAAAGGAAATATCGACAATTATTCTCTTTTACCCGAAATACATTTTACAAAAATGTTGTTATCCTTGACCTCTCCTCTACTGGCTTTCTGGACACAGATAGCAAATTGTCGAATCGTAGTTAATAAATAACGTTTATACTTTCAATGGGTATGAACTTGATAAGAAATAATACTGTTTGGCAATAATAAACAATGTGGTTTTAAATTCTTGAGATGGTTTGTTATTTATTTAATACATGTTAACATAGTATATTTTATTGTATTTCATATTTTCTATAGAATACATTACATATTATTTATTTTTGTTGCTATTAAGACACCGAAATTTTGCCGAAATAATATACCTGTTAAAATATTTATGACAATATACTAAATATGCTAATTTTTAGAGCTTGTGTTCTTATTTAAGTTTTTAATTTAAAACGATACTGCTATTCTCAACACACGTAATATATATATATCAGATTCCACTATTTCATTATTATTTTTAAGTAATTTTCGGTTAGATTTCTTGGAATAATATGTGCCGGACTGTACTAACCTTTGCTTATAATAACACGCAAAAATTTGATTTTTCACTCATACAAAGCAAAAAATAAAGTGAAGCACGCTGCAAAGAAACGCAAGACACGCGTGGCGAATACTTACGTGTAATTGAACTTTTTTTATTGTGTAAAACATTCGCATTGCTTTCCAAGAAAAAAAAACAACATGCAAATATTTTTGTTTGTTTAGAAACTGAAGTAGCAAAGAAATACTGTAATACATTTATAGTCATAAAATCGATTTCATTAATTTTATCCAGTTATATATATTTTTTCCAATGCTGTGAATAGTCTGACATTCGGATCCATTTCCACGTAATGAGTAATGGAGGAAACACTTCCATGTTTACTGACTCAAGTTATAACTTTAATGTCTGTCTGGCAGGTAGGTGGATATTAAACTCGAGTTCCCTTTCATTTAATTCTGTTATGTATCACTGTAGCCCATTTCCCAACTTATTGTATAAGCAACGACGTCATTTTCTTTCTTTAACATTTAATGAAATTAATTATGCAATTATATGAAGTCCGGATCGTATTTTATATCACGATCAATGTAACAATTTCAATGAATGTACACTGCACTATAAATTTCTAAAATCGCTAGACACATATTAATAAACGCATTGGAAACTTTTTACGCAACAAATAAATACAAGTTAGTAAAATTGTGTTTACAACCATCGCTTTTCTTGGCCAATGAATTACATACACATCAAAGTATACGAATGGCTGCATTGAGTAGAAAAACTTTACTATGGTCACTCCCACGCCGCATATGTAACAAAGTCTTGAGACTACATATAAATGCATTCATGTCACATAATATAAACTCATTGCCAAAGCTAATTGATCACCCTGAAGGTTCAATCGCAGGTGCACTTAAGTCGGTAATGCACAGAGCATAGTGTGTATGCAAAAACATATTAGCATTGTACGACACCCAGGCATGTACTGCAGGGCACCAAGAATTGCAGCACGCACTTAGTATGGTGTTGAACCACCAGTAGCACGCACTTAGTATGGTGTTGAACCACCAGTAGCACGCACTTAGTATGGTGTTGAACCACCAGTAGCACGCACTTAGTATGGTGTTGAACCACCAGTAGCACGCACTTAGTATGGTGTTGAACCACCAGTAGCACGCACTTAGTATGGTGTTGAACCACCAGTAGCACGCACTTAGTAGGGTGTTGAACCACCAGTAGCACGCACTTAGTAGGGTGTTGAACCACCAGTAGCACGCACTTAGTAGGGTGTTGAACCACCAGTAGCACGCACTTAGTAGGGTGTTGAACCACCAGTAGCACGCACTTAGTAGGGTGTTGAACCACCAGTAGCACGCACTTAGTAGGGTGTTGAACCACCAGTAGCACGCACTTAGTAGGGTGTTGAACCACCAGTAGCACGCACTTAGTAGGGTGTTGAACCACCAGTAGCACGCACTTAGTAGGGTGTTGAACCACCAGTAGCACGCACTTAGTAGGGTGTTGAACCACCAGTAGCACGCAGATAGGTGCCGATGTGGTCGCGCATGGAGGCGTACAGACGTTGACTGTTCTCCGGAGGAAGATATTTTAACAAATAGTAGTGCAACTGAACCACAAAATCCGCCGTAATTGCCGCTGCCTGAAGTTGCTGTCTAAACTGACCCCAAACGTTTTCGATGGGTGAGAGGTCAGGGGAACTTGCTGGCCAAGGAAGCATGTTGGCATCACGAAGGCAGGCTAAGATACCGGTGCTGTGTGGTGCGGTGCATTATTCTGTTGGAAAATGGGGTTGTCCAGCTGCAACAGGAAGGGGAGCTCACGTGGTTGCAGTATCCCCGCACCATCGGCGTTCCTCCAACCACAACCATTGGCGTGCGGGAATCATATGAAATGGCGCTGGCCAGGATGGTATCCATGCTCTAATACGGCGGTCGTCTGAACCGTGGTTTGCCTCTGAACGCCACTCGTGGCCAATCCGTACGCTGCCATGCTGTCCGTTCCCGGTAGAAGGTCTCACATACTCGGCGATGCTGAGGTCGTAATGAGAGACGTCCTCTGCTAGCCACCTGGATACAGGCGTATCCCCAGTTGCTGTGACATGTTCCCAGATGATGCACAGCACTAGGTTGTAAGCACTCCACGGCCGTCGCTGCACACCGTCCCACGATGAAACAATCCTCCCTGCTGGTGGTCCGCAGGTCTCAACCCGTGCCTTCTCGACGGGAGTGTGAACCCGGCTGTTCCCGTTACGTCGAACACCGACTCGCCAAGCAGGCAGAACGGGCCAGGTATCGAGCAATACACCGAAACACTCAACCTGCATCTCGGGGGCCGACGATACATACTCTCTCAAACTCGTCCTCCTTCGGACTATTCAGCGTGTTCACTGTACTTGGCTCTGTGGCCCCATACTGCTCACGGTGCTACTAATATGGCTTCATTCTGCGCCTTACATCTATGAATACAACAGGTACCTATATGCCCCTTGGTGACACATTCATGAAATGAAACAATATTAAACGCAAATGGAACACATGTCCGGCTATGACGGTATTGTGTGGCACACTTTTTGTTCATGTTTATTATTTTGCTAATGGGTGTATTTTAAGACATAGAGAAATTGTGCTCCTTTAATCAAAATCAATTATGCAATTCTTATTATCGTTCACTTTTTAAGCTTATAATTGGTTTTAACTAATGTAATGTTACTGAGAGGCCACTGTTACATCCTCTACAGAGAGGTAAACTGAGGAGAAACTAACCATTATGATTCTGCCGCTTTCTTGCAAAAACGTAGAAATTCTTCCAGGGATTCTGGTTACCTTTATTTCACTAACGAGCACTTGAGTTCCAACGTTATTTAATTTGTATATTCTTTGCGCGTAAATATAAGGCAAAATATCACAATGTCTGGATACATTCATCATAAAGGAAATACAGACTTTGAATATGTATGCTTGAAGCCAGCCGGGAGCGCAATGGTAGTGTTTTTTTTCTTTGTGCGAGATTAGAGTTTTGATAATAGGATCCCAGTAATTCATAATCTATCGTTTTGTGCAAACCATTCTGTCAATATATGCTCCATGCAAAATAACTGTCGTCAGGTGGTGAGCAGAAGAAATGCTCTCAACAGTCTGTTTTGTGTTTAAATCTTGGTTTACTGTATGTTAGTAACAGATAAAAGGAACGTCAAAGAAGTTTTTTTTTTTATTATTACATTGCAAGTTCTTTCATGCCGCATGACTCATTCACTGTGATAGACCAATATAAACACGATTATCAATTCGTTCTGCGAGAAGGAAAACCGGAAAAAATAACGTGAACCACAAGATATGCATAATTGAAGACATAATACCAAAAAAATATAACTGTATTTTACTCTTGACACAAATAAGCATCTAAATGTTTCTACTTTGTGCTATGCAACGAGGATGATAAACGAATATTCACCCAACACAGTTTTAAAGTTATCTATACCTAAGTCAATTTTAGTCAGTTGACTCGAGATTTCAAAAAATTGATATGTTAATTTTGCAAGCTACCTTTTTGCAACCTGTCAGTGGTTCCTATTAACATTTGTCCTGTGGTTCTTAATGATGACCGAAGTCCTTAGAATGGATGGAGTACGCCCACACAATGGAGGCCAAAATACTAACACATATGATGTACTCCAGAGCATTTACACTTTAGTTTGTGTTTTAATGTTGCAATTTTTCAATCCTTGTACGTGTACATGACTAACAGGACACTAAGAATGTAACAAATTATATCAGAACAAGGTACACTAGGTAATACTGTACATATTAAATTATGCTTTTTTTTGTAGATGGTATTTCTCGACTGTTGGTACTATTTTAACGTTATTTAGCCCTACAGAAATATATTAGAACGACATAAATTAAGTTTCAGTAATTAAAAAATATTTCAATTGATATATAATTTGTTTCATAAGTACCCTACTGTCACTACACATTACTGTTATAATATGTTAATAATCAAAATGTTGCCACCTATTATTTAATAAGCGAGTAGAATAGAATAATTCTATATTCGTTATATGTGAAATTAAAATTTGATTCCTTAATAAAAGTTTTTTTTTGTCATTCTTTCAGGGTCGTACGTTTAATACTAAATAGTTTAAGTAGCTAACACTAATTATTGGAGAATTTGTGGGAAAAAGGAGTTAACATAAATTTCCACAACTCACTAATGAATGCATTACAAGTGCTGCTCCAGTCGGTTGTGCAGCTGCTATCCATTGCTCAACCGCAAGAGAAAAAAAATCGCACCCTTTCATCCCCCAAATGAAATTTCCAGAAGCGGCTGCCGAAGGGTCGGGGAAAAGTAGGGTAGTGAAAAATCCACTCACTGGAACAACCTAACGAAGAGGCACAGCAGTGGGGTGGACAGGCAGCAGGAGGGGGAGGGGGGAAATTCTTTACCGCTGGCGACGCAAATTGGGGGCACTTAGTACGGCGCCTGTGGAACATGTATATGCATGCCCTTCGCGAGGCCAAGTAGAGGAGGGTGTTCAGGAAAAAGTGTGTGTGTGTGGTGTTGAGAGGGGAAAGTCAAGAAGGAAGGGAGACCAACATGTTACTACATTGACGCAGCGGCGAAAAAATTACACACTCCGTCGCTAATTAGATCCCCTGAACGTGTCCCCCTCCCCCCCCCCCCCCTGAGGTTCAAGTGACTGATGTTTAAACGAACACCCTCTCCTTACCTGCAGCCCCCTGCTCCTCCTGCGAACGCAAATTCCCCCGGTAGTTGGCTCTTTTGGTTTGCCAGAAGGACGTCAAGTTGGCCACGTTGCTAGGCAAACAAGCAGGGAGGGCGGAAGGACTTGGCGACAAGGTAAAAGGTTCACTGTTACTCGGCTCCGTCTGGCGAGCGTCATGTTTAATTCATTACGGCGCTTGTTTGGAATATCTGTCTCTGCCTTCCTGTGGAGCAGGCCCTCTCTTCCTCCCTCGTCATGTCGATAGCCTCTCGCCAGACGCACGTCTATGGTCGCTCACTCTTCTTCCTGTCCATAACACACGCATAAACTGAGCCAATAGTCAACGAAGTCATTCCACTGAGTTTTACCTCGACACGATTTACATTCACAGGTAATATCGTTTCAAACACGCTTCGTCTCGGAACTCCGTATCTGTTCATTCCTTTTCTTCTCCCGTTGCCTTTCAGTGGTCATCCTGTTATCGTAGCGGAAATTCTCTTGAGGTCTCTCAACCATGTTCACAGAGAATAATTCATTTGCTTTATCATCTATACCACCCGTTTGTTCCTAGCCATGTTGATGTAAAATATTAAATTGTATCCGTAAGTACAGGCATACATACTTTGTGTAAACTCAGTCTTAAATTTAAATATTATTTATATTTTGAAAAAAGTGGCGCAGATTCCAACAAGTGTCAAAATCACCCTGCCGAAGTACAAATATATGTTAATACTGGAGCAATGCAGAATGTCTCTTAACTAAACCAACAACTCCGCGCTGTTCAGGTTGGGCAGAAATTACCGACATAGTCCAAGCTTAGTTTTAGAAACTAACCAGTATATTGCAATTAATTGTGGTTGATATTTTCTAACTAAACTTATTGTGAATCCCCATTTTATGCAAGTAGAAATACCTTGTTATTTATTACACCATAATATGCCACTATATATATATAATACATTTACGTGTGGAAAAACCCGCACACATATTTGACGTGTATTCAAGAAACTATTCTTAAAATGATATTTACAGGAACTGCAAAAATAAACTACACGTGGCATTTAGTTTTGATTTTCTGTAAAATCTGCAGACACTGTTAAGCCTCTGTTTCATTAATTCATTACCTACTTCATCAACACCAATTAGGAATTTCAACGTAATTATTTTCTGCCCTTACCTTAACGTGTGATAATTTGTGTGTTTACAACGTTGACCAGAATTCATGTGCCTAACTCCATGAGGTGATTTCTTATGAAACAAAGATGAATACTAAGGTAGGTATGCAGCATTAAAACTCAAAGTTTCAAGTGCATAGATGTAAATATACCAGGGAATACTTGAGATGGAGCGACAAAAATCGGGATCCTGTTTCATGAGATGGAATTTTCATATCTGTTAAAATGTGGTAGGTCAAATCATTCCCCTTCATTGCTTTAGTATGGGGTAGTCACCCTATTTTTGGAGGTAACTTTGGAACACTTATACGTAATGAAAAAATCAAGACAAACTATTACTCGCCATGGCAATACGAAGACAAAAGGTCCTCCCTTCTGAACTCCCTCCGGTGAGCAGTTTTTGATAAAAAAAACCACTCAAAATTTCGAAGGTGCGGTATAGACCTGCGGGGGTAGGCAACACTCCTGGCACCCGCGCTTCACAAGGGGATGCGGAAACAGGCGAGGATGTAATCGGTGTATGATGCGGAGGTGAGCTTTGGCTGCTGGCAAAGTTAGTATGTGCCTGCAGCTGGTTTTGTAAGTACGGAACCTTTAACGCGAGTGGAATTAGCCGACATGCACATAGTGTACTGAGCAGCCAACAGGAATGCTAGACAAGCATAGAAGCTGTACCGACTGCTTTGTCTAGCAAGTCTTCAACCTTCTCGTGCGTCATTTGTACGACTCCACTATAGTGCCGAGGCAGAATACTGGAGTACTACGGACAAGACGAATGGCATAATTTGACGAGGATGTGTTTCGCCATACTACATACTACGTACACAGGTTATGTATTCCCCCTATCCCTCTGAGGACTAACACCGTACCACCGAAATTATTGAGTGGCGTTTTCTCGAAAATGGTTTACCGGGGAAAGTTCTACCAAGATGGAGTGGTATCTTCATTTTGCCATGGTGAGTAATAATTTGCCGTGATTGTTTCGGTAGAACCTAGTGTTCTAAAGTTACATGCGAAAATAGGGTGACTACCCCTACTTAAGCAAACTAGGGGAACGATTTGAGCCACCACATGTTAACATATTTACAATAACCGGTTCATGAAAAAAAAAAAAAAGATTCCGATTTTTGTTGGTCCATCACAAGTACTTTCTTTTTACAGTTATACATTTCAAAATTTTGGTTATCAAGGCCGCATACCTACCTTAATATTCAACACGCAACAGTGTTTGTTAGTGTAAACCACACCTTATTTTTCATAAGGAATTGTATATTGAAGTGTCCGGGTTGATTAACTCTTTCTCACATAGTCATCAACGTACCACCGAAACTGCTGGATGCAAAGGCATTAACATCTAGGGATGGCTTACACTTAGGGTACAGGCGCCCACTAAGAAATTTTTTTTTTTTCGAAATTAGAACACCAACAGGTGAAAAAGGGTGTAGTGACGAGAGATCGGTCTGCTCTCAGCTTCAATTTGATACCTACAAAAATGCTAATGAATTAATTTCAAGTGTGTGTAGGTGAGTTTTTTTATTTTTTTTATTTTTACCCCATGGAGGACGGAAAGGGGTCAAATGTGTTTTCAGAGACTTTTCAATAGTCCAATAACCCGACAAGATATAGTTATACTCTTTGCTTTAAAAGTTTCGCTATATAAATATCTAAAAATAATTTATGATTTTTTTTTAAATTGAAATACTTGAGAGGCTGAATAGTGTTCGAATGTAGTTTCGACAATATGGTAACTTACATTACATCGGTTCCGTGTCTGTAAACTTCAAACCAACATTTCTGTAAACACACATCAATAGGAAGAATTATGATGAGAAATCAAACCTGTCACTTACTGAGAAAAAAAACTTTCCAAGTTCCCTTACAGTCGCCGGAAAAGGATAAATATTTAAATAGTTAATTTTCGTGACTGCGCGCTCGGTGAGAAACGTCGCATCGCGCTGTATTATTTTTCCCTCTGAGGTTCTATATACGTAGTTTGATCACATTTAATACAGCCGCTAATAATTTCATTCGTCGTCATTTCCAATGTAAAGTGAATTGGGGATATAGCGCCCATCCCAGCTGCACAGTAAGCACACTAATCCCCTTACCTGCTCATTGGTTTCTTCTTGTCAACAGAACTAACCGAACTATAAGCTTGCAGATAACTTAGAAAACAGTCAGAATCACATGGTATTACTATGACGAGGCAGTTTGTTTATGTTCTGTTTGCGTACAAATCATAGCTTTTTTAATTCATTAAGTTAATATTTAACGTACGGTAATTTGTGTATATTCCAGCAGTATTGCAACTAAAAATATCTAGTAAGAAGATAACCAACTTATACACGATGTGTTCTGTAGTTTTAAAGTTAATAGACAAATATTTTTAAAAAATACAATTGAAAAAGATATAACGAAGATTGAGCAATGTTAACAATGTTAGCATGCAGTAAATTACCTGGTATAGTTTGCATAAGTTGTTGGAAGGGAAAGAATTTTAGGTAGGAAGGTAATTGGGCTTAACGTCTCATCAACAGCAAGGTCATTAGAGACGGTGTAAGTTGCACAGGGAAGATGAATTTGGGACGGATTCGGCAATGGCCTTTGTTAGGGACCCATCCCAGCGTTCGATGGAGTGATTTCGGAAAACCAGGGAAAACAGAGTCCAGTGAGTTACCACTGCGCCACCCCGCTAGGTGTTAGAAATGTAGAAAGAATATGTGAACACCATTATCAAAATGGATGATGTAGACCACTACTCTGTGAATATCACCATCATCACCCACCGCCCTGGCTTATCACCACACAAGCTTCTTCTCTAGTTTGGGGCTCGAATAATGTTACTGAGAATCCTTAAGCTGCCAAAGCGTTACACTACCAGCAAGCTCCAAGTGAAGGCTCAGTAAGAATATCAAATCGAGTCCACAGTATTCACAGGATATGCACGCGTGAATAATTTTTCATAACGCGCATGCAACTCATTTTATTCGAATACTCTTTCGAATTTAAGAAACTGAAATTCGCTCTAAGTTCTGTTCTGCTATGAATATAAGTAAGGCCCAGTGACAATAGCTTAAACTGGCAGAGATAGGCTTGAACGAATACTGCTTCTCACATGGCCTGCTCCAAGTGAGTAAGCTCAACCATAGCACCTGAGTACAGAACCTCTAATGTGATGTACATTGAGGACCTAAGATAAAGAAAATTAGTAGCTGATTCGTATTGTACACGCAGGCAAGACACGGGCAGAAAGCTAGTTATTTGTAAAATAAACTGATTTCGGGTAGTCATGCGCAATACCTGGTAAGTCGTAGGACATAACTATTTCTTATTTATTAAAAAACTTTATTTTTGAGGACAGTCAATTTTATTTGCATTAAAAATTAGAGCGTCTGACAATCGATTTATTTCAATTTACCCTAGGAGAGCTCTCTTTTTTGTCGTAGAAAACTATAGTAATTTTTTAAATTTAATTTACAACTGTTATAATAACTATTATACCAGGTACCAGCTTCCTCGCAATCGCAATTTCTTACCCGCAGGTAACTACCATATTCGGTGTTTGCATTGAAATATATGCCTTTGCGAGTAGATATTAGTTCAAAGGTTGATATTCAGAGTGTTCAAGCAAAAGCATCGCGAGCAGTTATTCGTATACCTGCGACATATGTCGAACGTCATAAAAATGGCGAGAGGAAAATGCGTCAAACAACTCGTCAACAGTGGCGTTCAGGATGTCTGCATTGCGATATCGTCAGCAGTGAAACGCATTTTCGTGTTGCGGATATGAAACTGTTCCAAGAAGCACAGTGCAATTTGTGGTGTCGTGCGATAGATTTGATGCTGGGGGTCTCTAGTTTACGATGACATCTTACTGTCGCGTGGCGGAACATATTGCCTTCTTTATAGCTATAGAGTGCACTTCAGTGCGAATAATTACGCACGTTAAAAAACTAGGCCTAAAAGTAAACTATCCTGCAGCGAAGACCTAGTCTAGTGACCAGGTATTCTCTGGTGGATTCATCATGCAACAAGCTGCAGGGAAATTTGAACCCCGTTCCCCTACATACCACTGTTAGGTTTCCAGGTTACTGTAATTCACGTGTGCTACTTCTCGGATGAAAACCACGACATCTGCGTTTAACAAGAGATCCGCTTTTCGGATCCATCTATCATTCCTTCCCATCCCCCTCCTCCCACCAGCGTACTCTTTTATTTCGCAATGGGGAAGATTCCCAGAATCGTCCCGATATTGAAATTATTTACAATCCTCTTCCAACGCAAAATATTCCCGTTGTGATTTTCTTCACTTCGCTCAGACGCGGAAGATACATCTCTCTTGCTGTCTCTTTATTCACGTTTTCCGTTGAAGTATTTAATCATTTTCGTTCCAGATTGAGAATTTTCTCTTTCTGGTGCTACGTGGGCGCTAGTTTCAAGAGAGCATCCTGCGGTGAAATGGCCAGGAAATCCTATTTGCGCGATTCTTTTGCTAAATTTTATATAATTATTATTATTATTACAAGTGTCATAAAGAAGAGTTCGAATAAAAACTCGTTGAGGTTATGTAGTTGTCAAATAGTAGAGGTGATTATGAATAGTTATGTGCCTTTAACTATTTTATAAATGTACATAGCAATAAAAATGTCAGTTTAAAAAAAAAATTCCTTTAACGACATCACATTCTGAGGGACATATACTGACTTTTTTTTTAAATAAAAATCACCCGTTTCCTTGCATGTATGTTGGTATCAAGCGTTTAGATGTAAACAGATTATTATTTGTTAATTAGAGACACAGGAAACTGTCACCACCAACAATTTGATACATTATTCCCATGCGAAGTAGTGTGCCAATCAACAACGAGTACGCACCATTCACCCTCATTTTGTGCCAATCCATGATTTCTTACATGGGAGCAGGTCGCCTTGCTCTGTCTCTACTGTCTTTGCAGTCGACGAGATGTTAAGGTGTACCTACAATTCAGTTCTTGCCTAACCTACAGAAATCACTGTGTACTTTCCATGCAACTGATGGGAACACACTGATCATTTAATACAGTCTTTATTAATGTAGTTGTATGGTAGTCTTCACTGCAACCACCATATTCATCCTCGTCAGTTATCGCCATCACTACCATCATACAAAAGAGAATTACTATATAAACTTTTAGGTGTTTGGTTTGTGAAGTAAATTAATGGCTCTACATCGAATATGTGCTTATATATGATTTTTACTCTCTTCACTTTCTTTAATGTTTTTCCTGCTTTAGGTTATATCTTGCGAAAGACGTTGTGTATTACCTCATGAGATTTGGTATGCACTTGCAGTCTTGCCACTGAAATTACATAGAGGGGCAAGTAATTTGCCGCATCAACTTCGGTTGTAGTCTGTCTAATGTTCTGTTAAGCTTTACTCACCTGAAATGTTTACTGGGCCGTCATTTTTAACAAGTATGTCAGTCACTTCCAACACGCAAGTTTACCTGGCCAACTTTATTACTACTTGTGAGTACAATTTGGTGGTGATCGTTTCATAGGTCCCCAAGATATAGCATAAAAGCTCCATTAATTCACGTGGTATGACGTTCGTAAACTGTGAACTGTGTTGCAAATTTCTGTGGTTCTCGGGAATACATTTGGTGGCTGCGTTACGTTTGTGATTTACACCATATTAGTTTTGTAACACCCTGAATGACTCAGCCAGTAATAAACAGGAAAAATTATCGTTAATCCACCCCAGTCAAAAGATAAAAGCCTCTCAATGAATAAAATACAATCCAAGTACTATGTAGAGGACTCAAACAAGAATCTACGCTGGTAGCAAATCAATCCATGAAATTCAATGAAGTAATATCCATTGTCCTTTTCCCAACGACTCCCAGATTCTTGGAAGAATCCCGAAAATTGAAGGATTCCCAGAACTTCAAGTTTTCGAATATTGCGCTCGTGTCTGAAGGCCAATATTCAAAACAGCCAGGTTTCAAAACAACAAGGTTTCAAAACAACCAGGTTTCAAAACAACCGGGTTTCAAAACAACCAGGTTTCAAAACGAGGAACGTCTTGAAAGTGAACGCATTGAGATTCAGCTCTCTTCAGTCCATCGCATGAAGCAACACGTGGTTACGAATATGTTTCTAGCATGGCGTGTATACTTTCCTACGACACCTTTCTCTATTAAGTGATAATTCCGAACATCATACACGCAATTGCGTCATGAGAAAAGTACTATCTGGGTCTTTACATTCCGATCTATCTATGCTTAGCATGAAAAATAAATTAATCATTTTGGCCAATGGCTAAGTTACGCTTTCGTGTCCAAGAAAATCGCACATTTATATTTCTGAACTCAGGTTCCCGGATCTTTAACAGTTTTACTTAATTAGCTAATACTTGTGAAAATTTGCACTTGAATATGTTGTGTGTCAATAAGTCAATGGAAGGGTTCCTTTTATTCGTACATTCATATATATATATATATATATATATATATATATATATATATATATATATATATATGTATATATATATGTATATATATAAACATACACTTACATATAGGTCTACCAATTTTCGATTTATTATCTATGTGGCCGTATTAAAAGTGGAAGTGGCTATCGGAGTCGCTTTATTAAACTTTACACTTCCCAAAAGAGTACGCTTTTCCCGCGTTATTTCTCGCATTTAGAGGTGCATACGCACGAAAATCGAACTGTCATTTGTGGTTATCAGCTCATTAAGTAGACACGAAATGTCCATTTCAGTACACACTAAATTTAGAATTATTAGAATTTTGCCTAATTAACATGACGTAAATAAACTTGGGTTTCCTTAACATTCTTATAGAATATTCCACAATAAATACATAGGTTTAAAATTATTTTTTTGTGGGTTGGAAAAATCAGTGTAATAAATTGTGCCTATTTGTTACGAAAAAAAGAGGATTTTGATCTATCGATTAGATTTGACTTTGTAATTACTTGTATGCCCTTATCGTTCAGCATCGAGTTGCGGTGAGGTAATAGTAACTCACGGCAAGGCTGAACAGCAGCTAGGATAAGTGCGCACGGCGGGGTCTACTGTAAGTTGGCAAGAGATGGTTGCCTCGGGCCGTTCAGATGTTTGCACTGAAGTTCTCGCTCCTAGAAGTCGCCCTGTTATCAAAGTTCTTGTTTACTCTCCTTCCACCTCACGCGCGAGAGCTTGAAGAGGGGGGGGGGGGGGTTCCTCTTTCATTAAAGGCGCCGATGATTTAACACCGCTCGCTTTCAGGAGAGGGGGGGGGAGGTGGCGGTTTGGATGACGGGGAGGGGGTAGGGTGGCGCTGTTTCGGGTTTCTGGCCAATGAGCGAGACCAGGTGGGGCGTGTCAGGGGAAGGAAAGGCGGGGGGCGTGCGCGAGCTCATTAATTTAGCGAGAATTAACAACGGCAGAGTCCGATGCCACAATGGATGAGGCTGTTTATGAGCGAAAAGGAGCTCGCGATGAGGTCATTAGCGACGCCCGGTAGAGGGAAATAAGGGGTGGTTGGCGGGGAGATGGTTAGTCGGAGGATGGGGGGGAGGAGGTACGTTCGGGCGTCGAGTTGCACGCCAGATGGGACGCGCAGCGGGGCGCTGTTGCCAAGTCTGCGTCGTCAAAGTGTGTTCACTTCACTGTTAACCGAAGGACCTAGGCGTGTCTGGCGAAAGTCATTCTGTCGAATAACACTCGAAAAAGTAGAGAGAGAGAAATTCTTTAAACGACACCCCCAGTCAGAAAAATGTTGGTGTTCAGCGGGAAAAATGTTACGTGACATATTTGAAAGGATTTTATTACAAAAATATCCGTACAGAAACACCATATATCAATTCATTTTAAGGTATGATAGTAGTAACTCCATATAAATTCAGAGGCACCCAGCAAACACAACCTATCGGCAAAGTGTCGGCAAATTGTCGGCCCGATACGTGTATTGTCGGCAACAGTCGTTTCACTGCCAGAAGATAGCCATCTGACAACGGCGTGATGTCTTTTTTGAGATATATTGCAAGCCCTTAGAAAAACAGACAACGGAAAGTTTTCATTTTTCAGGATAACAAATGGATATCACCGAAAATATGTCGGCATGATATCGCAGACCAAACATGTTTTTTTTAGGCCGTCTGTTAACCATTAGCATGTTTTTTTACGTCATTATATGTTTTACTTGGTAGCCCATGGCATTTGTTTACATTGAATTTTTTTTTTTTTTCATTTGTACAACCATCCGACAGATATATTAAAATCTAACAAAAACTAGTTTGGTTTGCAAGCCTTTGAAAAAATAGTTTTTAAATAACACATGTTTTAAAATTATTTGTTATTCTGTCATGGAATGTATACATTCCTTTACAATAATTTGTATCTGATATATTTTAAATTACTGGAGACTATCACCAACTTACCCCGTGGTGTATAGGTTTAGCCTACTGGACTGTCAACTCAAGGATCCTAGATTCGAATCCCGCATTCGGCTAGAAAAATATTTCATATCATATAATTTGTCGAGAAGTAAATGAAATGAATATATGTAGGGATAAAGTAACATTCACAACGTTTTTTTAATGTTTATACTGCCTATTTCTGGACATCATGCTGCTGCAGGAGTGGCATCGTAGCGACATCCAGCCGAAGCAGGCGCGGCATCGTAACGACACCCAGCCGTCGCAGGCCCAGCATCGTAACGACATACAGCCGTCGCAGGCCCAGCATCGTAACGACACCCAGCCGTCGCAGGCCCAGCATCGTAGCGACATCCATCCGACGCAGGCCTGGCATCGTAACGACATACAGCCGTCGCAGGCCCAGCATCGTAGCGACACCCAGCCGTCGCAGGCCCAGCATCGTAGCGACACCCAGCCGTCGCAGGCCCGGCATCGTAGCGACACCCAGCCGTCGCAGGCCCAGCATCGTAACGACACCCAGCCGTCGCAGGCCCAGCATCGTAACGACACCCAGCCGTCGCAGGCCCAGCATCGTAACGACATACAGCCGTCGCAGACCCAGCATCGTAATGACATCCAGTCATCGTAGGCCCTACACTTCCGGCCAACAGTTAGCCGTCAGTTCATTTTTCATTCGGGCCGGTATCGGCTAGCCGGAGTTTGTCGGCTAGCTTTTAACGGCCCGATTCTGGCCTGTATTTTCCGTGTTTGCTGGGCAGCTTCATTAATATGCAAGATTTTCCTTATTTTCAGCAATTTTTTTTAAATGGCAAAAATATTCCCTCTTACGATTTCATAGACGCCTCGAAGTAGCTGCAGGCATCTTCTTTCAATAAGAACTATCTCATTTTTGTACATAAAATGCACTTTTTTGTAAATTTTCTTTAGCCGTCAAATTGTGATTTAGACCTGCATTTAATTATGCAAAAACTATGTGCTTATATTTGGGGGTACGAGTAAACAACGATAATAAACCTAAAACGAGAGTGCTTGCTACTACCGAGACAAACCTAAATATTTTTAATAAATGGTGGAAAGTTACAACACGCGATCACAGTCAGAAATATTTAAAATGTAAAGTCATAAGTATATCACAATATAGTCCATATATAATCCATATAATTTAGCTCATTGTTTGAGTAATGAAATTATATAAAACCATAATTACTAAATGAAAAATAATTTTACATTTTATCAAAATTTCCTTTTGCATATATCCTCATAAAGCTTGTAAATGAGAAATGTCCGATTCCCGAATTACCAATGCAGTATTAGTAAATTTAAATATTTTTGTAGTTAAATATTGCATTGAGTTTCTTAAACACATTAAAATAATTTTTTCCGAACCCAACGCAATTTTTTTGTTTTGTTTTTAATAAGTACAATTTTTTTTCATAGTTAATTTTTGAAACGCAGCATATCTTCATATTGCCATTACTTTCACTCTATTTAAGTTACCGCAAACAATTTTATACTAAAAACTAGGGAAAATGTTTCTTATAATACGTTAACAAAATGGAAAAGCGTGCCTTCATTCTTAATAAGCTATAGTTGGAAAAAGAAACTCGTGAACAATTTCTAACAATGGCGGGGCATATTATTGTTTACTTAAAGGGTTAAAGACCATCTATTAAATATATTAATATTACTAGAGGATCTGCTATATAAATACATTTATTAGAACGTATAAACATGACAATATATACAATTCAATAAATTACTTTCTAGCTTTCAATTTAGAACTGAGTGAAACAGACAAAATGTTATCAAGCTAATTTTAGTTTAAATGTAATGTTCGGGAAGATTTTCCGAGCTCTTCTTTAATTTCATATGCCAAATTCATTTCTAGAATCTTCGTAACACATCTTAATATTTACTAACATACCTCTTGTTATCATTTCGAAGCAAAATTAAATCACTACATTTACCTAAAACAGATTTTGCTATGCACTAAAAAATAATAAACTGGATATTCGAAGAGCGAAACTTGCTGACAGCATTTCATGTCCTCTGAGAACCAAGGGTTGGTCCATGATAATGAGAAAAAAATACCAACTTGCATTGAATATTTGTTATTCTTCACAATATAATTTCATAATATTGACATGTTATTAACTGAGTAGATAATTTCGCAAGTTTACGCTAGCTTTAGAAGACATTTGCTTTATTTTTTTTTTTTTTTGTGTTTAGTAAATCGAAATCAGTTTACAGTGGGTGTTATCTGATATTCATGCCATCGAGATGTCGAAAAGTTAAAAAAATATATATATATATATTTATATTTACATTCCAATAATAATATTGCACTCATCCAGGGAATATTTTCCAGAAAGAAATTTGAGTGATTCGAAGTGCTACGTTGAAATTATTATGTATGACGCATATTTCCCCCCCCCCCCTCATACAAGACTGTCGATTTAATGATATCAATAACACAGAAGAGCTTCCAACAAATTCACCCTAGAGGTAAATCTGCATCATTAGTGTTTCATTGTTATGCGTATAAACTTCAACAGATGTCTGTGGCCATAATGTTTAGTTAAAGCATCGCCCGACTCTTTCGTCATTCGAAACCGCATTTAATCCTGATTAGATCTTGCGGTTGGTAACAAATTTCAAACACGTGCGCACGACGGGGAAACCGCACTTCATACAACCAATCAGAGCCAGGTGTTCAGTAAGTACGCATCAGTAAGTACGCATCACTAACGTGTCGAAACCACCAATACTAACGTAAATTAAGAGATACGACATTTAGAGATGATTTTTTTTCTTCAAATTAACCACAGTCATTTAGTTAGTTTCTGCTTTTGACATTGGATATTTCTTTCACACGGCCTAAAAAAAAGTAAGCTTTTTTTTATCGCAGACGTAAATGGAAGAATTCTATTTTTATTTTTAACAACATGCATTTTATTTAAATATGCTCGTTTCTGATGGGGAGAAGACCAAAAAAAAAAAATCATTCACTCTGTACTTGTCAGTGATGGAGAGTACATGCATAAACAAAACCATATGTATTTTATTAATTTAAGTTAATGTTAGCTATGAAAGAAAAATTTATAAAGGCTGTTCACAATAAAGTGAGCACTTTTGAAAGCCCTTCTTAAGATCTACTTGTATGCGCGTTTAGTTTTTTCCCACCTTATGTAAAATTAACATTGCCATGGACTTCATTACCTTAAGCATGCGTCGGTCAGGTGAAACTGTGAAATTATTAGGAAAGTAAATACTTTACAAATCTGCTCGTTTTTGCACTTCGATGTGATAAAAATAACAGGAAGCGAAATAAATAATTTATGTTATCATAAATGATTACCTAACACTTTCTATTTGAAGTTAAGATATGGAACTACAATCCCTCCATCATTTCCAACTTTACTGGGCACCTGTCGCACAGTGCGCCCGTTAAAATATATGACGTTAGTAGCAGTGGAATTTTTTCTTAGATTAATTTCAAAAGTGCTCACTTTATCGTGAACAGCCTTTATCTGACAATTCCGTTAAGTTGTTACTTACTGATCGACAAACGGAATGAACTGGAACCACTGCATATGAGTAGTTGATCAATAACGAAAATTCGAGATACCATAGTGTGATTACAGATACATGTTATAACATTCACGAGAGCACAATGCACTGACATGTTCTTCATAGTGAAGTTGCCATTTGTGTGATATTAAAATATCCCACATGAACAAACTTACTTTCAATAAACTAATTATTATTGTTCACACAATATTTCTGCGCCTTTTTCTTACATCGACATTTGTAAGCACGTAAAAACTACTACTTTTCATAACGTCCCAATTCTTCTCTGGCAGTTTCGTGTTCACTACTTCGTACTCGATATTATGTTTCTTTAACAGTTATGCATGTTTGTTTAAAGTTTCTCACTCTAGTGGCATTTTAATTGTAAGCTTTTCTCGAAATGTTACTTCTGAATGTTTTGGTGCTTCATTCGTAATGTTTTTTTTTCACATCACAAGTGGCCAAAAGAATAATATTTGTCTTTCTGGTTAAGTTTTGTGAATTATTGTCCATTGTATTAACCTCGCCAGTTTTCTCAGATCTGATGATGCTGCGACGTTTTCTTTAGTTTTTGTTCATCTTGACTTGAAAAAATATGTATAATATGCGTATCAAATTTGTTTGGCCTGTACTGTTTGAATAATTTATTTGGTCTCAAAATTTTCAGCAGTTTTTAATAATAAATACATGTTTAATATATGAATGTATAAATTTGTCTGATAGCGAGCGGAAATTACCTATTAATGGGTATAAAGGATTTTCCAAGTGGTTTGTTTTGTAGAAATACCACAATTTCATTCTAGGTCAGTGGAATATATTATTCTTCTAGAATTTTTCATAAATAATATAGTCCCCTGCATCTTTGTGTGTAGACGTACGAACATCACTAAATGGGCTAGGGCTTGTTAACATTATATCATCTCGAAGTGTCTGAGGTTTTGAGGTAGGAGTTGGGTAGCACACGTCTCCGCGCTGGTTAGAAATGCAAGCGAGGTATTCTTCTGGGATCAATTTATGTCACTGTAATGTCGTCTGTAAAAACTATGTAAACCATTTCTGTTAGATTAGCTACTGTACATGTGGAAAGTAATTCGGATGATGCACTAAACAAACGCTTTTGCACTGCTTTCACACTCATTTTGACTGTATTTATGATGCTCTGGATATTTTAAAAATAAAACCTAACTCTCTGCTGCTAAACAGAGTTTACTCTGTTTGCAATTCATTTCTTTGAGGGCATTCAGAAATTAGTTTCAATGGTCGTACATCCTTTGTTATCTACACGTCACGGAATTCCTAACAATTGACAGTTTTAATATTATTTATAACTTTCGCGTCTCATCTAGGCCTACAGCAAGAACAGGTGATCGGACTATCAGGCTCCGGAAAAGAAGCGGCATTGGGCTGGAATAAGGAACCACTTTGGTATTTACCTGGAGAAATTCTCTAAAAACTACAGAAAAACAAGAATACACATAGAATTTATGGAAGGTCAAGCCCATCTCAACAGAATGCAGGTTCAAGTGTTTCAATGCGACACTTCATATAATGTTCCGAAAAATAATTGCCTTTTTTAAACACGAAATTAACATTTATTACGTATTTCTGATACTATTACTTGACGTAATTTACTTGGTAGCAGTAATGAAGGTAGAATGTTATGCCACGGTGTATGTTTCGAGGATTTGTCGACGCTAAAAGCAGCGGTGAAACTTGTCGGTATCAGGTGACTTGACCATTACGAACCTGGGATTGTGTTTACCATTACGCCGCAAACATAAGCATCAAGTTGATGCCCATCTCGGGAGTAGTTCGACCCTCCCCCGCCCCCTCAACCCTACTTCTCATAGCCGGCGGCCTGCGCGACGCAAGTCACAGCCGTTAGCACTTAGTGTGCCGGAGACAATGGAACTTTTGCAAGGTTAATGAATCTCCTGTGACCATTGGGTAATGTGCCCAAATGTAGTCTCCAGACAACAGACCATTACACGATGGTACGTGGGTATATTAGCTAATGAATGCTCTGCAGCGTGCCATCGCAAGCTGAGTTAGCTTCAAATAATTCTTTATTACTCCACTTATAAACGCTCAAATTCACGTTCAACTGCTATAATCCCAATTAAATAGTACAATTCGTTCTAAAATGCTACCCGTAAAAACGTGCATTCACAATTTTCGACTCACAAATCTGAAAGTTTTTTTTTTCCAGTAATACATTTTAAAACGCTTAAACACACGAAAATTCTTATATCAATTTTGATTATTTGCAAATTGCAACGTAATTATTAAAAATCTTGGATAGCTGAAATTTTATTGAAAAATGTGTGAACAATTCAGGATGGGATTACTTGTGTTTAAAATTATAATATTTCACAGTATTAAATTTAAATTTTCGATACAGTTTTGCAACTTGCACCTCTGCATTCAAGACGTTTAGCAAAAAAAAAAAAGTATTTCACTTTTGGAATCAAAAGCTTGCAAATTAGTTGTCAAGATATTTTCAAGGAATGTTGCGATACAATATTGTAATTTAAACATTTTTGAAATAAATAATATATTATTTTTAAGAGTCTATGAAATTACTAAAAAAATATTACGTAGATCTATTGTGTAAGGAAGATAATATGGCGACATGTCGATTTCGCGACTGTCCATAATTAATTCTCGTCTTCGGGGCAAACTACTATTTTCAATTATTGTGCTAACCAAGGCAGGTAACCTGGCGTTTCTCCAAGGAATGTGTCTCACTGACTCTAAAAATATTTGTTACCCTTATTACAAACCTATAAAGGCTTTTCATCTTATAGAAACAAACCAAACTACGTAAATTTGCTTTCTTGTAGCACTAACTCAAATGTTTTTTATTGCAGTTTATCTCATAGATTGTGCTTGACGACCATGCGCGAAGACGGATGGCGTATCTCAAGTTCATTTTAAAAATAAGTAAATATTTTTGAGCGGCTCCTAACGTCGAGGTCATGAGAGAACTATGAGGATGAAATGAGGTGGGAATAGAGCAGCGCTGGAATGCAAGGGCTTGAAAAAACGGGAGATCCCCGAGTACTCTCTGCAACTAGCGGCATCGTCTAGCACGGTTCCCACGTGCGAAAATTCGGGAGCGACTGGAATTGAACCCGATTAGCCTAAGCGGGAGGCGAACGCTCTGTCTGCCACATCACCGCAGCACCGTTAAGGAAATAAGGGAAGAGCTCCTAATACACTGATATGGCTGCACAGAATTGCATTTTGAATTTTTTCCTGTGACGAACCCATTTTATGTAGATTTGCTGCCGGCACACACCCTTTTCTGTATAATTTAATTAAATCTTGGGGAAAAGATTTTAATACGTGAATTTTTACGTTAAGATTCCAAAAAAATGTGAGATAATGTTTAATTTATGTCACATTGTTTTTTTTTTGCCATTTTAAAACATTGTACCAAAAAAAATATTTTAAGCTGCATCATATCTCGGGAACTACCTAATGGATTGCCGCTTAATTTTGAAGCTAATACAATGGTAGATCATGTTAACCAAATACGTGCCAGTTATCAGTAGAAACTATCACTTAATAAGCTGTTGTCAACAATCCTACGTAAGAGTGAGTCTGTGAAAAGGAACAACTCTATAAACTGTATGGAAGAGATTCGTGCTATCATTGTTCCAAGACAATGAAACACCCAAAAAAATATCCACTAAGGAGAAAAAGTAAACTAACGTCAAGGAAGAAGTGAAACATAAGGACAACACGCCAAGGACACACAAGATTCCAAGACAAGAATCAAGTCACAAGATTAAAGGGAAACGGGAATCGATTGGCGTTTTCTATCATCCTAGCACAAGTGGAATGAACGTATGGAATGGAAGTTGGTATTGTTCCGTCTGTGAACTTGATGAAGCAGCAGGCATGACCTTCTGTAGCACATGCCTTTCTTTATTTGCACGAGTAGTATGTTGGTATTACCGATCGAGACAAGGCAGTCACGTATAAATGCACCTAGTACTTCGAAACAGATTAACTCTTTGTCAATTGTGTGATACTTTTGAAATATTTACATTCTAGTGTCAAAAATTTGACATGTTAATAGCACAATTTTGGGTGTGAAAATATTTATCCTTTTTCCAGATTTGCTAGGGAAATTAGCCCACTGATACTAAAATATTTTCCTACGACCATATTTTCAATGCTTGTGAAAATTTTATGATACATGCAGCGTGCTGCAAAAAAAAGTCAATGCAGTTTAGTAAAATTCTTTATTAACACATATAAAATAAAAATGTTTTGTTTATCTGGCTTATGTTACGTAAAATTTACCTTTCACCGCCACTTAAAACCACACCTTAACGGCTGGTATTATTTGGAACATAGGTTTCTATAATAAGGCCATAATATCAACTTCAGAAATAATTATTTTATGTTCACTATGTCTTAGACGTTTACAAATTATATTCTGATATTAAAATATAAATACGCTGCTGAATTATTGCAATTTATCAAATATTTATAAACAAAATCAGGGCCATGACAAAAGGTCAAAAGATAGAAAATTCTTATTTGATCTAGGTATCTTACAAGGATATTGTCATAACTTCTGTACACCCAAGAGTTTTCCAGTCCGAGCACTATTGGTAGAAACGAATTTTCGAATACTCGTTTGGTTAAATGGAACTTGGCTCTCTCTGTGTACCTTTTCGAGCAGTTCAGCGATCATTTTTGTGCGCAGATATGACTTTGTACGTACGTGTTTAAGATCAGGGATTGGTGATTATATATTTTATTGGTTCTTAGGTTGTTGTTAACATCATTTTGTGTTTGATTACTGCATGTAGCAAGGTAAAATTTTCCATATTACTTTATTTCTAGCTGCAACAAAATAGTAATGTTTTCCACATTTCACGTGTGCACAAACGAAAAACGTTGAGGTCATTTACCTTCTGTGTGTTCAGCTTATCGCAGGTAGTAATTTAATTTGATATTGCTCATAAAACACTCCGAATTTTCTTTGCATCTAAATAATTTCAATTCTTTCTAGAAGCTATGCAATAATTTTAAATAAATTATAAAGTAACAATTTCAAATATTGAGCCAATGTTAAAAAGATAAAATAAGAAAATCGTAAATATTTATTTTCTTTGAGTTATGAAGGAACAAAATAAAATAAATTGACATTTTAGACATCACAAACTTTAAGTGCTAAATTTTTTCACAATTTTTTTCACGTCTTGGTAACTAGTTTCCTTTGAACGATTGCAGAATGTTTGATCTTTCTCCAGTTTCCACTTTTGTATGTGTTGCAATGAAGCTGGACCTCAAACAAGTTGAAGCTATGTTACCGCACTGCGACGGCTGCCTTGAAAATGAGCTATCAAACCCGATTCGCGACGCGACTGTATTGAGCAGCGCATTAGGGGAGCCACAAACGGCTCGATTAACCGCGGATTGCTCGTATGGCGTGCATTTCGTTGGAATCTGCATGTGACGTTTCCAGCATCCGTTAAGGCAACTACCGACCAGATATAACCGAGGAACATATGGCAATTGGCAGAACGCTTGTGTACCGCACAGCCAATCAGGAGACTCTTCAGCAAACCGGCCTCGCCCCTGCTCCCCCACCCCTCCAAACATCGCGGCGACCTGGCTGCGCACACGCCCTCACGCTCGCGCGACGTAATTACGCCGTTGGAAATCGCCCAACAATCGACGTAACGAAATCAAGCCCGCGGCCGAGCTGATAGTAAAAGGGGTGGAGGGAGGGAGGGAGCGACGCCTGCTTTGCAATCGCAACAAGGTCAAAGGGGGTGTAATAACAGCGCGGTCTGCGGCCGGATGCGAGCAGTGACGTCATTGAGCTCCCCTGCCATAACGGCGCGCGGCGACCGCTAATGACGCGCCGATGCATACGACCTGTGCTGTGCGGGTTGCCAGGAAGGCCAGGGGCAGATCGCGTGCCCGCGGTCGGCCGACAACAGCGCGCCCAAAATGCACGCGAGCAGCCTGCGATTCGGCAACCGTATTCTCACGCGCAGTGTCTTTATTGGTAGTGCCAGCGTTTCTCACTACGCAACGAGAATTAAAACCAGAGAATTGAGAATTGTGCCCAGAAACGTTTGCTTTAAGTTCCGAGGCAATAGTGAAATCAAATGGTGCACAAAAGGGCCCGATCCAGGAAACATTCCACAACTAATTTCTCACCTGTTATATGTGTTTTTTGGGTTACTAAAGTCGAATATTATGTTTGCCACCTAGGTTGGTTTCACAGAGAAAATCGCAGAAACCTTATAGAAAAGACCACTCTATACAAAATTAAAGTAGACAAAATGTCCTACAAAATGGAAATTTTTTTCAAGTATGTTTCTAATAAGTTTATTACTAATTTCAATCTCATTTTAATAAATGATACTTTTAACACTTTGTTTTCAAAACCTTTTCCGATGAAGCCTAACACAACCCCCGTCAGTCATGGTGTAAGGAGAGGCACGGGCTGAGGTTGGGAGGAAGATAGGACCACCAAACCTAGCCTTCAGTTAGTTTGTTTGAATCACGAACGCATCACGGTCAAATAATATGAGCCCGTATAGTAGTGTAATTTTATTGTAGTTTTTTAAAAGCGTGAAGTTCTTTTTTTTAAGTGTAATAGTAGTGTCTTCAGTTTAATTACGTGCGCATAATGTCTCGTCGCGAATGTGCAATTTGTGATGAAACGTTGGAAGATGGGACACATACGGTTGCTATGAAAGGAAGGAGGTCGAAATATTTCGCTGAAGCAAGTAAGAAGCGACAGGATGGCAAGGTTGTTTAATTTAAAAGAAACGTACAAATTGAAGTCCACGATAAATGTAGGAAGCAATACGTAAACGGAAAATTGATTACTGCTTACGTGAAGAGGCCTCAAGAAGAGGATCAATCACCTCAACTACGTTCATCTATACGTAACTTTGGCTTTAAAAACGCGTTGTTTTTTTTTTTGTGTGGAGAGGATGTGCCAAGAGACTATGCGAAGAAACAAGTCGAAAAGCCTCCCTCAGAATGCAATGTTCTCTTCCCGGTGATGAAATTAGCTATCAGAGAAACTGTTCTAGGACTCGCGAGAAATTGTAATAATGACTTTGGCATTTCTATAGTACATCGCGTAGAGCCAGTGAATGACTTGGTATAGGCTGTTCACGGTAAAGTGAGCACTTTTGAAAGCCTTCTCGTTTAGAAAAGTAGTCAATAAATGTATTTTATTTTGGCATTGGACATTAACAGCGCGACGGAATATACACACGGTGTTTATAACTAACATGGCGATATTTATTTTAAAAGTTGGTTAAGGGGCTAAACACGGCTGAAAGGGAAAAGTAACTAGGGCATCAAAAGTGCTCACTTTACCGTGAACAGCATGTAGCGGCTGATGCACAGTATCACATTCTGTGCATGAAAACTGTGCACCAGCCCCCACAAAAGACAGGGACACAAATTATAAGGAGACATTGCAAATATGGGGTAGATACAGCGATGCAAACAACAATTTTCAGTTTTCTTGAAAACAGTGACAAGGAATGCCTATTTATCTTTGAATAATTAATGAATGAGATTGATGGTGATTATCGTCCTCATCCAAACACAGTTAAAGCACGCCTTCTTGAGAAATATGGCACGATATATTGGTATAGGCTGTTCACGGTAAAATGAGCACTTTTGAAATCCCTGCTTACGATCTATTTGTATGCACGTTGTATATTCTTCTGCCTTATTTAAATTAACACTGCCGTGTGCCTCATCGCTTTATTCATACGTCGGTAAAGTAAAACTGTGAAATTATTAGGAAAGTAAGTATTTTATAAATCTAATAATTTGTACACCTAGATGCATTAAAAAAAACAAAATGAGAAAGAAATAATTTAAATTATCACAAATGGTTACCTAGCACTTTTTATCCAACGTTAAGATACGGAACTACTTTCCATCCTTCGTTACCAACTTTACTGGGCGAATGTCACTCAGTGTGCACGTTGAAATATATGCATGCAGGGCTAGTGACTTTTTTCAAGGTTTATTTCCAAAGTGCTCATCGTGAACAGCCTTTTACATCAAGTGTACCTTATGTCGTGTGTTTCAAGGGCACTGGTTACAAAATTATAAACTATTCCTGGTTTCGGGAGTGTACTACTCTCTGAGGTGCCGATCCATCGAGTCTGAAACTCTCGTCCTAGAGCAAGGTTGTCGCAGTCAGCTCCAGTACTGACCTGAACAGTCAGTAGATGTTCAGGACCGCAGGTACCTGTGTGTCGAGGGTCTGAGGAGGCGGCGGATATTGGGGGCTCGGAAACTGCCGACTTCAGTATTAGCTGAATGCTCTACCGCGCTGATTGAGCCTAGTCCAATCCGTCGACTTCCTATAGCCCTCGGCGTCGCGCTGTCCGAGGGTAAGACCGAGAAAGCGGCCTGAAGACAGCCTCGTGCTGGTTACCAGTACCTCTGGGGGCTGACGAGGTCTGATACGCCACGTCCAACACGCCACCAAGACAGTATTGAATGAGAAGCTATTATCCAAGAAAGTGCGTCGGAATACTCAAAGCGTAAATTATGATGTAGATAAGGTTGATGACTCGTGTTGTCGTATAGTAGTTAATATGTAACTGGGTTATATTCTTCTGAGGTTTTCAGAAGTGGACTTTTGAAATTGTGTGCGTTTTTTTTTTTTTTTTTTTTTTTAGTAAACGGTATAATTCAAGTAACATGACAGACAGTATACCTGAGTTGAATTCTCGGCGCATTATATGTTGAAAAACAGTGCCAGTATATAAAGGTGTTATAAATCAAACTGCTGTAATTAGTATTTATTAATCACCTATACCTTTTCCTTCTTAAGAATATAAAGTTTGAGCTTGGTGATAAAATTTGGTTTTATAGAACTGCCTTGCAATTTAGGTCATGTAGTTGCAATAAATGTCAATAAAGTTTGACCGAAATCGGTTCACTGGTTCTCATTTTATGTTTCGAGGTTATGGACTTAAACTTTCTCACGCGTCTCTGGAGACCGTGTTTTAAAGAGACGACGCGCGAGGTTCAGGGAGTGTCGCTGCATTCCTTGACGTCTCCAGAGTAGTCAGCTGAGACGTGTTTTTAATGAGCCCAACAAGTGTCTAATTCGGAATGTATTTATATTCTGTATAAGGACAACGTATTATAGACACCATACTGAGTTTACGCCATTCGTCAAATAGTATTATTTATCAGTTAAATTATATTATAAATATATGGTAAAACATCTGTTCAATTTTCCAGCTGTTTGAATTACCCGGTAATACAAATGGAGTACCATCACATAGAAAGTAAAGAAGACACAGGAACAATAAAACTAATTTTAATATAAGTTTTCACCTGTTCTTAGTAACTGAGGAAGAGTAAATAACTATTGCGTTTTGTAACGTATTAAACATTATGTAAAAATAAATATACGAATCACAACTTAGAAGGTTACCTTACCTTATGGTGTCGCAAAATATATTAAACGTTTATGTATTTTTAATAAATTTTCGTTTTTATAACTTTAATTTGTGGTTGCTGCAGGGAAATACTGTCTACATTTTTGTGTTTTGTTGAATTATTTATTTTTTAATTTAGTGACCTTTAAAAAGTGGGTTGGTCAGGATATTTAATTTTATACAAATGTTTTTAAGGAAAAGGATTGCGTCTTTTTCTTTCAATCTGATTGTAGTTTCGAGTAACTCCTTCTGGTAATTTTAAGGAACCAAAAGTATATTTTATGTTTATTTTATTTATTTTTTGTTTCTATCCTACCATTCACAACGTAGAATATTGTTTCAGTCCAAGATTGAAAGTCAACTTAATTGCAACTCTCTTTCAGTTTACTGTATACACTGGTTGATTTATTTATTACGTTAAAGTTCTCTGTCTTTCCTTCGTACATACATATGCATATACGTATATGAAGTGAATAAAAATGCCAACTCTGTAGATCTATCGGAAATCTAATTTAGTTACGGATTGTGACTAAAATGTGGTGAACCATCATTGTCATCCGGTACCTTATAAACCATATAGCACTTATTCTACGGCGCATATTTCTTACAGCAAGTGCCTGGCACATTTTAGAAGTTTGCAATATCGGAACGGTAGTGCTTTCGAAAATCCGCCAGAAATAAAAGAAAAACATAGAAACTTCATAAAACAATACGTCAACATGTAGTCGCTTACGGTGCAAGTAAGTAGTGTGTTGTAAACGGACGGGCGAATGTGTGACGGCGTACAAAACTGTAATGGAACATCTGCAACCGAATGAGACGCGGCGAGGCAGGGCTGTTCCGCAGGGTTCTGCCGCCGTCGCCTGCGGCGAAGGGCGATGTGGAGTTCCGATGTTCGGGCCGCAGAGGTTACTACTTACTGCACGCGATCATACGAACACTGCACTTTGCTACTAACCGGGAAATAATTTCACCTAATGGAATCGCGCGCAAGGTTCACGTTGCTTCCGGTGAGCAACAGCAGCGCCGGGCGTCGAAAGCCAAAATCCTAATGACGAGACCGTATGGGCCACGGTTCTGTTCTCTAATGGATTGTGGTGCGCGAAACGTCGACCATCCGAAATGCACGCGAGGCCACGAACTGAAAGTGCGCCCCGGGGATTTAAACGCCCAGCCTGCCGCAAAGTGGAATCCATATGCCCAGCCAGGGAAATGTTAACTGCGCCGACAGGGGAGGAAAAAAATTGCCCCCACCCTTCAACCCCACTGGAAGCTTTTAGCGTCGCAAATAAGCTCGCTTCCATTTTGGAAATACATTTTTGACGGTAGTGATTTAAATGCAAAGGGATCACGAGGGTGGTGTGATGGGAGGGAGGGTTGAGTAGGAAAAGTGTTTGTGCGAAATGAGGGCGAAAAACAGCAGCCATGCTGTACCACTCTGCAATTGGTCGTGTCAAATGACTCGGCATTTAAGCGGCTCGTACTGAAATACGTCGGAGTTCGAGTACAAGTGTGATTAAACACGCGAAAATAGAAGTTAATGTCTACGGTCCAAACCCAGCCGCAAAATAAACGTTTCCCGAAACGAGATCAGAGTTTATATCACGTTAAAAAAAAAAGTGAATACAATCTCATCCCCTAGAGATTCGAGACAGTCAACTATCTGCAACGTGCTCCTACTGTAAAAAATAGTATCACATGCTTTCTGATTATTTGTGGGTTGCATTCAGTATAGTGAATTTTATATACCACCTGAAACTAGAGGAGAAACATGATTATTTTCGATAACATAAGAAAAGCTATTTACACACAAAGATGTCACATTTATGTTCAGTAAATAACTCCTTATTTTGGAGATAAACAACAACATGATTTATTTTTATGTTATTTTCTTAATGCCTGGAATAGGTATACCGTAGAAATGAAAACAAGAAGTTGCAGATATAACTAACAATCCTACTGCTACAATGTCTCTCTAGGAATTAAGTGGTCTATACCAAGTTCGTTAAGGTATGGAGGGCTAAATCAAATAAAAGAATTAACTATAATTTCCTTATTTTATTTACAATAGTTATAGCAAATTTTTCTGAACTCGAATTCTCACAATAAATTGAGATCACTTACTGTTTACAATTGACACCAATTAATAAAATTTATAATTACGACAAATAAATCAATGAAATTAAATAATTAAAGATTAGTCCCAATAGACGGTGTATCAACCGATTCAATTATTTTATAATTTATGCGTCCATATTTGACAGTTCAAATATTTACAATAAAATCAGTATTACACTTCCATTCAGTCCCACCCCAGTTCAGTCCATGTCCCGCCAGTCGCAATGTTCTAGAGTCCTCCAAGCGCCCTCACGCACAGTAGGCTTCGTTTGTCGGTTTCACACCCTCTCGTCCATTCAAGACACGAACACCTCACTCGCCGTCGTCCCGCAATCTCCAGTAGTCGTCCACACTTCACTTAGTTCGCGCACACTCGGCCATGCGGCATCCATCAAAGACTGCAGGCCGCTGGGTTGCAGCAGTATATATAGTGTCTTAGGCCGCCACCTAGAATCTTCCCCAACTCGCTTGATGCGTCACGGAGGGCCGAGGCGCCAGCCAGTCTCACCAGAACATTCTTGCGTTGTCGCCAAACGTATAGAAAACTCTAGCAGGCGAGAGGAGGTCTGTGACGCCAGCTAGTCCCGCCGCTATCGTGATTCACGGGATTCCCAGAAGGGGGAATCAGGAGGCCGCGAGCACATTGTTCCAGGAAGAGGGGAAGGCGAGGTGGGTCTCCGATTACGGCGCGGGGCAGCTGAGACGGCGCCAGCTGCAGCACGTAACATTACTTTCCTCAACATAAGTGAAATTAACTTTTGATTAAGTTCTTAAAAGCTGAGTTGATAGTAGGGCTTGACTTCTGTTAGACATTAGAAGTGAAACCGGTAACATACATATGTGACAGTCGTGAGACCATTACGGGCTACAAATACATACGTGCATTACCCGGGTCTTATTACAAGAAAACCTCTTATAATAAGCTACAGTGTAATGTATTGCATTATTGAGGTCGGATTAGGAGCATCAACGTTGGATTTAAGCAGTCTAATGTTTCGAATTGTAGGGTTTACTAACCTAAAATATTTAGAGGACTGCCATTTTGAAAATAAGTGACTGGGCCACTTAAAACAGGTACGTGTGGCCAACCGCACCTCTACTTGTGCGAAGAATTCGGTAGAAATCGGTTGTTTCGTCCCTGAAACATGGAATAAAAATTATTTTCTTATTTGATGCTATAGTACAAAATTGGCAAAATATAGGCTCTATATACGATACTTCTACTGTATACTCCCTACATACATATTTAGGTTGAATTTTGGTTAAATTGTTTAATATATGTGGCAAATTTACCTTAATTATTTATAAAGCCGCTATTTTGAACGTCATTGTCTGCCCCATTAAAATCATTAAATCTTCTATAGCACTTGTGATGTGCAAAATTAAGTAAAAATTGGTTGAAATGTTCAAATGCACCATTTGGTGGGTATCTGTTAGTTGTTCCCTGAGAATGGCATAAAACTTCCATATTTTTCTTATGGCTATATTCATAAATGAGAACAAAAAAATAATGCTGTAGCAAATTCGATGACTGTATACTTGTAATATAAAAAGTTAAGTTATAATATATTACACAGCTTCGTAGATATAGCACCCAAAACTAAAATTATTTTATAGCAGCCATTCTGAAAATAAGTGTCATACGTTTAGAAAATACATTCATTATTGTGGCCTACCACAATACACCACCTTCGTCAAATTTTGTAAGAATGGTATAACTGCTTCCCGAGATATGAGATAAAATTTTATTGGTGGGGTTATCATAGACCACAAATTGATAGATAAATAAGGCTCTATATAGACATATTTGGTGGTTGTAGTAGGCACTGTCAGCATACAAATTTAAGTTGGAATTTGTTTCGTTGATAAAATTGGCTGAATGTAGCTGTCGTTTTGAAAATAAGTGCCTCAGATACTTAAAACATACCAGTTTACACCACCTACTCAGTACTCTGTTTGCCAAATTTGCTAGGAATATGTCAATTTTTTCCGAGATGAGACATGAAAACTTCAATTATTCGCATGGTGCTATCTTACAATATGGCGAATAAAATATGCTCCACGTTGATACAGTTAATAGTTGAAACATCTACTGCCAGCATACAGCGGTATTTTGTAATTGAGTACATACTTTCGACGATATAGCATTTTAAGCTTACATGGCTATATGGACGCCATTTTGAAAATAAGTGTCTGACATTCTTAAAACATCTCTCATAAAATAATTTGCATCAGTACTACTAGTTTGCCATGTTTGGCATAAATCGATTAATTTTTTCCGGAATATAATATAATAACTTTATTTATTCGTATGGTGCTATCTTACAAAAAGGTCAACAAAGTAGTGACGTGTTGGTGTATAAGATACTTGTAACAGATACTTTCAGTATACAAAATTTAGTCGAAGTTTTTTTTTTTTTAAATGAATGGTAGACATACCAATTAAACATTGAAAATCTGTATGGTCACCATTTTCAAAATAAATACCTAATCACATTAAATCACATTTACTTGGCCTATCATAGCATTATTTACCTGCGAAATTAAGCGAGAATCGACTTAATAGTTTTCGATATATAATGTAAAATCTTTATTTCTTCATTTGGTGATATTTCCCACAAATGGCTCACCAACAACAATATGCGTCTCACAATGTAATGCTTACGTGATGCATTGCCAGCATACAAAATAAAATATTTGGTTTAAATAGGTTGAATGGTTTCTGAGACGACATCTTGCCCTTAATTTTAAAATGAACGCCATTTTGAAAGTAATTATCCAACGTGGTCGAATATTATTAAAATCAGGTGTCCTTACTATGTATTAAATGTATTACAAGTTTGGTGAAATTCGGTTGACGATTTCAAATATTAAAAAGCGGGGTGGAGGACACACATACGCACAGACACACACCCGCACCTACACATACAAACCGGAAAGAGATCTCTTAAGATTTTCTTTCATTCGTAAAGTAGGCTAGAAATACAGCGTACAACAAAGAAACCCAAATATTTGGCAACTACATGTCTATCTCAGTTCTACGAATGGTGTTGTTATACATATTATTGGTCCCTTCTTCTTTCGCTTCCTTATTTCTAAAGTCTATTCACGATAAAGTGAGCACTTTTTAAATCAACCGTGGTAAAAATATATTTTAACGAGCGCCCTGAGTTTCATGCGCCCAGTAAAGTTGGTACCAAAATCGAATAAAAAGTGCTATGTAATTATTTACGACAATTTGAATTATTTCTATCGATTTCTGTTTTTTTTAATGCATCGAAGAGTAAAAATGATCACATTTGTAAAATATTTACTCCTAATAATTTCAAATTTCACGTGACCGACGTGATGAGGCCCATTACAATGCTAATCTTACGTAAGGCGGAAGAATACAGAACGTACATACACGTAGATCTCAAGCAAGGCTTTCAAAAGTGCTCATTTTACCGTGAACAGCCTATAAAGGTAAGTACATATGTCATATATATATATATATATATATATATATATATATATATATATATATATATATATATATATATATATATACACACACACACACACACACCAAAATTGTATATTATAAGTGTTTGCGCGCGCGTATGTTTTTTCGCTCAAATTTGTAACATTTGGACAAATTATGACCTAAAGATGCTGTGTGCAGCTGATCGATGTGGTACAATGGTAATACAATGTACTAGCTATTGGAAGGACGCTAGTTTGAGCCCACTTTTTCGGTTATTCCGATTTCGGTTTTCCAGTGCTTATCTGAAGGCACTCCAAGAGATGCCCGACACTGAGCTCACATTTTCTTTCCTCTCACTCAATTTGGCACGTAATAAAACTATGATAGGCCATGTAAACGTTAATAATTGATCTTCATTTGTTACTTATTTTCAAAATGGTGTCCATACAAATGTTTTAAGTATATCTAGAATATCTGCTATACCTTTTAACCAATTTCGACCAAATTTTGCATACTGAAAGAATCTAATACAAATACACCACAAAATAACCACTTCTTTCGGCCAATTTGGAGCATAGCCCCAAACGAATAAATAAAGTTATTGTGTCATAACTCGATTAATAAATAACCGGTTACTACCAAATATAGTAAACAATTAGTACTGACTCAGATGATGTTAAGCGATATGTTTTAAGTATGTCGGACACTAGTTTTCAAAATTGCGACCATATAACCATCTTAGCTTAGAATGTCATATCGTCGAAATTTTGTAGTCAATTCCAACATAGCTTTGTATGATGAAAGTAGACATTACAAATATCAAGGATATAAAATTGGTTGATATTTTCCCGCCATTTTGTAAGATAGCAACATGCGAATAAAGGGAAATTTTCATGTCATATCTCGGGAAAGAATTGACTATATCCTATCAAATTTGTCATACAAGTGATACTGAGACAGATTATGTCAAGCAAAAAAAAACAAAGAAACATTCCAAAAAAATTATATTAACATTTTTGTGAGTTTAATTAGTTCTACTTTACAATTATCTTACGCTCCTTGCGTTGTTTAAGGTGAAGATAATTGTTCATGTTCACGAATTCAGATAAAATGATACCACTTTACCACATAATAACTAATGATATAAAATATTTATTAATATTCTATTATATTAATACTTATTAATATATTAACATAATTTATTTTAACTATTCGAGAATTTTGTGTACAAACATAACCTGATAAGAAGCATAGTAAAACTGTAATATATATATACACACACGCGCACTTATTTAGCTATAAAATGACATTTTTTATAACTTAAAGTACTTAAGACTTCCGTTTTATCTATGTCCTCCGATGCTAGGTATTTATTATAAATCTCGCCATAACAGTGAAACCCAGAGTTCAGGAACATGGTACAAATATTTATTTCCTGGGTCACGTTTTATTCCCTTGTTATCCGACAGGAGCGCGAGGATCGCGTGCCTCCAACTCATCCTTGCGTGCTGCCAACCTGATAAAGAGAAAATCCAACGGCCGAACTGCTGTACGCTGCTCCCTCCTTCACAACCGACGCGTCTTAAACATGTTCGTGCCCTGAGGAAAATTGAAGAGATTAAATTTTTATCGCGAATAAAAAAAGTTTTAACTGCCTGCACGTCGTTAATGATTGCCATAAACTAGAAAACACTGTAGGCTTCGGAATACATCAGAAAGCCATTTCGGTGTGTCCGGTTCTCTGACCCACTAAGATAAAATATCCTTTCTTTATACCAATTTGCAGTTACAAATCCACTTGCACGTTTCCGGGCAAACCACAAACTACAATAACCGATAAAGGTAGAAATGCTAACCAAAACTTTGGTTAGGCTATTGCATTTATGTCTTATAAATGAGAAAAATCTTTAAACGAACAAACTCGTCCCACATTAACACGAAAAAAAATTATTTTCTACAATAATATATTTCGTAAGTAGATAAAATGAACAGATATAAACAAAGGATTACATTATAAATACCACGGGAATCAGTCTGAATCCTAGGTTAAAATGTATCAACGTAAGGTACGGTTTTGGAGATCTGAATATGTTGTAAACACTAAAAAGTGATTTCCGCTGAAAGCACAAAAGCTACGATTACGAAAAGATTGGTCAACTACTGATAAGTACCAAAAATTGCCAGGAATGTTAATTTTCGGATGATTTTTCAGTGAAATTAGATTTGTAGTGGTTACTATCACAATAAATTTGCTGAAAATTTAATTAACGGCAAATTACCTTAGAGTGACATAGTTATAAAAACTTCAAACAAATTAAATTATCATATTTGTAATTTTAAATGACCAATTTTTTTAAGAATAAGAAAAGCGAAACATAATGAATTTATAAAATTCTCGAAAGACGGATGGATTAGCAACCGGCGCGTACTTTTAGCAAGTGTTAAATATAATTTTTAATCTATACAAATCACCGAAAAGACTTAGACGAGAATGGTTACTCATTGTTTTGTTATTTAGGTGAAATCCCGCAATGGTTTAGAAAATATACGCATAACTTGGATAAGGATACAGAGAAATAATAGTACCATGTAACTGCCTAGTCAAGCCTACTGACGTGAGAAAAAAAGTTTTTATTTTCTAAACATTTTATCAAACAAATTCTTTGAAAAGTAGTCAAATATGGGATGCGAAATTATTAAAATAAGTATGGTAATTAATGCAAAATAAATTCGTGCCTAATTCCGTTGCTTGAATTTGCAGGTTAGAAGGCTGTAAATAATGTAAGCTACGTTCAAACAGAACACACGTGTATGGCTGTAAGCTGGCGCTCGAAAACACAGGCATTTTACAATAGTTCTAATATGTTTCCCAAAAAAATATAAATTGAAGAGAACATGTTCTAAGAGAAATGTGGCGGGCTTTATGAATGGCATACTTTTGTTGATCAGCACAAATAAATATTATATATATAAGTTACCAAAATATTTAAAAAAAAAACTCAAAATCTCCTCGGTAGAAGGATGATACGATGAAAGGAACAGAAGTGATGTCGATAAAATGTTTTCCCCGGAATTATACAAAACGTGACGTACTCCAATGCGCAAATAAAAAAGGTGGACGGTAAAAGTGATTAAGGAATATGAATGTTTCTACCTATGAATAAAAATCACAGTGGAGATGTAAAAATAGGATACGAATTCCACGAACTACAGGCGTCTGCGACTTCAACACGAAAAAATAAGATGAAAATTTTTATTAAACATGAATATATTAAAAATACCACAGAAAATATTTAATTTGGTATTCCGACTCTCTGCATAGCATGCAACTGAACTAAGATATGGGAACAATGCAAAAATTTGGGCCATCAAATTATTTCATGAATCGGGAAAACAATTGGTATTTTCTTTAAAGATATGCCTAATATTTAATCAGCATGTTTAACCGAACGAGAAATATTGCCTAATGCCACTTCCTAAAACATCTCTCACTGGCATTTTATGACGGCCCGGGGCTTTTTTTCCGCAATTTGGGCCGCGAAACGCGGGAGAGATAAGGGCGAAACTGCCACGCACATGAAGTGCACCATCGCCGCTAAGAGCAAGGCTTTGAACCGGCGTGCAGTGGTCTCGTCACATTGCGTGTACCTATGCGACTTTCAGCAGTCACACTGTTATTTTATTGGTGAGAAGTCTCTACGAGAGTTCAGTGCAGGGCGCTTGAGTAGATTCGTAAGTATATGACACGTATATTTTGAGATACAGCGTTTTGAGAATGACGTTTTTAGCCACTTTGCGGGACTTCGAAATGGTGTTTCCAATGTGCGTGATGTCTTGAGAGCACTAAGCTGCCCTCGTCTAAAGTGTGATTTCTTTTCGTATATGCGCACATAGAGAGCACGTTTATTAGTTTCGTTCGGAAACGCATAGTTTTTTTCACGCTGCAACGCAGTTCAACCGCCACGTATGTGGGAGCCTTAATGATAACTTATCCGTGGCCTTCAGTGCATGCCCTAGGTTACCTTTGGTTAGGTTCACTTAGTGTAGGATGGCCTAGGTTACATTAATTTAATCACTAAAATTCAGATAAATGTAGCAAGATCTGCAATCAACAATATTAAATAACAGGAACACAAATAACTCTTATTTAAATTATAAATTGTTAGCTTTATAATATAAACAGTTTGGTAACATATAAAATTAAATTAAATACATTTTCATATAAACAAATTCTGATTAAAAACAGTAACCTAACATTTCACATATCGATTCTTCATATAAACTATTAAACCACCCTACACATGCCACACTGCTGTTCAGCTTTAAAGCGGCAACTGACTCCACGCAGCCTATCCGATGGCCTACCTTTGAAATCCGAATCACTACCGACTTTGAGTACTCTACCGCACACTTTATCATCTGGTATATCAGCAGCACACGGTGATGCCAAAGGGTAGTTAATCCCAGACTGAAGATGCTGGTCCCTCAAAAATGTCGGAGATTTAAATATACGAATTCGAACTGTATCACGAAATACTAATTTCTGGTTACCACATTTCTCTGAATGTTAGTGTAGGTTGACTTAGGTTACACTAATTTAATCACCAAGTGAACCTAACCGAAGAAACATTCAACCTAACCTAACGTATCCTAACATACCACATTCGTCTGGCTCTCTCAACCTGCAAAGTGTAAGGAAAAGGAAAGTTACTCTGCGATACGTCACTAAAAATTACTTCAACACTCCTCACAAAGTAAGCGAAATAGCGAAGACAAAGTGTTATTGTCGGTTTAATATAAGTGTGGTGAATTTTGCCATACATTGCGAGAAACTTTACCACAATGTAAAAAGTAAACGCTATCATTTGAATAGTATTACATCCTCTGATGAGATATTGAAACCAACAATGAAATTTTATGCGATTTGTATTTTGGTAATCAGCAATGTAATAAATATCGTTGCAGAGTATGGATACTTCATGTGTCGCATTCTTGAAGGGTTTAAGAACGTTGCCTGGTTGAGAATTTGGAAAAGGTAAATACATGTCAAATAATTATGTTTTTTGAAGTCAATTTTGAATATATAAACTCGAAAAAGAACCTAAGTGTGAGAAATGATACTGTCAACCTCTGTATCGAGGCAAACATACCAAAATTGTTTTTCCCTACTTCTTAAATTTAACTATTAAGTTTCCTCATCCTTCCGGAAAACAGGCTATACATTAATGTTACAAAATGCTTCGATAGCACAAAGGCATGTATTTATCTGCTTAAAAATTTCTTTGGTCGTATATATCTATCTTTAACAGAAACGCCAAAAAACTCCATTTCATTAACATATATTTCCCAATACGAAATTCTCAAATAGGCAACAGCCTTATTTATTATAATTTACAATAAAATTTACGAAAATTGGGCATGTAATTTTACGTTGCATGAAAAATGTCCTCCAAGTAATGATATAAAAACCGGAAGCACGTTTTGTGTCCAAAATATAGCAACAATACTTGGGATTAAAACAAAAAATGTCTAAAATCTAGTCAGTTGCCATTTCTATGTATTCTATTTAATGAGAGTACAAATTCGGATCTAGCAGTACTCATATATTGCAGTTTAGTTACGGTGTTTACGTTGGTAAAACAAAACGATATCTGTAGGTTAACACACGATAATGTCACATATTCAAGCAGAAGAATTAATTTCCCCAAATTGCAATTGCGAAATAATTTTCAACTACGAAGTAACGATGGGGCTGTCATCTCTTGGGCTGGCTGTTGTGCTGTTCCACCTTGTGCCGAGCCGCGAACCAATTACAGTCGTCAGCAGTCTTTGTCCGGGATGTTTCACCTTATATTTGATTGATTTTCGATTTAAAATCTATACGCATTCGAGTATGATTTTGATGTAAGCAATACAATAAATACGAATATTAGATTACAAACTATATCAATTATATATGCCAATTAATATACCCTCAACTTTCGTAACTCACCAGCACTTCGTTGTGATGAATTATTATTTTAAGTGTTAATAACTATGTTTTCTACTTGCCTAACGGTACTTAAAAGACGCAAATATTTTTCGAACTCCCGTACTGGCGAAAGGTGGGAATCTCCTCTGCATTTTTGCTCTACTACTTAGATGAAGATAGGATAATTAAGTCGGAGCAGAAGGGATAACTATATGCTGAAGGCAGTATGTATCAGCTGTGAAGAACCGTACAAATTTATCCTTCTCTCACACAGACACACTCTCTCACTCGTTCACACGAAGCAGATAAAGCGAGGGATATGTAGTGTCCAAGTTATCTTTGAAACTACTTTCGAGAGCTGGCAAAATTCATACCACTTAAATCAAATGGACAATAGCATTCTCGGAGATTTTTCCCATACGATAAATCCCATTGGCTTACTTTCGGAAAGAATATCATTCGAACGAAGGAACATACAGGATAAATATACGCTGTTCACTGTAAACTGAGCACATTCGAAAGCCCTCCTTAAGAACTACTTGTATGCACGTTGTGTATTCTTCCACCACAACTAAAATCAACATTTCCATGCGCCTGATCACTTTATGCGTGCGTTGGTCAAGTGAAACTGTGAAATTATTAGAAGTTTTCGAGACTTTGGTTTCCATTTTGATCAGGACTTTTTTACGCTAAAACAACTTTGTGGCTCAGCTAAGCAAACTGCAATATTCTTAGCTATTGCTAGGCACTTAGACACGTCATGACTGCTCGTAGCCGGGGGGGGGGGGGGGATATCTGATATCTACTATCGTATGTAAGGACATGTAAACATCTTTGATATAATGCTTTCGCAAGTGCAGCATACTGGCCGTGCATACCTCTTAAACAAATTGTATTTTCAAATTTCATTGAGTAAGACATACGCTTTACACGTCATTTGGCTGATAAAATTATCATTGATTTCAAATCTTAATCTTTTGACTGCGGTACCTTCTTTCCGGACATTAAAAAAAAAATATATCGAAGTTTATACATAGTACAGAAACCAAATGCAAGGAAGCGGCACTTTCTCTGCCCCTACTACAAGAACCCACAGTGTAATTTCCGGGGAAAGCGTGTAGAAAAGGGGAAAAGTGAGGCTGATTAGTAAGAATTGTTTCAGAATTCTCCGCAAAACTTCCTTCCCGCCGAGCTACTTTCACCCCTCCATTTATTATTTTAGTGGTGGCGCTAAGCTCGAATGAATTTCCTTCCATGGCCACAAAATATATATTTTTTCTCTCCCCCGCCCTTCACCCCCTCAAAATCCCCTCTTCCTGCCGCCTCTCAAAAGACGCCCCGCGGCAGATTCAAAATCCACTTCCTACCCAGTAACGTACAAGAAGAATGGGCGGTTACCATCACGCCTTCTTTCTTCCTTCTTTCTACAGCTTTTTTTTTTCTTTAAGAGAATACTCCGCCGGAAGCAAAAGCTCTCATTTTCATAAGACAGAACATCATAAATATTCAAACCCATCAGAGGGAAGACCTCAGTACTTCTCGGAACTCAGACGCCCTATATTTTTTTCTCCCCTACCGTACGTACCCGCAAACCTTTTTACCGAACACGAGGAAAGGAATCTCTTCGCCAACCCTCCCCCCTCTCAAAACCATCACCGCCCTCCTCCTCCTCCCCAAACCATCATCCGTCCCCCCCCCCCCCCACATGACAAGGATTTACGCGTTGACAAGGTTTTTTATTTGCGTTGAGTCTCCCGTGAAGCGAACTGCGAGCCACTTTGCCAGATCGGTGTGTGATAGGTTACTGCATTTCTTAAGAGCATGCAGAATGCGGAATCAGTTGTCTGTGACACACGAATGGTAGGCTAAAATACACGAACACCAACCTGAAGATGGCCTTGAAAATAAAAGTTACCGACGTGTCTCCTTATAGCTCAGAAGAGAAGCCGTTCTGAATAAGCATATACACTTAAATAATTTACCTTATTAAGTGCTTAATTTTAATTCATATGTACAAAGTTAAAAGCAAACAACCTCTTCGTCAATCAGGGCAATATTCTCGCCGCCAGTTACTTCTGCGAAGTTCATCGTTGACTTTTTAAGAAGCTAGTTTTACGGCACGTGACAGACAAGTCTCTGATTTGCAACGCAACATCCAGAAATTAAAAAAAAAAAAGTTACAGAATAAAGGACCACGTAATTACTACTCTGAGATCAAATTTATAGTGACACTTTGAATGGGTCTTAAACCATCACCATTTCCTTCACCTCTCCTCATGGACTTGACGAAAAGGTGATTGAAGACTCTCTCTACGGTAATATATTTATGAACATGTGCATCAATTGAACTGCTATAATATTTTGATTATTTTATATACTCCTAAGCATTATTAAAATAAATATTTTTCTGGTCATTTTGTTTTTATGATCGTAATATTTATATTTATATGCATTATCTTGAAACTAAGCATGCTTGGTACTGTGACAGCATGTGTAACCCTTTATACTTATGATTAACTATGATTGATGCTGATTACGGCGGAGTTCTAGTATTATAAACAAAACCGATTCGGTTCATTTAAATGTTCGGTCTGAATTCGTAACCATTTAGATTATTTCTTTTATTTATCCGCGAGTATATATTTCTGCGTGCGTTCATGTCTCACATATTTGCCGTTCAGTTGACTTTTGATTATCATCCATTAATGGACCTGATTTTCTGCTGATAATCTAGACACAGAGCGGGTTGGATGCTAAATTAACCCCAACTTGCATGCAAGGACGGTGGCTTACAAGAAGTACAGCTTGGGACTTAGCGTCACATAGGTGTATCAAAATTGTATTTGAAGCGGACCGATTGTTTCACGAGAGTGTGCCCTATCGCAGGGTGGGTTCTCTGAATGCACCATAAACACAGGTTGTCAAGCTGTGATCAGTGTCCCATCGCCCTTACGCACAAGGCGTTGAACAGACGTGCAATGCTGCAGTCGTTATTCTTTCCTCTGCAGTTAGATGTGTGACAGTAGACAGTATTGCACTCGACGAAAGTCCACAGATGTAACTACAACTGCACATTTCTACTTATCTCTTACCTCTTAAGGAAAATGTTCAAGAAATCTCCAAAAATACGTAAACGCACAACCAACGAATGTATAGAAATATTTTCAGACTGCTAACTCTTAAGTGTAGTAAAGTTTATAAGTCTTTATGATGAAACTTTCTGCGAAATTGCATAACTGATAGCCTACATACAGGGGATTCAAAAGGAATTCTAGTGTGCCAAAACAAAAGCGTTCACAGAGAAAGAGAGATATTCCACTTAACATACCGGGAAACTTTAGCGGGACAATATTTTCCAGAGAAGAGTTTATGCGACTGCAAAGTCATTATGCGGAATTATAGCACACCCCAAGCAATAGTAATGCAGCGTTTGTTTTCGAGCGAGGTTCATGAATATTTCATTGTCTTAACGTGGAGTGGTGCTTAGTGTTGAGGGGGGGGGGGGGGGAAGTCACCGATTCGTTGGCGAGGGAAGGGGCAGGCCGCATGAAGCCAGACACAGCTTCCACCAGCGCTCCGCGCAAAAGTCCATTAGGTAGGAAACAAATCCCCAGCTCGCGTAATCCTGTACGTACACACACACACACACGGCGTGGTGGCGTCGTCATAAAGTTGCAGACAGGCGGGCGGGCCGCAGGAACAGGGCGGGCTCGCGGGAGACCCACGGCTAGCCGGCAACTCGGGGAGACGTCCCGTAAGGACGGTACGTTATCCTGAGAGGCTGGATGCTGGGTGTCGGAGGCTTGGCGCAGGGGAGTGTAAAGGCGAGTAAGGGGGTGGCCTTAGTCATTAGTCCCAGGGCCTGTCTCCCCCCCCCCCCACCCTCCGAGGGACCGTGCAAGAAGAGGTAAACACTGGCGATTACAACAGCCGGGGACAAAGAGCAAGAGGAGAGCTCGGCAAAGGGGATGCGGGACAGCCATCCCCACACCCCTCTTCCTCATCACCTCCCTTTCCCGAGTCTTCAAGCGAAATCCTGGTTTCGCGCAACCCTTCCCCTCCACCCAACAGTCAATTTTCCAAATAGACATCTTGTGCTCGCGGGGGTTTCTAGGGGGGTGTTCTACAAGAGTTGGGTTTCTTAACCCGCCCCCTTTTCACCCTGCGCCCTGGACGAGCCATGCCCTACGACTGGCCTGCTTGTCAGTAGCTCGTTAGCGGGAATGAGCCCGGGGTGAGCGAATCTAAGTAGGGAAGAGGTGGCGGTGAAAGTCCACTGTCTAGCACCTTATTTACTTCTACTGCAGGTTGGGAAGACCAGTGTTAAAAGGTTGGCAACAAAAAATTATCACCACTAGGTAAGCATTAGTATATCCTGTTCACGGTAAAATGAGAACTTTTTAAGGCTCTTGTAAATTTTTATTTTCATCCAATTTTCATCTTACTGCTGCTTTTTAATATAAACTTTTCAATGTGACCAATAAACAAGTGTATACATTTCACCACCCTCAAAATTTAATGCCTGAGGCTGCAATAAGATATATTTATTAGTGGCTAATGCTTGTTGGGAGGGCCTTAAAAAGTGCTCACATTACCGTGAACAGCCTATACCGGCAATGCACAATATTATTTTCATTTCCCACGTTAGATACCGGAATAATTGTATTAACCATAAATAAAATATAAAATAACTTAATTAAGTCAAAATCTTGATCCTATATTATTCACGTAGATTAAAATTTTAATTAAAAGTTACCTTTTGTAACACTGAGCAGCTAGAGGCGGAAATTTTCCGTATGGCAAACTCTCTCATATGAAATCACGTCTTGTTCCTAACTTGAGTAGAATCAACATTACTAGGATCCAGCCTACACTCTCCATCGATGCTGGCGAGTCGAACGACTTTCAGCCTCCACGAGTCGCGTAAGGTTGTCACTCGAATTATAACACACACTATTCCAGCAAAGCACGCACGATTTGGACTGCCGGTATGTGGTAACATTATGCGAACGAAAGTAACAATGCGCCATACACCAAATCCTGTATTAGCTGAGGCGTGAACGATTGGAAATGTATATTAATTGTGCGTATTCTGTCAGCCGTACCCACGCACACCACCAGACCACGGAGAAATACGCAGAGAGGAAGGAGTTCTTAGACAATAGTTAATAAACTAGCACAGTTTACAAGTAGGTAGACTGGCTGGCGCCACATGTGTAGACAGCCACGTATCTCGACTTCCACCAACTTATTTACTGCACAGCGCATTGTTACAATTCCCTCTCTAGAAATTAAGTGGACTACGCCAAGCTCATTAAGGGATGGAGGTGTTAATTAAATTAAATAAAGAATTATAATTATCGAATTTTATTTACATTAACTACAGCAAAAATTCTCTCAAATCAACTTCTCACAATAAATTGATATCACTTACTGTTCACAACTAATTACTCCAACTTAGTACAATTTATAATTACCACAAAGAAATCAAATTCAATAATTAAAGATCAGTCCCAATAGACAGTGTACCAACCTATTCACATATTTTATAATTTATGCTTCCATATTTTTCTGTTTGAATTTTTACAATCAAATCAGTATTACACTTCCATTCAGTCCCACCTCAGTTCAGTCCATGTCCCGCCAGTCGCAATGTTCTAGAGTCCTCCAAGCGTCCTCACGCACAGTAGGCTTCACTTGTCGGTTTCACACCCTCTCGTCTATTCAAGCCACGAACACCTCACTCGCCGTCGTCACGCAATCTTCAGTCGTCGTCCACAGTTCCTTCGCTCGCGCACACTCGCCAGGCGGCCTCCGTCAAAGACTGCAGGCCGCTGGGTTGCGGCAGTATATATAGTGTCTTAGGCCGCCACCTAGAATCTTCTCCAACTCGCGTGATGTGTCACGGAGGGCTGAGGCGCCAGCCAGTCTCGCCAGAACATTCTTGCGTCGTCACCAGACCCGTCGAAGCCACCAATAGGGGAGAGGGGCCGTGACGCAAGCAAGGCGCCGAGCAGCGCGACAGCCCGACGGCCGCTGTCCATTATTCACGGGTTTCCCAGAAAAGGGGGTCAGGAGTCAACAAGCTTGTCAGCCCCGTTGGGGAGGGGAGGGGGAGGTAGGTCCACCGCCACTGCGTCGGGCAGCAGCACGTAACAAACAGTATTTTACTTCACGTGGTCACACGACAAATGGATCAGCTGATGAAACCATCGAAATAAACAATATAACTTCTATTTCAGTGACCAGCTGTTGGCGATGGGACACAGAAGCGAAAAGTAAATACTGGCACCACTTTCGCCAAACTTTTAAAATGCTGTCTTGGTAGTTATGGAACGGAGTGTACTTGACAGTTCCGCCTGTACTGCAGGCCTACAGTAGGTGTAGCTATTCGAGAGGGATCCAAGGGCGAGAGGGCGAATAAGGGTCTTGAGCTTTTCCTTCGGAGCTTTATTTTACACTGGCGAAAATGAAATTATCCTTTAAAGAAAGCACATGATTAATAACGCAGTTAGCGTTAGTACAGAAACAGAAGATTTAAAAAATGTAGGTAACGTGTCTACTAAGCAATGGCATTGTAATAAACCTTAATTTTTACTGGTAAACATGTTATTTGTACGTGCTAACTAGTGCTCCACCCCTCAGGAAGACCTCATTTTAATATTTCTCTTGATCCACTGCTACAGCTAATTGATGCGCGACTGGTAAGTGATGCAGTCAGTAAACCCCTGCATATATAATATGTAATAAGATAAGCTTGCTTGCGACTGGTAATGGCTACTTCGGCTTGGAGGATGCCGGGATGCTACATTCTTCGATGTTCCTTTTGATATAATATTATGATACTAGTCAATATTTTAATACGAAGAATTCTCTAAGGGACATATTTTGTTATAGATACATAATTTTTATGTAAACATTGCACAGTAGCTGAACGATTAAGATAACTTACATCTATTTCACGTTTGCAAAGCTGCTGCAATGTACAACAATAACATTAAATTTGTAAATTCATTCAGTGTATATCAGACACAAAGTTTGTCCTTCCATTGTTGTTGGGGCAAGACCTAGTGTTAATACGAAAAAATTACCCATTAATAAAAATTATTAATAATTCAATAATTGATTTACCCACGCCTATTAATATTTCAACTTGATGAAACTTCGGTGTTCATTTATTTTGTCACACAAAATTAAAAATAACTATAATATTTAATGTAATATAATTTGTGGGCGTGGAATGGACAGGGGAGATTTGGACGACCCTCAACTTCGAGGTCTTAAGAGCCGATGAGGGTGAAGTGAGGCGAGTTTGGAGAAGTATCGGAATGCAACGGTAGGAGAAACGAGAGATCCCCGAGGAAACCCGCCGACCACTGAAGTCGCCCGGCACGAGCCACACATGCGAAAATCCGGAAGCAACCCCGCCGGGAATCGAACCCGTTTTGCCTAGGTGGTAGGCGAGTTGTCTAAACAAGTACACCACCGCGATCCTGAAATTCATTGGATTCCGACAAGATTACAATTCAGCAGCCAAACTTTCAAATTTACTCGGTTAACTTTTGAATGCTGCCTGCAGAATTCTGTTAATTGCGTATGCACCGATTCGCGTTAGTAAACATTTCACTTGCATACTTATTTCCAATAGTTATCAACGGAATGTGCTGTAATCGTTTGTCTGTAGACACCTCTTTATATACTGTAGTAACATCAGAATTATGTCTGGTAGTTACTTGTAAAACTTACTGAACTATGCCTGAACCGAGTTTTTATGGATTAATTATTGATATTAGAGCCGATAGTTTCCATGTCGAATTTTTCAATTCTATGGTTGTATCAGGCTGATGTCTCATGAGGGCGTAGAATTTTACTCACGTACCAATGTGCCCCGAGTCAATACCACAAAACTATCGGGTCCATGGAGGCGCAATTGATAGAACGCTAACCTTCCCCGAAGGCGAACATGGTTCGAGTCTTGGCGGGGTCGCTCCAGTATTTTCGCACGTGGGATCATTCCGGATGATGGCACTGGTCGGTGGGTTTCCTCGGGGATATCCCGTTCCGCTCCCCTTTGCTTTACGGTACTGCTCGATATCCACCTCGCTCTTAACCCTCATTGGCTCTCAAGATCAGGATGTTAAGGATCGCCCTATCCTTTCTATACTCCTTACAACATTATCAATATGCATCGTCAGTCCTCGGAATCTCTATACTCGCACCTTGACAATGCAGAACTGAGATTCATCGCAGAACATGATGCAGAGTCATTCGTCATCACTCAATGCCTCCCGTTTACGGCACCACTCCGAACACCATCGTCTATGGTCAGATGTTAATCATAGTCTACGCATTGGACAGTGAACCCGTAGCTTATCTGATGCCAGGCGCTTAGGCATGGTGCCTGATGACACAGATTACAAGGGTCCATTAACTACGTCTGTATGGCGCTAGTGCCACACTGAGAAACAGGTTTTGCTGAATAAATCAAAGCTTTTTGGCGGCAAACAAATTAATTATTTGTATCTGAACAGTTAAATTTTTTTTTCTGTAACTGAATTATTTTGTTATTCATATTTTGTTGCCACAAACTTACAAACTTGTAATATTTAGTAGGTTCAACAAAATATTTGAATTACTCTACGCACATCTAACAGTTCTGGTTATCATAAAACAGACGACTGTGTTTCGAAAACAGAAACTCAGCACCTCAGTACACTACGCCTTAACAACCTCGGCTGACGTCACTGCTAGCGATGTTGTAACTTTTAAATTTATAATTTGTTAGCGTAGAGCATGTACGTAAATAAATGTTTTCTAGTTTTGTAAATAAATGTTTTCTAGTTTTGTACATAAATGTTTTCTAGTTTTACAGCTTTACTTTATTGTTTCCTGTTGAAATGTTTTTAATTAGGATTGTTTATACACTTATTGAGCATTAATGAATTTAGAACAACACATATTATTGCTATCCTCTCACGAAAATAACAAACAAACTATCCAACAGTATTTTCGGGCTTAGGGAATAAAATGACACGATTACTCTACAGCCAAACAAATAATTGCCAAGGTGACTTTGTTGCTGCAATAAGTTCTGTAATAACATATCCGATTGTTCGAGGTAACCAAATGCTTCAGTCACTTCAGAAGATATTTTGATTTGATATACTACGATGCGTATTTATAATATTTACGGCAACGAAACCGATTAGTTTAACATACTTGTGAACTAAATAATGTCTGAGTAACCGAATAATTGTCCGGCTCAACAAATTTTAAAAAAAATTATTTCTTTGGTTCAAAGGAACGAATGCAATTGTTTGGAGCAAAAACATAGTGGCCTAGTAGAAAAATAAACATTGTTCATTGCAAACACGTACTTTTTAAGCGAATTTATTTGCCATGTCCAACTAAATCTATCTCTCAGTGCGTGTGGTTGCGAAATATAAGGCTCACGATAAAGCCATCCACCCTTGTTGAAGTCTGCCATGGTACGAAATATTTTTTACGACATGTCTGGCGACCATCTCGCAACCATCGGTTTCAGCATCGCGCCACTGTGATATTGGAATCTACACATGCCTGTCAAATGCCCCACGTATTCGCTCAGGCCTACACTGTGGCCTTATCAACCTCTTCCATGTGGTGATAATGCTATATGATGCGTTTACGTGCCATACTGTATGTTGGGTTAGCTTCCCCCCTTTTTTTTTTTGACGCTGCAAACACCCCTAATAAATCCCATCACAATTTTTTGTAGTGAAACATTGGTGGCGGTAGAACTAGACGCTACATATAAGCGCAGTTCTTTAATTTATACAACCAACGATTGTGCGTATTTGTACCAAATTACGTTAACTTTAGACTATTCCTTCTGGTTGTTTCACTTTTTTATTTCTTATATTTCTAAATGTAATAATTGGGAATCTGTTTATTTGGCTGTAATTGAACTATTTAACCAATTAAATGGTATATATTTACAATTTCATTCACTACACAAAGTGCATTTTTTTTAGGTACAATATATCGTAACAATGGATGTTATCCTAGCAAGATCATTTGATATAGTTCTGTTATAGTTTCAAAGGTTATACAACCATTAATTCTAGAAGCGCAATGAATATAGTGCTAACGGAACCCCAGCCGAAACATTATTTGCGTGAGTTTTATATAAATATAAAATACTCCAGATAGTTTAAGTTGGAAACAAATAAGGGGTAGTGTGTAATGTAAAATTTGTGTAGATGGAGCCCATAATTAGTATTTTATCTTCTAACGATATATATTTATCATTATTTTTTATTTTCACAAAGAACACTTAATTTTAATTTCTCAACTCACATATTAGACACTATACTGCTGTCATTATTTGAACAGTAATTTTCAGCATTTTATTTTTTGCACTGTATATTCCTCCACTTAAGGTGTTTCTATGGTACCGTAAAGCGCTAATCTGACGTATTGAAAATGCGTGATCAATCAATATTGGAATTGCTATAAAAACATTAACAGTAAAAGCACTACCACAATGACCCTTGTTTTGGATCCAATGAACTGAAATTACTAAAATGTGAAGAGCCCCGAAATATTTTCACGAGAGTATGGGAATGTAAAAAAAATAAAAGATCCTGAGAAAATATACAATTAACAAAAACCAGACATATATATATATATATATATATATCTATATTTTCGCAATACAACCCATATGGCATTATCCAAAAAAAAAAAGACGCAGCATAAGGATTCCACAGATATAGATTACTTTTGATAGAAAGGGCCCGAATTATTATTTTCATGTCATTACTTCCCAGTCGTTTCCATACTGTCCTTTTGCGTTCAGAAATGCATTGAATTTAAATTTATTTTAAGAATAATAACCACACGTACCGTAAATAATGTCTAAGTTGATAGTTACTGAAGGTCTCCAAAATTATTTCACATGGACGTTGAAAAATTTTCCTTTTGTAGTGAAGGCGACAGACAATGCGTATACTAACGGAACTCTATTGGATTTAGTAATTTTAAGCTGTGCGGAATATTTCACTTAGCTTTTCAACTCCAAAGCCGAATAACAGCGGTAAAAAGTACTTGGCTCGCTGTTACTTAATACAAATTCTGGTCTTTCTAATCTAAAATACCTAGAAACCAATATATATGCTCATTATTTCAAGCAGCGAACTTTCGTTTATGTAGGCAAGTCCGTATATTACGTAATGCAATGAACTCTTTTCGATTTATGTACATCAGAGTTTTACAGAAGTTTGTACCTAAAGATTTTTGTGTAACTAAGATATATTTAAAGTTATATACACCGTTGCTTAAACCCATTCAGACCCGGTGTACAAAATTGTGTGCATTACACACGTGTAGGTGATTTTTGGTCTGAAGTGCACATTGCAAAGCTCAATGACCAATGATCTTACTAGTGGGTAAATGATTCGCAAACCGTCTTACTGAACTAGGGCATAGTTGGTTCATATAACTGTAGCCGAACATACAGCCTATAGCTCATTGGCTGTGACAACGAAACCGGTGTTGAATCAACTTAAGTACAGCACGCATCATAATTTTTTTTTGTTTGCAACACCTGGAACCGTGAATTAATGTGGGTCAGAATGGGTTAGTGAAATTTTAAACTACGCACTGTGATGTTTTCTTTTCTTCACAGACAGCATGCAAGAATTTAACTAAATTTACCTATGTAAAATAATTTAAAAAAAAAAAAAAACTGTCTAGAAATTAGCGTAAACTTAAAAAAATTAACATAACATATATTACAAAACAGCCAAGCTAAATAAAAACATGTAGAATTTAACATCTGAATATAATTAACTCATTTTATTTATTTATTCCTACTTCAAAATTAATATTTATGTTTCATTTTTTTTTTCCTTTTAGATTTACTTCATGCGCAAAATTTGTTAATGAAAAATTACTAAAAACTAACTGGCTCAATAAAATAGTTTTACTGGAACACTAGTCTCAAGCTATAAAGTTTTGAGACATTTTAAATAGCTGATCATTTGATGAACAAATATATTAGTCATTGCAACTATACTTGTATATTGCCTCATTTCCTTACCAATAAGAGGGAATTAAAAACTATTTGGGACAACATATAACTTTCCGAATAAAATATAATCAACTATTGGCACACAAAACGTGATCGCACCATATCTAATCTGATGTGAGCCAAGCAGTAAGTTTTGATTACTAAAAAAATTTGCGCCGTAAGTTAAATCCCATTCCCTTTTCCTCATTCAACATGTAAACACTATAGGTCATTAACCATTCGAAATTCCACTCCGTTTGTTTCCGTTCGAGTTTGTACAAGGCTGTTGGAAAACTTTTATGGTCACCAACCCCGTAAACGTGCATTAGTATCGAACCATTGTAATTCAGCATCCAGCACGCGAGACTTGAGGATAACGTGAAGGTAATGTTGTGAGGCTTTTGGTGTATGACATTTGGAGAAAAGCGAGTCATGTAATATTTATTGGCCAATAGCTAGGTAGTCCGCTAGAACTCAAAAGTAAGTACAACTTCTACAATATATATTTTTTAAAATATGCTCTTGTTTATTTTTAGCTTCAGATCTGGCTGAAAGCGAGTTGTTGGAAACGGCTTTAAGGAATCACTTCGACATTAGCGTGAAGTGTGTTGAGAGGTATAAATGGAAAAGCGAAAACTCAACGTCTTACGCTAATGAAAGTATTATACGTAGGTTGTATTGACACCGTGTCACCTGTTTCGGCCGAATAATCAGTCTCGCAGTACACCTACAAGTCAACGGAGGGACTGTTGTGACCGTGTACTAGTGGCGAATATGCGACCGCTACGTCAGTTGTTGTATTTCAACTTTGACAAGTTCCTGGGGTTGGATGGGTTTGTGACTTGGTGGTAGGGTGGTGGGGGGGGGGGGGCAGCCGGACAGCAAGTTCACCGAGGTTGGCGCCATAACTGTTCATTATAATTTCACCCCCAACTGGCCCTCGGGCGAGCAACTTCGCGATTGGGTCAGTGCAAAGTACTCAGAGGCTAGTTTGCTTATTACTCGCTACAAGCTAAAGTGTATGAAGTCAGCCTGCTGGATCACGGAGAGGGTCCCACCGACTACAACGCCAAGTTGGTGCAAGTTTGGCGAAGTGTGTGTTTTGGGGCAGGAGGAGGGAACAAAGTAAACGCGGCTGGACGTAGAAAATTATTTGCTGGTGCAAACATCAAGCTGCCCTTAGTAAATCGCCAACTGAGCAAAGAGGTCAGAACAGTAAGTTGATGTACCTTGAGGTGGGGCCCTATCGCCCTCGTTCGGCGACTTGCAGAAAGTAAATTATTCCTATATCCGCGTAATCCTGCATATATAAAGTAAAGAAATTTTATGACGTTGTATTAATTTTTGGTCTAGAAGTGATGGACTGAAAGTAAAACAGCAAGAATAACTCATATAAAGCTCCGAATCATTGCTGTACCTACTTGATCATAACATACATCGAATGAACGCGTGAATTGCTATTACAGAGAACTTCAGCTCACACGAGATTATAAAGTTGTATATTAAGTGTGTGCTAGTGTTACAAAAGTGTAGTGTATATTTATTGCACATGAATGTCTTAATTTATTTTGCAACATTATCTTTCAAGTAATTCAGCTAATGAAAATTTAAGCAAATGTTAAAGAACATATTTAAAAGGTGATTTATAATAAAGGAGATTTTCTAACATTATTTTGCTACGATTCATTGGGAGTTTTAAATTAATATATTCGTTATAATTGGTTTTCAAGTTTTTTCCCCAAATTTGAGTTTCCTTGGTCCGCAATGAAAACTGTTAAGTTTCTCTATGTTTTTACAGCGAATACAAAATAGTTTGTAGTGAAAAAAAATAGGTTATTTCAAAATAATCACTGTTTGAACTAATCAAACACTAATCAAATATGTATGATTATTAGAAAATAAATTTGTACTACTTTTCATGTGGTCTCTTCCCTGATATTAATGAAATAGTTGGAAAAAGAATTATCTTGGGGGTCAGATGTTTTGACTTTATTTTCGGGACTCCCAACTCTGAGAAGAAACCGTATGTAATGTGTTACGCGTGGGTGTCGTCACGTCAATAACCCTACATATTACTGAGCTAGCAACTAAAAACTTAATTCTTTTAGCGGAGTAAGTTATATTACGTATATACGCGTTTTTTTTTTCTTTCAAAAATATGTTTATTACGGAGACGAACCGGGATAAATATTTCTATTGATTGTAAGAGAATGAAATACAGACAAAAGTAATATTTTTCTGTTATGTTCATAACCACTTCAACAAGTGTTTTAATCAATAATCACTCCATTTGTCGGGAATATTATTTTAACATTACTTTCGTTTATGCTAAAATGAAAAATAAAATCTAACGACCCACTTAAATATGTAGATATTATGAACTATGAAAGAACTGACGATATTTTTAGAAGTATACAAAACAATCTGTCTTGAACAAAATTCATTGGTACGTACAAATACATTCAAATACACAATGATGATTATACATATAGTTTATATTTTGTATAACGTATATGTTGTCAGATTAATGATGAATATTTTAATTCGTAGTAATTAAATAACTGTTAAATTCTAAATTATTACTTTTCATTTTGCACAGTAATAAAAAAGATAGCGAGATTGTGTTGCTTTCATTTAATTAGATGACTGTTGGAAGTTCTGCTCAGTAGTTACGTAAACAATTTCAGGCAACACGCATCACGTTACATTTTTGCATGTACACATAACGTAGTCGTTTCGTGTATCATTATGATGCTCCACGTAGGCACGTCAACTCAGCGTGTCTAATCGAAATATTACAAAATATTTGATCTGAAAACTGTTAAAATTTTATTTCTACAGGCGAATCTGTAATGTAACTCGTGTGGCGGAAGTTCGGTGTTCGTGATTTATTAAAAGTTTATAAAGAACTGGATGGTTATAACCTCCAGATTGAAATATTCTGCACCTGAGATATGCTGAAATTTCTTTCGCAAATCTGCGCGGGGGACAGAGAAAATTGATTTCTTTTAATAATAAGTATAGCATTTATGTTACCAATCGATGGCCAACATTAAGCACTACGAACAAGCAATTTTGCTACTTCTAAATATAAATTGTATCAATATGGCGTCTATTTTAATGTTAACTAACATCCTGTTAGCTTAACACGTGCTAAAATGCGAACTGCACTGTATCACCACATTTCTCTCTTTGGTTACATATCAGAGCGACAAGAGGTATGGCAGTTCTTTAATGTACATATTGATAATAAATTTTCTGTAAATCCAATATTTCATGCCGAAAAATTCTACAATGTTGACAACAACGCATTATTTATTTTTTTTATTCGTGATACTTTAATGTCGTATGGAAATCAATACTTTGACTTGCGACATTTCCAGTATTACAAAGTTTGCATTTAGATGCCTCAGGTATGACAAAATGTGGTTTTAAAAGAGTACTATTTTTTTTGTAATAATTTCTTTTTGTACTACCTATGTTTCAAACTTGCATTAATGAAATATTGTGTATGATATGAGGCAAATTACAAGCATACATTGTAAATATTTGACGAAAGACAAAACAAAATTTAAGAGTAATAAGATATTTGCTGACGTAAGCTGCATTGTTACAGCTTTTAACATCTGTACTATTAATTTGTATGCTATTTTCAAGAGACCAACATTTATCGATTTTGTAGGAAACGAGATGTTTAGAACTCAATTTGCAATATCGATAATTGGTTTCCTTTAGAAACAGACTGCTGCGAGGTCTTGAGAGCCTTGGCGGGAGGCGAGTAGTCTGACCACTACACCACCGCGGCCCCTTACGCAAAACGTGAAGTAGCCGTATGTGCGTGTTAAGACCGCGGCTTGTCTGTAGCCGTGGGATCGACTTAAGCTCTAGCTTCTACCTGGGTATCTCACCTGTTGCCTGGCATCTTGGCCCCAGGCCGGGTCAGTTAAGCGCCGTTGAAGCGCCGACAAGTTCTCTCTCCGAGAAGCCTCCAGCTTTCGGATGATCCCTCGCGTGGGGCGGGGATGTTAGTGTCCAGGTCAGTAACGGAGCTGTGACGTCACTCGCATCTGCCGGCCTGTCTCTGTGTGCGACGTCATACAACCAACGTCGGTATTTCACGTATTGGAATGCAAAGCAGGAGCATGTATGTATAAAATACTAACTTAATTATAATAACACTAACTACTTTAATCAGAAAATTTCATGTCAAGTTATATACTAACACTTTTTTTTTTCGCCAATGCATGAAGTTAAAATTATTTCGAAATGTAGCTCACTTATATCGGACCCTTTACCATGAGGTTGTTAAACGTTGCAATATTTCATATTGTTTCCAAGTAAACCAAACCGTTTACACTGTTAAAACATAAAAATTTGCCTGGACAATGGCGGCACGCGACAGTCGTATTTTGTCTTTCGTTTGGGAATATTTCAAATATCCCGCCGTACATTCGCGTTACAGAACAGTGTCAGGTCTTCATATACTCACGTGGTTCTTTCAACATAATGTTTATTTTTTTTATATATATTTAACGAATGTCTTTAATTCTTGACAAATAAGAAAACGGCACATCAATGTTCCAATCTCCTTACTGGTGCAATCTATAAAAGACATTAAAAATTACTTGTGCTGTTTTATCTGATTATTATACCCAATAGTTTTTATGTCTGCTGAATTTTGGACGTAACAGTATAGTAGGCCATTATGAAGATTCGAATTTATATTAAAATTACTCTCATTACACGATTTTCTGCAGTAGCCAAGTCGTTTACACAACAAGGGGATTTTTTTTACCCAAGATCGATGTTTTTTTATTAGTCAGTTTAATTTTTAATGGACGACGTGCGGTTTATAGTATATTAGAAAATACTTTTATTAATACTGTTGCAAAGAACAGCGATTGTTTATTTTCATCCACTCAATGCACATGAGAGATACATGTTGAATTATTGCATGTGTATTAAGAAAAGATTTCAAAAATGTTATTTACAAGCTGTTACTAGTTCAAAAATAATTTATTTTCAACTTGTAAATATTAATTAAAAGGATATTTTCAAATAACAATTGTAAACAAAAATTGTAATAGCATTATAAATTACCTTGTCACACAACCAATTGCATCATGTATGTAAGGTGTTTTTGAATATTACCTTCAGTATCTCAGATGGCGCTCCTTACGAAAATATTAGTTGAATGCGCACGTTCTAATTTCCCCTTAAGTGATTATTAAAGAAATTAAGCGTACACAAAAATCCAGGTTTAAAATACTTTTACTTAAAAAATCATAATTTCCTTGCGATTAAGTAACAAATCGGTAAATGAATAGTGATATGTTCAACAGAAATTTTATACATTTGGAAATGATGGTAGTATCATTCATCTGTATTAAGTAAATGGGCTCTAAGGCCGTATATTTACATGAAACCTTGTACCTACAAGCTATAAAACAAACTGTTCAGAAGAATTATGAAACAGGACGTCTTAATAAACAGAAAAGTTCGCATTCTCGGGACGCTCTGAGGTGAACAGTTTTCAAGAAATCAACGCGGAGACTTCAATAGAGAAGGTGAGTGCCAGGCAACACACTGTCACAGGACTTGCGGGTGTACGATACGCCAATGAAAAATAATAGCGCTCGGTGTACTTTAAACGTGCAAAGATTCCTGTGCTAGGCGTGAGTCCGGTTGATCTGTTTGAACGAATGCAGTTCGTGTATTGTGCAGCGCCCATGGGGCATACTAATTAGTAAGTGATATTATACTGTGACTGCTTAGCGAACACAAGACAGATCAAAACTTAAAGAAAGTATACACTGAAACATTACAAACTCTAATACAGGCATACACTAAGAAATTATATGCAAATTTGCTATATGAGTGTATACGTAGAGTGAGAAAACGCGAATGGTAAAGTTATTTCCCATACATTCATCTAGGCGTCCCTACATTTATTCAGGAAACAGTCAAGTACGTACGAAACTTTCCAACGTTGTATAGTAGTGACTAAGCATCCCATATGTGTAGCCAGATGTGTGGTATTATTTCCATGCGGTATATAGGTTAAAAATTTCAAATTCAGTTTAGGAATTTTACCAAAATTTTTTTAGAGCGTAGGTCCTGAACTATGGGTGCAAAAAGCTGTGACGTGATTCCCTATGTAAAATGTTATACGACCTCCGTTCTACACTCATACATAAGAAAGTTAGGTGTCCTTGAAAATAGATACTTGTAATGTTTTTACTCAAAATAATAAAACAATCTTGAGATGAAAGACCAATTCTGTGAATGATGTTGTCTTGAATCGAGATCTGATATCTACGAACGGTTTTTGGGTAACATCATCCTCATTCACCGAGGAAATAGATGACGCCATGTTATTATCCATTAAATGTGCGTTAAACTTGGGTGTTTATCGGTTTTAATGACGCCATAAATGTGTGTACCTTAATGTAAAATTAATGTTGCCTTTATGTGACTCTCTGAAGCGAACGGTTTTCGAGAGCACAGACAAAGTTTGTAAGGATGCAATTGCTTTCCTGCCATTTTCTTTCATTTACCAAATGCATGCCACACTCACTGGCATGTAAACCGAATGTACTTCTGTTCTATCAGTGATAGAGTTTCAAACTGCTCTGTTGGTGATATTACGAAATACGTTTATAATGAATATTTTCATAAACAAACAAAAGCGTAAACAATATATGCACAAATAATTGCAATAAAATATACCTTTAAAATATGGTTTCCACTTTCAATAATTCCATTTTACAAGATAACATGAACAGTCAGATTTTCATTTCGTTTACACGTAACCATCATGGAGCCTGGATCTGAAGTTTACGCTCCATTGAATATGGCGAAGTGAGCGCGCTGACACATATTGTTTGTACAAACCACACTTACGTTACCAATTAAACTAAAAGTGAAATGAAACTTCCGAAAACTTTAAGCCAAATATTTTCGCTTCAATAATTGAATGTATTTATTTAAATTATGCACAACTGCAGATTATTAACAGTTACTATGAGAGCTCTGTTTATTTCTGGTAATTATTTGGCAAAATTCAATAAATCGATATTTAACTGGCCATTACAGTCATCTTTAACACATGCTCAATCAGTGATATAGTTTAGGCCGTAACAACCAGTTATTTTCTACTGATTATTGTTGGAGCCATTTTCACCTTAGGTGTATGCTTGGCATTAACTGTAAATCAGTGATTTTACATTCTTTCGGTTTATGAGTGTTAAAAACCCATGAGGTCTGTATATTTAGTTAGCAAATAGCACATTTGGATGTGATACAACATCCGGTAATATACCAAAGCAATTCGAATTTCAGTTTAGTCGAAATTTCTAATTATTTCTACATTTTTTATCTTATTGCGTTAATGTAAACATTGTTAAACGATACAAAAGTACGTTTACTTCTGAAAAATCACGATTATTTTTATTTTAGGACCTATAAAGAGAATATTCTATCCAGAGTTCACAAGCAAGGAGATCTTAGACTTCTCGTAATTGGTCCACGAACCTGATATCTTGATAATTTTGGCAAGCCAGTGGCATGAGCTTGGCCAAAACCCCTTCGTAATATGAAAGTAAATTCTGGACATGTGGGTTAGATTTAATTCCCGCTTCATTATTTTGGTTCAGACTGTACGAGAAATCAGTTTTTCCTTTTTGGAATGTAACTTTTGTTTTAACATGTGTTAAATAACTTTGCAGTGCGTGAAAAATAAAGGAAATATTTAATTCAAATATGTCATGAATTGCAGCCGATACGAAGAGAGTTCGAGCGCAGATCAGGATAGACGCGTTGTTGAAGAAACAAGATATGTATAGTAAAGAAGTAACACGTTTTGCCGTGAATCGTGAGAGGGGTGTGTGTCGTTAATTATGAACATGGGAGAGATAGCATCATCTTTCAGGACGGGCGGCGACACGCAGAGCACGGGATCCTCCACCAGGTCGGGGAGGGCTCGTTGGAAAGGGTTGGCAGCCACCCCGTCAACAAACACCATCTGCCATGGCACACACGGCGCGAGGGACCTGGCCACGAACATAATCCCCTGCACGCAAACACAAGCAATATCGTATGGCCAAAGCGGCCTGGGTAGGCTAGGGTGATGGGTGTGGGTGTGGGCCGGGTATGTACGATGAAAGAGAAGGGCACGATCGCACTCCAGAGTACTGCCCCTACGCCCCAGCAGCGGGTTCCAGCTCGGATGTCGGCAGAAAATTGCCAACTCTTCGTTGTAACGTCAGTGAAGGCTGTTCACAATAAAGTGAGAACTTTTGAAATATACCTTAGAGAAATTTGTCACTCCTCCTGCATTCACATACAGTATATTAACGGGTGCACTGAGTGACATGTGCCCAGTTAATCTGGTAACGATTGAGGGGAAGTAGTTCATTTGTGATAAAAACAAACTATTTCTTTCGCTTTCTATTTGTTTTAATGCATCAATTATAAGAATAGCGGATTGGTAAAATATTTACTTCTGTAATAATTTCACATTTTCACTTGACGGACGCATAAATAAAGTAGTAATACCCATGGCAGTATTAATTTTACATAAGGCGGAAGGATACACAACGTGCATAAAAGTAAATACTAAGAATAACTTTCAGAAAGTGCTCAGTTTATCATGAACAGCGTTTTCAAGAAAGCTAGATGCATGCCTTAATATGAAGTTATTTAGTTTACTACTATTTCACACATTTCACACTACTATTTCATATGTCAAAAATTTGCAACTTTATTGAATTTCCCTGACAGGCCACGATTTAGTAAACAGGTTTTCATTTGAAAAAATTCAGTTAGTTTTTTCTAAAAAATAATGAAACCGTTCTTGTGTACTCTTTTTGTTGTAAGTTTCTTGGTCGTTTCTTGCATTCTCATTGTAACTGGAAAAATACTTGAACAAACTCAGACTTCAGGGATTAAAAAAAATACCGGAAACATTCTCCTAGTTGCGTGAATGAATAGCATATGCATTGCTATAATTTGCCTGTATTACTTCCTCTAGAGATACATAAACAAATGCGTAGTACTCGAAAACAATAATGGAGATTCGAAGTGCTAACTGGCGGATAAGCTTAACTGAAATTCATAGCACAAATTACGCATTTAAAATACGCATGTCATTGCAAACAACAAAATTTTAAACAATAAAACTAACATAATACCATCCGGTTATCGGCAGTTGAACGTGTGGTGGTTTATTTGGGAGGAATTTCGGGAGAGTTTTAAGGTATTATTTAGTGAGGTTTCAACCTACAGGCTGTGTAATTAGATGTAAACATCACATATGTACACCAACGTTTGCCTTTAATTAGAGGGGAAAATCTTTTTCGAAAGTATTTCATGACTATTCCAAGTGTAACAGTATGAGAAAGTTCCAAACAGTGCATGTAGGATGGGAGACATTTGAAGCGACCGTGCAGGAATATATAACACGCTGTTCTCCATCAGTAAACAAATAGTATTTATGAGGCAAAATGTAGAGCGGTTGTTGAACGCACTGAATAGATTGCGCCTCTCAGTCGGGAGTTGCACCAAGTCATCGTCCATGGGGGCATGGCATTGTAAAGACCATAGAAAGAGGAACGAAAAATATCAATGGGCCTTACGCTACCGATATTATATTCATTTATTATATATATGTATATGTGTGTGAGTGTGTGCGTACATGCATTCACGATCGGACTTCAACGTGAGTAGTGAGGCTCTGAAAAAATCCAGGGAAGTAACATGACATTTGTCTGCAAAATAATAGGCAACAGCGGGAAATTGTGTTTCCTTCAGGTCCACGTGGTTGGAATACGTGAGTGGAAGTTATACTCAAAAACGTCTTCAATAGACACTGTAAAAATTAATTATTAATATTATTATTATTATTATTTGAAGTAGAAACATGGGCAGAAAATATCTCGTATGCTGGCCCGATTAGCGTATGCAAAACAAACACTGCTAACGACACGGTTAATACATATGCTCTATAGGACATGTAAACTCTAGAAACACCACTAGCATAAGTGACATGTAGAAGAACAGATGTAAATTCACTTACCAGCACTGTATGGAAATTATATTGCTCTCTCACAAGGGAGACCATTCCTTTTTATTCCCACTCCAACACATATATGCAGTACACACAACTGACAGACACTGCAGGGAACATAGGAGGAAACCAAGCTGTATACGACTTTATTAAATGAAATCATCCACTGGCGAAGTGTAATCTTTAATAATGAAAAGTACTGATTCAGATTCAATGATGAACTTTCACTTTAACAGATTTCAAAAATGTGTGAACTAAGTACGCCCAAGCTTAAAATCGTGTCATTTAGAAATGACAATTATGTACAAAGCATCTGGTAACCGAAAACAATGTCCTTAAGAGTGCCATTAAATTTTAAATTTAAAAAAATGTTCTTCGTGTAATTAAAAGTTCGGCTTGTGTCTCAAATCCTCACACTCAATTAAATTAAAATAACTGTTAGTAAGCTTTGCACTTAAATATTTGCCAGGCTAGTAGTAAATAAAATCAGTAGAGTTGAGTAATGTCACAGTTAAGCATGTTTTGCAGTGCAACGTCTTACAGGTACTCGAACACTTCACCACTGGACCAACGGTCACTTACAGAAGGGCGGTGGAAATACTTTACTTATTTAAGTACATATTGTTGTTATCATGCTCAGTAGCCATCTTGTGCTCAGTAGCCTTCTTCCGCCAGCTATTACACACATCCTGAGAGTATTATGGAGGGCCGATGCGACAATAAAGCCGTAATTCCCGCCGTTTACGAGTGGAGCCTCGGTCTCCCTGATTGGATAGGTGTGGACCCTTGCCGAACAAACTGGAGCTGGGTTCCTTTCCGCGTCACTCATTATCAGTGACGGCTAATCATTTCAATTAACCTGGGTGGTATAGTGATTACCTGTAAGTTGCATTCCTTACAACTACCTGAGTAGTGACGTCATAAGACGTTGCCAACCTAGGTGAACGAACACATTGCTTGTTCACAAAACTTAAAAACCTAAAATAAATAAAGAATATAAAATATCTGTATTACAATAGCTTAGATACTGCGTGACTAATAACGAAGAAGAAAAATCAAATAACTGAACAATAAACATATTTGTAACACGTAACAAATATTCAGCACATTCTTCAATTACATAAAGAAATGTGGGACAAAATAGCATACCACTTACGTACTAATGTAGGAATATCATATGCACAGCGAACTATACGTTACATATGCACCTTTGTGGAAGTCATGCTCAAAAACCTCTTTAATGGATACTGATACACATACTGTTTGCTAGCAACTCAGTAAGCTATGGTCCCGAAATGCGTTTACTATGATATCAATTACATCACAACTTTTAAAAATAAGTTGTCATATTTGTATATTAAAGCTCCAGAAAAGTGCTCGGAAACCTGGCCAACAGAATTCACAAGCTGATTTTGGCATTGAAATTTAAGACCATTGTAATGTTTGGGCACATAGGCCTATAAATATTCTCAAGCAAAAGTGCATAGATAGTTACCCAACATGTGGCAAGACTTGCAACCATACTAGATATATCACAGAACTGGCGGCTTCAGACGGTACAGTAAATTAAAGTCCCTGTAGTGAATGTGAAACGCTCACTTTACTAATTTCAGTTTGTGTTATACGACCTCATTATTACTAACACGTGAGTGTACATTCTGAATGCAACTGAGGTCTGAACGTTGAAACCAGAACTTCCAAACTACCTTTTCCATCTTAGTCTACAAACTGAATTAGGTTGTTACAAATATTTCTGTTGTATATAATTGCAAAGCAAATATTCACAATTTGTCTAAAGAAAAAGGTTTATTTAATATGTAATCATGATTATACCTTAAGACAAACATGCTAGATTTTATACTTCCAAATATTTATAATTTCTGTATAAATCCAATACGTAAATAAAAAGACCTGAAAACAAAACATCGTACTATATAAGGAGACGATCTCTGTCCGTCTTGTCCGTTGAAACTAAACAAAAGTTCTTCAAATTTTGCAGAGCGAATCCTCAGGGTCTGATACAGGTCAAGTTAACATTTCAGGAAGATCAGATTACGCAATCACGACTTTTACCCTAAAAATAAATTTTTTAATTCATTTTTCCTATGAAAGTTTTGTATTAATGCATAGAGATATGAATGTAATGATATTAATTTTTTTTTATTTGTAAATGTCTCGCTTCAATGTTGAGTTAATTTCATATCAAGTGGGGCCTTAGTGGCTCAGTGGATAGAGCGATTCCAAGTGGGGCCTTAGTGGCTCAGTGGATAGAGCGCTTCCAAGTGGGGCCGCAGTTTCTTAGTGGATAGAACTATATCCAATGTTGAGTAAATTTTTCTTTTTTTTCTTTTTTTTCAGTCTTAGTATGGTAAAAAATATATATACCGTAGTAACTATTCTAGACGCGTTACCATACTGAATACACGATCAGAGGCTAGCCCCTAGTATAAATATATTAGGACACTTTATGTAGCCGCCCAATCTGCTGACTGGTTGTACGTTTTCTGTGAAGGTAGGTTTACGCCATTAAAAAGTAGTAAAATAATTGAACTGGTCTGATTTTTGTTGGATTATTTTCACCTTAAAAAGAAACACTACTATATCATAAATATATTTTAACAATACATTTAATAACACAATTCGTCAGTTTTCGGTCATTGTAAAACTTTGGAAACAAATCTTTGCGACGCGAATAATTCAACACCACAATCCGTAGTACTCAAAAACTGAATAAATGTATTTAATAATTAGTAAACAAAACTCGCAACTTCGTTTTCAGCATACTACTGCATATAAATAACAAAGTACTACATTTCACTTTTGCAATGCTTACGTCCTGCAAACCCAAATTAACATGGTTAATTGACATGATGTATCGATATTCAATGCCCCATGTACAATTTTAATTGAAAAAAATTACAGGAAGGGTTCCCTTTGGTCAATCAATGACTTCATTGTAAATGAAATTCCTCGATTCTTACTGGAGCGGCGGCATTATGTAGGTGGTGTAACAATATTTTTCACTATCTGCAACTATTTTTCATAATCAATGTTTGTTTCACACATTGGACACTGTCATGCATAATACTTGTATTTTACTTATGTTTCACATATGTTTCATTTTTCGTAATTTTTATTATTTTTCATTTTTCATATAAGGATATTTAAATCTAATGTATGAATGACAATAATTAATGTTTAAGTGAGATAGATAGCTAGATTTTCTTTTGTTTGTATTGTTTAATTAATTACCAATATGTTTGCATTCACTTGGTCTCGCCTATATTGTGAATGTATCAGGGATTTTTTTTTTTTTTTTTTGTATTTTTGATTAACTTCTACGAGACCCGTAACTCTTATGGAATAGGGATTTAGGCCGTTTTGAGTGTGTAATTTTGGATCGTTAGTCAGGAAGCCTTGCGATCCTGTTCTTGGATTGGCTGGAGAGCTCAGCATAGTGTTAGGCCACGCCTGTTGTTCTCTCTGCCACCAACCTTCAACTGAGATAGGAGTAGTTCTAGGACGTGGCGGAGGAATTTATATTAGAAGTTAGGGTGTTCTAGTTCCTACAGCTTGCCGCAGTTTTTCTTTAACGTCGAGTTTAGAGAGTAAGCACTCCGCACATGTTTTATTTCATCAGCTGTTTAGGAGTTGAAGGTAGCCAGCTAGACATGTAACGTCAGTGAGTCGTGAGCCATGTAAAGTAGCACCGCACCCGGACCTGCAATTACTACCTCCGTCCTTGTCTACAAGATACTACGTCCTGCCTTCGCCTACAACCTGGTATTTCACACAAGAACTGTTTTCCATCGAGTTTTTACATGTATTTCATCCTAGACTTTGCTACGTTACGCCATTGGCGTAGAACATTCTACAGGACGCCATGTTGGCAAGGCGCCTATTTTCGCTTCACCAAACTTTACCCATAATTTTACTTAACAGAGAAGTCAAGTGTTTTACCTTATTGAGACAGTCAAGTTATATCTTTCTGAACTAAATTCAAGACATTTTATTTTTGTGAGAATTAACGTTTATTTAAAGTGCTAAGTCAGACTGCTAAATACGTGTTACGTAACGGTGTTTGAATATGACCGTTGCACATGACCACTTCTTCCTAACGGCAGCTCAGTTTGCACACTATTTTTTTTTCTCATTGCCATTCAGGGATTTTTGATTATTTGAATTATTTTTCCAGCTTAAAACAAACAGATATTTTGAGATTGAACATTTTGGAATATTTTCGAATAAATAATTTTTAGCTGACGTCTCACACCTTTTCCGAATATTCACGTTTAATCCCATCCCTTATCTACATATTTTCAGTTTAAAATGATTAAACAATTGCCTTGGTATGTGTGTAGTTATGTACAATAAGGTTCACAGCTGGCGTGGCAAATAATTGTTTGCCTGTAACGAGAGTGGAGTTGGCAAAGGTCAGTTACTACGCTTCTAACACACTGGGTCCTGAACTGAGTACAGCCGAGCAAACATATTTCTTTGCAACAGTATTCATTTATTTTTACTCGCTAACTGAATCACAAATATTGCCAAAATCAAACGCAATTTAATATTTTTTTTTTCATATGGTGCATAACGTAGAATTATTACTATCACGAGGTGGGCCAGGTTATGTATTGCATATTACAGTGGAGAGTCTATATATATGTAACAAAATTACCTTCCCTTTGAACGCTGTCGTAATTCTTAACTCCATATGAATGTTTTACTCTGGGAAGATTTATTTTCTTTTCTTTCATTCGGTAGCAACTCGCTGCTTGTTTTCTTTACTAAAGACGCATTTGCACCTTTCAAGACAAGGATTTGATTATAGAATTAAATACCAACCGGTTAGAAATAAGAACTGTTACAGCAAAAAAATAAGCAATTTTCTGCGTAAGCCAGGAATGTGAAAACATCACCTGTTTAGCATTAAATCACTTGCAAAGTTCTGTTTTACAAATAGTATGAAAAGTTTTAAAATCCCTGTCCAATGACCGTTTCTTATAATTTTGCGAGAAAATTCCTATAAAGAAAATCATTAAAGCTTATCTTTATAATATCATGCTGGGTTTTGTGCAGTATTTAAAAGTTTTAAATACCAGTAAAGTCACATATTTTTTACTACATTTTCTCAAAAGCTCAACTTTTTTTAATTCTGAGGCGCTTTTCCCGCATTACTTAACTAGGATCCGGTTTAGCATAAATGGAAACACGTGTTTTCCTAAAATATTTATTTGCTTCTGAAGTGCTCAAAACACATTGCACACCTACCAATTAAACTTGTTATATAGGCATAAACTAGCAGTTTATGAATGAGTTTAAATCGAAACTTTGATTCGTATATTTATTTCTTAGTTTCGTATTTTCTAGTTTAGGAGCGAGCAGATACTGTCCGACATTTAAAATAATTATCGCACAAACTCGGTGAAAAACCCTATTCTCAATAAATAAACAATTTATAAACGAAACAGAGATTGAGATTTTTGTTCCGATGCCAAGATATAGGTAAATTAATAACATTTGTATTCCTTAATACCAATAACATAGAGTACTTACTGATCCCACCCAAATCCATTCATGTGACGACTGATTCAGAGCAGGAACTACTCTGGCATGTTAAATAATGTTTTGCTCTAGCGGCAGTATAAATAAAGTTTTCGATTGTTAAGCACCCTGAAATTTAAATGTACCGGGTTTTATCTGATGGGATAAGCTGCCATTATAAATGTTGAAAATTCAAAGTAAACATTATACAACTTAGAACAGCGGGGAAAAAAAAAAAAAAAATCTTCATTTTTATTTTACAAAAAATTATAAATACTTTTATATTTTAAAAAGTATTTCTATTTATTTATTGTTACGCACTTTCACTTTTTTTAAATCGTGTAAAAATTTCGGCCCAAAAAATCTGGTGGCCTAGGCAGTTGCCTATTCTTTCCAAATCTTAATCCTCGCCTACCTTAGACGAAATTATTTCCATTATTCATACACCGTATTCAATTAAAATTTGAGGGATTACAGAAATGTATTACAACTAAACCATACAACGTACATTAATAAAAAATAGTGCACAATGAACGAAGAGCGTAAACAGTTTGTGTGTGTAGAATATCTGAACATGCTACAACAGTGGTTTACGCCTCAGTCGTCGGAAGACCATAATTACATTCTGCCTATTTCCACTATGCGGGTCGTCTCTCCACTGAACAACGTGCTACCCAGACGATGGATAGGCCGTGAATATGAAGATGATGAGCATCTAATACTGTGGCCCCTAAGATCACCGGACCTCACATCGCGTGACTTTTTAGCCTACTTTAGGTTTATGCAATCACCTGCTTGGTTGTCTGTCTGAAATTTATAACCCACCTCCCCCTAATAAGTTTTAAACCCGACCACCTAATTAAACCGAACTAGGTCTACGTATGGGACTACGTAAGGACATTAGACATTTATAGATTTCGATCACGCTGGATACTTATTTTCAGAATGGCGGAAATTGTGGAATTCAAATAATGTTATATCTTCGTAACCAAGTATCCTATTTAAACCAAATTTGGAGCATTGATAGTGCATTATATAAGAATCGCATTTATAAAGCGATAAAATGCGTGAATCCGCCATTTTTGGAGATGGCACAAATTCAATAAATAAAATTTTTTCATAATATCTCGGAAACCATTTAACCGATTTAAACCAAATTTGGTATACTGACAGTGCATTATATACATATTTACTAGTAATAATATTATTGACCGGCCATTTCGGAAGATATTGCAAGATGAAAAGCAAAAGGCCATGTTAATATATGTAATTTAAATGCATACGGCACTTACTAATAAAATGGCGTCTATGTAAATATTTTAGTTTATTTTTTCGCACTATCTACCATACTATTTGTCCAATTTCGAGCAAATTTGCTATACTGAAATTATAATTTAATCATATCAAGTGTGTCAATAAATGGTCTCTTTCGTACGAAATTATTTAAGATAGCGACACATGAAAATAACGTTTTAATGTTATATCTCGGGAAACAATCACCCTATTCATACCAAATATGGCTCTCAAGAAATACTACACTAGGTCGTGAAAAATTGCATGTTTTAGTGGATCGCACTGTTATTGTGAATATGGCGGCCGTATAAAGACTTAAGAATAGTTTGTTATATCTACGAAACCATGTAACAAATTTCAACTTAACTTTGTATGCTGGCAGTTTAATCTTCGTATCTGTCTACCCAGAGCCTGTTTCTCTCCTATTTTGTAAGGTAATGCCACACGAATAAGTAAAGTTTTGTCATATTTAGAGAAACAATGAACTAATTCCTTCCAAATTTCGCAAACAAGTAATACTATAGTAGAACGTATAAATTAATAGGCTATATTTTAAGAGAGTCAGGCTTTTCAAAATAGCACCCATATAAATATTTTAGCATAGCTCTACCCATAACTACGAAACAATGTAATTAATTTTCACGTAACTTTTTATGCTGGCAGTATCTATGCAATTATCAAACAAATAAATATATAAAATTGTTTGTCCATCAGTTTGGAAGACAGCACAATATGAAAAATTATGTTTCCGTGTGCTAGCTTTGAAAATTTTTAACTGATACCCGCCAAATTCAGACGACAAATTTTACTTATGTAATCCATTTAGATTTATATGACTTAAGGAGGTGGCCACATATTTTCAAAATTAAAGCAATGTCAATATCTTATTTCGGCATGCCACGTATCCTAAGCAATTTCAACAGACTTATTACGCCACAGTATATTTCTATGACAAACCTGTAATATACTAACACATCTCCGTTCTGTTCTCCAGTAATGAAGATACCGCCACACGAGAAAATTGAGCTATTTTGTCATACGTCCAGGACCAATAAACCGATTCATTTCGAACTTCTTACACTAGGCCATGTTTAATGAGTGTCTGTCTGGCCTTATTATAATTTAGATATGTTTACCATATGTATTAAATAATTTGACTTATTTCAACGTTTATTAGAGGTACCAGATATATACATACAGAACCTGTTTAAGAGTGTTGTAAACGATAGCGGGAAATGAGAAACTAAAACTTTTACGCCATATCTCGGGAACTGGTCAAACTATTTCCACCAAATTCTGTACACTAGTAGTGTTAGGTATATACAGGAGAACCTACTTGATTCAAGTGACTCACGCTCGTTTTTTAAATGATATTCCTCCAAAAATTTGAAGCAGAAAATTCTTGTCTGCCAAAACTTTAGACTTATTACTAAAGGCTGTTTACGATAAGTGAGCACTCTAGAAATGAACCTTAGAAAAATGCCACTGCCTCTGAATGCATATATTTTTATAGGCGCAGGAGTGACATTTGCCCAGTAAAGTTGGTAACGCTGGATGGGAAATAGTTCCATATTTTTTAGGTCAAATAAAAAGTGTTAGGTAACCATTTGCGAGAACTTAAATGATTACTTTCGCTCTGTTTTTTTTTTTATGTATCGAAGTGTAAAAATGAGCAGATTTGTATCATATTTAACTTATTAATAATTTGAAGTTTTGCGTGACCGACGCAGAAATAAAGTTATGAGGCCAATGGCAATGTTAATTTCAAACAAGATGGAAGAATACACAACAGGCATTCACGCAGATCTTTAACAGGGCTATGAAGAGTGCTCATTATACCGTGAACATCCTATATCGAATACACAACAGGCATTCAAGCAGATCTTTAACATGGCTATAAAGAGTGCTCATTATACCCTGAACATCCTATATCGAATACACAACAGGCATTCAAGCAGATCTTTAACAGGGCTATAAAGAGTGCTCATTATAATGTGAACATCCTATATCGAATTAGGTATTCCGAATCCACCTTCGTGATGAAGTTTGTTGCATTCCATCTTACGGTATGAGACGTTCTGTGTTCCGAGTCCCAGGTAAGACACGTGTGTAATTGTTACTGTCTCACTATTATTACATTTGTTTCTGGTTGCATCTCCAATTATTTTTATACCAACGATACGTAAGACCCACCTGCCAGCTAACTATTTTAATAACTTCATCAAAATTGCTTGCATCCATGTAAAGGAAAGTAGGCTTCATTAGTTATACTGTTAAATTCTTGTATTTTGTGGGGTTACATCAAAGACAGGGTACGGGCCCCGCAGTAGGCGCGTAATATCGCAGACCTAAGAGCGCGTATCGTTGGAGGCACTACTGACAATCTATGTTAATACGAGTGTGGCAGTAGCTAGACTCTCGCGTGGTTATATGGCGTATTACACTCGTGGTGTACACGCTGAACTTTCACAGAAACCCGAGTTCCAATTTCATTCTACACTATTTTCACTACGGCAGCGGCAGGGTCAGTGGGTTTGTTGCAATAAAAGTTTGTAAAGGCTGTTCACGGTAAAGTGAACACTTTCGAAAACAACCTTGGAAAAATGTCACTGCCCCCAACTGCGTATAGTTTAACGAGTATGACTGTCACGCGCTCAGTGCAGTTGGCAACATTGGAGAGAAAGTAGTTCTACGTGTTAACGTTAAATTACAGGTGTTACGTAAATATTTGTGATCAACGAAACATTCTCTTTTGCTTTTCGTTTGGTTTAAATGCATATAAGCGTAAGAATAAAAACATTTGTAAAATATTTATTTAAAAAAAAAAATAAAATAAAATAGTTTCTCTTGACCGACGGCCGAATAAAGTGATCAGGTCCATTGTAATGTTAATTGTACACATGGTGGAAGAATAAACAATGTGCATACAATTATATATTAAACAGGGTTTTTAAATGTGCTCATTTTACCATGAATAACCAACCCCTCAAATATATATATATTTTTTTTACTTTAACGATGCTTACAGGTGCCGTATTACTTATCTCATTAGAAAATAAACTTCACTGCATTACGTGGTTTGTTTTTTCGTGCCTGCAGGTTGGGTGCACTGAAATGCAGGGTTTTTCTTCCGGACGAAATTTTAGAGTAAAGATGAGGTAGACCGCGTATTAATCTTCTGCGCATGTACCCAACATTGACCTACCTCAAAAGAATACAACTGCCAAAGTCTCATGGTCAACAGAAAGTAGTTTGTTTATATCTTAATTTTTAAATGGCAAGCATTGTTATATGAATAAAATATTTTTACCAAGTCGAATTTAATCAAACTGCATTACGAATTGGTTAGAGGAAATACACCTCAAAGCATTTGTTTATAAATGAGCAAAATCCAAACAACACAGATTTTGCTAGGCGTTTTGGCAGGAAAGCAGTTCAATGTTGAGACATGGAGATTGGTTGTGCGCAGCTAGAGAGATCGGTCTACCTCATCTTTAGTCTGTGGCTGCTCTTCGTGCCTGACCTAGGCTAAGCGCGCCGCGTGACTCACGCAATGTTCAAGGAGAAACGATGGCAGCGCCGACTCGCATTTTTCTACCCGGCAAAAGAAGCCGCGACCCAGCGACTGTAGAGGGAACAGGGGGAGGGGGGTAGAGTGATCACGTTAGCTGCGCTTTACAGTCCCCCGTGTCCCAACATTGATCTTTTCTATAGGCTGTTCGCGGGAAAGCGAGCAGTTTCGCAATAAACCTACTGTCCCCCGCGTGATTAACAGGCATATTGTGTGGCGAGCACCCAGTAAAGGTGCTAAGAACGGAAATAAAGTAGTTCTATGATTTAAGGTTGATTTAAAAGCGTTAGATAAATAATTATGGATACTGATTTTATTTATTTGTCTTTCGGTTTTTTTTTTTTTAATGGTATGTATGTAATAATTAGAAAACTTGTAAAATACTTACTTTTCTACAAGTTTTACAGTTTCATTTAACCAATGCATGAATTAAGCGATGCGGCCCATGGCAATGTTAATTTTGCATGTGGTGGAAGAATACACTATGTGAATACAAGTAGATCTCAAACAGGGCTTATGTAAGTGCTCAGTTTACCGTGAACAGCCTTTACCTATACGACCATAATGAACGAATTGCATTGAGATTAGAACGCCATTTATTAAACAAGCTCTTTCACATATCTGCATAATTTTTTAATCAATTTTTAATGCAGTTAAATGCAATTTGAAATACTTGAATTATAAAATTTAAAAACAAATTAGGATACAAATAAAGACATTTATCATTGCTGACCGTGTGACTTAGACAGCTTATTCACGGTAAAATGAGCACTTTTGAAATCCCTGCTTAAGATCTTCTTGTCTTCCCGCTGTGCATTCCTCCGCCTTATGTAAAATTAACATTGCCATGGGCCTCATCACTTTATTCATGCGTCGGCCATGTGAAACTGAAATTATTAGAAAAGTCAATATTTAGAGAATATTTAAAGAAATAATTTAAGTTATCAGAAACGGTTTCCTGCTACTTTTTATTCGGCGTTAAGATACGGAACTACTTCCCATCAATCGTTACCAACTTGACTGGGCGCATGTCACTCAGGGCGCCTGTTAAAATATATGCAGCTAGGGGCAGTGACATTTTTCTAAGGTTGATTTCAAAAGTGCTCACTTTATCGTGAACAGCCTTTACACATATGAGCGGTAGGCGAATGTTGGGTACATGCGCACTAGAAAAATCGGTGCACCTCATCCTTAGTGCATGTTCGGAGCGAGTGACACGGTGAAGTGACGTCACTTCGCTGTCGCGGATGTTGGCACTGCCCCAGGGCTTGCCCCATCACTTGCCCTTGCCGAGTGCCAAATTCATCCGTGCGCTCGTCTGCGGGATCTCGTAACCACATACGCTTGGGTTTCACAGCCATCTAGCGCCCTCGTGGATTGCTCAGGACAGCTTCGTGTGCTGTATTATGAAGTTTTAAGTCCGAAACGTTTTGAAATCGACGCTGACTAGACATCTTATCATATATAATATTTCTATGCACACGAAAATATTGTGTATAATATTTACCTTACTTGAATAAGTTTGGCAACGGAAAATTTTTACAAAAATATTAAAGTAGGTTTTTTAATTTTAGTAATAAAAAGCAACAACCCTGAAAATAAAAAGATTTTTTAAATTATTAAAAAAATATATAATTTGGTGTTTTGATGAATGGGCACCTGAATAAACCTAAATAGTCCTACAACTTTATTTATCTCATGATTTAAGGCGAGTTATTGCTGTTATGAACTATATATTATATATGTAAAAATAAAGCCCTATACACTTATGTATCAGGACATGTGGCCGGCATAAGAGACAGAGGATGTTCCTGGAGGACCTAGCGAAGAGATTTCAAACGAATCATAATTGAAATGGGTTTGCAAGAAGTTCAATGAAAAGTTCAAAGAAGCTGGCAAATTGAAATACGTAAACGTATTACACAGCAATTGTCAATAAAAGTGAATGACTCAAGTGGAGGTTTGCTGAGAACTTAGAAACAGCTCTCATTGGAAGAGTGTTAGTGATAGGTTTAATACATTTTGCTACCGTTATTAACTGCAATATCTCCTACAATAAGCGGCTGGAAGCGGGGGAAACGATATTAAACACTCATTATTTGACGTAATAAAAAAAAAACGTAAGTTTTCTAATAGTATTTATTCTATGAACAGAACGAACTGATATGTATGACACAAACTACGTTAAAATAAGCTCAATATACCTAACACCCATATTAAAAGCACGACATTACTTTAATGTTAACTACAAATTCGACACAGTCTATTTGCTAAGGAAATCAAAAGTCATTTAACGCTTTTATATTGTTGCGAATTTTTGTTTCTCCGCTATATACCGGACGGCTGATGATAAATGTGCGCAAGTACCCTTAAGAAATTAACCAAGCATTATTTTAAAGTTAAATCCGTAAATAACACACGCTAACTATTTATCGTAAGTTGGGCTCCGAAAAATTCCTGCCTGTGTATGCACTATGGTGGTATAGTACGTAATTATTTTCTGATAACGGATGTGGGCAATTACCTTACCACATTGTCATCTGCTAATAAAACCTATTCTCTAAAATAACAGAATAAATTAGTTAACTTGAAAAAAAAACAGAGTTCCACGAATATTGTACAAATATTATTAGAGCTGTCTTCTCATACTTGACCTAGATAGAGTGGTATGTACATGTACGCAGTTAGAAAATGGCAAGCGCATTCTAGTAAGTCACCGGACAATATTTTACTGAGGTTAGTTTAACTTCCAACCGATCTTAATGAAAAATTTACCAACAATTCAATAGCTAACATGCACGAACTTCAAATTTATAAATGACTTCTTTATGTTATCTTGGTTTCAGTTTTATTCACTCACAATTTCATCGACACGTTTCTCGCTCTTGAAAGTACGTAGCTCTATTTTTCACTCCTTTGTGCCATCTGGTAAGGGAATAGGAGATTGCATTGTCACTGAAAAAGAGAACTCTGGAACATCGCACAACGATCAATCCACGAGAGTCAACATCAGTTCGAGGAGTGCAGTATGCAGAAAACACAACCCTCCAGTCTCTGCTACTGGAACTGTATGGAAGGTGTAATTTTTACGATGATATCGAGTGTTGTACAACTCAAATTATGGTACGGATTTCTCATCAAGTACAGTTAGCGGCACGTTTTATGTAAAAATAATGCCCGTAAGCCTGATTGTCTTTCCCAAATATGAAGTGAGTGTACAAACGTTTCCCGCGAGTGCCAGAAAGTGCATTTGATTCTCTGCTGGGGCTGTTATTTTCGTTCTGTGCCTCCAAGACAGCAATTACAATTGATTAGTTTACGGCCAAAAAATGTTTCACAGCGCCCAATATTAGGATTAAATTTTTGAATCAAGGAACTGAAATGGAAGTTAATTATTACAGGTTGTCTTCGATTTTTTATTTTATCAGGTAACTACCGCACTGAATACATGTTTGAATAATCATTTGAAATGTCACATGAAATAATAGAAGACAAGTTCAGACAATTTTCTAAGTAAATCATAACATGCAATAAAGAGAAACAGCACCAGACAAACATATTTACTTAGTTACGTGCCTACTTTCCAGCGGCTGACATGGAGCAAAGTTAACATATATAGTTACAAGAAGGCATTAAGAGGCGATTAAATTTTCGTCGCTTGTTGTTTAACTCTCGAGACATCGTGAGCTGCAATGATAGGAAAAGGCGCTGAACTGAAACTGTTATTTCACCCCAGAGATAGATCTGTCGTGCTTAAGTGGGTTGTAAAGAGAAAACGAGGCGCAATAAGTAAAGGACATTTAGGGAAATTTAGAAACACGCAGAAAGCATTTCTATGTCACGGCTCACAGCAGTTTTCGTAACAAACACACCACAAGAATCTTGCGTGGAAAATATTTTATCCTAAGGCCTAAAGAACACACACTGTATCTCGGAAATGTAAGGTTACCAGGTAACAGCTGCACCATTGACTGAACACTATACATTCCAAGGAAGGAGACTGAATCACATCACAAAACAGCTATGGCTGAAAACTACATCGCACCGTAGTGCGCTACAAATAAACTGAATTCGGTCGCTCTTATTTCCAACTAGAGCACTGTTTTGTACTGTAAATACTAAAGATTTTAAACGTTGATAAATTTTCCTTCACATATTTAAGATCTGCTACGTAGTTGTTTTGCAGATTCGCCCGCAAAATTTTGCTCGTTGAAATCAAGAATAACTTTGGTTCATTCAGTATACTCTACATATTCTTTTTGATACTTTTCCCGTAGAAGATAAAAGCTTAGTTTGACAATGGTGCGGTGGACTCGAGTTTTGTCCACGTGCGAGAGGAATCGGTGCAGGAAAAAACACTGCAGCACGAGCAGCGGCCACGGAAGGTTGGCATTGGCCTCGCGCGCGCATCGAACAGATTGGAGCCACCACACAGAGCGCCGAGTTAGGAGATAGCCTGCTTGTTCGCTTCTCTCCGGGGACCTCCCGCAGGAGGCACATAATAATAAAGCACGACTCTCTGAAGACTCACCCCTTCCCCCGCCAGTCACCGGCCCCCTCCCGCTAGCCTAAAATCCCGCCCGCTTTCCCTCCTAAACTTGCCCTCCACCTCCTACTCCCTTCGCCCGCTCTCTCTTCGGCCAATTCCGAAAGTCTATTAAATATTAACCAAAGTCAAACAGCTTCCCCTCTAATACATAACAAAGACCAAAAACTCCCATTGCTGATTTAATATTTCAGGGGATCTGCGCGGAGAAGCGGGGGAGGCGGTGTATTTGACAAGAGCTCTATGCTTCCGTATTCGCTCCATTATATACTAGCCCCCGCTGAGCTGCTAGACCTCAGCTTTTGGCAACCGACCCTTCCCTGATCACAGGTCTGGGGAGCACGGCCAGCACGCGCTGTTGTGTGTGGGCCACTCCTCCTGTTATCGTAATGCACACGCATCCGTAAACTATGCAAATTATTTCTGTGGCAGATCAGGCCCGTCGCACACGGGCCGATGATAACCGTCGGACATCGATCAAACCAAGCCAGTGTTAAAATCTGACCGGCACAGCACACCAGCGCGATTTGTCTTGTTGGGTCGGATTTTTTAACACACGTGCCGATTTCATCGGAGGTTGTCGACGCTCCTGTGCAATATTTAACTGTCCATCCTCAGCAGTGGCAGCAGTGATGTGAAGTGCTCCTGTTGTGGTTTCGCGTGAATGAGTGAAGTGATTCGGGCGGCTCTTAAGAGATACGATGAGGGTGGTAGTGAGGTCAGTTTGAAGCAGCGCCGGAATGAAGGGAAAAGGAAAACGGGAATTCCCCAAGAAAACCCAGCGAGCATCAGCATCATCCGACACGATTCCCACATATAAAAATCCGGGAGTGAACCCCACCGGGGATTGAACCCGGTTCGCCTTGGTGAGCGGCGAGCAGGCTACCCGTTCCGCCACCGTGGCCCCCGTGATTTCGGAAGTGTGTTCAGCATTCATCGGGAAATATTGTTTATCATGGTTTCTGTGCATACGCCGGAAACACCGCTTAGAAAAGTATGGAAGAATGCAGTTTGACACATGCGGTATGCGGAGGTAACCTTTTACACCCTCTTTTAAGAACGATGTGTTCATGAAGACACGTTATTGAACTACTTCAGTATGAGCAGAACCACCGGGGATGGACGCCCCTTCCCCGACGTCATTTTCCCATGTTTATCAAGTCATGGCTGGGGTCAAACTATATGGCAACACAGCCTACTTTCATGTCTATAAAACGGATCCTGATTACATATCTTCTGCTCCCTATCACAAGCAAACATTATCATGTCATACCGACATGTAATGTGCCGTCCCGATTTCATAGAATCATCACACTTCATTTTAACGACTCGATATCGAAAGTAAATTACGTTGGAACGGAATACATATGCGCAAATACATTTTGAATTACGTTGATTACTCTGTCGTCCGATATCGGTGCTGGAAACGGATCCTATTTTATCTGGTCGTGTGCGATGGGCTTTATATTTCAAGAACTTATTATCCTGTATTACTTACATGATTGGAACACAGTTGTTCGGCACATCCTAGACGGCTCTTCAGCCAACGGGAAACGAGGTAAAATGTCGCGACTGTGTCACGTGCAGCCGAGTCGAATAAAATGGAAGACTCTCGCTATGGTCGAAAACCAATGAATAACCGTTTTCAGTCCGAGAACTTTAGGAACATGCAAGTCTATATTGAAGCCAAAATAATTGGAGAATGCAGTCAGACGCTACGAGGCTATACTCAGTATAATAGAGGGCGTATTTATTTGCCTCGGGTGGTTACGTCCGTACATGCCAGAGATGAGTGAGGTGTGGAAAAAGAGGCAGGGCACAATGTAAGATTTAGAGACATATAAACATCGCGGATTCATTCGGCAACGAGATGGACTCCACAATCATTTGTGTACTCGAACCTCACTTAATTGGTCACTAATCGCTGCTACAGTTCCAGCCCAGATAATGTAGCACGGGATCCGGTCACTGTTTTCCTTGCAGATTAGTCACTGGTCGAGAAACGCATAGGTTGCGTCAAACAAAATGCAGTTCAATAGAAGCCAATACTTAGTAGTGTATGAGGTTGAAGATTAACTTGTCTTGGTATGAATCTGCGGAATTTACAGTTGTCTAGGCAAGACGGCAGCCAGGAGCTGAGAGAGAAGCCAGACTCACTCCCCATCAATTTTACCCAGGGAAAGTCTGTGGCACACATCGCCTACAAGGCTTAATTGGCGAATGAAACATAAAATATAGTGCCGTGTGTTTTTCAAGGGCTGGGGAATACAAATACAGCGGGTCCACGCGACAGCTCTGCTGCGATATCATCTGTTGTTATATACTTTTCGTTTAATTAAGTTCGCGTGTGGTGCATTTCTAAATAACAATAATTTTATCATGCAATTTGATAATTAAGTAGTGTTTTAAACGGCTCCAAAAAACTGGCTACGAAATAAAAACTATCTTGTTGTGCATATTGCCACAGTCAAGTATACTACTGCCATTCTTCAAGTACAGACCTGGTCAACTAAAAATTATACGCCATGAGTATAAATATTCTTAGTAGATATAATATTCAGAGAAATAAAATGATTGTTAATTAACTTTCAATATATTATAAATAAATTACTCTTAGAGGTTACCAGAGTCGTTCGTTTAGTATATAATTTAAACATATCACTACACGAAAGAGAGTTCCGGTAGAAATCTGGCTACAGGAAACCTTTCGCCATTCAGATACGCCATACAGGAACCAAATTATCAGAAATATATTCGCGGCAGCTTGACTTCGGATTGATATTTTGCTCTGGACGAATCATTCTATCAAATTTAAAAATTCAGTTCCTGCACTTTTTCGAACGCAGAACAACCCCGATCCTGATAGGAAGCTGCAGATAATACTGTCGGTTTAGTATGCACCTATGTGAACAAAAATTTACTTCTACTTCGAGGTTAACTGGAATGTTCATGTTAAGTAAATGATCGGAATTTAGAGAAGCATATCTAGGAATTTTACTAAAACTTCCACGAAGAAATAAGAAAGCAGCTTTCCAATCTCTTTGAAACCTAATTTGTCAGAGACAAAGCAGACACACCATGTCTTCTGACTGAAAAACCACGTGACCTAACACCCTCTTTGTATACCGATAGGAAATAAATTCTGTGCACCGAAAAGAATATTTAAACACGCCCGGTATTACATGAACGAATACATACCACGAATGTAATATCTGCGTAGTTGAATTACATTGGAAGAACCAGAAGGAAGTCCTATAAATCTGTGATAATGAAAATATGTGAATTATATTAATAGAACGCTAGTGTATAAATTATGTTTAATGAAATGTAAACGTTCCCTCGTAATTCAAACCATTTTACTTCTGGCGACAGTTCATTGAACACTTCACTATATATGGAGTTATCACTACATTTCCTTATGTAGAGTAGGAACAACATTTTATTTGAAGGTTTCTATGAAATATCCATTAGTTATCAGTCCTGTAATGTGTAAAAGAAAGTAAACCAAAGCTGGTTAGAATTTCTTACAAGTTGTCACAGTGGCAAATGTTCTCATTAGATTCTTCGCACATTTGGGACGTAGAACTGTGTCTGCTACACACACACATATTATATATATATATATATATATCTGCCTTTATTCACATACTAAAAGAGTCTTCCTTGTCTTATAAATAAGGAAATTATGCAGCACTCTGGAAAATACATACCTGACTCAAGGTAGTTTGTAGAGAGAGATTATTTTAAGTAAACATTTATTCTCGGCACTTAAGAGCATTGTGGCATGTGTTTTAAGAGTATAACTTGAAAATAAAATGGAAGTGTCAGTTTTGTGATATTGATGATGGAGCATGCAAACCGTAACGTGACAAATGCATAACGGCTTGTTGATAAACGACAAACACGTTCTCACAACACGAAAGCCAATATAAAAAAAACTGAACTAGAATAATAACAAACACTTTATTTACTAGTTTGGTTAAAATCGCGGTTCAATCATAGAAAGTGCTACAGCTCACAATGCACTTTGTGATTTTAAGTTGAGTACACGGAAATGTTGACCAGCAATACAATAATAAACGTGGCAGCATACACAGCTAGTAGAGAAGGAGAACGGAGAACAACCAGGCATGTAAACACAGCACGCAATACAGATGGATTGAGTGTGTGCTGCTGTAGGCCGCCACACACTAGGAATTCCAGCGGAACATCTAATTTTAAGAAAATCGGCTCAGTTGGAGATTGACCACACCTGTCATAGGCGATGGTTTATGGAGGCAGGTTACAATCCCACTAGATATTTTCCCTTCGCTAGGTGCCTGAAGGCACAAATTTAACCCCATGCTCATGGATTGCCCCGAAGGACGCATACATATAGTGTAATCTGTTGTGTCTCACGTCTTAAAAAATTGTCGGCATTGGGTTGAGATGGTCGTCACACAACTCGTAGAGAGTATACAACATATGTTGGCGCGAAACTGTGCCACTCAATGTATTAACGCTTCGTTTGCTGTAGTCCCTGTGACATAAAAACCTTTTGTTCCCTTCTTTCCAAAGGGGTGCGGGGAATTCTTATAACGAGTTGGTGAAGTCGTAAAATATAGTTAATTTTAATACAAATCAATTTCATGTGGACCTTTGTTTGTCTCCATGTATTTTTAATGTTTGGATACTCGGAAATGTAGATCAGATTACGTCATCAAACCGCATCGATAAAGAAACAGCCAAAGCTGCTTCAATTTGGGGGTAAAGTTATTGTCTCCAAAATTACTGATATTATTTTTCTTAGGAACAGTATATACCTCATATTGCAATTAACAAAGCTTTTACATTGGTAGGATATAATCAGCAAAACAGTTTGCAAAGAAAACCATTCAAATAAAATTATGTATGGCTTGGAAAACCCGCAAAACAAAAACATGCCACAACGGTCGCCCGCTGACGGCATTATTGCACCTTATTAGCCTAATACATGTGGCATTGTTATTTCCACCGAATACTTTTCTATATGTAGGTGAAGATGCATTTTGTAAATGTACATTAGGTAACTTGCCAAAATGTGTTCACAGCCCATGTACAGATCAGATAGGGAAGAAATGACTTGAAGCAACAATAATGATTGTTGAGGTTTTCGATGGACGACCACGCCACTATGAAACTGTATTCGTTTACCAAAAATCAGTAGCGTTAAAAAGCGACGACAAAGCCGCGAAAACAATAATCACCTCCATTGTCAAAAGTTTGTCATGCTTAATCAGTTGACTTGAGTCTTCAACACCACATTAAGATCCATGTAACTACACTGCACACTTATATGAAAAATCAAACTCACATACACTGGCAAAAATTAGAATATTATGACCGATTAGGTATCAGGATCCAAATCAAAACACTTTGTTCACAAGGTAAACTAGGTGAAGCAGTAATAATAAACCAGATAATGATGGTTCTGATCCAAAGACATCGCTTTCCTTCGTCTTCTTTGTCCAAATGTAAATTATTCAAATATTCTGTCTCTTTAAGGACACATTCTATATTATAAATAATTAAACTACAGTTACGTTATCTTAGCATAAAGATAATACCGTTACACATTATTCTTGAAGAGTTTCCTCGGTAGAGTGTGAGGAGAATAATCAGATTAAATATTAATTATCTCCTACAGGCACCTACCCGTATTAAAAAGAGTTGTTCGTATACCTGTATGTAAATTAATCTGAGCAACTTATTTTTCAGATTGATTATATTCGTATGGAAAGGAGAATAAGTGTTAATATAATATTTTAATTTTGCATAACAGGGTAAAGGGAAAGGCGTCACTACATTTTTAATATATGTTTGTTTATTGTGTCATTTGCTTTTATCTATGTCTGTGCTAGGAGTAAATTATAATTGTTATGTAATTTTAATACTCGTTGAAAACCATGTTGTTGTTATGTATAAAAAGAATTTTCAGTCGAACGAAAATAATTCTCTATTGCATGTGCTGGTTAAAAGACTATTTACAAACCAGAATTATTTAATGCGAATACCACATGTGTTTCTTCACATTCTGGAAGAGATGGTATCAGTCAATGGAATATGCATCATATGTCACATTATGATTAGGCAGTAACAAGAAACTTTGTATAACATATAAATATAAGTTATAAGTTACGCATGAATATCAAAAAATGCTTTATGTGAATAATATAATGGCAATGTAAAATATCATGTATTATGAATTGATAACCTGACGTCAAAGAAACAGTAACTAAAATTTTAATTAATATGCACTGAATTTAAGCTCCCAGGGAAACTGGAAACTGAGAATAATAATGATTCATAAAGAGCCGTGATTTCTTGATAATGGAAATGATTAAAGCTAATTACCAAACTGTAAATTTGAAAAAATATTAAATTACTTCCATTGCCAGGTTCGCCATTTTCTTTGATGCAGCTATTAACTTCCGATGTTCTCCTTCGTTCATGTGTTGAAGTAGTAATTAGATTTAATTGTTTCATTTGGTTATGTATGTGTTATATGGATAGATTTTTAGGGTAATTAAATATTCCTTGTCATTAAAGTGTCTGATAATCTTAGATGCACTATAGTTTAGTCTTTGTGATGCAGTATCAATTTACTGAATGATAATTAAAAAAGAATACGTATGTTATTCTGGAGTTCATTTCAAACAGTCACTTATGTGACTATTGTGAGATAGAATATACTAATAAATAAGTATTTAAATTTCTACCATACTCATAATGCTCCTCAAAAGAGATATGCTCATTTGATATTGGGGATATGCCATGGGGCAATGACAATACTGTTTCATCAATGGACTATATCAGAGTTTAATCATAAATTCAGTAAACTACATGCCATCGATGCTAGTTTTACACTCTGAATACACTTATTTTCAAATTGAATTTCGATTACAAAACTGTAAGGAAAATAATTTCAATATCTATTTTTAATGGGTTTGGTTGTCACTATAGTATATATTTTTTCTCAAACGTCTTAATTTTTATTTTTGATACTTGTTGCAATATGTTTATCTACAACAATCTATAGTACTTTGGTGGGAAAATGTAGGTAATTTTCTCATTCATAATTTATAAAGAAAATTCTATAAACTACTCACACGCCAGTAAATTACAAGTTCGATATTACTTCAACTCACGGATATATTTTGTGGTCTCCATCAATTAGACAGAAACACGTTTAATAAGAAGCTTATCTTCGTTTGTGTATTCATTCAGATGCAGCTCGAACATTGCCGATGCAACACGATACCAGTACTTCCCGACAAACGATTCTTTTATCGAAAATTACATTAATGTTGCTTAAATGTGTCATTTGATGTGTTAAAAGCTATCACAGACCACATTTACCAGGCGGCACTACTTTTTCTCTCCAGAAAGACGAGAAATTGTATACCTCTTTGTTATAAACATACGAATACGTAAACGATTTATTTCAGTCCGCTATGAAAGTAGATACGGCGATGATATTATTTTCGTGCTTTCAAGTCTCCGTTTGAAAGTGAAATAAGGTAACACATATGCGTTACTATTAAATGTGAGATGTAACACACACGGAATAATCATAACTAAAGTTACTTCAAATAGTACAATGTGAAAACGTCAGCAAATAAAGGAGAAAATCTATACTGTCGCAGGTAGTTCAGTGATATACCGAAAGGCATGCCGATTAAGTAATAGACGCCCATAGCATTGCAAAGATTACTGTACAGTAGTAAATTTATTTTTCAAGCAAAATCAAGCGGGGAAAATATGGGACACTTTCTCCCTAAACTGAAAATCAACTTTTATTATCTTGTACAAAACACGTTCCTCTTTGCAGCTATCGATTATTCAAAAAATTATTTTCCAACGTTGACAACCTCGATTTCATGATCAAGCTGTAAAAGACGATTTCAGTGATAAAAATGGTTCTCGAATTTCCATGTTATTTAGAGTTCGATAAGCCTCTAGATTCGATGAGTTGTCTTCACTCTAAGTCCTAACCAGTGATATAAATCAGTGAAATAACATTCACTATAAGTCAGTTTATACGCTACTTCCGACTGGTAAACAAGTGACCCATGGCAGTGAAATTAAATTATCTAATGTGTATATGTTTTTAAATGGCGAAAACGAAGTGAAATTATTTTATTCTCTCGGGATATTAAATCTAAGAGCAAACGAGCAAGTTCTTATTAATATCTTCGACCGTAATGGAAAGGAAATAGATGGCCCCCGTTTACTGCACACAACCGTTATATTGTCAGGATCTATTAACTTCGTGATGCAGGGTTTTCAGCACTAGTGCTGGAAGAGCTCAGGAACCACAGTGTTCGTGCAAAACTCACGCCAAGCTACGGCTGAAACAAGGGACACAGCAAACACAACCTACATGCTTCTACAGTATACTGCACAGAAGATGGTGCAGGACATTTGTAACACTTGCTGCGAACAAAATGTACCAATCGTTAACAATCCTTCAGTACTAAAGCTGCCTATTTTATTATGGCCACGATCAACGTGTGACTGCCTGCAGGAAGTAACTGTGTCACTGCAGCCGAAAGCTTTAATCATGTTTTACACGAAAACGGTGATATCTGAGCAGTTCCAAGAATAGGACTGTTTTTGTTATTTAGGTCTTGCTATATATATATAGCGTTTATTGCTCCAGTTTTTTTCACAATTATTAACTGAACCAAAAGTATATCTTTAAATCAACAAATACTATTAGGTATAGGCTATTCACGGTAGAGTGAACATTATTTAAGGCCCTTTCAAAATTTCCTTTTTAGACAATTTTTAACATCAACATTGCCATGTGACTCAAATATGGTGTATACTTTCACCACTCTCAGAAGCTAATGTCTGAGTCTGCAATGAAACATACATATTATAGTCCCTAATGCCTGGTGGGAGGGCATTCAAAAGTGCTCGCTTTACCGTGAACAGCCTGTACAATGAGAAATGTTATTTTATGTAATAGGCGATACTGATATTTTATGGTCTAAAAACTCGATTTACTAACTTGCAACTAATATTTTAACATTCGCACACCAAACTAACACGGATTTTTTTTTAATTCAGAAAATTTAGTCACATTTTTTGTGGAGGTACAGAGAACTGTGTTTAAGTGACGGAAAGTTTCAGTAAATATTGCCACAGAAACTAACATTAACACTTAAAAATACATTTCAATAACACGTTTTACATAGCTTGGAACTACTTCTGCCTTTATTTGCCAGTCTTGAAAATTGAGTATGTGGAGAAACGACAGTCTGAAAATAATTGACATGTACGGAATATAAAGGTAAGTGTGCGTGTAGGTGTGTGTACATACGAAACTTCAGAGATCTCATTTGCTCACTCACACTTCTTTCCTTCCTACTATAAACGAGTTAAAAAAAAGAAAAATAATTTTGTCTTTGTCTTTATAACTAAAAAAAAAAAATACTCGTCAGAGTGGAAGCGCTCTGAAGACCTGTTGTCAATGAGGAGCCACTCCGCCTCTGCAAGACACTACCAAAGAGATGGTGTTCACTCCGTAATTACCCCTTTTTGGAATTTACCAATTAAGTTGCATAACGTGCTAATTACTTCACGCAGAGAACAGAAAAATAAAACAGAAAATTAAATTAATATACACGAACTAACTACAAAATGGCAGTATGTCCTCAGCGACAACCAGAGAACTTATTTTTACAAAGGACCCTGTCAGTTTCTCTTCAAAAAGGAAGTCGAGTTTAGTGAATGCAGTGTTCGCAGGCCAGATATTTCTTACAAGCGACTCTATTCATTTTGAGAATTACTGCCATTTGTTTGAAAGAAAGAACACAAAATTACAATACGAATGACTGCACTAATGTGGATCCAACATCAAAAGGGACGGCTTAAAACGAAATGTACTTTTTGGGATTGTTTCTCGCTAGCAAATATTTCGGGAGGCACCGAGCGAACAAAAACGTACAAAATTTTAATTGCCTGTCAAATAGAGTAATTAAAGGTTTTGAATTTGCACATCTGCAGGTCAGAATATAATGTGACTTCCAAAAATATTTTTAATTAAAATAAATACAATATTATTTTTCCAGCAGCAATGCAACTCTCGAGAAAACCGCAATCCTTTAACTGAGATTTTATTCTCAGGTGTAATTTTTGGAAGCGTATATTACACGTATAAATTAACTGCATGTACGTTGGGTTGGTAAATGGGATTTTCAATGTTTCACTAGTAGTCAGAGATCTCTTTTATCAAGTGATTTGTTCTTCAGTGGTTACAATATTTTACTTCGTATCAAATGATTTGAAAATTTGCTGTTTAAAATTATGTATACTAATTATTACGTAAAAAATATTACTTAAGAGAATTTTTTCATTCTAATACGAATACAGAACTCATTGGGTGAACTAAGCGAAAAAAAAAATCGCTTCTTAACATTTTAAAATGTGAAACTCACTTTTGGGTAACGGCACTAAAAAGTAGTGGTTAAAAACTGTTTGGTTTGGTTACAAAATCACCCTTCGTTTGGCAACCTATAAAAACATTTTTTTTGTAAGAAAATTTTATTTATAAAACAAATATTTTGTGATTTAAATGTTAACCGAATAACTAGTGACGGCCTCATTACTTTAAAAGAAACTGAGATATTAAACCAAAAATATTTTTGACTTAAGATAGATAATATTTAACCAGACTACAGAACAACTGCAGACATTGGAAAACTACAGTTTATTAAAAACCTAGTATCTAGCTGAAACATGGTTGAAGATATGAAAGTGAAGGTAGGTGTATTTTTAAACAAAACGCCCATACACGCAGAGAGGTATTATCTACTGCTGTATTTTTATTTCCAAGTAGCTGCAATATCGCTCCTATTCTCCTCATGTTTCATCCAATAACATGCACGCACGCTTCAGACACCAGTGAAGAGTTTTATCTTTCCTCAGCGAGCCACTCATCTGTGGTTGAACTGCCGCAGTTAGAAACATACGTAGATTATCATATCCCTCCACTCATCCTGTTACCTAAAAACACTAACGGGCAGCATATTTGGTAGCTGAATTATATAGTCGCCTGCGCCAAGGAGATAGTTTGCTCGGCGATGCTAACATATTAGTGAATACTTGCAAAAAACACGTAGTTTCAGTTGACACACATGTTGAATAGAAAAAACATGTTTCTTAGTGAGCGACCATCGTAACGGAAGAACTGACTGTTCCATATTATGATGGGTGCAGAAAGGCATTGTAGCCTTATTATTAGCTAGGCTATTATTAAACTTCAGTTCTCCTTGTCCCAGGTAATTTTACACAGCACTAAGTGACACATTTTCCACTATAGTTATAACTTTTTCGTTGAGTAATACTTTGCAACATTAATTAAATAACTACTAGGAAATCGCATTTCTTAAGCATTCAGACACAGTGATGTTTACAGTCGTTTTTAAAATATAAAATAGAGCTTTTTCAAGCAGGCAGCAACAACAGTTTTGCATAATAAATGACGCAAAATTAAAAAGAAGGCAGTGGCTTAGAATGCGTGCTGGTAAAAATTGTTAGTTTGTTCCAGGATGAATTGAAGTCTTTAGCCTATGTCGAATTGTTTTTTAAACAAAATATTTTTGAGACTGGATAATTTTATTAATAAATTTATTAAAATTTTCCCCAAAGTAAATTTAACACCTTTTAATAATTACCATAATACAACCTCGGGTGTGTGCGTGTGTGTGTGTGTGTGTGTGTGTATATATATATATATATATATATATATATATATATATATATATATATATATATAAAGTACACTGGTGTTACAACTCAATATACATGTGCATTTTTTTGTTGAGTAACAAGTGTTGTGTAAAATATGTTGTGTTTATGTGAGGAGGCGAATTATTCACATGGTAGGCAGGGTTAATTATTTATGCCCCCACGTATGGGATCCAATGCAAAGTATTTTATTTGACTTGCAAGGACGAGTGTAGATGGAAATGGCAGTATATGTGGACACTGAGGTGCAGGCGAGTGTGTACTTAGACCTTGGGCTAGTAACGTGTTCAAACATGTGATGTAAACATTGTAGTGCTATGTAAGATAGGCTGCTTTGCATACTGTAGAGGAGCCTGCTTCAACACTCCTAATGCTACCAGCTAAATAACTACCTTCACTTACCAGCTCAGTGTAACCAGCTATATTACACAGTAGGTTCTCCTTAACCAACTGGAACATTGCCTTGTGTACTGGCCTCCATACACTTATGTGCAAATTACCCTTAGAAGACACTACAGAATAGCATTGGGATCAACAACTAACTCATTACTGATGTCTTTATAAAGTGTAAAACAAACAGCGTAAAAAAAATTAAATATTTTGATGATAAAAATTATCAATTCAGTTTCAAAGTAAGACAAACTCCTTAATACAATTTCATTGAAAGCAACAGATAATGGCATGCAGCAGCGTAGAATAGTGATCTGTACTTATGCCCGATTAGAATATCAGTTATACATCAATATTTGAGTAAATAAAAACAGTCTTTTACTGTGCATTAGCCGCAATATAAATTCAAATTTTACGTTAAATTCTACAGTTTGGCTAATCACTCGTAAATTTAAAACTACTGTTCGTAAGCTTGCACACATTTGAATGTTTACCTGACTAGCAAAATATTTTTATGTAGAGCAGAGTTGATATACACCCGGGCGGTTCGTGATTGTACAGAAGGTGATAGATAATATGTACGTGCAAAGTCTTACTGTAGGCATTACACACGCTTGGCATTTGGCTAACGGTCGTTTATAGAAGGCTGTAGAATACCTCATACATATTAGTTGATTTCGCACCTCAAATTCCTGTTAGCCCTCTTATGACGGTTAATTAGCCTACCGTCGCCTAAAATACCACAACTGGCTGGCCATATTTTCAAGGGTCTTATTATTGTTTTATTTTTAATTTAAGCCTTTTTAAGAGGAGCAGAGCCTCCGCAGGCTGCTAGCTTGTGGGACCCTTAAAGAACAAGATGGAAGTCAGCTTATTCCATCATTACCAGATTCCTGTAGCAGTTACAGATTCGAGTTCACGTTCTTAGCACAGGGCTTAGCTACGAGAAGCATTCCTGACCAATTGTATGAGCAATGACGTCACCACGTGTGACCAACCTAAGCAGGTTAACACATTATTCACAAACTTGACAAAACAAAACAAATAAACAAAATGAAATTCATGTGAAACAATAAAATCTGCTGCTGCGTTTATCATAATAATCTAGTAAAACAGTATAAAATTACTGAATAATTAACATATGTATACGTAGCAACATAAGCATATTTACATTATGTAAACAAATGAAGGGTACAGGGGCAAAAGGATGGTTGTCCATTTCAACAGAAAATGAGATTATGGTGTCATCTGATGGAGAATTTTCAGTACTGTTGGCATGCCAAAGCATTAACGGTTCTAGGAATTGAGAGTCCGAAATAGCAGGCCTCGAAAGTAACACTATCAAATATGGACATTCATCTGTTTATCCCTGTACCCTTCAAATGTGCTTGCTAGAAGAAAATTGCACGTCATTTGACCTTAGATACGTAAAAATAATAATTTGCGCAAGGAACCATACGTTGCAATTGCGTTAGCAAAAACCCTCATGCGAGCGCACTGTCATTCTATATTATAACAGGCAAAATTATATAACCATTTGTATTTAAGTTGACAAAGATTTCTGCACTGCATATTGTAAGGTAATTAATTAAAAAATAATATATTTTGAGTTGTAAGCGGGTATCGAAATGATAGGTTTCTCGATATTTCTTATTTAGAATATAACCACTGCAACCACATGTAGTTAATGAGATAGAGCGTTTGCATTCGGTCTTAATTCTTAAGGTGAAGGTGTCTCCAAAGATGAATGATGAAAAAAATATTAACTTCATTACTGTTTGATGCTGTTATTTACTGAGTATACTTATGACTTAATATTGTTTAATGGTCCCATAAATAAAATAAAAAAGCTAAAATTCAGAAAATAGGTTAGTTTGAAAAAAAAAACAGCAAAAAGATAAATTAAGAAGTATAAACGGGTATAGTAATTAATACTCAGAGAATGTAAATGCAAATTTGTTACAAATAACTATGGAACATGTAGGTATTATTTATTGCATAAAATAAGGGTCAACGTATGGCGTTGAAGTTTTCAATGAAATCATAGTTTATTACAGCTGGAACAATTCAAGATAAAACATTTTGTTCGCTGATAACTGCATAACCAAGCAGACTGCCATGAAATAACTACAATGGTTTTGCAACCAAAATGCTAAATTATAATTTCCTCACGTTGGACAAACTCAAAACTTCCAGTGAGATGCGTAGCGCACGTGCTTAGCGCTGAACTTTTCGTTAACAGATATTGTAAATATTTTACTCAAAAACTGTGAATTTTAAGGTGTCACCACAAGGTAACAAATACGTAAAGATTTAAAAAGTCAATTAATAGTGCACCATAAAATATTCAGTTGCACACCCACAAAAATAATTTTTTTGAAATAACAGATGGAACCCCTAATTTTTCCCTGTCAATAATCCAGAAAAACACACCATTTTTGTAGGAGTTGCATAACTTTGTTCAGTTACACATTTTGTAGCACAAAAGTGAATATTATATGAAATTTTTAATAAATGCAGTTGTCTCCTATATTTGATATAAATTGTATTTGCGTCAGAAATGTTAGGTAGCTTCCGCTTTTTAAATGAATAATGAAACAACACTATTGGACTATTTGTACACGAAATTATGCGTAATAGCTCGCGTTTTATGCTATATTAACAAGCTATGAGTAGTTTTCCCCTACCTCCTTAATGGCTGAGAATATCGCGCATCACATTAAAAATTATTGCTGTCTTGGTAGTTACAAAGATTGTTATGATTAGGTTTAATGACCCTTCGTCCTCGAATTTCCAAGATGACCATTTCCAAACTGCCTGGCTTGTTGAAATTCCACAACTCAAGTAGACCGTGTAAGGAAATATTTGAAAAGGGACAGTGCCTTGTCGAAATACGTTCTAACACATACACTTATCACCGAATTAGGTGCTAATTTTATCACCACAAGAAGGAAAGCATCGTAGTGTTAAGTACTGTGTAGCAGGCGACACACTGGATATTACAGTTATCTATATGATTAAACTTATGTTTAGAGACCACCAATCCTCTCAAATAAGTAGTTTGTTAAAGACGGCACTTTATATAGCGTAAGCAATGAGAGCTTTTTCTTTAAATGGCGGTATTTTAGGACACATTGCTGAGGACTTTGTATCGTTTCAAGAAAATTAAAACAGTAGTATATTGAAAGAGAGGCATCAGAGCTCATTCTTTTTTAATCCACTTGTCTGAAATTTCGAACGAGTGGTAAACATATATAATGCGAAATATGTCATTTCAATTATCTATCTTACGCTAAGCAGTCGAAAAAATTGGAATTTCGTAAAGCATAATTTGTAGAAACAAATGTTCCCCTTTATACGCGACGCTTCATGAAATATTATAGTCAAGAGTCAGTCGACTATAATGTAAAACAGTAACTAATATTACAAGGCAAGAAGCAGAAGGACCAACGGTTAGTATAATGTGAAGGAAACCACTTCTTTCAATGACGCCTTCTTCGAAGCTTGCTTCAACTTGGATTCGCACGTTTTATAGTCATTAAAAATATGCATGTTCTATTGAAAATTAGTTTCAACTCCATAAGCCGTGTAATAATGTCGTAGGCTGTCATTTTCGTCAGGAGGAGGTCTGTTGTCCAACTTGTTAAAGACATATATTGCGGAACGAATATTAAATGTAAACAAAGACTACCAGCATGCTATTTCTTCTCATTAACCCTACAACATATGTAACGAACTAGTGCGGTGGGAATTAGGGCATTTATTTGCCAACCAAATTACCATACGAAAAGTTCATTAAAATTATCATTGTACTATTTCTTCAACACTCGATTATATTTGTACAGAACCATTATAAACTAATTTCAGTTACGGCTAATCTTATCAATAAATCTTTATTAAAATATTAGGATGTAGAATAACGTTTCTTACTAGGCTGCCGATATTACTGCATATACTTCGAAATATGTAATTTTTTTAGTGAGCATATTTTCATAGGTTGTTTTCAAAAGTGCTGTGTTAACCGTAATAATTATATGGGAAAAACGGAAGTTAGGTAAGGTTATGTAACTATAAGCTGTTCGCGGTAAAGTGAGCACTTTTGAGGCCCTAGTTACTTTTTCCTTCCACTAGTTTTTTTTTTAATATTAACCACCTTTTTAAATAAATATTGCTTGTAAGTACTACACACATTGTGTACATTCCGCCGCACTCGGAAGTTGACGTTTAAGGCTAAAATAAAATACATTTACTGTCTATTATTTCAAATGATAACGCTTTCGAAAGAGCTCACTTTAATGTGAATAGCCTATAACATCTCTTTGGTAAGGTTCTTGTGGATAAATATGTGTGATTCACGGAAAACTGGGAGGTACGTTCACAAGAAATGAGAAATTTTAATTAAAAGGTAAAATTAATTATCTAGGAGAGCAACGCTTTCAGACTGTTCCTGTCTTTATTTTGAGGATAATTTTTGTTTTGAAATTGCATCATGGTATTTTTTCTTCACACACTTATTTGTCCAATGCTTAAAAAATACTATCGACAAAGGTTAGTCATCATTTACTGAAACATGATCATTATTTGACCAAAGTAATGCCAGGTTTACAACAAACAGCCAACATAAATACAGAAATTAGTCCATACGTAATAATATTTTTATTCTTCTTTACACATGCCTCCCCTAAAGAAAACTTTAATAAACGAAATAGGAAGTCTTATTATTTTAAAAATGCCATTTGTTTAAGTTTTAAAACAAGCGTTTCGTAATATTAGTTATATGGGAATGTTGTGGAGGTTTGCTTCATAAATAGGAAGGGAGATTTGAAAGTGTTGTAGTAGGGTATTTGGAAGCAAAGCACTACTCTACCACTTATTACTGTTACCTTCTTAAAGAATACAAAGGAAACGAATACAAAATTTACATGTCTTTAGAGAGTCATATATAACTCTATATGTGTATATATATATATATATATATATATATATATATATATATATATATATATCTGTGTGTGTGTGTAAAATTACTTACTACTCTATTAACTAGAGTGTTTCTTAGGTGTCAAACTCGGGTGTCGTCCTTGTGAGGAGTTTCTGTTCAGTGTAGTTGTAGACTGTTGAAATATCTGGAGTACTCTATTGTGTGTGCATATATATGTGGGTGCCACAAGCATAGGTTGGACATAGTGTGAGTTAGAAGGTGTCAAACGTGGGCTTGTGCGTGTCTGGATACACCTTATCATGTTCGCAACCTTTAGCTTACCAGAACAAACTGAGCATCCCCGGATCACTGTAAGAAACATGCACAGAAGCAACTTCCATACATTCACAGCACTTCATATAAAATAAAACACGTAAAATTTGAATAATTAATTCATTAACAAAATAAAAGACGTAAAATTTGAATAGTTAATTAATTAACGAAATAAACAATAAATAAAATCATACGAAATATGCTATGCGATTCAACAAGATATAAAATTCAAAATGTGAAACATTTATTAAACATGAAATGTGTGTGTAAAGAGTCACTTTAAACTTATTAAACTTATTAAATTTATGTCAATGACCAGAAATGAAGTACCGCCATCCAGTAAAGATTTCGAGTTAAATCAATTAAGGAAATTAAAACAAATTTAAAAATAATATCTGACTGTAGTGCTGCTGTAAAATTAAACAACTGACTTGAAATTAAAATCAGAAACCAAATTAGTTCATAATCGGAAGCAGTTTCCTCAATTTCTAACTGTTAAAGAAACTGACTAAGCTCCCAAGTAATTAGTTGCATGTAACGTTCTCAAAATCCAAACCTTTGCTTGAAAACGTCAACATAAGTTTTAATTACTTCAGGAAAATTCCTCCTCACTTTCCAACAAATAGTAAATCCCAGCTCAAAAGAATTACACCGAGTTCAATCGTTTTTAGATGTTAATTTCTACGGCGTTACTATCTCGTACAGAATCTTAGGACTACTGGTTATACACAAGTTATAGATAAGAAAATGCATAATTACATAATATCAAACTTTCTCCTGAAAATATTATAAGTTCGTAGAAATAAATTACAAGCAAAATCTTTCAAATTGGTCTGCTCCCAGACTCTCAAAATCCTTGGCGTCACCTGTATTCTGATGTGGCACTAACGTAGCTGACATGGCGGCTGGCGTCTAGAGATCGGCGTCCTGGCGTCTCCAACAAAACGCACTAATAAAATTAGCTAGACGCCTGCCATTAACCCTCTTCTTTAATAGGTTGTGGCAGCGACCTAATCACTCCTTCTGGGACTTACTACTAATCTATTCTTAGGTTGGCACTGAGGATTCCCTAAGATTGAAATTCCAACGAAAATATAACTAACGATCCATGTTGAAAATTCCACCCAAGAAGTAAGCCTTCCGGCATATCTACTCACGACTAGCCAATCGCGGCCTTCTTCCGGCTTGACTTCCTTAAAATAAAATAAACCAAAATTAAATATATTTCAAATAAAAGAATAAAATAAATTATTATGCTTTGAAAATCATAAAATAATTACTGAGAACAAAATTAAACATATAAACATAATATAACAATATTGAAGTAACAATATGTCAAAACTCAGAATACTGCATGCAAATTATCATAGAATATAGAAATTACGTGGACTGGTTGTTTACATAAATCATCTGATAAATCACGTGATCTTAAAAGTGTTACCATTACATATGAGAAATGTGTGAAAATTAATATTCAAACAAAAATAGCGTGTGAAACAAATAATACGATGCAAACACTTCAGTAGGTAATCCGCATGTACCAAACATAACCTAACCACAGGAGTTCTGTCGACCTGCGACACCCTTCCATGGTTTCTTAACTTCAATTAAAATGTGTGTATATGATTGAGGAATATGGATCTTCTTTACGAGTTATATCCTCACCACTCTGGGCTGTACATTTCGTTCGCGGTAACATGTATTGTGCAAAACCGTTATTTAAATGCTTAATATGCTCTAAAGCGTTTCTCGAAGCAAGCAAATTTCGTGCCAAAATTATAAAAATTATTATTATTACCATTATTATTTAATTATTTATTTATTTATTTTTTAAACGAAATCTGATTGAAAATTATTTTTACGTTTCACAGCCGTGTGGGTTTTACGATGAATTAAAATTTGACATAAATATCACGTTCTGAAGTCAGGAATTCGTTTCTTTTCCAGTATTAAAACGAAAATGTCAGCACTGCATTTTCTTTTTGTATTTTCATTTTAGTAGATTATTTTTAAGCTGTATACTATATTATATATAAACTTTTAAAGTAAATTCGTGACGTGTTTTGATGCACATCAAGACATTAATTACATTTTCTTTACAATATTTGTCTCGTTAATATCGCTACATCATTAGTAGTGCTTAACCACTTATATATGTAACATGTAAGTACATAAATGTTCCACTGTACAAATGTATTCGTCTTACAAAACTACTCCAATGGCGACAGATTATAATGACCAAACAAGGAAAGTTAATAGTGCTATCAAATGGTATATCAGAAAAACTTTGTGTGTGATTTTGTTTAGTTGCATTTTTCTCATGTTATGCATTTGTGTACAGATATAAATGACCCCTTAAGTCTTGTTAATTGGGGTGTCGCCAAAATATTATGCGCAGTAACCCTGTTACTTGAATTATGGGACATATTCGTTTATTTATAACATGCTCTAAGTAACACACAGTAACATAAGTTGCAATACACAGAACATTCTTCCGTGAATACAATAATACCATTAGAACTTACATACTGCTGGTGTACCAACATTTTATAATCCGCCGATGTTTACGCAATGGGCCAGCAGAAAAAATTCCATATTCATTCTTTGAGCATTTATTGCAACACTTTTTTTTTTTTCATAGCATACACATGTTTGGAAGTTTCTTTTCCTTGTTTAATTTGGTATCAGAATAATGTGTCGAACAGATAATTGAATTTTTCACTGAACTTTAGTTGATAATTGATAATGAAATAAATTGGGAAATTTATATTGATTCCTAAATCTATTTTTCTACTTCGAAATTCGTTCCTTCGACTGCGCGCATAGTTAAGCTTTAAAATAACTAATTGATTGTACAAATATGTTATTCTGCTAAATATAATTAATTTTCATATTTCCTATTCTTTGTCTGGGAAAAAAAAAAGGATTTTACCAACGAAATAATAAATGTAAGATATCGATTTTCATTACATATGAAATAAGAAACTCCTTAAAAAAATGCAACTGCGAACGTAACAAACTCAATATACGTTAACGATGTATACATTCCAAGTACTTCATCATTATGGAAGACTGTCGTGGCGTAGATTATATAAGTAAGATATGTGATTTTATGATTTTGAAGTAAATTACAACGAGGTGTTTTCATTTCACTACAGCACAAGTTGTCAGTACTGACATAATTATACATTAGCATGCACTAACTACATAGAATTCAAAGCTGTTCTTAAGCAGCTGCCGATGGAAGTGTAGGCAACCTCGCGGAACGAAAAATATTTTTACTTCAATACACCCAGTAGTAAATCAAATAATTTCTGTAACTAGCGCCTTTTAGTTATGTGAAGGAAATATTCACGTGAATGTAGTTGCTTTTTCGTTTATGGAAAAATATCAAAAACTATTCCGTTTTTTATTTTTATGTGTTCTTGACACATTTATGATTTCCTTTTGTTTGCCTGTGTTAAAAGTAATTTTCGTACAGGACTGGATCACGTAAAGTTAGATTTTTCCATCATATTCCGCTATACATAAGAAGTTATTAACACGATTAAAACCCCATAAAAGGCGCTTGGGTTCAGAGTTATCAATACACTTGAAAGGCAGTTGGTTTCAAGAGTTATTTGTGCCATAAAATCTGTCGTGTTTTCCATTTACTGCTACAATCGGTAATAAACTAGTTACATATTTGACTTGAACATACGCGAATTATTTGATGTTCTTGTCCAAAAGACCACGATGTGCTTCAGCAAAACTAATTATAGGTTGTTGACGGTAAAATGAGCCCTTTTTAAAGCCCTGCTTATGATCTACTTGTATGCAAGTTGTGTATTCTTCCGTCTGATCTAAATTAATATTGCCGTGGGTCTCATCACTTTATTCATGCGTCGGCCAAGTGAAACTGCGAAATTATTAGAAATTTAAATATTTTATATATCTGCTAATTTTTACACATCTGACGCATTAAAAGAATATAAAGCGAAATCAATTTAAGTTCTAGCAAATGGTTACCTAGCACTTTTTATTCGACGTAAAGATATGGAACTACATTGCATCTATCGTTACCAACTTCACCGGGTGCATGTCACTCAGTGCGCCCGTTGAAGTATATGCGGGCATGGGCAGTAACGTTTTTCTAAGGTTGATATTAAAAATGCTCACTTCATCGTGAATAGCCATTAATAACATTCTTTAGTACGTTGAGGCCTGCGTAGTTCTGGGGGTTGCCTACACGTCCGGCGGCAGGCGCGAGTCACGCCAGCACGTGGCCCTACCTTGGCCGGGGTCGTCCCTCCAGAGGGGCTGGTATTATTGGTGCCCACGCTGCCAGGCAGCGGCGGCGCAAAGTTAGGCACTGTGAACGGCACGAACAACATGGGGGTGGTGAGGGCGGTTGGAGGCGGCGGCACCGCGTCCACACAACCACCACCACCGTCCTCGTCGCCGCCCCCGGCCCGGCACCGGCACTGTTCCACCGGCACCTGCGGCAGAGTGCTGGGGGCGGGGGGCGCCTGCTGGTGGCTGCTGGCGGCGGCCGGGGGCGCCGCGGCGGCTGCGGGGGCGGTGTGCAACTGGTACAGCTGCTGGGGGTAGGGGGCGGCCCTCACCGTGGACGCCACCCTCAGGCCTCTAGCTGCTGCGGTGGAGGCGGAGGCGGCGGCGGCGGCGGCGGAGGCTTGGGGGGCGGCGGCGGCTTGATGGGGGGCGGCGCCTCCGGAACACGCGCACGGTGTCCGCAGCGCCACGCGGCGGGGCTTCCACACCGCACAAGGGTACACGCCCACAAGGCTGTACCCCAAGTACACCGGCGTGGGAGCCAAGGCCACTGTTGGCTGGATCGCGGCGAAGTAAAAAAAAAAATAAACAAGCGAGAGAGCACCACAGACGGGGGTCGACGAGAAAAGACCCGAGAGGGAACCTCGTCTAATTTAAAGTCGGTTCTTGCTGCCCCTCGTAACTAAAGCCGGTGCGATTTTTGTCTTGCACACGCTTCACTCACCTCCGTTAAATGCAGCTCTCTTAAACCATGCTCGTCCCAGAGTTGACTGTCCGAGTACACAAGTTAGGTACGGCGCGAAAACACTTGTGCCACGTGGGAAGACAATTCTACTGTCGCACTCTACCTTGCGTCACGCTAAACGAAACACAACCACCCCGACATCAGACTGCTGTCGTCGTGGATAAATCCTCAGCGTACAGGTTACAAAGCAACAGACTCACCGCGTCGACCACAACCCCCGCGCCGCCCCACGTGCGTCAGTAGCGGGCGTCAGCCGCCTCCACACGCGCCTCGCACAGATATCTCTTCGTAAACAAACCAGCACGTGGCTGTGGCAGGCCGGATCACTCACGCGAGTTGGGTTGGTTCTTCGGCTGCCGCTTGGAAGCGAGGGTTCGGTCTGCGTCTAGCGTCGGCTCTCAACTCCGCGGAGTCATCCACCTCTCGGAGAATCCAACGACGGGTGTTTGGGGAGTCCACCAGAGACGCAGGATATTTCCTCGACGTCACTTTCACGACTTGAGCACGCACACGTCGCCAGTCCTGCTTGGGGAAAGTCTTCGGCGAGGGAGTCGAATAGAGGACGACGGAGGTGGTGAAGGCTGGCCACCTGGCTGCTCAGCGGCTGGTCCGTGAGTGCGTGGGGAGGGGGGAGGCTCGCGGTGGACGTCCGTCGTCGCGACACCGACTGCTGCTGCGTCCTCCGGCGTCCCCGGTGGCGCGCGCGGCGGCTCAGACCGATAAATAAAAGCCTCCGTGCCGTGCCTCGCAAACCGGGAGGCGCTGTACAATACAGAGTGAGGGGTTGCCCCGTGCAGCAGGCGGGGAGGCTCTCTCTCTCTCTGTCTCTCCCTGTCCTGTCGCCCTCTCCTACCCTTCCTCCCCCTCCGGTTCCCCTCCTCCTAGACTATCTTCCACCCCTCTGGCTCGCTCCCTTTCCACCCCCCCCCCTCCCCCGGACACCACACTTGTACAGCGCCAGCGCAATCAATGAAATATACGCTACAAAGTGGAGCTGACCTGCTGCTGGTGCTGTAGCTAAAGTCTGCCGATATAGCCGCCTGCCAATCTATATCCCCCCCCCCCCTTGACCCATCACATTCCCACGTTTAAACGCTCCTTTTCCTCGTTTCCATGTAGTTCTCTGCCCGATTACAACGCCACTAGTTATGACTGATATGATATGCTTTCTTCTCACCAAGCACAGGCCCCGATCTGGAAGGTCTTTTGGACCGCTCTCTTCACACTGCCGTTGAAATTATACTTTTTTCTGTTTTAGACAATTTGGTGACAATGATATCTTCTGTATAACAAAGCGGTGGCAGTAACAGATTAAATATATAAATTACTCACATCTGAGTATTAACGAAACGACTACCGAGAGAAAATAGACATTGAAACCGTTTGTTGGTTGTTAATATCTATATATTTGTATGCTTTGATTTCTTAGTGGTGACTCAGTTTAAGCCAGACAAATTCTGACTAACTTTCAGAAACAGGCATTTCACCCTGAGAATTTAACGTTATAAAAATTATTCGTTCGTGACATAGCATAAATTTGTGTTAAGGGCGTTTACGGTATTCTGGACATTTCTAAACGGCAAGTTATTAGGTAAACCTTGTGCCTTAGTCGGTATTAAATACTAGGAGTATTTTGAGTTTTTTCTCCTAGTAGGACTCACTAGGTAATGAGCAAAGTTAGAGTATACCATTATTGTCGAGGTAAACATGACCGCGTTAACTTACGTGGTCCTCTTGACATCCTTGAAGTGTATCTCTTAAGAAGACTTCATTAATAGCTTATCCTAATTTTTGAGCTGAGCGTTGAAAGTAAATGATGACTTCGTATTAAAATTTTCCGCTACTTAATGTCAAAGACTCTCCTAATATTACTGACAGAAACTGGGTATTTTTCCCCCCTTACAAGGGTGCTCGAACATGGTACTAAATAAGAAGACAGATTGCGGGAGACCAGCAGCCAAGATCGCTAGACTTTGACAGGTATCTACAGAAGTACAGGATGAGGTATCTACAGAAGTACAGGATGAGGTATCTACAGAAGTACAGGATGCCGTTACCTTACCACTTCGTGCCGTACACTTAGTCACACTCAGTCTAAGAAAGTATTTTACAGGACAGCTGCAGTTGTTTGATATTTGCTTTTTATATATGTAGGTTGCTAACTTACACTGTCTTCTGTGACATTACAAATTAAGTCACATCTACCTTTAAACAGACAGTCCTTTAGCAGATCAAAATACATCCCCTAAAATTAACATGACAGTTTAGAGCTTTACAACTAAAAATTCTCCACGTATAATGTCGTTAAATATTCATAAACCGATTAGGATTTAAAACAAAATTAATTAAGATTTAAAATGTTTTCTGAATTGGCTAGTAAATAAAGACATAATTTACGTTGTCTTGTTAATATGCCATAAAACATTATATATTCTACACCTCTCTTCCAGCTTTTGTACATGCGTTTGTAGAAATTAAAAAAAATTGTTATGCATGTCGATATAACGCCCTTATTTACATCATAGGAAACATAATTTTAAACGATAATTTCTTCTTTATAAAACAAATTAGAGTATCAAGATTAAAAACGTCAGGCGTGTCGTAACTAAAGTAGCTTTGGACATTATAATACATGACAAAAAGTATATTTTTTTCAATAAACGTCTAATTCGCAAAAGTTAATGCGAATTTTGAGTGACCTCACAAAACACCATGTTGCTTGTGATAAAGTTGTGCGGCAGATATTTGATATGAACGAAAGAGTAACGAGTTACGCGGGGAAAATATACTACTTATATAATATTTCCTGCTTCAAAACGTTCGATGTGTACAGTATTAGGGGCAACTATTAGGTGACTAAACGACACTGCACTGACTGCTGAAGATGTTCGTAGAATAACGTGGTGTACTCAAACCAATTTGGATTCTGACGGACTAGCGTTCTCACAGCCAGGATTTTCTATGCCTATTTACTACAAATAGGCACAAAATAATTTTATCCCTCTTTATCCTTTTACTTCTTTCTCGTTCTCTTTTCTCTGTTCTACAATCAATTATAGGCTGTATGCTATTAATTGTTTTGCTTTAATCAATACAAACAACATATTATCTACAATCAATTATAGGCTGTATGCTATTAATTGTTTTGTTTAATCAATACAAACAACATATTATCTACAGTTAATTACAGGAGTGAATAACTGCATAAGAAGAAGTTACTTTGAGTGTTGCTCTCGGTACGAGATCCTTCCGGAAGTGTTATTCATATGTGATTTCGATTTACAAGTTTTGGTATGAAAAGCAGAAATACAAGTCGTAATCATTCTACAGAATTAACGTTTGTCTACGTTTAACATTAAAAAGAATATATTCCATATTTAGTATCCATTTAAGACGCCATGCGGCCACACATATGGACGATTCAATATCCCACACTGTAAAGAGAAATTTGTTATTTTTACTGAGAAATTCTTTGCAGTTATACAAATTCTTTACAGTACAATGATTTCTCTTGTGAAACTTATTATTCGTAAAACTACAAGAGCCAAGTTTGTAATATATCTCAAGAAATGTTTGTGCTATACTGACACGTTTCCACGAGCTTCAGTAAAGTGACGGACAACCAATAACGTTAAACCGTATACAGATGTTTGTGCAAAGACTATGGGCGATGTAAAGTGTAGCTGTGTGCAGAAAGAAATGTATTGCAAGTTTGAATAACGTAAAACACTTTAAAAAATTCAGATAATCGTAATAAAACGACAATTTTAATAAAATGTGATTGTATTATTCATTAACCGTTAATGTTTCCTCGATACACTAAACTCTTAAACCAGCTTTCAATACCTCGTAGGTAAGAGCCTTCCAAATTACTTAACAACAGAACTCCTAAAATGAAATAAATGTACCTATTCCTAACCAAGTAACTTCACTGAGATTTTGTAGGTACTGGCAAATATATTTACTGTAAAATTAAGTTTTTAAGTTCGTTAGCCAAGTTGGTATTGTAGTTAAGGGTGCTGGATAATAATACAAGAGATGTGGGTTTAATTTTCCGTGCTGGGAAAGCGTTTTTTTTTTTTTTTTTTTTTTTTTTGCAAATTGTATTATGGAAATTTTTTTTTTTTTTTAGTTATTCTCTGTTATTAATTCAATTTATCAAATTTGTTTTCTAGAATAAAAACCATTTTATGTACACTTCTCAATAATGTCAGTTGTTATACAGGGCTATCATTTGTAAGATTACAAATATATATTTTGCAGATTTTACAAGAAAACTCTTTGTAATTTTACACAGGATTTTCTCGGCAACTGGGTTTCTAAGGATTTTTCTTGTAAAAGTACAAAAAATATTTTAGAGTGCATAATGTCGAAACTCACAAAAACTAAACATACATAAGGTAAGCACAATCTTCTGCTTGTGGTACGGTTTGAATATTGCTCTGACCTTCAAATAAATCTAGATGATAGGAATATGAAATGGCAATTATACTTGTCATATTTGACGCCGTGATTTAGAGAGTCACAACTAAAGACAACACGAAATCATTGGTCCAGAATAACCATCGCTATAATTCACCAGTATTTGTTCGCAGGTAATTCAAGTAGTTCATCAGCTTGAGGCTAAGGATATTGGTTTCAAATTTTACGTGAGAAACCTTATCAGAGATTATCATTTTCACACCCTCCGAAGCCACAGATGAAGCTTTCATGATTATGCCCATTGATTATAACTGAATTCTCTAGCCTATATGAATCACATTATTCGCTAAGTAATTTGCCCGTCTATAATTCTATGTGAACTTCAGTTTCTGGAGAGTTTACTGTTATGCATTTTGAGTGTTTTGCTGCCAAATGAATGAATTACAGACCACGGTGTATCCTACGTCGAGAGCAGAATTCAAAGAATTTGATATATCTTAAAAATGTTGCCGGAGAGTGTAGCATCAACCAATATATTTTTGATAAAATAATGCCAAAGTGAAATTAATCATAAAGCAGGATGTCATTACAAAGTTAAAACGAATATCATTAGTCATTTTGGTGTGATTTAACAGCTCTATTTAATCCTCACCTATAAAAATCGCTTCGAAAACTTTTTTAACGGCTTTCATTATTTCGTTTACTGAGTAAATGTACTATTTTTAGATTTATATTGTTGATTATTTATCAAACAGTTTCCATCAGACGTGCATTTTCTTTATAGGGTGAATATCATGGCACAAATATAAATAATATTATAAAACTAGACACCACAAAACTTATGTTATACAGAAAAAAATTCTCAAGTATGAATCAAAAATAGAATAGTTCCAAAATTGATCTACGAACTCTACACTTGAAAATCAGTCAAACTACTACTTCTGGGCTGAAGCCGCCTCAGTGTTGTTTTCCTTCAAGATGTCTCGGAGGACAAGATTTGGCAGACACCGGCAGCGAAAGACGGTGAACTTATTAAAGGCTGTTCACGAAAAAGTGACAGCTTTTAAAATCAACCTTAGAAAAAAGTCACTGCCCCTGCATGCGTATATTTTAATGGTCGCAATGAGCGATATATACCCAGTAAAGTTGGTAACGATGGAGGGGAAAGTAGTTCCATATACTAAAGTCGAATAAACTGTGTTAGGTAACCATTTGTGATAACTTAAATTATATCTCTCACTTCGTTTTTTTAATGCGTCGAAGTGAAAAACGAGCAAATTTGTAAAATATATACTTTTCTAATAATTTCATAGTTTCACTTCACTGGCGCATAAATAAAGTGATGGGGCCCACGGAAATGTTAATTTTTCATAATGTGGATAAATACACAAAAGTGCATACAAATAGATCTTAAGCGGGGTTTTAAAAAGGGTTCATTTTACCGTGAACAGCCTATAACGAACCTCTATGTGGAGGAAATTGCCATCCTAACCCCCTTCTCCCTTAAGATGGTTAGGATGGCCATGTCTTCCGAAACGTTATAGTTATGTTTTCTGTAATTCGTCAGGTGCGTGAAGTTATCTCGCTACATTTTAACGGGCGAAAAGTGATATTATTTATACTTAAAAGACGGAGGTCAAAACTGCTATCAAATTCTCCGAGAAAAAAAAGTCATGTACGAGGTAATTTTTTTATATAAAATAAATTAGAATTTTGGAATTAATAGAATATTCGTCACACTTACGTGAATGAAATTCGTTCAACTTGAAGCGGCTCTTGGAAATCCTAAATTTTTACGCAGTTGTTAATTTCTTCAACATAAATTTAAGTTGGATATATTAGAAGTACCGCTATGGATTATTATTTGCCTTCAGGTTGGCTGAATTATCCATACCACATCGACTTCCCTGGTGTAAAATCTAGTCGCAGTTTCTCCACTCTCTTATAATTAAACATTTGAAATATCACCCCTTGCATGATGTAATGTGTTTCGTTGTTTCCTAAATATTCCATGTTCACCAGGGTTTTATGCTTGCGTAAACATCGAAATACGATATTTTATATATTAAATTGCCTTTTCTATTTGCAGCTGTTTCACACACATTCATTTAAATATTTCATCTATTATTAATATAAGTTGTAAACAGTCAGAAGATGTGTGTGTGTGTGTGTGTGTGTGTTGGTCATGCCTAGTAAGAAATAGTGCTAATGCAGAATATTATTGAACTCGGTGCACACGAATGCAGTGCATTGTCCCTTTGGTTTACTTTTCTAGAATCGGTTAAGCTTTGTTTGCACTAGGCGTAGGGATATCTTGGAAGTAGAACTTACGCAGGGCTCCAGAAGAATGGAAGTATCCATGAATGGACTATACTTGCATATTGTCTGTTCAAGGACGTTCCATTGTTCGTTGGTAGAGTATATGGTAAACGAGGTGATACGGGCTGTTAGAGGTCAATACAAGATTTTCGAAGTTAACTATTGGAAAATATTACTGCCAATTCCTGCATGTATATTAACGGGGACTTTAATTGTCATTCGTCCAGTAAGATTGGTAGAGATAGAGGGGGAGTAGTTCCATGTGTAAAGTTGAATTCAAAATGTTACGTAAACTTTTGTGGACACTAAAATTATATTTTTCCGTTTTGTTTTTTATACCAAATACTAGTGCAACAATGAGCCAATTTGAACAATATCTGCTTTTCTAACTACTTCACAATTTCACCTGACCGATGCATGCATAAAGCGATCAGGCCAACGGCAATTTTAATTGTACATATAATGGAAAAATACACAGTGTTCATACAAGTATATAATAATCAGTGCTATCGAAATAACTTACAATAGTTTACCATGAAAAGCCTACAGTAGACTAGTTCACAGTATTTCTTAACTGCGGTGTCTACTATATGGCATCTATCCTAGTCAGGCGACAGGGTGTGCGGCGAGCCTGGGTAATGGCCATCGCTTTCATCGTACGTTATCCCACTTCACTTTACCTGAGTATTTATTGCGTACCCGTCCAACGACCCAACATGGCGACTCGAAGGGCGTTATTATCCTACTTTGTGCTCAATGTGTTTCGCAAGGGCTCATTCTAGCAACGGACCTACCACATCACCTGAATCTAATGTCGTTTCTCTCCAAATATGTTTGACTTAACCATTTTCATTATATACATTTTTAAATAGTATTCTCCCTTAAAAATGTGTTGTATTGCGCGATCCCCTAATAGCTTAGCAACATGTATATCCGCAATATTATTAATTTTCATTCTTACACGATTACGCGCTGAATACATATATGTGCATAAAGTTTCCAATGAAACTTATATTCATAGTGATCAAATACACGGTGATGGATATATATGTACCGGGTGTATCTAAATTCGTACAGACAAACTTCGAGTGAAGGTTAATCACGAAAAAAGTAAGTTGAAAACTTATATACGACACATGGTCTAAACTTAATTCTAAGAGAGGTACGCATTTTCGAAGTTGTAGTAGAAGAATACGTTTACTACAGTACAGCTGTAATGTACCTCTCTCTGGAATCTTCCCCTCCCTTTAATAGCCGTAAATGCGTGATATTGTGTGTTGTGCGTGCCCCACCTGCCAGGTGTTGGGAAATATTATTTTAAAAGTAAAGCACGAATTACTCGAAAACGGGGAGGTTTAGGCTATTTCCACAATATGACATTTTTATTAATTGTGACATGGCATTATTTAAATGCCGAATATGCTACCGCGACATGGATGTTAGTTCGAAATAGGGGGCAGCAACAGCGATTACTTACCTCAACTAATTAGATAACAGCGACAGGTGTTGTGATGTTTGAAAATCATTCTTTAGTCAACCATTACCCAGTAAATCGGTGTTCCATCTTAAATATCATCTTCAATACTTGCAATAAAAAGTGTTCCGGGACCAACTTCTGAGATGTGTATTTATTCACTTTATACCGTAGGTTGTATTCATATTTTCAACTTAGTTTTCCGTGGTTAACTGACAGCCGAAGTTTGTCGATATATATATATATATATACACCGTTTAAGTACTTATTGATAAGGTACGTGCATCATTAGTTTGTACGTAAATTTAATTTTGGTTAAATATTCTCTACACGTGATAACACGCTGCTTTAAGTATCAAAAATGATTTATCGCACGAGGTTTCTCCTATTCAACCAATACTTGCGTGGTAAATATTTTAATTCCCGAAACGTCGTTCACAATTCGTTGAACCGTGCGTGTTTAAACAGCTTCCTCAGTACCGCATGCTACGAAATAGGGAAATTTGAGGATATTGCCATAGTTTGTTGTCAAATATGAGTTTATTTCAATCTTGGTATTTTCCAAATCTTATAATATGTAACAGATAGTGACTCTTAAGAAAATCTTGCTATGGAAATTTATTCGAAGAATTTACAATACACAATGAAACTCATTTCATTTTACTTAATTTCAAAAGCTGAATAAAAATAGAAAATAAGTAAACAGGTTGAACAAAAAAAATGAAACATTATACAAAACGTTAAAATTTGAAATGATGCTATAATGTTAGCTTTAAATGCAAAGTAACATACTAAAAATATCACATTTAAAAAATGTATACGTTTACTAGAGGTGGTTCGCAATTAAGTGAGCACTTTTGAAATCAACCTTAAGAAAAAGTCACTGCCGCTGTTTGCATATATTTTAACGGGCGTACTGAGTGACATGCTCTCCGTAAAGTTGGTAATGATGGGTTGGAAATAGTTCCACATCTTAACGCCAAATATATAGCATTACTGTAACCATTCGTGCAAACTGAAATCATTCATTTTCGACTATTTTTTTCAATGCACCGTAAGTATAAGAATTAGCAGATGTGATATATTTACTTTTATAATAATTTCACAGTTTCATTTGACCAACGCACGAATAAAGTGATGAAGCTCATGGCAATGTTAATTTTACATAAGGCGGAGTAATACGCAACATGCGTACAAGCATATCTTAAGCAGGTCTTTCAGAAGTGCTCATTTTAACGTGAACAACCTATAGTTACTTTTAAGAATACGCAATACAGGGTACAATAATTAATTTTAAAGTTACCTAGAGATAACTTTCAATCTGCGTCTTTGAAACAAGTTACTTAACTAGTTCTTGCTTGGTTTCATTTGAGCAGTTTTCGGTTCTCTTTTTAAGTTCATTGCGGAAAGTCGAGAATTTGAACCGCAATAAATTATGATTTTATAAGATGAAAACACGATTTGAGTTTTAGTTCATAATTTTTGTAAAAGTACTTTAGTTTTGTTTTTAAAATACCTATGCTATTTAATTACGGCCCATTATTAGCTCATGCATCTGAAATATATTTGAATAATTTTGGAAAGTTTATTTCATGTTGGTACATAATAAGTTGAGAAATGTACGGCCGCATATTTAAAAACGAGTACATAAAGTTTGAAAAAGGTATCCCAGTTTGGGCGCGTATCCGACGGCCAAGATTAAAAGCCAAGTTTTCTTAACCCACTAGTTTTTCGTGTTCTACTTGGGAATATTAATACGAGATCACAACAGAGCAGAAAGTTCGTAGTCTAATGTTTCAATAATGGATAGCTATTATTTTTTTGTATTCTCATCTTAAGAGGCGATTAATCTCTGCTGCGAGTTTGCACGCAAACTTGATACGAAACACATTAAACAGTAACACGAGACGAAGAGCTATAAAATCCTGCTCATAACATTTAGTTAATAACTCTGTTTTACGTAAGGCATGAAAACAGACTGCACGGCTAGGCTTAGTCTACAAATGTATTATCATGGTCAGAAGGTCAATTTAATTCGTCACTTTCAAAGTATCTACTGGAATTTGCAACTATATCAGTTAACGTTACCTGGAATTGTAATATAATCTAATGGAATAACCAGCCTTCAGGAAAATCAATAACAACAGTTTAGACTTGAAAACTTCGTAGAATAAAGTAGCTTTCGTCTGGATTTAAACGAAAGTTTGTTAATGAATGTGTAGGAAAGGTTGTACCATCTTAAAATAAAATAAAAAATTAAAATGTAAAATAAAAAATTATTTTTTCCATACGTGAGGAATTCGTGAGCTTCTTCGAAGGAAACACTAGGCATATATAAATGTACATACGTATCGGCCTTCAGCATGGCAACGTGGGTAGAAGGAAACACTAGGCATATATAAATGTACATACGTATCGGCCTTCAGCATGGCAACGTGGGTAGAAGGAAACACTAGGCATATATAAATGTACATACGTATCGGCCTTCAGCATGGCAACGTGGGTAGAAGGAAACACTAGGCATATATAAATGTACATACGTATCGGCCTTCAGCATGGCAACGTGGGTAGAAGGAAACACTAGGCATATATAAATGTACATACGTATCGGCCTTCAGCATGGCAACTTGGGTAGAAGGAAACACTAGGCATATATAAATGTACATACGTATCGGCCTTCAGCATGGCAACGTGGGTAGAAGGAAACACTAGGCATATATAAATGTACATACGTATCGGCCTTCAGCATGGCAACGTGGGTAGAAGGAAACCGTAGACTAAAGTGAAGTAGAGCGACCTTTGTGTTCTGGCCATTTCCACGACATTCAATCTCCCATCGTCTGTGCGACTGTCAAAATCGCGTGCTCAAAAGTAATAAACGTGCTTGTTTACACATGAATTTACAACACTCTCGCCCTTTTACATCAATACAATACTTTGCCTTTTATAGGCCTATTCACGGTCAAATTACCACTTTTGAAAGCCCTGCTGAAGATCGGCTTGCGTGCACGCTGTGTAGTCTTCCGCCTTATGTAAGATATACATTGTAATGGGCCTCATCACTTTATTCATGCGTTGGTCAAGTGAAACTGTGAAATTATTAGAAAAATAAATATGTTTTAATCTGCTCATTCCTAAATTTCGATGCATTAAAAGAAAACAGAAAGCGAAATAAATAATTAAAATTTTCAAAAATTATTACCTAAATAATTTTTTTCGATATTAATATACAGAACTACTTTCCATCCATCGTAACCAACTTTACTGGGCACATCTCACTCAAAGCGCCCGTTAAAATATATACAGATTGGGGCAGTGATTTTTTTCTAAGGTTGATTTTAAAAGTCCTCACATTATCGTGAACAGCCTTTAATGTAATTGAGTTTTATTAAAACGGGGTTAGAGGAAATGTACAAAATCTCAAAGCACTTCATTACATAAACAACGCTGTTACCTTAAATCCTATCCATTCTATTTTTGTGAGTGTTATTGGCAGAAAATGTGTACGATGTTGAAATACGTAGAGCGGCTACTGTGAATCGTGCATTCAAACTCTAACCTTTACGAAGTGCAGCATTCTGCTTTACTCGAGGGGCAGACATACTATTGCGGCCAGCCTGAAGAATGGATGGGTTTATTTCTCAGTTTTATGAAACAGAAACGGGAACTTTTAAGGCCAATATAAATCCACGGTTTCAGGTGTCGAAAATAAACAATAGAATAAATGCTGTAGTCTTCAAGGCACTTGTTTAATTATCACAACTAATGAACTGTAGGTTTCGTGTTTGGCTATATCGATATGTAACACTACAAACTAGACTAGTAGCACGCTGCATGGTTTACACAATACTACACACACAGCCGATCCTTGGGTAGTCTTGTCATGTATAGCGTCCGCCTACAATAACTCTCATGTTCGCTTTATAAACTATTGTAGACGCCCAGTCTGAATGGATCCAAGTCACACACACACAGATGCAAAAACACAGCACTCGTATTTATTTCATCACTCGTCAAATGCAAACGAATAACATTGCTGTTATAATCAGTAATGGGTTTAAACAATTAAAAACTAGAAAACATCTTCGTTAACTATATTTTATGTACAAGAATTAATGAGAAATAAGTGCATGCACAGTATGACTGTTTGTAAAATGACAACAATTATCGCAAACTATGACATACCCTGACATTCTAAACTGTGAGTTGTTAATGTGATTGTGTGAGGCGAGTGTAGTTTGAAATTGAAAATAAATTGTGTACCGTCGTAACGAAATATACTTACTGTCATATTTGTGATTCTTGCTTTTAATAATAATGTTTGCTACAGAGTAAATATATATTCACTAATAATTAGCAATATTTTTTAAGGCCACCATCTCCCATTTCTACAGCTTTTGCGAGAATTAATTTTTTGAACCCAAACTGGAGCCGATGTTGTAAAATCATCTTACAATTTTGTTACAAACTGTCTATTATGTAGTCTAATTTTTTCAAAAAAATGCAAATTTTTATCCAATTATTTAATTTAAAAAAATGTTATTTATTTAATAATTAGTTAAAATGATATAGTTTTTTGTGTTTAGAAGATTATACCACATAGTAAAAACAATTTGTAACAAAATTGTAAGAATATTTTACAATATCGTCTCCCGTTTGGGATCAAAAAATTAATTCTCGCAAAAGGTGTAGAAATGGGAGATCGTGGACTTAAATCTATGCAGATCCAGTATAAGAGAAGTGTATTGAAGGTACAGGCCGTTCACTGTAAAGTGAGCACTTTTAAGGCCGTAGTTATTTTTTTCTTTCAGCCATATTCTATCCTCTAACCAAATTTCTAAATAAATATTGCCTTGTAAGTAATAAATAAACATTGTGTGTATATTCCACTGCACTCAGAAGTTAATGGCTAAAGCTAAAATAAAACACATTTTTTGACCATTATTCCAAATGAGACGGCTTTCAAAAGTGCTCACTTTACCGTGAACAGACTATAACAGAAAGCAGAAAGTTCGAGCTGCCGTTCTCGTATATGGTTGAAATATTTTCGAAGGTCAGCACACATTAATAAAGGAAATCGTAAGAGTCGATGGTTTAAGGGGGACATGTAAATAAACTTTGGGGTTTATTTTTTATTTTAAAGAAATATATCTCATCTATCTCTTAAATGAATTAAGTCTCTCGCTTGCTACTTTATTTCCTGTGCACGCCCAGGAAAATAATAAACACACGCAACAGTTTTACCAATTTTAAGTTGAAAATATATTCAATAAAGAAAAGATTGTGATTACGTCAGGGTAAAAAAAAATATCAGTGATTCGCCAGTAAAATGTTGAAATTATTTGAGTGGATAGTTTTCGAGTGACGACCAGTTTAGTTTGAACGTTTTTCGGCGGCGCAAGGAGAGCAAGCTGTGCTGTCGAGTTTCCAGTCCAGTGCAGAAGCTGAGGGAGCACAGAGGAGGCCCATATAAGGTCCAGATTCCACTGTTTCTTTGCGGCGAGGGACTGGCTGGAGGAGCGGTAGGCCGGGCTCAACCAGGGCAGAGCACCGAAGCGGGGCCACTGAGTGGCGTTAAAAACCTGCAAGTAATTATATCTGGCAACAAAACTGAACTCAAACCAAATTATATTGTATTGTTTAAGGGAAATTGCATCGATTTGAGTCAACATCCTTCAAATTTGAATATTTGATCAAATCAAACACTTCGACAAAATGTATCAAAATTTGGTCAGTGCTAGAGCCAGAGAGCACCACCACTCTGCTGAGTCCATTTCCCCCGGTGTTACTGCTCCAGTACACAGGATCAGCTAAGTTGACTTTATAGTCAAAATCGCAACTTATAGAGTGATGTTTCTGTCAAGTGGGACTTGATTGCGAAAATTTCATTTCGCCATTTCAGACCCTCTTTAATTAATACATTTATGGTTCGGGTGTGTGCCGTACTTTAGCCGACGAAACACTTGTTTAGCTATCACAGTAAGCATTTTGTAGTCCTTCTGTTCGGATTTTGTAATATGTGAACCATTCACAGCCTTAATAATATTAACAATGAGTAAGCCACAGGAAAGATAATTGGGCACTGAGCCTTGCATTGTAGAGTTCCCGACACAAAAAGCATTCTGTGCATTATGTATGTACACAAATCTGTACACTGGATCCAAATACGTCAAAAAGCACACAGTCCCTTTAACAGTCAATATGTATATATGTGTACAGGACAGATCAAGGGATTTCGGGGGCCTGAAGCAAAACATCTTTTGGGGCGACAATACCTACTTAGATGATTACGTACAGTATGTTTTTTATTCTACGTTACCGGTAGAAAGTATGTTGCTTGGAAACAGGTTTAGTAACAAATAAATAGTGCCCCACTCTTATTAAAACATAGTAAAGAACTATATCTGATACAATGAATTCACTGCATGTGTTTAACCCAGTAGCGACGCTATACTTACCTATCAGATGCTATACATAACTGTACTGTTATTGTGCGAGTTATTTTATGAAAAGTTTTTGCGTCGTCACATGGAAATGTCAGTATATTATAGAAGGAAATGTTTGTCTAATTTTAAAGGCTTGGTGGGGCCTGGGATATTGTGGCTTTCCTGTACGGTTCCTCTCAGATACGCACGAAAACCGTGAATTAATTTGCTAGGAAATTCTAGTCCAGAATATTTCCACTGCTTACGGCATTGTGAAAAGTAGCTGTATAGCAAAATTTCAGCACACTTCCCCTTAACCTCTGGAATTTATTACACTTACCGCAGCGGTTGGCCTAGCATCTTTAAACCTGCGCCAGCAACCTTCAGCCCCTCCCTGCTGACTCTTCATGGTTTTCCAGGCCGGTGTTTGAACTACTTCTGGAAGGGGAACGTTATGAGGGTATGCAGAACCCCTCCCCCCCTCCCCACACTCACAGACTACCACCCACGCGTCGACCGCACGGCCGGCATAAACAACGGCGGTTCGCTTCCCACTGCGGCTTTCAAAACCTCGTTTGCTGATACTTTACATGTCGCAATTAGCGAACGAGTGTGGACAACACGCCTCGTGGAATCCCCCGCTCTCTTGAGGAGGAAACACTCTTCAGCTCGCCCAGCTGCATTTCCTGGATTCTCAGGTCCAGCCATTATCACAGGATTTGTGCTATCTCCTTTCCCGACGTGAGAAAAGCTAACTGTGCTTAGGCAATCATTTAAAAGTTACTGCAGAAAGCAATTATAAATAAACACCTTATAAGAAATAAATTGAGTTATTGAAACGGAAGAAGCCACGGTAGTGTAGTAGTTAGACTGCTCGCCTCCCACCAAGGCGTGTTCGTTTCCCGTAGACTCTCGCATGTGGGGATCATGCCGGACGGTGCCGCTCGTCGGCGGGTTTTCTCGGATGTATCTTGTTTTCCCCGCCCTCGCATTCCGGCGCTGCTCCATACTCACCTCGCTTCGCTATCACCGGCACTCAAGACCTCCACCTTAAGAGCCGTCCAAATATTTTCACTAAATCACGTCACTCACTTGAAGCCGAAATTGAATTAACCTAAAAAGGGCAAATATTTCTCTAATACACTAAGCCTACATTTTTGACGTTAATAGGTCTTTATATTTGCAACCATTGTGAGTGGTAATCCAGAAAATCCGATGGCAACAAAATCAGGGATACAGTTTGGCATTGCAACTCTGAATCTATCGTCTACATGCAAAATTCAATTACACCACTCGATTGCCAAGTGATCAAAGAATTATTACGTTGAGTGAGGACTGCGAAGCATCCTGCTCGCGAGGGGAATTGGAAAAGGGGGGGGGGGGGGGGCGGCACACAATGTTGAGTTAGTTTCGCCGCGTCTCATAGCTTCCGCGTAGTATAGCTTTTGACTAGAAAAAGCTACGACGCTCGTTTGAGTTTCAATCGACAGATCTCGTCAAGATCAATCGATTGCGTGTATAAGAACATTTATATGATTTGGTTATGGTGAAATTATATGCGTTCAATTGTAAAAATTTCAGAAAACTCAACTCAATGTCGGCCTTTACTCGTCGAAAAGCCAAGTCGAAATACAGAACTCGTATACACTTGGAAAGAGCGTCTCAAAAGCAATCCAGTGATACCCATAAAACCCCATATGATCGAATGAAGCGGTACCGGGAACGTAAAATAAACACCAATGCGTCTGAGCGCGTCAACGAAGACGTATTCACGCAAAACAAACGTCCGTGTCAACAAACAGCCAGGCCCAATTTTTCTCGAGCTTTTTGTTATGATTCAGTAAAGGCGGACAAGCCTAGAGAACTGCAGTGAGGCATCGGTATACAGGCCAGGCGAAGAATCCAAAAAATTACAACAATAATTGTTTGTAAAGCATATCAGTAAGGTGCCAGCGGAGCTCCCCTCTCAGTGGCACGGTATTTAGGAAAATTTCTTCTCCAGAAACTATATAACACTTGTCAGCAGCTTGTATGGGGTCTGTGAGTCTCTGTATTTCTGTGGCCCCACGCCGAGAGGAAGCCGTAGAGATGCAGCTTGGCGCACCGCTCGCTGCCTTCCGACTCCACACTCAGCCTCCAGCAACTGTATCGTTCAGGTTAGTCATATATTGTAATTGATTAGGATCTCCCTCGCCAATAGTTTATATACAGGATGATTCGCAATTAGACCGACAAACTTTGGGAGCTGATTTTTCATGCAAAAGTAAAAAGAAAACATATGTGACACTTTATATCTAAATCGAATATTAAGGAAGGCATGAGCCCTTAAAAAACGAGGTTTTAAACCGTATTTGTGCAAAATATCAGTAACGAAGTAAAATGCAATGACAACTCTCAGAACATTATTCTATGTTATCGGGACCTTCAACGTAAGAGCCGATATGTTGCACAAATACAGCTTAACATCTCGTTTTTTTTAAAGGGCTCATACCATCCACAATATTCGGTTTAGGTTCAAAGTGTCACATATGTTTTCCTTTTACTTTTTCGTGAATAATCACCTTCCGAAGTATATCGGTCTAATTGAGAATCGCTCTGTATATTGTATCTAATTATAATTAATTTAAGTATGTATTCTGTCTTCATAATTAACTTCAATTCTTCCCACGGAATAGCCCAAGCCACCAGTATAATATATAAAAACCTAACATATTGTACATTTTACTTCGGTGCAAAATTATATTCTAAAGGAATCTGTACGAACAAATATTATTCCGCACATATAAATGTGTGGAAAATTCAGCGTTGCATTCTGATAAATTATTCTCTGAGTCTTTCTGCTGACTACGGTTAAGATGAATGTTTCAGTTGTAATATTGCATGTCCAATAGACACCTAAAAAATAGTTCATTATTAGCAACTTCCACTCCAGCTCTAATAAATATTTAATCAACCATAATATAATACAATAATTTCGTGTAAATATCATTGCACAGCTCGCCTATGGTTTCAAATAACGTTTCATGAAAAATTCGATGTTAAATTAAAAAGGAATTTAACCTTAATTACAAGCGAACCTATTGTTCTTTATCAAATAAATTGCTTGATTGCGCTCCTTTAGATTAAAAAAAGCAGCTGAAATCACACTTTGCGTAAAATAACAAGAACAATTTGTCGCAATACATACGGTTGAAATCCCAAAAACTATTCTAAAAATGCCTAGCTAAAATTATTTTTTCCGGTTGATTTTAAATTTATCTTATATCAATGACGCAGTGTCACATACTCTTAAAATGTCTTCGAATTATATAATCACAGTAGAAACTTGAACTATCTTAAACTGATACAATTGTCTATTCAACAAGTTATACTGACATGAGAAATATAATACTACGTTTAACAAATATTAATCACTTTGAATTACTTCACATGAATGTCTAACGTTTATAAATATTATAACTCGAAATAATTCCAAAAAGTACTTTATTGTAATATTTCTCACATTCCCGTATACACTACAATATTCCATTTTTGCTACAAAAATACGAATGTAGCTGTTATATAAATAATAACATTTATTAAAAATATTTTATAAGGTAATGTTTTTAGTTAAAAGAAAATATTTATGAATTTTACAAGCTTTAAATACGTGAAACGTTATCGTTACTTTCATACTAACTCCTTCGAATAAGTATTTAAGAAAAGTTTATTTGTTTAAATGTTTTGTGAAAAAGATTATGTCAATAAAAGACAACTATATAAAGTTTTATAATTTCTATGTTACATTTCCTAATGAGACGCAGTAAGATTTCCATTATGATTATGAGTCATTCATATGTCAAAACTACCCAACTTGAAAAAGTACACAAATTGAGGAAATTTATTTTTCATCAGGTAATCATAAAAATCTTATTTGAAAAAGAATATAAATAACCGACATGTTTTATTTTTCCATCTTGTCTCTACTCATGCAGACAACCAGGGCGGTAATTTAACTTTTTCCGCAATACTAAATTGTCTAGTTTTTGTTTTTACTTTTGAGGCAATGGATACTTATTTTTTGCTATAAATTCGCTTATATAATTTATAGGCTTAAGGTACTTTAAACGATAGAATTACTATGCTCAACATATCAAATTAGAATTGTCGATGCAAATAAACAAACCAAATGCCAGATGAGACTCCTCCATGTTGGGAGACGCGCCGATGAAAATGCAAATCCTGCCCTTTCCCTCGCGGAAATATAACTAGCGTAGTTTATGGCGAAGCTCTGGTCTTCAGGACAGCAATCCGGCCAGTTCCAGTTTGTCCCCGAGATGTAACTGATTCTTATCGAGATTCTCTTAACAGCCTGCAGCCACATCTCTCCGCTGCCAACCCGCCTGAACGTTTTAACGACGCGACGTTTTCGAGCGACATCAACGCCACCCGCCCCCGACGTCTTTTCCTTCTCCGCAGACTCTTAAAACCACCCCCTCTACTCCTTCAACCCCTTCCAACTCAATCACTGCTACCCCTGGCAACCACGCTCTCTCGCCATATTGTTTATAACCTTTCCACTCTAGATATTTGCCACCGAGAAGGGGCCCCGTGGCGGAATGTCAAAGAAGGGGAGATTGGGGGGGGGGGGGGGACAAACGGCAGAAATGATTCCTGCGTTTAATTTGATTGCCGGGCGACAGTAATGAGACACGTAATACGCTCTGCTGAAATTCTGCTCACGCTTGTTACCAGATTTCCTCGCACTTGAAGGGCGACAAAGTGGTCCGAAAAACCTTCCCGTGTTTTAAGGGTGTTGCAACGTTTTAGAGATAGCGTATCAAGCAGTGACCTAATTTATGTGTAGTTTAGAGCTCCCGAGCTTAATTACTTAGTTCAAACTTCGGGTGAAGGCCAGAAGCATTTTTATTTTCTCTGACGTAGTATGATTAAAAAACTACTTACATCTTAGCGAAAGGCTCGACTCAAAGTAATGAACTTATGCCTTTTTGGAAACGCAAAAAGAAGTTTTAACTAAATATAAATATTTTAATTAACATTCTATAATGAGATTGTCTAATACCACCCAAAGCATTAGATGCATGATTGCATTTATTTTACGTGCCAGGTTTAAGTCACGAAATTGGTTAAAATAAATCATTTCAAAGACTTATACTGGCAATACGTTTCGAGTAGAAAATGACGGAGAGTTAACAAACAGCTCATTACTCTGGCATTTACCATGCCACATTGTTCATTTAGCGCTAATTGAAGCGTTTGCGAGTAAAAGGTTGGAATTTACAACGGACGCGACTTAATATTAAGCTCAATAAGCTCTCATTCCAGGGTTTTGCCGTTCCTGTGTGTCTCCGAGGGCAAAGGCTACATTGCGCTACATTTACGTTAACGTTCGTACATTGTTAATTTTTTCATAAATTCTACTAAAAAGATCATTGTTCGTTTGCAAACCTTTGTAAAAATATAACCCCATGTTTTTGTCAAATTTAACGCTACAAGAGCCGCATTTGAAATATTTCTGAAAAAATTTTCGTTATGACCAGGTATCACTTCAAGAAGTTGGGAAGTCAAAGCTACAAACTATTATATTCTGTGATACTTAATCTACATAATAAAATTGGATGTTTGTCATGTCGTACTATATAATAATAATACAGAGTGTGTGCGGAGGGGGAGGGGGGGAGGGGATTTTATTGTATAGAACTTTCGATTGTAGAAAACTTATTGCCATTTACCATTTACTTTTTTTCCCAGGAACGATAAGAGCTCATGTGATTACCATATCAGATGTATTTCCCCTGCTTCGTAATATTTTAACCAACCGAAGAGTTTGTGATGAAAATGTGTATGTTTGTTGTGCCAATAACTGCCATCCTGGCGTAAACATTTATAAAAACAAATTCGTAAACGTGAGTGATTGAACTATATTAGGTACTTATCTTCAAAATAGTGGCAATGCAAATGTTTTATATTTATTTGGTTTATCCCCCATACCATTTAACCAATTTAAAACATAACAAGAAGTTACTGGCATAACCAATAAGCCTAATTTCCTCGACATGGGTGCAATTAATTATTTAATGAGTTCTTAAGAGCTGAGATGGTAGGTAGGACTTGACTTCTCTTTGAAACTAATAGCATTAGAAATGAAAGCATAAGCGTAGGCAACGTTAGTGAGACAATTACAAATGCATACTTCCCCTAACTGGGACTTAACACAGAAAACCTCGCACAATAAGCTAGGGTGAAATCAACTGTATTACGGATGTCAGCCATTTTGGAAGGTAGCGCCATACGAATTAATAAAGTTGTTATGTAATATCGGTAACAAATAATCGATTCCTAACAAATTTGTCAAATAAGAAGTAGACACTGCGGCAGATTATGTAAAATTGCAGGTTCTAAGTACGTCAGACACTTACTTTAAAAATGGCAGAAATGTATCTACTTTAGTTTTAAATGCTATATCTTTGAAACCATGTAATCATTTCCAACTTATCTTTATATGCTGGCAGGAAGATATTACAACTATCAATGGTGGCTACACGAAGCATTTTTGTCCCTCCATTTTGAAAGATATCCCTATGCGAATGAATAATATCTTTATATCATATCTCAGGAAACAATTGACCAATTCCTTTGAAATTTTGCAAACAGGTAGCACTGAGGCAGGTATGTTTTAAGCATGTCAGACAGTTATTTTCGAAATGGCAGCCATTTAGCCAATTTTAGCTTATAAAGCTTCATCGTCGAAAACATGTAATCATTTCCAACTTAGCTTTGTATTTTGGCAGTAGATATTACATCAATCAGATGTTTCTACTTGGTAAATCTTTTGTACTCCATTTAGTAAGATGGCATAACAAGAATAAGTAAAAAATTTACGCCATATCTCAGGAAACAATAGACAGATTCCCACCAAATTTGGTAATCAAATAGTAATTAAGTAAATAGCGTAAACTGGTATGTTTTAAGTAGTCCAGGCCCTTATTTTCAAAATGGTGGCTATGCAAATAATTTAACTCAGTGTATTTTACTAACGAAACAAACTCCAACAAACCATTGTATGCTGTTACAACCATCAAATTTGTCTATGCAGAGCCTCATTTCTCTTACATTATGAAATATAGCCTCACCAATAAAAATAAAGTCATGGGAAATAATCAACCCATTCTTACAAACTGTTAAGAATGTGCTGTATTGTGGTAGGCCATATTAATAAATGTATATTTAATCATGACACACATTTTCAGAATGATCATAAGAAATGGTCGACCTGCATATGCCACATGTATGCATACTGTATGTCACATGTGCTAACATTGTTATTACGAACATCTATAGCAGCATGCCGTTCTTTATAATGTAATATTCAGTATAAGGATGGTTTGTTAGAATAAATTAAACCCAATTCCTTACAGTATATTAATAATTGAATATGCTAGTCACAAACATTCCATACAAAACAAAGAAAATCTCCTAATCTCAGCTAATATAGTCGGAACGATCAAGGGGCAAAATATATTTATGTAAACAACATTAAATTAAATTTTGCAGTTGGTAGTAATATTATATTATACATAACATTTATACATTTATAAATATATTTTCTATATATTGATAAGAAAACTTGGGGAACAAACATCGAACTAAATTTCTTCACCAAGGACACATGAGGATAAAACAGTTACAAAAATAATTTGAAGTAACACTAAACGACAAATATAGATTTTTGCTAGAGGTGACTGAACTGCGAAAATTAAATTAATTAAAGAAAACTAGGTTACGCCTACAACGTAATTAAATTGCCTATTTAAAAATTTTTATGAAGTAATGCATTATAATAATTAATATTGTGACGATGGCCATGATTAAATGAGAATCTTTCAAAGCAAATAAGGATAAAATAACCAATTTCAATTAAACTTCGCTTTTTCGATGTGTACAACTACTGCTAAGCAGAGACTTGTATCGAGAATAGGTAAGAATGTGATATGAATGTGTATGGTCCACCCAGAAAACAGATATGATATGAAATGCAGGTTCTCGTACGTTCAAGGAACAGAAGCCAAAAATAATCGTATTAGAGAAGCAACCTGGTAACTTGAATTTATGGCCGCTGTATCTCGGATTCTCAAAGGTTTGGGTCTCAAACCACCATTAATATCACTCTAAGGATTAGTAAAATTTAACAGTGTTTGCCACGAAAAACAGAAAACTTGAAAGAACTGCGAAAATTACTCATGGAAGTAAAGGAAAGAATAATACTCTGACGTAGGACTTCATTATGCAAAAATTATTCACCAAAAAATGTCCAAGAGCTAAGCATATCACAAGAATGGCGTGATTTATAGGAGTGTGAGGTAAGGGGATCTGGGATAGGAGCCAGAAGCTAACAGACGCCATTTTGAAATTCCCTTTTTTCCCTTAAAATTTCCCATTTCTTCCTAGAAAAAAAAAGCACTGATCGCCTCATTTGCAAAGAACGAGCTCCTCTTTTGCAAAAATTATCCATTGGAAGGATTTGAGGGGGGCGTTTTTACCTGTGACCTTGATCTTCGACCTTGTGTCCGGTGACCTTGGATGACCTTGAGCCCGAAAAATAAAGAAGTATGCAGAAAAATTATAGAATTCCAAAAAAAGTATAGAAGTAAAAAGACTATCAATAATTCATTTTTAAAATTATTTAATGACGTACATGTAGGATGTCCGGGGTTCGATGACAGGCGGGTCGACCAAGCTCCCGACACGACCAGTCCTCGCCAGGTCGGCCAGTGTCCATCTCGTCAGCCATGTTAGTGTCGATGACCTAGACCTTGACTTTCGATGACCTTGAAGACAAACATTCTAAAAAATCACAAACATTTACAAAATATTCAAATTAATTATCAAAAATCCATTGACTCATGACTCGAGACCCTTGACTATTAACATTAAACCGAAAAAATAATGAAAAATCCATTACTGAAAATTTATAAAAAAAAAAAAAAAAACCGAAAAAATACGAAAACAAATTTTTAAAAATTTAAAAATTTAAATTTAAATTGTTTGAACATAATGGCGTCTGGAGCCGAAGCTGACATAATGCTCTGTCATTCTGGTCTTTTGGCTGTCATGTTACTATGTAATCTAACCATCATATTGAAGCCAAGTGACTTTTAACTTAACCTTTGACCTAGACCCCGTGACCTTGTCTGGTCTTGAACCGAAAAAAATACAAAACACTCCAAAAACAACAAATTAAAATATTCCAAAAAAAGTATAGAAAATTATCAAGAAATCAAAAAAAATATTTTCAATTTATTATTAAACAATTTATTTAAAAACTTACATTTCCGGGGGTTTCTTCAGTGCCACATCCAGCAGACGACTGACATTCCGCCAATCAGTCACATTGTATTAATGTTACCTTCACCATACCAATGCTGCCCACTGTTTAATTAGTCGACAGGTCCACTCCCTTCATTGGTGCTCACCCTGAGGAATGCTCTCCACCCACCATATTCGTTTTTTGTTTGTCATTTGTTTACTTTTACATCACATAGGTAACGCTAGTATACCAATTATCGATTTTGCTGCCATAGTAGCTGTCGATTTAGCCACCATGCTGATTTTTGTCACCTTGACCTTACCCCAATGACATTGAACTAAAAAAAAACGAGAAAAATTGCTGTCTAAACAATTGTCCTATTTTTACTAGCTGTCGAATTAAGGGACCATACCGACTAACAATAATAATTAACGACTGACTGCATGAAAGACCGACCCCACCCAAGCATAACTCCGCCCAAGACTAACTCCGCCCAAGACTAACTCCGCCCAAGACTAACTCCGCCCAAGACTAACTCCGCCCAAGACTAACTCCACCCAAGACCAACACTACCGAAGACCTATTCCAACCCAGACTGAATACACCCAAGACTAACTCCACCCAAGACCAACACTACCGAAGACCTATTCCAACCAAGACTGAATACACCCAAGACTAAGTCCACCCAAGACCAACACTACCGAAGACCTATTCCAACCCAGACTGAATACACCCAAGACTAACTCCACCCAAGACTAACACTACCGAAGACCTATTCCAACCAAGACTAACTCCACCCAAGACTAATTCCACCCAAGACTAAGTCCACCCAAGACCAACACTACCGAAGACCTATTCCAACCAAGACTAACTCCATCTAAGACAGGCTAGATCAACCGACAATACCAGTCTGCTTTATCAACCGCCTCTACAAACAAACGATGATGGGTAATCTTGAATAAAAAGTCTCTAAATAAGACCCTTTTTGCTAACCTCTAGGTAGAAAATCTTCACATATAGACCTCAGTAGATTTTTAACGAACCGAGTAAGACATAATACTTTAAATCAAACTGTAGAACTCCTCCTGCATGTAGTTACATCAATTTTACCTAAAACAGACTCAATTTATTTTTACACCACTAAATTTATAAGTCTTTCTGGCAAGCAGAAGGGACTACATACGAAATTAAACACACACTGATATGTTTACATAAATTTAATTTACTTACATATTTCTTATCTTTCCAATTATTTTGTATGTTCGATATTTACATTTCTCAGATGTATGCAGATCGTCGCTAGTAGTCAACAGTCTCATCTGATAAAACCCCGATCCTTCAGTTCATAGAAGTTTGAAGCTGTACCAACATTGGGTGAGAAATTCCCACGCTTTTGCAAGTTAATCAAATGTCTGAGTCTATGAATAAGTTCATTCGTGTCTTCGGGGAGTATATAACGAGCGTAATTGACGTCTTATGCCTTCTTCACGCCACTTGTGAAAGGAAATTTGTTGGTGAAATGTGTGAGAACGTCGAGGGAATCATCATGACTCTCAACACTTCGGCCAGTCATTATCATCAATGCTATCCTCATGATCGTCTTCACCTCCTGTATCATCCTCAATATCAAGTTTGCTTTCCGTTGTAGGAGTCGCACAGTCATCATCATCATCATCAGTATTTGAAAGACAACTGTTTATTCTGTAGTTCGACTACTTCACGTGAATATCTTGCAAATGTACATTCCACACATACTAAATCTAACAAACCTCGTAGGCCTCTATTTCCGTCATTAGCACTCTAACTGTCTCGTCATAATCGTCTGTGGAATCAGTAACCGTCGACGCAGCAGGGGTACTGACCAATCACCTGCTAGCTCGCGAGAAAAAGACTCTTCGTACAGGCGGGTTCTCTGGTGTCGCCGAGCAAGGCAGCTTTTGCTGAAGATATTTCCACAGTGGTAACACTGTTTTAAAAGCTGTTCACGATAAAGTGAGCACTTTAGAAATGAATCTTAGAAAAAAGTCACTGCCCCTGCATTATTTTTTTAATTAGCGCATTGAGTGACATTCACCAAGTAAAGTTGGTAACGATGGATGGAAAGTAGTTCTATATCTTAACGTTGAATAAAAAGTGTTAGGTTACCATTTGTGATAACTTAAAATTATTTCTTTCACTTTTTGATTTTTTTGATGCACAGAAGTGTAAAAATTTGCTGATTAGTAAAGTATTTCATTTTCTAATAATTCTACAGTTTCACTTGACAGACACATGAATAAAGTGACGAGGCCCATTGCAATGTTAATTTTACATAAGGTGGAGGAATACACAATATGCATAGAAGTATATCTTAAGCAGGGTTTTCAAAAGTGCTCATTTTACCGTGAACAGCATATACACGTAATTTTCCAGCTGTGGAAGAAGGTGAATCCATAGGGGTAAGCTTTATAGTAGATTCCGTACAATTCATGGGGGGGGGGGGGGGGAAAGAAAAAACCAAACTCATTTCCACAGAGACAACATGTGTATCTACTTGTTATAATTATTGCTTTGAGTGTATACACACACACATATATATATATATATAGAAAAACATTTCAGCAGTGATATTGAACAATGTTATGCATCCATTCAACCAGACAATTTATCTAGTTCCTTTCCTTGATCACGTTACCATGCCGTTAAATCTTCAACAGTTTCGTAGTTTCATCACACTTTTTAATTCAAACATTTGAAAAATCACCTTAGGTAATACGTGCTTCATGGTTTCCTTGATACGTCATATATAATTAACGTGTTAAACTTGGGTTAACATAAAAAATTAAATTTTTAATAATTTCAACGTAAATATTACAATATGTTATTTGTATTTAATATGAATTAAAACAAGGGCAAAATACGTGTGTTTTGGTAATGCCTCGTGATGAATAGTTTTATGGCAAAAATTATTACATTGGGGGCGCCAGATTGTGGTGTGTCGTCCCTTTGTTGTAATTTTCCAGACTTGGTTAAGCTTTGTTTGCGTTAGACGGGAGAATATCGTGGAAGTAGAACTTTAGCAGGGCTTCAGAAAAGTTGGAAGTAACTGTGAATGAACTACAGCATGACGACTGTAGCAGACCGGACTTTCTTGGCTTTTCATCTATCCCTCCTGTCGGTCGACGTTGGCTTTCAGCGAATACAAGTAAAATCTATAAATTGGCAGTCAGTGAATTCAGTTGATACAATATGACATTGTGGGCATGGAAACGAGATGTCTGGTTGGCAACAAATCAAAACCTCTGTAACGCATTTTGAATTTTGGTGATTACCTATATTAAATTTTTAATGTTTAAGAAAATAACTACTTTTTATATTAAGCACTGAAAAAAAAAATAGGATACTCGTTTCGGGATAGAAATTGTGTATTGCAGTGTTAATAAATTTTCGTGACTTAAAAGTTTTGTTGCGATTAATTTTGCGTAAACATAGTTGTATAAAAGTGTTCTGAGGGGAGTTGCGTTTTAGGCATTACCGGGATGCAATTAATAAATCAGTACTAAGAATAGAGCTGTGAAGCATCGCCAACTAATCCGTTATGTAAAGCCCCTTGAAAATACGCCGATTTACGCAAGCGATGTAATTCATCCGAGAGGTAACTGAGGTACGCATTAGATCATGACATGTTATTCAATATATCAAGCAATACATAAAACCACTACATAATTTATACGAAATATCTACTTTATTGCAAAAACCGTTCGTTAAATAAAGTATGAATTATGGCTCAATGCATGAAAGTGAAAAAAAATAAATTATCATTAAATGCGAAGAAATCGTTTAAGAGAAATTAATTTAGTAAGGTATATGTTAAGGCACGGATCTGGTTTGTAAGTACTTACTCACTTATTTGAGGACGATCACAGAGTAGTCAGGTTTTCCTACACACTGCAATTGTTCACAGATTACGGTGTTATAATCATTATGACAAAGCAAGCACTTAACTAAAGATTTGTTGCAAAGTTGAATGACCTTTCGGACAATGGAAACAGGCTACTTTTTTTTAAATTTTACATTTTTGCGCAATATTGGGGTCCTGGGCCTTAAAACAATCTTCAGCTGTGTGGTTTCACTTGTCGCACCAAACACACGCCCTTTGGCCCTTATCCAGGAAAGGATTTTGGGGGGGGGGGGGGTGGATAAAATTGTTGCTGCAGTAGGTAATTTATATACATCGTTCTTCGATAAGCTTGTTATACTACAATTTCCAAGGAAACTAGTGCGGGCAAAAAATAAACGCTCTTCACTCTATACTTCTTGTTTCAAAAAATCTATAAGTGTTTCCAGATAATTAGTTTGGTCACTATCTCCACACAGTTGAGACATGGCTGATCTTTCCCATGCTCTCGTATCATCTGGTAACGCTGACTCAACAAGAGGGTAGAGCATAACAGCATATTTATCACTAATAAATCCCAAGAACTCTAATGCTCTTAATTCTGTTTCCAGTTTGTGGAAAAGGCTGCATATACTTAGAACACCAACATTTTAATTTTTTGTAGAACTAAATGCAACAGCTCCAGAGCATAAATTTTAATCAGAAGGTCATCGCATGCAAACAGTGGTGTTAACTGATCTATGGCTTTCTGATAGTTAGATTCCGAGGGTGGGAAACAGGGGGTGGCTATGTCCTATACCATGCAGTGTTAACAAGTGAAGCCAGTTATTTTGTGGAGTTAGACGGTTGTTTTCCGGTGTAAAGGTCACGTGATCATCAGCAACCCAAAACATTGTATCGGCTTATCTTTCACGTGTATTTTGAAGAGTATTAATATCTACATAAATTAACATACAACCGTTTTTAATCTAAACGATCATATACATATAGCGTGCGTGTGTTTGTCTCAGAAAACTAGATATAAATTTCGCCGGTATATATGTAAAGTTATGAATTATTTACATTTAAAAGGAAGTGTTGTATACGGTGTTTTGGTTGATTTGCTTCCCGTTCCCTGTATATTTACCTTGAAAATATGCCTCGAAATAATGTTCTGACGACTATAGAAGCTTTTAAAAGTTATGATAAATCTTTAGACGTATTAAAATCGAATATAATACGCTCTTGAAGTCGTCTGCGAGTGCGTTACAAGTGAAGCACCCATACTGGAGATAACTTTTGTTTCTATTGAATAGCCTTGCGAGTGCTATATGAACACGCCAGTTGTTCTGAATTTTCTCTAAATTTGTGTTATTCTTGCGTTTGTGAAATGTGAGTTTGGCAAGTAAACACGCCTTAAAGAGTCGCAGTGACAAATAAGAAATCAGCTGTTTATCAACACAAGAATATAGGCCTACAACCAAATCAGTTCTCATATTTTTAATAGCTATTGAATGCAGCCTTCCTGATTTGCAATTTCCATGGTTTCTCGAAACCACTCCATTCGAATTTCTAGGGTGACTCAATAAAGACAATTTGACTAGTTCCTACCTTGTATTCCCTTCATTGTGTTCGTGGTTTAACGTTCTATAATGAACCTCGTGTCGACAAAATGTTAAGTTAAATAAATAAAGTTTTCTTGTGTATTTAAATGGTTATGTATTTGACAGTAGGCTGCAATCATTATAGTAAATGACACGTGTATACATTTTATCGTTTTCCAAAGGTATTCAAAATAAAGAAAACTTAGATAAAGCGAATCTTTCCTGTAAATACGCCATCTACAAAATTGAAAAAAAGTTGCGCGAATTTCTTTAAACTCTATTTCACCCTTCTTAAGGATGTTTGAAATTCTAACTTTGAGGGAAACTAATTGGACATAAGCTTATTTTAATATTATGCTGAATAATGTACATTTAGATGAAAATGTTAATTTTTCTAAAAGCCTACTTGTAAATGAAATATGGAATGATGTTTATACATTAACTGAACCAAACATTGCCTGGAACAGTTTTATTAATACATTTATTTGTCATTTTAATCATGACTTTCCACTCAATTTTGTAAGATGTAGCAGTAGCTCAAAAATAAAATGGACGAGTAAAGGTCTGACAGTCTCAGGACAGAGGTTAAAAAACAATGCGTAAAATGCTAAAAACTAACCCAGGGGAAAAACAAAAATTATAATGAAAGCAATACGAAAAATTATATAACAAGTTACTCGGAGTAGCAAATCATAAATTAAATTTGGGGGGGGGGGGATAGCCTCCTCCTCAAATAAAACAAAAGCAATGTGGAACATTATTAATAATGAATTGAAACCTAAGCAAGGATATGTTAACCTTTCCTTGAAAGTTGATGGTATTCAAATTAAAATAGCAATGAAATATCTAATAGTTTTAATAACTATTTCACGAACATCCCACTAAAATTGCAAAATGAACACAGAGCTACAAATATTAGTCCTGCACACATACCCCAAAGACCTAACACTTGGAATCCTAACACGCTGTTTTTCACTCCTATCTCTGAAGAAGACGACATAAATGTAATTAAAAATTACAAAAGTAAAAGTTCCTGTGGAATAAATGAGGTACCTATGACTGCTAAAAAATAGTGTTCTTATTGAATAAAACTGCCTGTGAGTTAACCTTTTCAATGAATGTCTTGCCCAGGGAATTCTTCCTGATAGACTCAAATATGCAGACGTAGTACCAATACAGAAAAATGGTACAAGGTATTGATGGATAACTATCGGCCTGTTGCTCTTCTTACGTCCTTTTCAAACATGTTTTTAGAGAAATTGATAGCAAATAAACTGACACAATTGTTAATAAGGAACAAGGTTATTCCGTTGCATCAGTATGGCTTTGTAGAGGGCAGAAACACAGAAGCTACTTACAGTTTTATTGACAAAATATTAACTTCTTTTGATAAAAGAAAATTCTCAACGGGTTTATTCGCAGGCCTTTCAAAAGTTTTTGATTTTGTCGGCCACAATATTTTATTGCAAAAAATTCAACAGTGTGGAGTTAGAGGTGTAACGGATAATATGTTTAAATCATATCTTGAAGACAGAAAACAGATCACCTCCATACGATATGACAAAAATCACATTACACATGTTATGACCAATACCAGAACTGCTCGAGTAGAGTGCCACAGGGATCAATACTGGGACCAAGTTTATTCTTAATATTTATTAATGATTTTCAAGAACAAATAACCAACGGCTAAGCTATATTGTTTGCGTATGACACAAACATTTTGGTAACTAGTTCAAATAATACTGCTCTTTAAGAAAATACAAAATAAACAGTGACTGAGATGTCCAGTTGGTTCCAGTATAATAAATTAATATTAAATGTAAACAAATCTGTGCTCTTGAATTTCATGCAAAGAAAAAACATACAATGCAGGATGAAAGATGCACAACAATAGAAAAAGACGGGTTTCAGACAGTAAATATGAATAAATTTCTAGGGCTCATTGTAGACAGTAATTTAACACGGAATGAGCATGTTGATAGTGTCTGTAAAAATTGAGTTCAATGTGTTTTGTGGTTCATACCTTAAAAAAGAGTTGAAATAATAATACAATACTTGCATAATATTTCTCAAATATTCAGTCCACGATAAATTATGGAATCATATTTTGGGGTAAATCGACCAAATGGAAAAAGGCTTTTAGATTACAGAAGAAAATAGCGAGATTAATAAGTAATGAGGAAAAATGAAGCCATTGTAGGCCGCTATTTATAAATAAAAGAATTCTCACTCTTCCATGCGTGTATATGTACCGTTGTATTCTTTTCAGCGTGGAAAACATTTTAAAAAGTAAAAAAAAAAAAAAGTGATATGCATCATTACTACATCACACAATCTATTCATCTTCACCTATTCTCCTACAGAACCTTAAAATTTATATCAAATCCATATTATGCTGGGACAAAACTAATAAATAACCTATCCAGTCATTTGAAGTAAATTAATTGTTTACAGAAATTAAAGAGAGCTGTTAAATTATACTTTTTTAAATAAGGTCTTCTATTCCGTAGAAGAATACTTATATAAAGATAAATTTCTATAATGCAGAGCAAGACTGATGTAAGGAGACTTCATGTAATACTTTGTGTTTCAATCTACTGTAGACATTACATATTTATACTTCAATATCTACCTGTAGATGAATTGTAACAATTTGTACTGCAACGAAATGTAGTCTTTCCAGGTGTGTAGAGCTGCTAGAATTAATAAGTGTGTAAATTATATTATTCATCTGTTACATATAGTATGTTAATGTAATTGTGTGCAAATATCCACCTTGCATAACAAAAATTAAATAATAATAACAATAACTGGCAAGTACTTTCCAAAGTGTGTGTGATGTATATGGGATGCAAAAAAAAAAAGTGTGTTCTTTGAAACAGCGAATACTCTAGCCGCTACACCACCATGGCCTCCATCATCTTAAGACGGGAGGAGTTGAGAGGGCTTTGGTGGTTTGTAACAACCAAGGTATTGAAAGCCAATCAGGGTGGAATATGACAGATATGGAGCAATGCAAGGGTGGGGAAAACGAGAAAACCTGCCAGCCAGCAGCATCAATCAGCACAATTCCTATATGTAAAAATCTGTGATTAACCTCACAGGGAAACCAACATGGATCACATTGGTGGAAGGCAAGCGTCCTGCCACTATGCCTCCCTTGGGAAGGGAGGAGGGGGAATCTCATTTCCTCAATGGGTGAAGTCAATTACAAAGTCGAATTTTAAAAAATGATTGCAACAATTAATATGATTATCCACCAGCTTATCACAGATCTGGTTTCTGAATGGGAGGGACAGTGTTTTGCACATCTGCAGTTAATTTTTTTGTAGTCATACCTACTTGTTTCTTTCTTAGGCACCAGTTGTCGCATATAATAAAAAGGTTGCAATCTACCAACATACATGTATATATACAGCATTAAGAGATGGGATTTACAGACCAAAGTACACTTTATAAAGTCTCAAGAATATTTTACGTAATGAGATCTACAGTTTGGTCTTTAGTTACTCTGTCATCTTAAAAATCGTGTGTTTCTGGTATGGCAAAAAGCACAAGTGAGTGTACAAATAAATTGGACAGTGATTATACCGTGGCTAATATTACCAAATACACCATGACGTAATGTTTTCTAAGTATAACTGTTGCTTGTCCATTTCGTTTAATATAAACTCCTTTGCCATTTCATTTCGCGCAGTTTTCAGGTTGCTTGACGCAATCGTCCTGTTCATGTATCACAAAATTAGAGTCCATCAAATTCTCAAACATTCTGATCCTGGATTGGACTATAATAAACAACTGAAAGATTGTACTGAGTGTCTTGTTTTAGCACTGAATTTTAATAAACACATCCATGTTGTAACCTCAGAAAGTGGTTGGTGTACAGTCGGTGGACGCTTAAGTAGAGTTCTGCTGCAGAGCATGTAAGATGAGCAGGTCCAGTGGCATGTTTGTACGATGTCTACCTTGGTACCGAGTTATAGTGCTAAACGTAAGTGCTCTTTTCCTCACTTTAGGATCAAAATATACTTACCAAGGCTATAAACGTTTATGCGAAGGCAGAAACAAAGGAAGCAAGTCGGTAAAGTGGCTCTTAATCATATAGATGAAATCTCGTTGAAAAATTTGCCAGTGTAAACTATTAATATTTAACCTGCGTCATCCCGGATATAATTTCAGTAATACGACTGCATGGCCCTTATAAATTACATCTGATGTGTGTGATGCTAAGTCGTATTGTTTTCAGATGCACTGTTATATACAGCGAAGTCAGATAATTACATTTTCTGGTTTTGATTGGCTTCTGACTTTTGTTAAATAAAGAAAACCACCTGAGCTACTTAATGTAGTGACACCACAACTGTGATTCTTGCTGTAATTATTGATGGAGCTATATTTAATTTAACTTATAAGAGCTTGGTTATACATTAAGACCAGGGTATACTGCCACTACAGCGAGTTTAGCTTGTGTTTATTGATATCAGTGTACCGAAGCTTTGAAATGTGCCAAATACCATTTTGATTACATTATGAGCTTGAGAAAGCTATGTTGTTATTTGATCAATTTTTATTAAGTAAATCTTCCTTTGCAGATTGTGATGATTTGATGTGAGACTGAAGACACTGATCTTCTCAGGATCACAGTTAAACAATACTTTTGCAGGAAAATATACATGTATGACGCAGAGATGAAGTACAGTATGCGTCTAAAATGTTTTCTTAAAAAAAAAAAAAAAAAAAAAATGGACGTAAATTTGGTGTGGGTATTTTCTTCAGATATGAGGAGTCTCAATCTAGTTAGCACTCAACTGTAGTTTATTAGTATTAAACAATATACACCAAATTATACCTAGTGTAAAACGTGGTTGAAAAACTTAAGGATTGAACATAATTGTAGTTAATGTACCATGCCGGCATCAAAATGTCAGGGGAAACATTCGATCTTTTCCATCCAGTATCCAAACACTTCCCGAGAGCGCTGTCAGCTCGAGAGTGAAGTTCACCCTTCCTGCCTATCTGCAGAGACTATCCTCCCCTTTCCAATCTCCAACCTTCTTCCATGCCTCCCAAACTGCAAACCCTCTACCAACTAATTTTCTAATGCCAGCCCGTATTACCGTTAGAAAAGCGAGTCCCGCTCGTTACGACGTTACATAATTCCAGAGTTATGAACAAACTCTTGCTCCTTTAATACATGCCCCGAGAAGGCTGGGACGTTTTCCAGAGAGTGATAAGGGGAAGGGGGGTCCAAGGGGGTGAAAAGAAAACTGCCATCAAAGGCTCTTACTTGCTTTAGCTCTATTTTTTTATTTTTTATTTTTTTTTTTTTTTTACCCCTGCCTACACCCTCGTTGCACCTTTCCCCTTTATTTCCTCGTCTGAGGAACTAACCGTCTGGTTTTCCCTACCACCCTAGCACCTTTCCCCAGCCGCAAAACTTCTTCGCTATCATTTCCTTCTGCCGTTCATCATAGTCCTCCCCCCCCCTCACCCTTCGTCGTTCTTCAGTTATTCCGACCGGGGGCAGCATCCCAGCCACACACGCACACGAACATCATTCTACGCCACCTGCCACGCGAGGGAGGAAAAAATTCTTATCGCACCTCAACCCCTCCCAGCGAGCAAACATTCTTCGGATTAACTTTTTTTTTTTTGTTACAGAAAATAACCCATCTGCTATGAAATTTAATGAGGATTTCTGCGCCTTCGGGTGTGAAACTTATCTTGCTTGCCACACAATATTTTTACCGAATAAGGCGCTAATACTTTCAGCGCCAGCTTGTCGAAGGAAAAAAAAAAGTCTGAACACAACTCCGGGAATAAATCACTTGACATCTAAATGCTTCCACGCTGTGGAAAAAGTCGATACTATTCCGGAAATTTTTACGGAAATATGCAATGAATACACGGAAGCGTTCTCCGTAATGAAAGTCAGTTCTGTGAACAAAAACTACGGAACGTGCCCATATTTCCTAAAGCTTTGGGTTTCAGATACGGACAATCCGAGTCGACACAATGCTTTAAACTATAGTTAATACGGCTCTCAGGTTATCCATGCCAAACACTAAAATGTACCATGATGTATATTTTGTTCACGATAGACTGAGCACTTCTGAATGCACTGCTTAAGACCTACTTGTATGCATGTTGTGTATTCTTCCGCCTTATGTAACATTAACATAGGAACGGGGCTCATCACTTAATTCAAGCTTTGGTCTAGTGAAACTGTTAAATTATTATAAAAGTAAATGTTTTACAACATGCTAATTTTTACAATTATGGATCAAGAAAACAGAAAGCAAAATAAATATTTTAAGTCATCACATATGGTTGCCTAAGACTTCAAATTCTACGTTAAGACATAACTGCTTTCCCTCCACCGTTACCAATTTTACTGGGCGTATGTGACTCAGTGCGCCCGTTAAAATATATGCAGGTAGGAGCACTGACTTTGTTTATAAGGTAGATTTCAAAAGTGCTCACTTTATTGTGAACAGCTATTCCTTATGACAGTTAGTATCACTTAAAACACTACAATATTAATAGAAACTGAACAATTTATGTATTTCACGTTCGTAGAAGAAACATTTACAACGCAATGTTTACAAGAAAGCTGTATAACTAAGTCGGAAACTTCTTGTTCGTGTTCGAGAGTCGCTCCTGAATGAAATTACTCCACATTTTCATATTTACGTTTTGTACGCAGTGGAACGCTCGCATAAAAATAACTGACGATATTTTCACAATCCGTAATTTTTTAATCCTCGAGTATAGAATCACTATAACTAGCAAATTTACATGAATTCACGGAAAGTTCTCTGGTATTCCCGGGAATTCCGTTACTGGAAATCAACATTTCAGCAATTTTCTGGAGATTTATCAGTCCTTTACCGTTAACTGTCGGTTTTTTTTTAAGTGCATGGTTAAGGATAGACTGCAATTTTTGACAGTATTTTGCTGAAATATAGTAACGGGTTGTCCCTAGCTTGCATTCGGTGGAAGGCGAAGCATTTCCCGACAAAGGTATGTGAAATTTCTCTCGTCAAGGTTTACAGGCTTTTGAGTTTGGTAAAAACCATTCCATTATTTCAGTCATTCGCCCCGAAAATTTGAGCACATGCAAAATGCAAAAGCATTGATTCCCGGGTTTATTCACGAAGCTGTTTTCTTTCTGTGGAGTAAGGTACTAAGCAGTACCTTCTGTGGATGTTGGCAAATTAAAGATCTCTTTATTAAAACGGCGAAGATACAGCACAGAAATAGTGTATAATCATTGAGCGGAGAAATGGAGACGTGTAATTTTTAATCATGCATGGAAAATTGTCATACTAAACACTCAGCGATGAACGGGAAACTTATAGAAATGCCGCATTATGTCATTAAATAACTATAAATGATTTTCATTTAACAAAAAATTACTTTAGCAGTAAGTGAACCTAGTCAGGTCATTTTCTACCAAATCTTGACGCAAACTCTTCAGAGGTACAAAATATATTGGAGAGGGGAATCAGCAATTATACATACGTACTTGCATTACTTATATCCCTATATATACTGCACAAAACTTAATACAATACAAACATATAGCCAGGCATATTGAAGGTTTTACGAGCTTTTCATTGCACGGAACTTGTGCAAGATGAGGATGTTTCTGTGAACAACACAGTGACATTTAAAGTTTATTTAGTTGGATAGTGAACAAAAAATATATATAAGCAAGCTACGAGGGCATTTCCATAAGTACGCAAATGTTGTTCGTTACATAGAGTCCTTTCTGGCCAAAGTTATTAATTATAGGTCTTGCACATATTGCTAGCTTCTTCGTAAGTAGTATAAGACCGAATATGTCTTGAACTTAATTTATTTTGTATTTATTGTAACAAATATTAAATAATGTAGAGTGAGAATTAATATTTTTATTCTATGGTTTTGCATTACGAAGAAAAGTAGCAGAAATATTCGAGATTAATAAAGGCAAGTGATTTTACAAAACTGCATTCACATAAACTGTTACTCGTATTATATATTAGGATTTTCTTTGGAGATAAATTAGGTAGCACGTTTCACAAGAGGAAGAAAATCATTTCAATATAAAAACAATATATATTTAATAAAGTAATTTAAGACAGAACACACTTCAGAATTAAAAATTTAATTTGGTTCTCAGTTATTGAATATGGTTACTAAAAAAACGACAAAAATACGTTCTCCCATTTAACGGTTTTACCGTCCTGCCGCAAGGCACAAGGATTTATCTATAAAAAAAATTAAATGGTAAATAAAATATACCCTCTCCAATAATCCTTATTGATTCAATAATAGCAGGTTATAACGTAATCGGCTTTGGCGCGAGAACGAGGGAGAAATACGGTAAACGAAGATGGTAGAAAGTGGAGGGGAAGGGAAACAAAGTAGAGGAAATGTGATCGCTGGTAAACGAAGATGGTAGAAAGTGGAGGGGAAGGGAAACAAAGTAGAGGAAATGTGATCGCTAGCTTTGGGACTCTTACTTATTACTTTTCACACAGACTGCTTGCCAATTTTGATACATCTTGAAGGTTTTCTTAAAGAAACCACATTGCGTTTTCCTCTTTAGAATCACAAAAAAAAACCCGCAGTAATGAGGAAGTATTTGAGTAAAGAAATATTTTTAACTGGACAATATTATAGCCTCACTTTTGTCAGCGTAATAAGGGATACCAAAGTCGTCTAATTGAAGTTACTGTATGATAATGAATCGTAAGAGAAAAATATCTTCAGGGAATATCTTACACTTGCATAGTCTATGTAGCCACATTAAAAATAAAAAAAGGTTAGGGGTAAACGTTATATGCACGCAAGGTAATATTTTGCGTGGTACAATTCTGTGTGCCGTGGCTATGTAATAGGGTAATATTGTATTTGCTGGTCCTCCATGGTATTTATGCTTACTTTCTTTGTCACAATGGCAGGGAATAAAAATATTAGCAACAGAGTGTCTAAACCAGAAACCTACATTGGTTTCCTTTTATGTGATTTTGAAAAATCAACAGCGTATTGCAATTTCAAAAGTATTTAATGCTGAAAGAAGTTCAGCTATACGCATGAACGCATATTAACCAAATGCAATCAAAAAAATATAACTAACAATTTTTTCTCGCGAGAGCGTTCTGCAAAGAACTGGATTCTGTCACGTAAATACTAAAAATAATTTTTTTTTTAGGTGACCAACTCTCTAAGGGAATGTGTCGTGGGTAAACCTAAACAGGTGAAACAGTTTTTATTGAGCAAAGTAAAATCTTGCAAGCTTACGCGATAGACGACGTGTCAGTAGAGCAATGAGAGGCGACGAAAGCGACCAGCAGGATGTGAAACCTGCGGACTGCGAGCATCGCTGCAGTGAAAAGAGCGACTCGCAAACTGTAGTATTGAACTAGATGCGTTAGTGTAAGGCATTTCAAATGATGGCAACAGACAGGCCGAACATGTGTTATTTATGAGCTTGAATTTAACGACTATAGTAAATATAGATAGATTGATAAGGACTTTAATTAGAATTGATAAATGCATTCAATATTGCACTCACTGATGTTACGATAGCATCCCCTATGCATGCTGTTGTTTAGACAACAGAGTTGGAAAAACAGGCCACATGGAGGTTTATACAACACAGAGTCAAAACAACGAGCCACTTCTGCAATCAGTAAACTAAGAAATGCGCGAGGTTAATCAGAACATGTGGGTCCAGCAAACCTCATGAAATTCCTTCTAAACCCTAACAAACTAAACTCCGCCCTCGGTGTACAGCGGGAATCAATATAAAGGCATTTCTAAAATGAGCCCGTGGGGTGGGGCGAGATGTGTGAAGGGCGCCATGGAGCCAACTAAGGGTGCAGTCGATGACAGGAGCAGCCAGCTGGGGTTCCAACCAGAAGGTCGGGGCGGCGAGTCCCGGGCGACGCAGTGGTGAGTGTTATTCCTTCTATGCTTATATCTGTTTCCTAACCTACCCAATGCCCTTCTCTTGCTATCTCTTGTTGGTCAGTCAATCAATTACTATGATACTGTAATTCTATATTATTAGAGTCTGTACAGTAAAGTAATTTCGTACAATTTAAATTAACTATTCTTCTTATTTACTATAATCCTTCACATCTTCCCTCTTTCTAAAAGTTTATACGATGATGTTAAGGTCAACTTATAACAATGGTGGAGACACCGGGTACTGGAGACAATAAGAGTGATAATGGAGATAAATAGTTTAGTGTTGTAAATAATAGCTGTGTAAATAAAAAATCTAATAGTTTTTTTATCCTTATTAACACCTCCATCTCTCACGAACTCAAATACGCCACTCTGGCGTCGTGTAACAATACGTTATTTCTGCTGGCCAGAATTCAAAGCTGGAATCTTGCGGTTTGAAGGTAATGCCTTTGCAGTCTCAACATATGTCACCTACCGTACGTTATCCATGCTGGCCAGAAACTCTCTCCCCCTCTCTCATTATTACAGCAGCTGGTTTCACTTAGCGACCACTTAATTTTTATCTCGTCGATTCTGACGCCCTTTCAGGTATAAAGAGTGGCATATTTTAATATTTAGCGAATCTGTATTGGCTTGGTAGCTTCAAAGCCAGCCAACAGAACTCCCATTACAAACCGCAACCAAATATCTTAAAACTTGTCTAATTTGACCATTCCTTGCGATAGTGTTAGAGAATTCACCTTCATTTCGCACTCGAATGCCATGCTATACATTTGTTCTGCGGATGCGTACTAATCAAAAAATATGTAAAGTAAAATAATTAATTAATACAATAGTAGTAGGTGACGAATATTGCAATTCACAGACTGTGATGGCAGAGGTTTGTCTGCAGCGGAAAAAATATCAACATGGGTGTGATTCTGAATAGTTGCGTATGTAGAATAGCTCGCAATATGTTGGCCTCCCAAATAACTGGAATAAAGACCTTCTGAATAATAAGTATGGCTTTGTATCAAAGCACTTGTGCACGAAAGACAAGTACGTGGTGAATTTTTCCATCGTGTTAGGAACGCTGCAGTGATTATTAAGGCCAAGTGCCGCTAATTGCAGCGAGCAATATGCGTCGTACATAAAAGAGCTGACTTCTGTTTTGCTGCAGAAGGCGTTTTTATAATATAATAACCCTAGCAGCGACCTACGATGGTCCAACTTTTGGTATTTGATTTGAAAATGTTGGCTATATATGTTGGACTGGAACACACACGTACGCCGTTGGTCCAACGTAATAATCCAACGAACATTTGCTACCATGATAATATTATGATATTGTGTTACGTCCCTCAGAAAATTATGTCCCTAGACGAGTAGGCTAAATTTCAGAATATATTGCAATTGTTGATACTTGAAACATTCAGATTGTTGATTACGGGTTGTTATCTAACTGATAAACAAACTGTTAGTAAGTGCTATGAATTTTTCTGTTGGGGCAATATTGTGCACCCATAATTTTATGTCAGTTTGTGCAACAAACATCTTCAGTGTCACTTAGATGTTTGTTACCTCAAATGGTACAAAAAATTGTTAAGTTATGAACATGGAATAATTCAACAGTAATTAAATATTACTTTTTAACAGCTGAAATTCGTTTAGCATGTTGATTTGTAGGCTTATGGTGGAATATACATTCTGTTGGGATAAAAACTGGAATATATTGATATGCGTCAATGGTCAGAACAGTTTCACGTATATGTATGAGGAATTTATCCTAAAACATTACATGTAATTTTGTACTTTGTATGCTTTGGCTAAAAAAAAGTCTTAAAATGAAATGAGGATCATATTAGTAAGTATGTCAGGCACAGACTTAACTACATAAGATATTTTGCATGGTATGAGAATCATGCACAGATTTAGAATATTAAAATATTACGATTTAATGCAGTAAGGAATATAACACAGTATAGTCAACTGTAATGGTAGATAATAGGTGTACTGGATAGAACATTGGGCTGGTAACTCATAAGGGCCCAACTCCTGCCGACTAGGTTTTCGGAATGCAGATTGCGATGAAGGAAGTTGCACACTGCCAAGAAATGAAATAACTCGCAATTTCAATTATTTATATATTTAACTAGTCGTTGAATTTTATTGAAAACATCACTAAGAAATGTTAGGAGAACATTATTTATTGTTTGGCGCTGCGTATGTAATAACACATCTTACCAACACACTACACTTTAAATAGGAATAAGTTATTTTTTACTGATTGAAACTGCTCCATCCGGAATCTGCAGAAAAAATCTCACTAATTCATTAGTCAAAAGAAATCAACTAATTCAAGCAGCAGAAAAATAGTTATTTATAGTTGATTAGTAAATAAGCACAGAGCGTTCCCATTTGATGTAAGTTAGGTACGATTTATTTTGTCGCAGAACACAAATATTGTCAACAGAAAAACGTTTTTGGACGTGGTTGGGCTCGAACCTCCTCCCATAAAGCAAAGCATACTGAAACTTTCATGATCAGCCATATCCACTGTCCTACTTTACCAGTGCCAAGTGTGCGCTCGTATTATGGCTACTGGACCACAAAATGTAATGTCAAATATTGCTGTAAGTTTCGTGATGTGAAAGTATTTCTTGTTGTCGAAATGTACAGATTTTCTGCGCAAGTACGTGTCTTTGCAAAGTTCGAAAGTCAATCTATCTTTAGTTTAGTTCTGATTATGTGCTTTAAAATATAAATATAGTGGTTTCAATGTACGAGATTATTGATGTCCCACTAGTATCCGCCATTTTACAATGCAACAAGACACTAAGGATTTAAACTGTTATTTTTTAGTAACAGGAAGATCAGTGCTAATTTTACTGACTCAGTAGTGCGGTGATTCAATAAGTAAGATGGATTTTCACCAACAAAATTGTTGTGGTCTTCAAGTTAACAAATCAAATAATGAGGAACCAACAAATTTGATAAAATATTGCATTGGTTCTAACGTTCCACTGTCTAATTATAACAGTTATTACTAGTCTATCTGTTCCTTCAAAATAACAGTTTCATTCTGTAAAATCTCGTTGCATTGTAAAATGTCAGATACATAGAAAACACCGACAACACCGTTAAAACCACTACATTTCTCTTTTAAAGCACACAATCTGAACTAAACTCAACTTAGAATTACTTTCGAGACTTACAAAGACACGTACCTACGTACGCATAATGTGTATATTTCGACATTACGAAACTTACAGCCGTTCGCCATTGTAAGTTTATGTTACTACGCAGATACGAGACCGTGTATCTCAGTGGCAACGTAGCAGAGTTGGTAGAACGTCAGCCAAAAGAAACAAGAGATTGTGTTGCGTTTTGGGGCGGCGGTTCGATACCAACCACTTTCCAAAATTTCCTTGTACATGAAATAATTTTGTTTTGCGACACAATAATTGTATACCTGATATATTTTAAACCGTAATGCACGGTTTTCAATCCTTGTGCTTTTTAATTAATCGACTATAAATAACTGATTCTCTACTGAAGGTATTAGTGGATTTAATTTAACTGAAGATATTCATATTTTTCTTCTTCTACTGTTTGCGGATGGAGCAGTTTCAACTGACAATCAGTAAAAAAATTACTGATTCCGATTTAGTGTGTAATAATATTGTAAATTATCCGTAAAGTTTTGGCTGGCAAATGGTCAGTTAATGGTTCGTGTCCGACTAACAACACATTAGGCCAACGTAGGCCTAAGTGTCGTTTTGATGTTAAGTCAAATTTGGCCCAATCAATCATCGCTGCTGGGAAATGTACCTATGTTTCTCCATAATTCGCTATGAAAATGTGATCATTTGCTTCGCCGTAAGTCAACACTAACACTATCGTTTCTAAAATCGACACACCCATTCGTAACTTGCCTGGAATTATAAAAACGGAATTCTTCCTAGATAAAGCATTAGTGAACGTGGTCTAGAAATTAGAATTGGAATAAAGACAAATACGTAAATAACACAACTCTGGTTAGGGCATGTAGGTTAAGGTGAAAGAAACACAATGGATATGCCATGGTTAATTGTCATTGCCAAGGACATTATATTGGGTTATATTTCCGTAACGCTATATTTCATACATTTGTACACGGCTCTCTCTTTTGTGTCATTTGATAGTAATTCATTTTTTAAACGTCCTTCAAAACTCCGAGTCATTGGGAACTACCAAGACCTATAATTGTATAATTCAGGTTTGCTGATTCAGTTGGACAAATTAATTCTCACAAAATCTGCAGGCAAAGGAGTAATGTGTCGAGGACTGAGAAAACCAACTTGCTAGTCAAGTAAAACTTAAAATGGTTTATTATCGTTTCATTAATGCTAATTCCATTATTCGCATTAGAGGACAAAACTTTAATTCCAAATCACAATGGGTGGAGGCAAGGGTAGACTAATGTATCGTGATGATTCCTTGCTTCATCTTAAGCATGCCATCGACTATAGTCAGTTCGCGGTTTCTTCACACTTTTTGAATCAATCCTTTGAAAAATTACTCTCTCTATGGCGTGTTTGGTTGTTTCCAAAACATATCACGTATTACAAGTGATTTATAAATGTGTAAACAAAAGAGTACATTATTATTTGTTATATTGAACTTTTACTTATATTGCATTTATAAAAATGGGGTATGGCTGTGTTGTGGACACGGCCGTTTGTTTTGCGTGAATACGTCTACGTTGACGCACTCGGACATTACATTCGATCACATGGGGTTTTATAGGTATCACTTGATTACTTTTGAGATGCTCTTTCCAACCATATATGATTTCTGTATTTCGACTTGTCTTTTTGACGAGCATAGGCCGAAATTGAGTCAACTTTTCTTAATTTTTTACATTAAACGCATACAATTTCACCATAACCACGCCACACACATGTTTCTATACACGCAATCAATTGATCTTGACGAGAGCTGTCGATTGTTGAAACCTAAACGACCGTCGTAGCTTCTCCTAGTCAAAAGTTATACTATGCGGAAGTTATGAGATGCGGCGAAATAAACTCAAAATTGCCCCCCCCCCCCCCCTTCCCCTCCCTTCACATCCCTACGAAGCTTCCCAGTCCTCACTCAACGTAACATATCCTGTCATCAATTGGCAATAGTGATGTAAATGAATTTTGAATGTAGACTATAGATTCGGAGCTGCAATGCCAAACTGCACCCCCCGATTTTGTTATCATCGTATTTTCTGTATTGCCTTCCACTAAAGTTGCAATTTTAAAGACGTATTCAAATCAAAAATAATATTTCATTACAACTGATATTATAAAAGTAGGGAGAAAATAGGTGTCTTAATAATTCCTAACAATAAATAGTTCTAATTAAAAATGATATTAAACTGAGTGCGCACGAATCCGATGCGTTCTCTCTTTTGTGTGATTTCCTAGACTAACAGTAAAGCTTTGTTTGCATGAGGCGGAGGGATATCCTGGAAGTAGAACTTTAGCAGGGCTTCAGAAAAGTTGGAAATATCCGTGAATGGACTATACTCGGTGTGTCATGATTATTTTTAATTTGCTTGTAAATGCCATGGAGCGATACTATATAGTTTATTAATTAGACGTTTATACAAGTTAGCGACAGCTTGATATTTACTAAGGATTGAAAGTTGACAGGTTAACCCCCTTCATAACTCCAATGGCATCGTCATTACGACACCAGAAGTCATTGTAAAGTTCACTGAGTGAACCTCATCGCCATTCAAACACAATGAGAGATATTCATTGTGTAACCAGAAGCCCAGACTGAACCAATAAAAGCCCCTTCCAGGTGTCTGTCTACGAACATATACATTGTGAGAGATTGCCAAACGAATTAACTGTAAAAATATTTCAAGAAGTAATTATAGAGAAACGTGTAGTCGAACTAAGCTTACGTAGTTTGTTCGATATTTGGCAGGTATCAGCTTGACTATAATCCAAACAACGCCTAGACCATGTGCAAGTGGAGACACACAGAGGTTATTAAAGGTGTCCACTATGTGATAATTCTTCCTGCTGTGGTTTCCCTGCATTGTATCTTACGCAGGCAAGTAATTTCCGCAGGAACTCACAAGTATATTTCTTCTTGTAAAGCTATGTTTTAGTTAATTTTTTTTACTAATTATTTAAACTTACGGCTGTTACCTGATAGAGAATTTGGAATAGGGAAACAAGTTGACTTGTTAACGTTATTCGGGACTTTTGAAGCCATTAAAGAGGATATAAACTTGAAACAAATCCAAAGTATGAGAATTGATGATCTCAATATATGTAACGAGGCAAATATAACCATTTGTTTTTCAGTAATTGTTTATTTAATAATTATAAAGTTTTCCGATTTTTCCAGTAAACCAACCATACATTAATCTTACAGATGGCTACGATAGCCAATAAGAGCGTATTTTTCTGCTCAAAAAAGTTTATGGTGGTAGGCCTATATATATATAGCTTTAACAGAAACGCCAAAAAAGCTGAATTTCATTAACACGCAACTTATTTCCCTATGCGAAATTCTCAACCAGGCAACAGTGTTAAGGGAAATGCGAATGTCCTATTTATTTAATTGCCGGCTGCTCTTTCTAAGACGCTAAATAAAAAATTACTGCGTATAATGATCACAGCTTCGCTATGTCATTAACTCTCCAGTTGCTTATTAATATAAAGCATTGGACAGTGAATATTACAAGTCCATATTAAGTAGAATTTCAAAAAAATAACCCACATCAATGACATAATTAGAAATATACTCTGAAAAAAACGGAATAATAAAATACCGCATATTTTTAATAATATACGTACGAACTGAAATTTTTAACACTCCAAAATGTGTCTCGCTAAAAAAAAAAAAAACTCAACAATTATTTTTAAACTGAGAACATATAATTAATCTACTTCGTGGGCTGTACTTCCCCTTCAACTAAATTGTGTTCAAATAACTGAAAGGTTTGTTTGTAAGGTAAGTAATCTCAAGGCTCCAGCCATCTTAATTGCTAACAAAAATTATAGAACATGAAAACTCATCCCTCATATTTTCCAAGTATAATGCAGTTCACTGACGAAGTATCCAGGACACAGGTAAAATGCTACAGAGATGAAATTATTCACATGTCGATGCTTAAAAGTGAGTGAGTGAAGAGATTTGGGCGGCTCTTAACAGCGAGGTCTTGAGAGCCGATGAGGGTGATTGAAGTGAATGTGGAGCGGTGCCGGAATGAAGGGGTGGGGGAAATGGGAGATCCCCAAGAAAACCCGCCGAACAAACGGCATCTTCCGGCACGATTCCCACCTTGCGAAAATCCGGTGACCCGGCCCGGGGATCGAACCAGATTCGCCTTGGTGAATGATGTTTAAAAAAATAATAACTGCTTCAAGTGGAGCCTCGAAAAAAAAAATCCACACAAGTTTACAGCCTTTTTCGCGAGAAATACTTGTTGCCACGAAGAACCAAACAATAATTTATGCAACTTGTAACACAGAAACATAGGAATGTAATAGTTTGTAGATGCACATAAGATATTTTACACATAAGATATTTCACTATGCTCGCTCCAATCAAGTGGAACCGGGTTCGACTCCCGGCGCAGTCGCTCTGATTTTCGCGCTAGAGAATTGTTGTTGACGATACCGCTGGTCGGCTGGTTTTTTCTTCTTGGATCTCCCCCTCCTCCCTCCCCCCATTTTACCACTCGCGCATTCAGGATCTCTTTCATCGGTTCACTTTAATGCGAATAACCGCCAAACACCCTCCACTCCACAATATAGTTTAATAAATTATGTTTTATACTATACAATATGTTAAATTACGCGTTTATTATTATCAGTGTTTAATCTATGATTCTCCTGTACATAATATTTCACAAATATTATATTGCACAAACGTATTTTATTATATACGTATTATTTTAAGAATTATTGCATTAATTTGGAAAACTTTAAAATTGAAATTTTGCACTGAATGTTAATAACACGAGTTACTCAAGTAGCATATTCTAACATTGGCACAGAATCAACGGTCCAGATTTTGCTTGCCATCTCTGCCTACATGTCGGCTTTAGTCTATTTACGATCACTTCCCACTCTCCTGAAGGCCTGCTCAAGTTCTACATCCTGGTCATTACTCCGTCTCGTGCAAACAAAACTTACGCCTAACTAAATCTATAAAATTACATCTGAGGGACAGTGCACCGCATTCGCGCCCGCGCAATGTAATAATATTTTGCATAACTATTTCTTACCAGCCACTACCAACACACCTGCATTCTAACTTTCTATTCATGTTACATATATAAATAAAATACTATAATTCACACATCAAATATAAGTCATATTTCAATCGAACCAAACATGAGGCACTTTTACGTTAACAGAAATATAACATGCTTCCGATGCATGGCATATTTATGTAAATAACCAAACACACAATGCATAGGGTAATTCTTTTAAAAGTTTGATTCAAAAAGTGTGAAGCTAATAGACTATAACCACCTCGTAAATGTTTCATAGCCCATGCTCGCTCTACACGCCTTTTTGCCTACCGACACATGTACTTTCGCCGGCCGGGATTAACTAATGGCGGGCGCTGACCTCAGACACATGACTTATTGGCTGCCCTTGGCCTGCAGTCCCTTCCCCACTTCCTGCCAGACCAACCCCCTTCCAACAACCCTTCGGCAGGAGCAACCCCCTGTGCGCGCGGGGCTGGGAAGGAACAATTACAACCCTGCTAGGCACGTGCGAGGGCTAATCACACCCCTCCGATCCTGCTGATTCCTTCCCCTGCCAACCCCCCCCCCCTCCCAATAACCCCGGTGCACCTGAGCAAACGGTCGGTCCATTAGTCTCACCTAATTACCACGTGATTACGTACCTATGAAACATCGCCGTGGTCGAGACCCTCCCGCATTCCTAGGCTTTCCCTTCCGGCTTAAGATGCAGTCCTCCTTGCCAAGTTTCGGGGGCAAATGTCATACAGCTTTTTCGCACTATCTTCACTTTTTTTTTTAAATCAAACCTTTGAGTGAGTGAAGAGAACCGATGAGGGTGAGGCAAGGAGAGTATGGAGCAGCACAGGAATGGAAAATCGGGAGGGACGGGAGATCACCGAGAAAACCCGCCGATCAGCGGCATCGTCCGGCACGATTCCAACATGTGAAAATCCGGGAGCGACCCCGCCGGGAATCGAACCCGGTTCACCAGGGTTGGAGGAGATTAGTCAAACCACTACACCACCGCGGCCCTTTTAACACGTGAAAAATCACGTGAAAAATCACGTGAAAAATCAGAACGTCAGCAGCGCTTCAGAAAAGTTGCGAGTAACAGTAATTTGGTTATATATTCACAGTACGCGCTCTGGCAAACAGTGCGATCTGTGTTTCGCCCGTAGCAGCACAACATACGGAATTTGTTCTTCACTCTTCACAAAATACGCCTATGTGATATTTAAAAAAATATATATCAACATGTCCGAAGTTGCTACGGGGCACAGTGGGGCAGGGGACACAAATCTGCAGCCAAAACCCCTAAACCAATACTTTTGGTAAATGTTTTGATCTTTCAGCAACAAAGAACTTATTAATTTTAATAATAATGAAATAATTTTTATAAATTGTAACGATATATTACACAAGAAAAACAAGAGTCATTTGGAATGATTCGAAAATAATATCTTTATAATTAACGGCTATTTCATTTTAATTTATTGAAGGATGGATTATGAAAAAATATGTAAATTATACAAATGGACTGTTATAATATAAAACAATAGGCAAAATTAGAGAAATCAAAAGCATAAGTATATGTATGTATTATCACGTACATGTCATCGAAAAATATTTTTAACTATTTAATATATTTTCAAAACATAAATAATTATTGACAATACGAAAGAAATTACAAGCCAGAGACAAAATCTTTAAATAAGTGGAACCTTATAATAACACAATATACTCATCAGTAGACCCTTCAAGACTGCTGCTACAGTTACGGAGGCAAATATTCGGATCTTCAAGCGAGGAGAGGACTCGTTTAGGCAAAGATGAATTGTGCTTGCGTGAAGGAGTTCTAATTGGAAACAATTTTGTGTATGAATAAATTAAGAAAATGTGTATAAGGGCTGTATTTGTTGCAAATCTGTGTAATTTTCTTCGTATTTTTTTCCCTTTATCTCCTAAAATCTTAAGTCCGACATTCTTAGGCTTCCTCGCTGAGCATGCATATCGGTAATATGGCATATTCGATAATGTTAGCTCCATGAATAATGACCTTATGAACTGAAGGAGGCATAGAATACCTTGGATAAATCTCTACATACAAATGTGCCATTTTCAGAGCATATGCCTTGCCTTGAAGGCCTCAGTGCTTAGTGTGCAACCACAGGATAGAACACGGAGGGTTACCCCACATCTCTCTATCAATAATTCTTCATTGAGTCCTGTGATGGATGCCGACTTCGTGTGGTCCTCGAAGAAAGGAACAGCGAAGTTCCTGTCATTGATTGTCCCGTGTCCTTGCACAACTTGGTCGACAAGTAATCCCGCTTCATTTCTAAAATTGACTGTGATTTCATTATTTTGCAGGCTTCGAATAACTCTCTTAGATCTTTATTGATTTTCCAAACTTTTGGCCCCAGCCTGTAACTAACATGAAGAATCCATTCCAAGACCTAATATAAGCACGCACAGTTGATAGTCCGTATTCGATCGCATTGTCACCATCTTAGTCTTTTATCGCACTGAAGTAGTTTATTTGTCGTTGAAGAACTCCGCATACGTCACACCGCTGAGAATTAGTTACTGCCGAGCTCACCTTGCCGTCAATCATTTCATCACTAGATGCTGTTTAACAGTAGCACGTTTTAAACCTTGAAAATTAATACCCGATGAAATAAGATTATTAATTTGGGATGTGACGTGCTCATGCTCCAATTTTATGCTTTTTTTCTTCTTAAATTCAATTTTTAAAGGGCATCAGTATCGTGTATATGAAGGTCAAGGGTTCTGCCACACAATTACTTTTAGCTCATTTCTTTCATCAGTATAAAAAAAGCTGAATTGGCACATCATTTGTCACTATTACTTTTCCGCTTGTACATTATTTGACAACGTCCACCAATCCCCACTTTTATATTAGTGTAAGCTTAGAAAATACTTGTTCAAACAAGCTACTAAGATCATCGGCAATAAGCGATACAATTCGTGAAGTTGTAATGTCCATTAAGTATTGCATTTTTACCTCATCTTTTCGATTTGTGACTTCTATGTCTTCTTTGTGTGGATATATTTTACGTTTTGCAACCTTAATCTGTTTATATGAAGGGCACACATTAACTCTCTTTTCAAATGCCTGGGATCTTATTAACTGATAAGACGCGTGTGAACGATCTGCATATGTCATAAAAGCCAGTGCTTCTTCAGGAGTATATCTTACAATAATAATTTGACTTGTTTGGGATAAATTCCATGCTCTGTTAATTTTCGACATGCTTGTTGGAGTTGTATGAAGAGCCTCCGTCAAAATATTAGCTTCGTCATGCATACCCCCGGATCTTAACTGTGACTGAGCGGAAAAGGTAGTTTCAAAGGTTGATGATGAAGTTCTAAGTTTTTCTGTTTTTCGTCTCTTTGAGCGTTCAGAAGACGTTACAAAACCTTTCATGGGTCAATCACTTAAAAATTATAATAATCTTACTAGGTGCATTCTACATATTTACGTAGATATTGACTAGCCTGTAAAATAACAGCAGTTGTTCTCTATAACGTCCTGAAAATGCAATAATTGTTCAGGTATTTCCATTGAATGTTAATTTACTTTTAATCATTGAAATTTATCGTTAGTAATTCTTTGTCGCACTAGTAAAGAATAAATATAAGAAGATAATTAAGTAATTCATTAAAATGTTCAACATAAATGATGAGTAAACATTGGTAATTTAGTGATAATTTGGTCTGAGGTATCCACTCCGAAATAACCTATACTTTTACAGCATCATCTCATTGTATAAATACAAATAACTGTATTCGAACGTGTTCGTAACAAACTAAATGTGCTTTCTGATATCCCCAACAAAATAACTGTGATATACTGCAAGATATTTCACAAAAGTAGAATAAATTATGTCTAACAAGTACTCTCGCCAAGTAATTTTTGGGGTATGGCGATGACGTCATGACGGCACGTACGCCAGTATGGAAAATGCACATGTCAAAAGCAAATAACATAGTTGCAAACCTTTCACAACTTATCACGGTGGTTTGGAATTGTTGCAATACCTCAGAAGTGGAGGTGCGAAGTTCGAATGCACTTTATTCACGAACGGACGAAAATTAATATTGAGCGAACAGAAACGGAACTTATAAACGTGACAATTTTATTGATATTTCAAATTTTAGTTCATTTTGCAAAATTCACACTTTTTTACTGTTCTATTGTATAATTTTTACACTAGATACTATTTCATAAAGATAAAGAACACAATGTTAGCAAAAAATATGCTGTATAGAAAAATTGCGGTAATTAAAATAAATGTCAGCAATTTTTTGGTGGGAGCATTAATTGTATTTGCCACTAAGCAGAGACCGCTCCTGCTTGATGACCAACTGGAGCATGCCGCGGCCGGACGGGCATGCATGCCACTGAAATACCGTGCCACACTGCTCCAAACTGCTAGCGTTTCCGCACACTCACTCTGTGCCTCCCAGCTACCTCAGTAGCACGTTATAGCTGCTAACCTTCTTGTATGTAATTAGTATATGATAAACGATTACTTCAAAACTAATTAGAAGGTAGAATGTAGTGGACATTTTTTGTAGGACAAAATCAATTAAACGTTAACATCGCGGAATAAGGCTCCAAACGAATACATTAGAATAACGCAAAAGTACAATTTCATCCCAAAATAAATTTTATTTTCTCAATATCATATTGGATATTGATAAGGTGTCAATAGATTTGGTAATCAATGTAAACGGAAATAACTTGGCTCCCATAATTATGGCCTCAAAAATCCGCCATTCAAACACTGTAGCAGTCATATAACGTTGAAAAGTCACGTTTTTTTTTTCTCGTTCTGAAAGGCCAAAAACTATCTAGTTCTAGATTCAGATTAAAAAATATGTATTAAAGACTTTTAATTTTAGAGTTTTGGCCGCAGATTTGTGTGTCCTGCCCCACTGTGCGGAGCCTTCAGCTTACAAAGTTTCCAGTCCGAGTTCCAGGTAATCCATGGGAGTGTGTGTCGTTTGCAGATGTTATGTTTAGGTTGTAGTTTTATTAAGTCGCCCCTAATTAGCAACCCAGTACTGAGCGGGAAAGATTAAATGTGACTATTAGAAAATTACTATACGCTTCTAACAGTCTAAGATACTTTACATTTAATCGATCATGTTACATATTTCGAAAGAAGACGTTATCGAAGATACACCGGCGAATATTACTGTGCTAATTTATAGTCATACATTTCCCCGGGCAAGCAGCACTACTAGCAAGGGGAGCGTATGGCCAGCTGCTCGCAGATAAACAGTCCCTTCACTGAATTACTGCCTGAGAAACACACAAGAAGTTAATACTCACGCTTTCGTCGTTTTCCGAAGTTGTCTTCTATTCGCCAGGGGGCATACACTACGTTGTGAGCATTTACAATCACATATATGTAATCAAACAAGAAATATTATAACTTATTTTAATTAGTTAATATAACCCGGTTCTTTTATTGCCTATCGTCGTTGTAAGAGTTAAAAATTATGCAGTTGTGCGTTTTAGCGCCACCTCAATTTGAAGTGGCTGTGTATCTTTTGCGTGTTGTTTAGGTTACGTTAAGATAAAATTAATTGCTACAATAGTCAATTAACATGTGACTTTGTAATGAGAAATTGTAGTGGGTAATGTGTCGATATTATTCATTTACATACATTTTTTCTGCTATCAAATGTTATTTTATGATTAAAATATTTTAATAATCTGAACCCTACACAGAATTTTCTAAATGAGAAAACTTTACTTTATATTTATGAAAGGTTTTTAATACTGATATGTTTAACAAACGACCGTTTTGTGTATATGTATTAACAATTACCTAATTAAATTGTAACAATACATTATATCCAGTGCATGAAAACCATACGCCGTCATATGGCACCTAAATCTCAGCTGTGAAGTATTTAGTTCATATGTTTCAGCTGTTCTAAGAATGCTGGCATATTAAAATATCATAATGTATAAATGTTTACTATTTAGTCTTATGAGTGTTCTTACATTGGCTTTTTCAAGTTGTCAATTACCTGTATTGAAACTAGTTATGGTGATTATTTAATGTATTATTACAATATTTAGGTTATGAAATATATAGAACACTACGCATTTTACAAGTTAATTTACCGCGACTGCATTTACTTATGTTAAAACCCAGAAAATTTGGTTGTTTGTGGATTAAAAGACGGCCTCAATCGGAATAAATACTTTAAAGGACATCCGGTCCAACGAGAAGAAAGAAAACATTAGTATAAACAAATTGTGTTTCTTAAGGCAAGACCAAAAATTAACAATAATTATTTTGTTTAAAATTGTGTATGAGGCAGAACATTATTAAAATAGAATTGCCTTCGAAATAGTGTCCATGAGACGTGATGCTCGGCCCAAGGTTTTTGTCATTGTCATTAACAGTTTGTGTTTCAACTCTTTGACTTCCTGATAACACCTCCCTTTCTGGTTTCTTTGCGTTCTTGTAAACAAAAGTAAGTCGCAGGGAGCCAGGTTCGGTAAATACATTGGATGAGAAACCATTATCATATTTCTGGTCAAAAACTTTGACACTCAACGCCGTGGGAGCAGGGGCGTTGTGGTGGTGGAAGAGCCTATCACATGATCTCCGCATTGCAGGCCGTTTTCTTCTCACTGCCTCACGCAATCGCTGTAGCACTACAAGGTAGTAATGCTGGTTAACTGTGATATCTTGACGAACAAATTCATGGTTGATGATGCCCTTGATGCCGAATAAAACAACCAATACCTATTGCCTTCACAATAGATTTCACCTGCTTTGCTTTCTTTGGTTTTGGAGGTACGGCAGTCTTCCACTAACTCTAATGTTGTTTGGTTTCTCGGCCGTTCCTAGAACACAACGATTCGTCAGTCATAATGAACTGGCATGAACTCCAGGAAATTCCAGTCACTTCTTACAATTCATTGATTGCTCTACGACGATCAGACATGATCGCATCACGGTTTATTTCAATTTTGTCGTCCGTACTAGAAATCGAGGGAAGATCCGGTCGGGGTTCATCTCTCAAGAGCCATTTAACCATTTTTAAAACGAGAAATCCACTCGTGAATCCTTTCTTAGCTCAAATCTTCTTCTCCATAAGTCCTCCAAAGCATTGCAGCAGATTATGTTGCTGAATTCATAACAGGAGAAAAGAACTTGACGTTAACATTTCTCTCCTTGTCCGGCATCGCAGAGTCGCTTAACACGTCAAACAGCGCTAACGAGTACGGTAAAAAACCATCTTACCACACCGATATTTCACCAAAGATGACGCTTGGCCAAATGAACCAGACAGGTGCCTCGTGCAGGCAAATAGCGGCAAACGTTAGAACTAGACCCCCACGACCAACTCAGAAGAACAGTTTTCGAGAAATGCATGCGTAACTCTCAAAACAGAACGTATGTCACCCGGCAGTAAGGCAACGCACTTTCAAGAAGTATTAGGTGATGACGCAGAGCTCCCTTAACTGAACTCTAACAAGCTGCTACGCTAAATCATGCCTCGCCGGATGCAGGACATAAGATCATTTTCCGTGCAAGAAAACTTTGTTATGTTGATACTTGACAACTTTTTTTTTGCAATGGTGACGTCATGGCTGTGGGCGCAGTAAGGTGTAACATAAAAGCTACGACCAAACTTAAGGGGGAATAACCACGCAACTGCATGCGTATAAGGAAGGAGTGTGGCTTTTATTTACCCTGCGATAGAAGTGGTGTCAACATGCAAGTGAAATCGTTCTTTGAAACACGTAATTTTTAAGCACTTTTAACTGTTCAAATGCTGTCTGTTCTTCAGTTGCTGCACAAATTCAATTTCTTTATTTTTACATGAAGTAATAATTCCTTATTTCCGCTGATATACTAAGGAAGAATATAATAACAGTACACTACATATAATATACTGATAAAAACTTTTTAAGAAAAATAATTGTTATATAAATAATAAAAAATACAAGTAGCCAGAATCAGTAGAAAACGCACATTTAGATAAATTTCAGGGATTCCCGCACTATCACAGTTTATGGGTAAATACCAATCGCATCCAATTTTATGCCGGACTGCTGAATTCCATCTGTATACTTTTATAAACCTAGAAACAATATATCTGTAACACCTAGCACGCATTTCTTAGGTTTTATGGCAATAATATGATTTTGTAGTCTTTCTAAAAATTTCACGGATATGTACTTGATGTTCATCTTTGTCCTTTGAATAAACTAGAATGTTATCATTTGGAACTGAACGAAATCTGAATCATTTAAGTACTTCATTAACAAAACTTAGGAAAGTTTCAGCAGAATCGCGAAAACCAAATGCCATGAATGGAAATTCTAATAACCCAAAAGTTGAGGTAATTGCAGTCTTAGGAATAAACTTATCTTGTACAAGAATTTAATGATAAGCTCTCAGTAGGGCAATTGTAGATTAATGATAACTGCTGACTATTAAATTCATGTTGAAAATGAATGGATAGCCGATCTGGTTTAGCGACTGCGTTCAATTTTAGATAGCCTCTTCAGGGTCTCCAGCCTCCATTATTCTTCTTGATTGATCATGCCATAATCTTAATAATCATTAGCCTTCTAAAGACGCTGGGGACGCTTACAAATTCGACAAATAATAAAATTAAGGCGAAAATATTATCGATACGCTGCCGCTACAAGTTGTTTCCTCTTTGGAAAAAGAAAGACTAGGTGACCAGGGGAAACTAGGGCCTACACAATGTCAATTTGCGCTAATAATAATACAAAAAAATAATTACTTTTGATGAGTGACTATTAAACCTGTTTCAAATAATTTTACCTGAAAATATAAATATTTCAATAAGAACTGTTTACGAAAACTGTATTTAATAAAATTTCACATATATAATACTTCTTACTAGTCATTAACATTTCACAGTTTTTTATTTACATTGTTTCCGAAATAACTGTTGTAATTTACAGACATCATACAAGCGAAAGTTTAATTTTATTTGAATCATAATATTTGAATAAAACAAGAGTATTAAATGTTAAGTGGTAAATTATTTTAAAAACGCGAAAACGTGTTACACCTGGGGTGATTTTCAAAGATCCTTTTCCAAAAGGGTTAATATACCGTGAATGGACTATATTCCAGGATCTAATTCGTATGGGCATAGCAATAAAAGGAGTAAACAGCTTAATAGAGTCACTACGCACTTTGCGCAGATTTGTGCAAATTTTCTTTAATTACGATTGTCAAACTCCGACGAAATGAAGACGGAAACCTGTCGCTAGAACTGCAACACCGAGAGTGGCATCCTTGCGTCACAGAAGGATATTCGATCGTAACCTGAGGCACACATCCAGCGCTGTCGGTATGTGGGGGGCCTATCTATTTAAAGTTTTTATCTTGGCGAGTACAAAAACAGAAGCCATACTTATCATTTCTAACCAGTTTCACGGGGTATTCATAATTTTATTACAAAAACGTAGCCTGACTGCATGTTATTACTCCCAACGTGTGGACAAAAGAGTCAGATTTCTTTTATTATTATTATTATTAAAGAGGATCTGTCCGCATCGTGGAAAGTAAAGCCCTGCGGACGTTATCGGGCCACAGTCTCACGGCAGTCCACGAAGGCTTTATACATGAATACGTTTATTTACGTACATAAAAAACCGCCCACGGTAATAATGCTAAGCCGTGATCCTGATGGCGGTGTCAACCCCTCGTGGCTTAGCGAGTAGGGTGCGCGGGACGGGTATGAATAAACAAAAACGAAACGCCCAGACAGCGAATCTACGTCGACATGACGCGCGCACGTGTGTAGTTGTGTGTGTGTGTGTGTGTTTGCGTGTGCGCCGCGCAGGGTGATTCATGAATATTACATGGCGACTCCTTTCATTTTTAATAACGTCTGCCCCAGGCCCGCGCACACGGCGGTAACTCCAGCCATAACCCTCTGGCCTTCCGTGCTAGCCGGCTAACTCCGCCTGGAGCGCTAGTTGAGTGCTGGCAGACTAGACGACGCTTGTTCTTCTGGAAGTGGCATGTCCGGTGTACTCTCTCACCACAGGCTGTATGAACACACATACCCACCGAGTGTTTTGAACAACACCGACACACTACGGCAGGTTATTCCGTACGAAAAAAATAGTATGAGAACATATATGTCACTTTTCCCCTTAAGTGATAAAAGAGTGTTATGCGCCCCCGAAAATAGAATTCTAAATTGGTTGCCGTTCAAAAACTACCTGTGAATAAGCAACAAATCAGTTAATTCTATTTTGTAATTGTAATTGTACTTTTATAGCGCCGAAGAAGATGGTGGCAACATCATCCCCTTCATTGTGAATATAGGGGTTGGCTTCTTTACATTTGGATACACTTTTCTAACCCTAATATGTACGCGATTGTATGAGACAGCTTAGGAATCAGCGCATGTAAATTTTTAAAAAAAAGTTAGTGTTCTCGGAACACCTTCAGATGAACAGTTTCGAGAAATACATGCGTAACTCTCAAAACAGAATGTATTTCGCCTGGCAGATAGGCAACGCAGAGTCAAGAATTTTAAAACAGGATTAGGCGATGGTCCATAGCTCTCTTAAAAACAAATTTAGGGGGAAAATGTGCATACATAATCGTTTTATATTTCCGTGAAAAATACCCTCCCGGAATCTGTCAGTGTTGTTAAAACAACATTCTTGATATATTATTGATGTACACCCACGCACATACGGCGTGACATAAACGCTACGCTTAAAGTTAGGAGGAAACACCTTACACAAAATTACATGGTGTCGGCGATATAACATTCAAAATTCCATTTTTAATATAAGTGTCTGACATACCTAAAACATATCAGTTATGATTACCTACAGCAGCACGACTGTACTTGTTTGCCATATTTGGTAGGAATTGGTCGATTGATTCCCGAGATATAGAAAATATTTATTTCTGTATCACTATATTACAAAATGGAGGAGAAAAGAGGCTCTGTGTAGACGCATTTGCAGTTTATTATATATACTCCCAACACACAAAGATAAGTTGGAATTGATTAAATGGTTTCGGATATATAACAAGCTATGCTAAAATAGCTAAATGGGCACAATTTTGAAAATAAATGTCTAAAATTTTTGAAACACATTTGTACATATGAACTGCGCCAGTACTACTTTAGTGCCAAATTTCGCAATAGTATTATAATATTTTCCCGAGATAATACACAAAAACTTTATTAACTCATGTATCGCTATATTACAAAATGGCGGACAATAGTGGTTGTTCTTTGGTTTTTATTAAGCTTGTAATATTTACTATCAGCGTGCGAAATATGGTTGAAATTGTCCATACGGTATGGTACTTAAACCAAATAAACCTAAAATATTTGTATAGCCGACATTTTGAAAATAGGTGCCACATAAAGTTAGATTACTTATATTAACCTGGCATATCAGAGCATAACATACGTGCCAGATTTAATTGATTGAGTAGTTTCCGAGATATAATGTGAAAGCTATTTTTTCATGTAGTGCTACCTTCCAAAATGTCGGACCAACAACAATGTTCAAATCTGGATTCAATGATTACATATCGGTATGTTACCATACAAAATTTGGTTTAAATCGGTTGAATTATTGTCGAGTTATTACATATCACACTAAACTTCAAAATGTCCACCATTATGAAAGTGAGTGCCCGGTGTGGTCGAAAACTATAGGTGTCCTTACCGAGTTTGGTGAAATTCTGTTTGACGCGTTCAAAAATAGAATGGGGAGAGACACTCACAGGAAAATGATAACATAAGCCCTTCCTTCCTTCGGAAAGTAGGCTATAAATGAGTGCTGATACGTTGACGCGTGTTACAAGTGAAGCTATCTCACGCCCGCTACGGTAATCAACAGTGAGGTGAAACCCACCCTTCTTAGGTAGTATCATGAGGTGAAACCCGCCCTTCTTAGGTAGTATCATGAGGTGAAACCCACCCTTCTTAGGTAGTATCATGAGGTGAAACCCACCCTTCTTAGGTAGTATCATGAGGTGAAACCCACCCTTCTTAGGTAGTATCATGAGGTGAAACCCACCCTTCTTAGGTAGTATCATGAGGCGAAACCCACCCTTCTTAGGTAGTATCATGAGGTGAAACCCACCCTTCTTAGGTAGTATCATGAGGTGAAACCCGCCCTTCTTAGGTAGTATCATGAGGTAAAACCCACCCTTCTTAGGTAGTATCATGAGGTGAAACTCACCCTTCTTAGGTAGTATCATGAGGTTAAACACCCTGGTGGCGTACTCGGCCGACAGGAGAACAACGGCTCTATTATAAGTTTTTCGAGGCGCAGCTCCCGACGTGAAATAACGATTATCGTTAAATTTCCGGTGTTTGGTGTTCTAAGTTAAACATGATTTCTCCATTCTCGTGAGAAAACGATCGAGAGCACTCGACAGCTAATGTGTTGTCAGAAACTTTTTTTTCCCGATCGGAAGCTCAGTTTCAACATTGCAGATGAAAAGCATTGCGCCCATATTTATTTCAGGCGAGCATAAACTTCATCGTTCCGTCCTTATTAAACGTAGTAGATAACAAATAAAAGGTTATAATCCATCTAGAACTGTATTGAATGCATCTAACTAGATCAATACATGTTCGGAAGTATTCCTACACGCAATAATGAAAATAGTTCAATGATCTACCTTTTATAATTTTATGAATAAATGGACTATTACTTGGGACTACAACGTAACTAACTATATCATCTTCTAAGAGTCGTTCTTATGCGTCAAACAGTACATTCCTTTAATACAAGACAGTAATGTTTTCAACTGCCAACCTGTGTACACAACACTAACCATTCACCAGGTCGCCATTTTCCTCAGCCAAGAGTCTAACCATAGGAAGAGATAGTGGCCACACCGAGAAATTTGACTCCAAATATACCGTATCACGCATTGATAAATGGTATATTGCTTATTTTATATAATGCAATGAATAAATAATACATATATGTACGGGTTTATTGTACATTAACTAACCACTTAAAAAGCACAGTTTGTAGGAGTATTGTTAATTTCATCATACATTATTGTAGGCACAGCGTGTGTATGCATTTGTCACGTTGCCAGGTTGAAGATAATGGCCGGGGGGGGGGTTAGTTTTGTTTAGGGGGAGGGTTGGTAAAGCCCAACCGTAGCCGAAAGAGTGAGGTCTCGAAACGATAGCGCGCTTATAATAACTATTTATTGGGCATATTTTGTTCCCGATCGTTTCGAACGGCGTCTCCCGTCTGCGTCAACAGCAGGGGATGTTGAGATCGACAGCGGGACCTGCCGATAGACTTCCCGGGTAACTTAGAATACAGACCCGGAATTCGCATGTCGAGTGTTCATAACTCAGCCCGCCGACGGGCGTGCGTGTAATTTTCGTTGCTGGCGACGGGGTCGTCCATCTCGCGGGGTCGCGTTTTTTTTTTTTTCCGCGGGATGGGTTGTAACAGCAGGAAAAAAGTGGGGAGGGCATAGTAGGGTGGTATTTCATTGGCCATGGTGGGCGGAAAGGGGGTGAGAGAAGACGAGATCATCAGCGCGCAGTGCTCTGCAGCGAAGGCGTCAAATGAGCCGTCCCTGCCATCGCCATCATCATCACCATCTCCGCCCCGAGCCTCCGGCGGGCGTCGTCGGGTTTCGCGCGTCCCAGCTCTCTCCGCGTACCCGGCGCGAGGCGTCGCGACGCCTCTCTCCGGACAAGAACCGCGCAAGTGTTCTCCCCCTGCAAACCTCGCTGCACGTGCTAATTAACTACACGAAATATTTATTTCAAAACACTGAAAATTCCATCACTATTCCTATTCCGCCTTCGCAAGAAATACTTCCCTCTCAATAAAAATATAATATCTTTTTTTCTAGGAATGTTACGATTGAACGTATAGACATCGTGGATGCAAGAAACGTTTGGGTCGACTTTATGAACTGTAATATTTATGGCTACTCTATGTTTGCAATACAGTTAAAAATATTGTTATCAATTTATGTACGCGTTACACTAAAAAGGTATGAGGTATAATGACAAAGAAAGAATGATTGAGTATTTTTCTGAAGAAACATGCTAGAATGTTTTCAGAAGTAGCAGAATATTATACGTGCATTCGGAATGAAACGTAGTTATTCGCATTCTATACATTCATCGGATAGGATTTGTGGGACATGATGCTGAGGGGTGGGAGAGGATCGGGAGGGAGGGAGGGAGGAAAAATGGTTCTGCTCAACTTTGCAACTCTAGACTCCACAAGAAAAGATTATTTGCAATTTCATTTACACGATAAAATAAACTAGAGTGGTATGATTCGAATTCTCTCCACTCGCACGTGAAAGAACTGTAGCCTACATCATACACCCGTATTACAGCATAAGCACGTGGTAATCCTCTGTAGTAACTCTGTCTGAAAAATTTTTGTTCGAAATTGGTGCACATACAGTGCCGATTGTTCAAAATATTGTAATAAAAATTTAAAAACGTAGCACAAATAGTATAATGCTTACATGGCTTGAAGGATAAAATCTTTCGAGTACTATAGTCACGCGTATTAGTTATTTTGCTGTATTTAGTCACAGAAACACATCCGACGAACTGTTAGGCGCTGCTTGCGAAATAACACACAAGTGTTTATACATATTTGCAGCAAACATATTTCATATTTCAAGAAGCGTATAACCAGGAAAAATAAAAATAAAAATATTACATACGTCGTCCTGAAAAAAAAATGCGAATTTATATTTGGATGAATCATATTGTTAAAATTGTTTTCTGTGGGAATGAAACACTATCCACAAACTTTGTAATGACATGTATAGACAGTTTACCAAATCTTAGTCAGGTGAGTTAAACTGCAGATATATATGCGATTAAACACAGAAAAAGTCTAATTTTATTGCAACAAAAATGTTACTATTAAGGCAAGTCTTTGTTATAAGTTTATGTTATAGTAAAATTAATAATGTTTTGACAAAGTTAATAATGTTTACCATATACATAGAATTATATTACTATAATGCAAATATAATGTTAAAGTGTTAATATTAATAAAGCCCGTTAGTAATGTTGTCAAAATCAAAAGTTGTCATGCACAAAAAATAAAGTGAAGAACAAAATAGGTTCTGTTTCTGCGACATTAAATAAATGTCTAATCAATCTAAGTTTATAGCATTGTAAAATGGCGGACAGTAGAGAACATCGGTAACCTCGTAAAATGAAACCGCTATATTTAACTTTCAAGGCGTACAATGAGAAATAAATGTAGCTTAGACCGTCTCTTAACATTTGCAAAGCCAATTGTGCATACATATATTTATAGTAGAGGTGTGCAACGAGCGAGTTTCGTCGCCTATTTTCTTTCATTGCTCTATGTTGGCACGAATGAGCAGTAGGTGTTTTTAGGCGAGCTCGAGTAGTCGAAAATGGTACGGTAAAACTCGCTCTTAAAAAGCACTTTGGTAGGTTCGAAAGCTGAGACATCTGGGACTACTGTGCACAGCGGACTATCCAGCCCGACAGTTCTCCAGCGTAACTCATAGCTGTGGCTGTGTCGACACGCTGCACGCTCACAGCACGACAATAAGGAGTAAAGTTACATTGAGTATCATCGTATCGTAAATGGATAGCGCCCAACGCATTAAGAGTGGGATGGACACCCCCCCCCCCCCCCCCCCCCGCTTTCAGTGAAATAGTTGTTTGCGCGAATACGCGTATCTCGGTAAATAAATGTTCTCAAATACGACTTTTTGTCAGAAAAGATAAGAAACAGTTATCTATGCCTCTATTCGTTTTTACTTTTGTCATATTAAGTATGTTCTTGGAGAAAAAACTATGTGGAAATGAACATATATTGCATTTTTAAAGCTTGCCAATGCAGTTTCCTTAAGCGGCAAGAGAAAAGTACAAAGATACGGACGTAGTTTAATCTGAGGACTTTCGTAGCGGGTAACAAAACCCAACCGTTACAGATATAATTTGCACAGTACAGCGTCACGAAGGAAACACTGCACGCCTGTGCGTGTTAGTGTCGCCAGTACCCTATCGCTCCTTGACCTTGGACGCGGGGGTTCATCCCACTATTAAGAGTGCTGTACATGGGAAGTGAAAGAGGCGAATGCAGTGTCTTACGCCTATCTTTTTTACTAGTGAACACGAACACACTGAAATTTGAGGTTTTTTGTTGGAAGAATTAAAGGATGTATAAACGCTTGGAACATTTGAAAAATGGGTTCAGAGTTTTTATTTAATGCGAAAAAAAAATTCTTGATTGCATCATATTTACTGTTAATTTTCTCGCAAAACATTACTTAAAATGTAAAAACAAAATGCTGCAAACATAGAATATATCATTATAAACACAATGATGTAAACATATAGTATGGCCACAACAGAAAATCTTTAGTTATTTGAATAGAAGGAAACAAATTTTTGCTAACTTTCAGCGCTGTTGCTTAGCGTATCCTGGTGATGGCTACGCCCAACGGACCCTCGGGAGCTGGAGGGGTGTTAGAGTGGGGGAAGACGGTACCTGGAGCAGCGGAGGGGAAGGGCAGAGGACCCCTGCTGGGCGACACAGCCAGATGCGTGCACCCTGAGTGGTTTACAATTGGGCAGGGCTGCTAGAATTTTTGCTGGGGTCCCAGGTACGTCTGGCTTGCTCGAGACTAGCTCGATCAGCTACGAACAGAACATTCTTGCGCCACCTAAGTTTGTCTCTAGCAACTGCGCAAGGTGAAATGTGTGACAGAATACAGAAGTATGTTTAATTTCATAACAGTAACATAATATTTGTTATGGGATCTGACAGGCGGCAAGCGGTGGGCTAGTGCTATTCGCGTAATTAAATGCAATGTGCCAATAAACTGTAATACATTTAGATTTGAGAAAACAAGTGACACAGTTGTGTCTTTACTAAGTGTAGAGTTTTGTTTTAATTTCATATATATATATATATATATATATATATATATATATATATATATATAGTTTAAGTTAAATCGTCTAAATTTGTTTTATTGACATTACTAAAACTGTTTTAGTATCAGTATGTCGATAATACTGGCGCAGCTCAGTAGACAAACAAAACTACTATGAATTTAGTACAGAGTTACCTATACCCGAACTAAAGTTTCATAGTAATCCGATAAAATTATTTAACAGGACGGTATTATTTTCCTTACTATAAAAATATTTTCTTTGCGTACGAGCGATATTTACTCAGGAATTAATTAAATATAACCAAGAACAATCAATGCTATAATAATCGTAGTTATATGTTCAGATACAAATTTACTATTACAGTGTAAGTTTTTGAGACTATAATCAACTTTAAAGTTTAATGGAACTAATTTTAGACAAGTAATAGATCTCAATAGAATGGCAGTAACACCACCGCACGACAGGGATTCAATTATCCACACTAGGTTTTGGGCATAAAAATTTATTATAACCCAAATTTTCTTAGCAAACGTAATTAACATTTGCTAAGGTCAAAAACGTAACATAGTGTTACGTCCTACAGCTGGCGCCAACTCCTCTGCCCCGCGCCGTTATCGGAGACCCACCTTGCCTTCCCCTCTTCCTGGAACGATGCGCTCGCAGCCACCTGATTCCCCTTCTGGGAATCCCGTGAATGCCGACAGTGGCCAGACTTGCTGGAGTCACAGACCTCCTCTCGCCTGCTAGTGTTTCCGATACGTTTAACGACGACGCAAGAATGTTCTGGTGAGACTGCCTGGCGCCTCGGCCCTCCGTGACGCATCACGCGAGTTGGGGAAGATTCTAGGTGGCGGCATAAGACACTATATATACTGCCGCAACCCAGCGGCCGGCAGTCTTTGATGGATGCCACCTAGCGAGTGTGCGCGAGCGAAGGGGAGTGTCAATGACGACTGGAGATTGAGGGACGAAGGTGAGTAAGGTGTTCGTGGCTTGAATAGACGAGAGGGTGTGAAACCGACAAGTGAAGCCTACTGTGCGTGAGGACGCTTGGAGGACTCTAGAACATTGCGACTGGCGGGACATGGACTGAACTGGGATGGGACTGAATGGAAGTGCAATATTGATTTTATTGTAAATATTCAAACTGTCAAATATAGACGCATAAATTATAAAAATAATTGAATTGATTGATACACTCTCTATTGGGTCTGATCTTTAATTATTTAATTTCATTGTAATTTATTGGGAGAGTTTGAGTTCAGAGAATTTTGCTGTAGTTATTGTAAATGAAATAAGGAAATTATAATTAATTATTTTATTTGATTAAGACCTCCGTCCCTTAAGTATGTGTCTTCAGTAAGCGTTTTTCATTATTTGCTTACTATAGTCCATTTACGGTTACTTCCAAATTTTCTGAAGCACTGCTAATGTTAAACTACCAGGATATTCCTCCGCCTCAGGCAAACAAAGCTGAACCGATACCAGAAAAATGACACTCAGTGTAGTAATATTTTGCATGCGAACTATTTCTTACTAGGAGTTTCCAACAGAACTATTTTCTTTCTTTTTATTCGTATAAATTATAAATATTTTATAATTTATAGATAAAATATAAGTTGAAGTTCAAATTAACCAAAACCAAGCTACTTTTATGCTAAAACAAGTATGAAACACCTGTGATACACGGCATATTTAGGAAATAAACACGACTTATATGAATTTATTTTTCAAAGGTTCTATTCAAAAACCACGAAGAAACTGCGAATACGCTATAATAACATGTATGTTACAATATTGCCATTAAACACACTTTCAGTAGTTTAGTTTCAGTTTTTTTTTCCAGAATGTTTAAATTAAAATATATTTATCACATTTAAGAATGTAATAATTATGAGTAGACACTACAGAAAAGGAAACTTATCTAATTGTAATAAATAATCGTTGCTTCACCTCTGCTGGATTGTGTATACATTTAGCCATCTAATGCTTATTCCATGCTCTACGATTTACCAGATGTAATCGAATGTTGCAACTGATATCCTACAGTACAGAAAGTATTTGTTGGAATATGAACGTAATTTCTCATACAGTCGGCTGAATTACCCGTTGTCTGCTCTGGCAGTGTTCATGGGATGGAGAGTGCAACAACCGCGGGAGCAGTTATACTTCTCACTTCGGCAGTTGTCCGTGTATGTAGGAATACCTGGCTTCTCCGACCGCGCTGCTCACCTCTCCACTATAAACACTACACACTCTCTACTGTCCTCTCTGCTACACGCACAGCTCTGCTCACCGCTCCACTATAAACACTACACACTCTCTACTCTCCTCTCTGCTACACGCACCGCTCTGCTCACCGCTCCACTATAAACACTACACACTCTCTACTGTCCTCTCTGCTACACGCACCGCTCTGCTCACCGCTCCACTATAAACACTACACACTCTCTACTCTCCTCTCTGCTACACGCACCGCTCTGCTCACCTCTCCACTATAAACACTACACACTCTCTACTCTCCTCTCTGCTACACGCACAGCTCTGCTAACCGCTCCACTATAAACACTACACACTCTCTACTCTCCTCTCTGCTACACGCATCGCTGTGCTCACCGCTCCACTATAAACACTACACACTCTCTACTGTCCTCTCTGCTACACGCACCGCTCTGCCCACCTCTCCACTATAAACACTACACACTCTCTACTGTCCTCTCTGCTACACGCACAGCTCTGCTAACCGCTCTATAAACGCATTTGAAATAAAGGAAAGACTTGAGGAAATGGAAAAGGTTCGCCTGTTTTGTCTGCTCCAAGGAAGAAAAGAAAAAGTAATGTTGCTTGCTACCAACGTGAAAGATAACAAAATTGTTTCGACTTCCATGAAACCACACGTTTCTGTTATTTGTATAAAAATTCACCAAACAGTATAATTAAAATAATTGTTTTTAAGGGTGATTTTATAAATCAGACTATTATAAGAGCATTAAGTTATTACACCCAAAATAACCTATATTTTAAAAAATTTATACTATTCTTCAGGTATAAAATAACAAATGTTGATTACATTCAAACCCTTTACAATTATGTGTTTTTTTTTATACGTAATTTTTATTCCTCCTTTAGGATTTCTGTGTGGAAATTTTAACTTAACAATCATTTGTAGTTTTGAAACGACTATGAAAAGAATTTATGTAAATATCTGTAGTAGTGTGCGAGCTAAAATGTTTTGTTAGTTTCGGTTCGATTAGTCTTAGAGCTAACAGCAGCTTATAGCTGACTATTAAACATGTGTGTAAGAGTGTGTGAAGAACAAAGGTATACTTTTGCATGTAGTGCCTTCGATTGGCATAGGCCAACACCATACACACTGCAACTGTTTGCAGTGTGGCAATAGCTGAGAACACATTAGCAATCAACTTGTAAGATTATTGCACTTACCAGAATTGCATACACTTAACTGACTATGCAGCAGATATATACCAGGAAACCTGTTACGGGCAGCATTCAGCTTCTCAAACCATCTATAAGCTGTTCACGGTAAACTGAGCATTTTTTAAAGCCCTGCTTATGATCTACTGGTATACACTTTTTGGAAAATTAACATTGCCTTGTGCCTCGTCACTTTATTTATACGTCGGTCAAGTCAAACTGTGTAATCATTAAGAAAGTAAATATTTTCCAAATCAGCTCATTTTTACACTTCGATACATTAAAAAAAAAACGAATCCAAAGGAATAATTTTAAGTTATCACAAACGGTTACCTAAAACGTTTCATTTGACGTTAAAATATGGAACTACTATCCAGCCATCGTTACCAACTTTACTGGGCGAATATCACAAAACAGGGCGAAGGGCGTAAAAATATGCGCATGCAGGACTAAGGTTTTTCCTAAGGTTTATTTCTAAAGTGCTCACTATCGGGAATAGCCTTTATACGCATGTTTCTTTCAATCAAACACAACAGGAATGCAAAGGAACTAATTACTTGTTTAGCATTTAAATCAGAAGACCAGGTCAATGGTGAAGTGTCAAATTTGATGGAATAAAATATTTCATTCATATGACGCCAGAACTTCATCTCTAAGCTGTGTATGAGAAACATGAGGAAATATACACGCAGCAGCTAACCAATAGAACTGAAATGAATGCACACCCCTATGTCTGCTAAAAATAACAATTTTGCGGGTAAGTGTAGTAACTGAAAAAATAATCTTTCTGGTATGCCTCACGTACGTATTTAAAATTGAAATATCTTGCAGTTTAACATATATAGTTCAACGCAAATTAACACTTGTTCTCACGCCTCCGTTGATGATTGACTCAGCTATCTGTCTCTGATTACTCTACTTTAATTACCCTGGCTAGCTATATATCAGTCAGTAGAGCAAAATTAATCACTATTCTCAAGGCATGTGCGACAAGCTAGGGAAATATTATTAGTTGCATGCAGCTATATTTTGTATTCAATCCCACATCACCGCTGCGTAAATGTCAAAGTAAGTGACGATGAAAAATACCTTATTCAGATGCTGTATATTAGCTGAAATAGCGCTCAGCTACCTTTATTGCCGTTTAACACAAACGCCTTCGTTCAAAACCACAGAACGAAACATTTCCGTTGGGGTCCATTCGCTTTACACACTTAAAATTAGCCTTTTAAAACTGAGCTCAGGCCCTCCTGACTGGCTACTATAAGGACCCAACAAAGACTAGATGGAGGACGGAACCTTCGTTTGCAATTCTAATTCATTGTCTGTTACAAAGTCTAATTTAACGTACAGGCATATGAAAGTACTACGGCTGCATTCCTTAAGTGTATAAACTAAGTGATACCAGTTGATATTGCCAACTTAAGCTGATTTTCATAGTATTAAATACTTGACAACATGAAAAATATACAATACAATAAACATATTATCATTCAAACATAAGCTGTCTGCATGTATCCTATATAACATATATAATTAATAAATATCTTATATGCTAGGTGATTTGGTACACAAGGTGTGTACGGTAAAGTATGTCTGTTGCTAGAAGCGTCCACTATAGACGGGGTATTTCCTGCTCGGCCCAGGTTAGCACCGGGAAAGTGTAATTACTAACTCACATTAAAACAGTCGTAATTTAGTTTCATTTCATTTGGCCTACATATTCTACGATATTTATTTATTTGTTCACATGTTATTTGGTAATGGTATGTTCCACTGTAGGTGTGAGTACAATATATAGTTACGTCCGGGCTGGTGTCAAGAAACGAGCCAGTATAAATATATGTTCCTACGACGATAAGGCGCCTTCTACTTGGAGCTTTTCAGCGCCTTTGATTGCTCAGAAGCAAGCGAGCGATAAGGGCGACACTGACACGCGTATCTAGTGCCTCATCGCTCCTACGCGCGTGTGTCGTGCAGTGTTTCCGTCATGCGGCGTGTACCTATGGGGCTTTAAGCGGTGACCCTATCATTTTATTTGTGCAAAGTGTGAAGCAAAGTTCACAGCAGGCAAAGGCTGTTCACGATAAAGTGGGCACTTTTGAAATGAACCTTAGAATAAAGTCACTGCCAATACCTAAATGTATTTTAACGGGCTCAATGAGTGCCATGCGCCCAGTAAAGTTGTTAACAATCGAGGGGAAAATAGTTCCATATATTAATTAACGTCGAATAAAATGTGTTAGGTAACCATTTGTGATAACTTAAAATTTATTTCGCTTTCAATTATTTTTAATTCATCTAAGTGTAAAAATAAGCAGATTTGTAAAATATTTTCTTTTCTAATAATTTCACAGTTTCACTTGACCGACGCATGAATAAAGTGACGAGGAGCATGGAAACGTTAATTTTACATAAGGAGAAATAATACTAGTAGATGCATGCATATAGATCTTAAGCAGGGCTCATTTTACCTTGGACAGCCTATGCCTATAATAGTCTCGCGTGTTTACAACAAGTAGGTTTATCATGAGATACATCAGTGTGAAAAGGCTGGTTTTTTTTCCTCAATGTTACGGGGGTTCGGAAATTCCACTTATAATGTGTATGATATATTAAGAGTATCACTCGTATAGGCTATTCACGGTAAAAATCAGCACTTTTAAAAGTCCTGTTTAAGATCAACTTGTATGCCCGTTGTGTATTCTTCCGTCTTATGTAAGGTTAACACTGTCATGAGCCTCATAACTTCATTCATGCGTCGGCCATGTGAAACGTGAAATTATTTTTTAAAAAGTAAATACTAAACAAATCTGCTCATTTCTAATTATCGATGCATAAAAAATCCCAGAAAGCTAAAAATAATTTCGGTTATCAGAAATGGTTTTCTTAAAACTTTTTATTCGACATTAAGATACGGAGCCCGTTAAAATATGTGCAGGTAGAAGTAGCGATATTTTTATAAGATTGATTTTAAAAGTGCTCACTTTATCGTGGACAGCCTTTAACCTCGTTTGAAGTATGTTTTCTTTTCGTACATCGGTATAATGAGAACACGTTTAGAGTGGTTTCGTAAAAAAACCGCGTTGCCGTGTTTAAAACACACGGTAACGCAATTCAAGCATCAGAAAGGTTGCGCCCATAAATTATTACCGTGGCCGTACTTACGGGCGAAGTAAAGTAACTGCCTTTGGAACATTATAAAATATTTTACCAAAATATACTTTTTAAATGTAAAAATTAATCGATCAATAGATCCGCATTTTTAACCAAATTTAAGCTCATTTCCGATTTCGATGCTTCGGAAAGCAGAATTTACAAGAACATTTTCTTCAACAAAGATTGTCATAATATTTACTGTGATCATGTGCAATAAAATCGTAATAATAATGTATCATATCAATTTTATAATTAATTTTATTTAGGTCAGTTTCAGCCATAAGTGTTCGTGACAAATGGACGTACATAAAATCAATCATAAAAATTATTTCCTGCATTATTATTACAATTTTGTTATTCACAATCATAGTAAACATTATTTGACGATAGTCCATGACGAAGATTTTCTTGCGAATTCTGCTTTATGAACCATACAGAATGGAAATGTGCTTACAGTTTGTTAAAAATACAGACTATTTTAATCGATTATGTTTTTTACATTTAAAAAGTATATTTTAGTAAAATAATTTATAATGTTGCGAAATATATACATTCTTCTTTCATATATAGCATAAATCGCACTTTTTTTTTACAATTTTTGTGGTGTCTGTACTACTTTTTTAAGTTGTTCACGTTGTATAGCCGGGTGCAGTGCTCCATAAGCAGGTGTTTTACTTCAACCTTAATGGCTTCCGAAGAGTTCGAAGTGGTTAATGTACGTATACACGTGTACACGTAAGACCGCTGTTGCGTGAATGCTGCGTGCATCTGCGATGAGTGTACGTGTCGCGCCAGCCAGCCAGCGGCAGAACGGTCTTCTGGCCGAACGAGCTGGTTCGGACATACAGAGTTTCGCTACGCGTCCAGTCCGAGGACAACCACGAGTCTCGGATGTTCGGGCCAACGTCTCGAGCGAGTGAGGCTCGAAAGAAAGAGCGAGTACAGTTTAGCATCAAAGAAACGGGCGAGTAAAAGTGTGGCCTTGAACTTCTCTAATTTATACAGCATAAAATATTTCCACGTAACAAAAGAGAACTGCAGATACATGTTACGTGGTGCCACTGAATACCAATGATCTGAACGCCATCAGGCATATTTAGATATAACAGTTCGTACACTCAAGAAGCAATTTTTTGTACTATTTCCAAGAAGAATCCTTGGAAACCCAGTTGCCCAGAAAATCCTACAAACAGTTTCCCTGTAAAATCTGCGAAACATAAGTTTGTAATATTACAAACGATAACCTACATTGTTGAGAAGTGTTGTTTTCTTCTAGAAAACAAACGTGAAGAATTAATAACAGAGAATATGTAAAAAGAAGTTATTTCGAAACGTAATTTATGTAATAAAAACTGCACTTTGCCACCACAAGGGCTAGAACTGCACTTTGCCACCACAAGGGCTAGAACACACTCCCATGTTATTACTAGCCCGTTCCTTAAACACTTTTTTTTTTTTCCCCCTTAATTTTACGTTGCGACATTTGACGTTGACAAAGCTCTAGTGAGATCGACTTGTTGACAAATTCCCAGTGCGGCAGGCGAACTGAGCATCTGCCATGGATGGACCGGGTCACGAACCCACGACATCTCGGACAACAAGTCGGCCACACTACCCCTGAGCTATGAAGGGAGGGCTCATGGCCAATTTGACATAAGAAATATTAAATATTGTTGCAAATACCTACAAACATATTAGGTTTATTTTATTTGTTTTTAATTTTAAGAATAGGTACCGTTAGCCAACATCCCGTGGCGCAGTCGGTTGTTGCGCCACCGATCTGGGGTGCAGGAGGCTCTGGGTTCGAATCCCGGTTAAGGCATAGGTGTTAATTTAAGTTAGGTTATAAGTCAGTCTGTAAGTCGTCCTTTGCTAAGCTTTCAAGCATAAAACTGGGGGGACGTTAAAAATCCCTTTACAATACAATAGGTTCCTTTATTTCATTTTGAGAGTTCTGTTGTCGAGTTGCGAGATTCGGATGGCTCTTAACAACTAGGTGTTGATAGACGGTGTAAGTTATCTGTGTAGCTAGGAAATATTAACATTTTGAGAGTTCTGTTGTCGAGTTGCGGGATTCGGACGGCTCTTAACAACTAGGTGTTCATAGACGGTGCAAGTTATCTGTGTAGCTAGGAAATATTAACATTTGATGAGTAATACAGTCACGTTTTATTAAAATTGTTATTTTATTTTGATTATTTAAGTTGTTTTAAGTTATTCAAACCCGCACTACATTTCTTTCTGCATGCAACTGCAATTTACATCACCCATAGTTTTTGCACACAAATAGCTATAAACGGTTTTACTTTGTTGAGTGTCCGCCATTTCCTTGAAGCTTGTGGATATGGGTCTGTACAGTACAAACATTTCTTTACGTCTATTACAGATACGGCCCTTGTCTTTGTATAGTTAAAAGCATTTGCACAATTACAAACAATTTAGTAGAAAAAATTACAATTTTTTTTACGGTGTAGGACTGAGGACGCGGGTTCGATTTTCCTCCCACCCATTATTCTTTTCCTTGGTAATATTTATTTTTGTGACAAAATAATTGTTCTATACTTATTTTACATCGGAATGGGTTTTTTTTTTTAAGCAAAGACAATACGAGAAGAATTTTAACACAAAAAATCAAAATCAATTCAACACAAAATTTGTTTTACCACAACATTAACACCACCTTGATCTTGTCAGAACAGTAAGGAGGAAATGTTGCTACAAAAGAACTTAATTTTATATTAACAGTTGAATAATAATATATTACATTAATAGCAACATTAGTTACTGACACTTCACAGATAAAAGAAAAATACTGTAGTAACATTAATACTTTTGCTACAACATTATACATATTTCTATGTATTGTGATGTATGGTACATAGATACAATCGTAAACAGATGACAAAACACAGCAGTCAATCTCAATCGTCCTTATGTGTAGGGGCGAATCTGACAGTTTAAGAACTGTGCTTAATGTGCATTAAAAGCTTCACACATGCAAAGATAAAACATAAATAAACTGCGGGCGAAGTTTTGTATCTATTAAAAATTGCTCGTTGTAAAATAACGTGCAGGACCACGCAGTGTGATGATTGGCCCTTTGAGCGGACTAATTATATATATATATATATATATATATATATATATATATATATATATATATATATAAGCACGGATTCGTAACGTAGGTAATATGCGCGACTCCGAACAAACTGATACGGTTCGTTAGGCAATGATCATTATTTATAAGCATTGTCAACCGGCATTTGAAACCATTGATGCTAGGACCGCCAGTTTCTGATTTTATTCACTGTTACCAACACTGAAAGCTGACGTAGTGATTTAAGTACCTCGCTATTTTACAAGCATATTTGGCTACTCTATTTATTGCGTTTCTTACCAAGTCAGTATTTGCCTGCTTTTTACATTCCTCGATATATATATATATATATATATATATATATATATATATATATATATATATATATATATATATATATATATATATATATATATATATGTGTGTGTGTGTGTGTGTGTGTGTGTGGGGGGGGGGTGTAATATACACTTCGAAGAATGTATTTTTACGCACCATGTTACAATCTGCGTAATGGCATAGCTACTTTTCAATGACCTGGTTATGTGTGTGTGTGTGTGTCGCCGTATAAACCCGAAGTGAGTTAAAATCTAAATCTTCTAGTCAAAACTACTTTTGTCAAAGTCCTATCGTTACAACTGGTATTAACCATTCAGTACTGGAAATCACTGAGATACGGTAGGGATAACTACAACAACAGACAATTATTGATATTTTATAGCCGTTACAGTTGAACATATTAAATACTCCTTCGGACAAAGATGGATCAGTTAATAGCGTATTTAACCGGGCATCTCGTATCGATCCATCAGCAGGCATCAAGTACAATTTTCCTATTCCTTAATTAACGTTTCCGAAAATAATGTATTTCTGCCTGAAATACCCCCCCCCCCCCCCCCCAACCCGAAAGAATCTATTGTATGCAAGTGCGTCACACCAAATCCGCACGAGTTCACTACACCATGCACTCTTAACTCGCCTAACAACTTAAAAAATGTTAATTAGGTATATGCATTATCTTAACACTGGTTGTCGCTAGGATATTTTCTAATTATTGCCTATTTTATCCTTTAATTGAAATTCTTTCAATTTTATCCAGAGATTTTGTCGAAATTTCCATATAACTTGGGGTCCGCAGTGGTCTAGTGGTCAGACTACTCACCTCCCCCCTAGGCGAACGGGGCTCGTTTCCCGGTGAGACTATGTCAGATTTTTTCATTTGGGAATCGTGCCGGTAGATGCCGCTGTTCGGTGGCGTTTCCTCGGGGATCCCCCGTTTTCCTCCGCCCTTGCATTCTGGCGCTGCTCCTTACTTCATTTTTTTTTCGTATCCGGCTCTCAAGACCTCAATGTCAAGAGCCGAGCAGATCTTCACTCCACCGTAGACCACGTAATGTACCAAGTGCTGGACCAGATTCAGAACAGTCTTGGGAAGTGTCGCTATCCCAGGGTCTGGCAGGGAAGTGTCGCTATCCCAGGGTCTGGCAGGGAAGTGTCGCTATCCCAGGGTCTGGCAGGGAAGTGTCGCTATCCCAGGGTCTGGCAGGGAAGTGTCGCTATCCCAGGGTCTGGCAGGGAAGTGTCGCTATCCCAGGGTCTGGCAGGGAAGTGTCGCTATCCCAGGGTCTGGCAGGGAAGTGTCGCTATCCCAGGGTCTGGCAGGGAAGTGTCGCTCTCCCAGGGTCTGTCAGGGAAGTGTCGCTCTCCCAGGGTCTGGCAGGGAAGTGTCGCTCTCCCAGGGTCTGGCAGGGAAGTGTCGCTATCCCAGGGTCTGGCAGGGAAGTGTCGCTATCCCAGGGTCTGGCAGGGAAGTGTCGCTATCCCAGGGTCTGGCAGGGAAGTGTCGCTATCCCAGGGTCTGGCAGGGAAGTGTCGCTATCCCAGGGTCTGTCAGGGAAGTGTCGCTATCCCAGGGTCTGGCAGGGAAGTGTCGCTATCCCAGGGTCTGGCAGGGAAGTGTCGCTATCCCAGGGTCTGGCAGGGAAGTGTCGCTATCCCAGGGTCTGTCAGGGAAGTGTCGCTATCCCAGGGTCTGGCAGGGAAGTGTCGCTATCCCAGGGTCTGGCAGGGAAGTGTCGCTATCCCAGGGTCTGGCAGGGAAGTGTCGCTATCCCAGGGTCTGTCAGGGAAGTGTCGCTATCCCAGGGTCTGGCAGGGAAGTGTCGCTATCCCAGGGTCTGGCAGGGAAGTGTCGCTATCCCAGGGTCTGTCAGGGAAGTGTCGCTATCCCAGGGTCTGTCAGGGAAGTGTCGCTATCCCAGGGTCTGTCAGGGAAGTGTCGCTATCCCAGGGTCTGTCAGGGAAGTGTCGCTATCCCAGGGTCTGTCAGGGAAGTGTCGCTATCCCAGGGTCTGGCAGGGAAGTAGCGCTATCCCAGGGTCTGGCAGGGAAGTAGCGCTATCCCAGGGTCTGGCAGGGAAGTGTCGCTATCCCAGGGTCTGGCAGGGAAGTGTCGCTATCCCAGGGTCTGGCAGGGAAGTGTCGCTATCCTAGGGTCTGGCAGGGAAGTGTCGCTATCCTAGGGTCTGGCAGGGAAGCTATGCGCTGTGTGAACTCGGCGGGCGATCGAAGCCCCGAACGTCTCCAGACCGCGAGCTGCTTGTCGCAGGAATCTCACGAGACGTGTGTGCGTGTTGTCCCGAAGCACGTTAATTCGAGGCTCGGCGGATTGTTCGGCGTTTTTTTTTTCTTTCTCCCCATGATATATTCTGTCGGCCGTTGGAATGGCGCGGGGTAAATAAGTTCCATCTGGAATGCAGATTCATCTGGAATGGCCCTGCGGGACGAACAGGAGGGGGGGGGGGAGGGAATGGCGTCCCGGGTGGAGTTGGATGGGTAGGGGAGGGGGACACGGCGAGGGTAATTTCACGAGAAGTGAGGAAGAAAATGAGGTCGGAATGAAGACATCAGCTGGGACGTGCGGTTATTCATCGCAGGGCCCCATGCTGCTTTACCTCCAGCGCGCGCACACCCGCCGGCAGACAGCCCATGGTCGCTGAAGGGGGAGCGGCGGAAGTTAAGAGAATAAATTGGTAAACACGAGTTTGCCTTTTGTCATGCGATATAATATTCCCTCACATTCGTACCTGGAAACATACTGTCGCCTATTCCTAAGTGAATAGAGCTCTTCGTGTATCTTGTCGTGGTGTTTGTGATTCTCTTTCCTTTCATATTCCTGAAATTTATCTCTCCCTATTCTGCCACGGGAGTTCTGTATAACAACTACTTCATTCCATTACCCGCATCAAGAGCAATACAAAACATTGTTGTAAAATACGTGTTATGTAATTTTTTTGCGCTCCAGTAATACTGCATTTAAATAGCCAAACAATGATTCTTAATATTGTTATTGTTAACACATTTTATTGCAACTTCGTGAGTTTTAATACCACAGTAATATTTTATTACAAATGAAAACCTACATTCGCTCTCATTATAAAATTACTCGCAGATAACAACTGTAGCCTTTAGGTGGCCCATTAAGAAATCTCGCATTAATTTTAATATTTTTCTGACTATAATAATCACGGCGAGTAGATCTAAAAGACGATATGATATTTAAAAACCTTCACTCCTGTAAAAATTGTATTGACTAACATTATGTGGATGGTTTCGTATTTGATTTTTTTTTCTTGCAAAACGCTTACAGGTGCGCAGTAAAAATTTAACACACTGAATTGCGCCCCCTCCCCCCTACTCGATGCTTGAGATGTTGGCCAGAGAGTGAACTGGTTGCGTGTACACATGGCCACACCAACGGCGCCACAGACTGCAATGGTGTGACCTACTAACACGCACTCATGCGAAATGATAGCAGATAATCTTCAATGATGAGTCACCTTTTTGTCTTGATAGCGAAGACCATCGTATCTATATTGGCATCCAGCACCAGTACAACGATTTATTGTCACGCGTTCAGACATGTCATGGTCTTGCCCAATCACCGTCGGTTGTCATTACGAGCACTTTGACAGTCATGAGGTCCTGCAGCCGTGGCCATGTTGTTTGTGAATGGCTACGCCAGCGCTCTATTCCAACATGGACATCGCTTGTCCTCATACTTGCGCCGCCTGAGGAAAATGCCTTGAAGACAGGGATAGTGTGTTATAGCCGGCCGCATCACCAGGCCTATCCGCAATTTGAGATGCGTGCGATGCTACTCCGCCTCTACTGCGAAATATGCAGGAGCTGCGAGCGGATAACAAGTTGCATGGTGTGGAATACTGCAGGAAACTTTGGTGCCCTCTTCAACTCCATGAGGCGACGTCTAGCGGATTGTGTTCGCGAACATGGCTGTCCGCGGTACTGAGAGATGTGCGCATAACGCAATAAATATTTCTCATGCCACTTTCAAATTGTAATCATTTGTGAGCCTACGTTCCGGAGCAAAGAATGGCTTCTGAGAATACTTTCCTATCTACGCGTGTATGTGTGTGTGTGTCTGGACATGTCTGTGTCCTCCCATAAAAACTAATTAATGCCTCAACCGAATTCCACGAAACTCAGAGCACATATTATACTTAGTAAGGACATCTGACTTTTACAGTTTTCGATCATTACGGGCGTTTACTTTTAAAATGACGGCTATTTCAAATTTTGGTTGATATGTCATGTTTCGGAGACCATTCAACCAATTTAAACAAAATTCTGTATGCTGGCAGTGCGTAGGCAACCACTGAATTTGGAAATGGATATTGCTTTTGGGCCGCCATTTCGGAAGATGGCAACACACGGAAAAATAATTCCTTTAAATTATATATATAAAAAAAAAAAAACTCAAGCTATTCACGCCAAATTTGGGAAGTTAGTAACAGTATGGTAGGCTTTGTAAAAGTAAGTGATTTAAATTTATTGGGCACTAATTTTCAAAATGGTGGCCATACAAATATTTAATATTTTATTGCATATGTACAATACGGTTAATATAATTTCAACCAAATTTTGTATAATTTACTATACAATATATAATTTATTAATAATATAACTTATTAGAAGCGACATATATGGCAAAACATCCCGTTTTATATGCTATTTTTTAAGATTCGGCCACATTAATAACATACGTTTTTATGTATCATGCGAAACAATTGAGGAATTCCTACTAAATTCGGTAAACAAACAGAACTGCGGCAGGCGATGTAAAGAGGCATGTTTTATTTTAAAAATTACAACCATAAACAATGTACCTCATTACTACGAAGATGCGAAACATATCTCAGCTTAATTTTGTGTGCTAGCATTATCTCTTACAACTATCGAATCCGTAGCCTATATAAGGAACGTAGTTTCTCCACAATTTTGTAAGAGAGCCTCATGTGAAAAATTAAGTATTTGTTATTTCTCGGGATACAGTCAAGCGATTCTTACCAGATTTGGTGAAGTATTTTTGTTATTATGATGGTATGATTGGACTACGCCCATTGCTAACCATGAGACTAAATAAAATCGCACACAAGCAGAACTCGGCAAAAAAAAAAAAAAAAAAAATTATTTTCAAACACCACAGACAGATAATTAGGAAAAGCTGTTCCCTTGTCAATAGAAAACAATTGATAAGGGAACAGTTTTTCATAATTATCTGTGCGTAGAGTAGTAATGGCTTTCTCGTTTCTACCTCGCTGAGTTCTGGGTGTGTGTGTGTGTGTTTTCAACTTATTTTATCGTGATTAACAAAAACACGGAGTCTGTCGGTCAAATTTTGATACAACCAGTATATGTTAAGTGAGCCGGACAGTCTTTTTCAGAGGCTGCTATATAAATATTTTTGCTAATAATGCTATATCCACGAACATATATAAACAATTATATCTTAACTTTGTTAACAGGCAACATCTATGACAGTCATCGGATATGAGAAATATATAACATTTTTGCTCTCCATTTTCAAAGATCGTCACATGAATAAATGGAGGCATCAGTCCATATCTCGACGACCAATCTACTGATTACCACCAAATTTTAAGTGCAAGTAGTACTATAGTAGGATATGTAAACTCACATGTTTTAGAAACCTTATTTTAAATGACGAGTATAAATAAATTAGATTAGTTTTTATCTATTAAACAATTCAACAAAACTCAATCAATTTTTTATGCTAACAATATCAACTAGAACCATCAATTATTCCTAAAGAGATCCTCTTTTTTCAAGTTGTTTGTAACACGCTGCCAGGGGAGAAAATTAAATATTTTGAAATTTTTACCGGAAATATTAAACCAGTTTTCACAAAATTTCGCACATCACTAGTACATATTACGGAAGGCCATTATTTACGGAAGGCCAAGTATGGTCATTATTTACACGAGTAACTTTTTGTTCTTATTGGTGACTTTTGCCTTCTTTCCGAATACCATTATAATCCGTTAAGTACTTCCTTGTGGGTTGAACAATTTTTGACAATGAGTGTGTATTGGGGATTACCACTAAGCTATTTAGTAGCGAGAGTATGGCAATCAGTCAAGCTGACCACCTCAACATCTAGCATGATTTTATTTATTTATTTGTTATGTTGGTTTACTGGTGTTAAGAACTACAATGCAAAAGTCAAGAGAGCACAAACCGTTAGATTTTATTAGATACATATTCATATCTCCACGAACATTTGTGTGGATTGTGCGAGGAAAACGACCCAGTGAAACGATCGAACCTTCGACCTCCTAAACACGAGTCAAATACGCTATGCTATGAACAAAAATTCTTCACTGTCTATCTTAATAAACGATTCGGAGTATTTATAAAAATGTATTTAAAACTCTTAAATGCCAAGCGTTGATATATACGCAGGTGCTTTCTTAGTTGTGTTCTCATAATTTCATTGATTTTTCTCTAAAAACCACTAGTTTCCCGCTGGTGGCCAAGTTATTTAAGGAAGTTCAGGGATAACTTTTTTTTTTGCAAATAGGATATTATATGTATTTGAAATATATCTATAAAAAGTTGAAGAAATTAGTAAAACTCTAGGAAAGTATATTTAATAATGTTACATTGTTATTACGAGAGTTCCAGATATATTTAATAATGTTACATTGTTATTACGAGAGTTCCAGATATATTTTACACATAGTTTAAACACGTAATGTCATTTCAACTAAAGTGTTTCTTTGAGTTATAGCACCGTTTAGTCAAGTTCTTAAAAATAATAAAATTGTATTGCTTGCAGTGAGGCTTCGGTTTTATATTTAGAAATGTGAACTTTATTGTGAAACCTGAATGAAATGATACGTTTAATAGATAACCAATTTTCAAGTTATTAGTTTTGCCATTATAGAACCATCAGCAATTATTTTTACCGTATGTTACATAATATCCGCGATCTATTTGCGACTATTTTGTACATGATAAGTTTAAAATATCCATAAATCTGTTAACATGTTCTTAAAACAAGTTTTCGTTTTTTGGATACCAATAACGTAGTTTCATACAAATCACAAATATAAAAAATATATCAATAATCCAACTCTTAAAATGCACAGAAAGCCTGCAGTGAGGTAGCTTACCACATGGGTCAATAATGGATTTGTATTTAAAAAAAACTCGCTAGAATAAGCACGGACTGCATAGAGCACACGCAAAACATGTAATACTCGAGGAAATAATAGTTTGACGTTAATAACTTCATGTAAAATATTGGGAGATTTCTCCATTTCATGATAACATATGAAGATCACTTAAAATGTTATATATCGTATGTTCTAGCCTGCTGATCTCGTGAATGGCAGACGGGCTAGGAATAACTGATGGTAGCGAAGAAGAATTTTCCTAGAAGCTGTCCCTGAAGGAAACTCCGGATAAAGACGGCCTTGCAAACGGAAAGAAGGGTCGCAGAGGCAAGGAGGGGAGAAGACAGATCGTGCGCGGGCAGAAGCGAGGAAAATCTTCAAAGCGAATGAAGAGATGCTTGCATTTCTCGCAGACGACGGTAAAAAGAAACAGACAAACAGGAGAAAAAAAATCCGAGTATAAAAGGATTCCGGCTTGAGGAAGGAGGGGAAACTGAGATTCCTCAAAGCCATCTCTGGCGGAAGGTTGTGCAGATAAGAGCAAATAGGCATTCAGCATCTGTTGCTCGTACTTCAGTCCGAAACTCCAGGTACATTTGTTTCCCAGAGCACAATGCTCCGGTGGCAGATGATTCATTACGATAACGTCTCTCAAGCGCGCGGTATTAATTATAATGTCGGCAGATTGTAGATAACTTCTAGCTGCTGAGAGAACTCGCACGTCTGCACCAAAGTCTTCCCTCTAGACAGACAAAACTCCATCTTCTTTACTGGGAATCGAACTGTCTTTTCGATGCCGCAGGTAACAGTCATAAAAACTTTTTATTTTATTTTTAAAAATATTTGGCTATTCTGCGTAAACTTCATTTGCCTGCACAGGAAATTATACTTCTGTATTAAATTATATATATATATATATTTCTTAAATGTTCTCAGTTCACATATTAAAATACAGTAAAGACCAGGTACTTTTTTTCATTAATCGATACATAAAGGATACAAATAATAGTACAATCCCGGAAAAGAAAAACTTAAACAAATTATTCAGAAAGGTTTACAGATTTCTTCTGGTCCCAGCTCGGCGAGTCAGTGTACTTGGATAGTTACGAGTTCCAAGGCTCAGGAATATGCAACGCAATGCAGAACATGAGCAGTCTCAAGGAAACAGGAAGCAAGTTATTCATGCAGGCGAATATTTCGTGCAAGAAGTTGTGCCAGGCCAATTACAGAAAAAAAAAGCCAGCTTCTCATCGCCAGTATAATAGCACATATTTTCTTGCAATTTTTTTCTTTGAGCGAGTGTAATCTTACATGCTATCAAGATGAAGAAAGTCCTTCGGAATCTAGAAGTACTGAAATAAAAGAAAGGGAAAAAATAACGCCACTGCTTTCGTGCGTTCACCCGAGTTATTGAACGTTCGTGATTTCGTGTATTGCATGGCAAGGGAACATTTTAATGTAGTTCGAGTTATAAGACAGCTCTCTTTCTCTCTCGAAGGCATCAGAATCGCCTGTGTGTGTTCTCTGTGGGGATATGTCACGTCACATCTGTCTTATCCACAATGTTGCCCAAATGCTGTTTCGACTAAATCAACTAATTAAATTTACTATAAAACCTTATGCTGTTATCCTGCTGAGAATATTAAGGTGTAACGACGTGATATACGACTTGGAACCTCGTCGTACGAACCCGCAGCTATTTCATGAAAATATTTCAGCATGAAACTGGCCATTTTAAAACTTCTGTATGTAGATATATAATTTGATTAAGTGTTTAGGTTGAAAATAAAATACGAAGTTTCCAAAACACTCAGGGTCTGCAAAACATATAACAGTTTATAATTTACGTTCCCACTCTAAACATTGGTACCATATAAAAGAGGGGAAAGACAACTAAGAACGACACACATATCCATTTATTAGCCGGGGTTGGAACCCAGAACACTCCACACAGTAGGCTGATTCTTCTCACACTACAACTCAGAGGCAGAACAATTTGAAGATGTGAGTTTAGCATAGTACATAACGTAAACCCAAGTGAAACTCGCGAGGATTTGAAATAACTTGGAAATGTCAGTGTGTGATACTAAAGAGTCTTTATTTCAGTTAGAATGAAGATCTTTGTTTGAACTGTAGGGGAGCCGATCGACAATCACAGAATATTTGCTCAGTCAGCGCCAAAATCTGCGAATCTCGTAACAAATCGATTAAAAATGAGTAAGTCTATATCACCGAAATTTTCGTTTGAATATTTCCCCCAGTCACCTTCACTTCTTTGGTCTCCAAAAACAATTGCTAATCTTAAAGAGTTCTAGTAAAAAAAAAAAAAAAAAAACTGAAAATACACGGAGCTAACGAACGGGATGTTATGTACGTTGGCGGCTAATAATGATTCTCGGCTTTGGTGCGTGGTCGTTCTACGAATACTCGGACACGGAAGCAGTTCTCAACGAGTACGCATACGAAACTGTACTATATTTAAGCATGTTGACAAATTAAATACGGACATAGGCGTCAGTTTAAAAAAAAAAAAAACCTATTTGAATACCTACAATTAGATAATATCTGTTATACTGGATATTAAAATATTTTACTGATCAGCTGAAATTCTGTTCCCCCTGATGATAAAATGGTCAAATCCCTAGTTCAGCCAAGTATGTTTTTTTAACCGTATCAAAGAAAATTTCTTACTACACTGTTGTAACATAAGCGTTATTAAATCTGTCATGGCACAGTAACTTCTGCTGAATGTAATGTAACCAAATATCATACTACACCAATATCGGCAACTCCAATGTAGAAGCATAGGAGAGAGGTAAGAAATGCGGCAGTATCGCTCTAGTAGCATGGTGTGTTCACACAGTTCTTTGCTGCTGAGAAATTTGTGCTGGGAGTATCTGCATGATACAAAACTAATGTTTATTCCTACGGGATAAATTAAAGGTTTAGTCTGAAGAAAGTTGTAATATTCACACGATATTAGTTGATTGTACATTAGATTACTTATGAATAATAATAATTTGTCTTTATCCAGGTAACATTAGAGTCGTTATGCTACATTGAAGCAGACTGTAACGAAATATAAAATTAAAAAGTCAAACAAAATGTAACGTGATTTTAAGTAGAAATATTCTTATTAAAAGGTGCACAGTTAATTTATTATACTTGCCATCGTGTGATGCTTAACTGTGGTTGCGAAAATTTGCAACTGGAAAATGGCCTGACCACACTTTGTGAATTTTGTTCAATTGCGTACACAACCATGCATTAAAAAAAATTATATCCAGTTCACTCCTACACTTAAACAACTGTCTACACGTATTAAACTTTATTTATAGACTACAGAAGATCCAAAGCAAAGGTTGTAATCATCATTATCTACATGAAATTAAAAGATTAACTACTCTGTAATTCCCATACTGCAAGCATTTGACAAAATTTGTAAAACTGATGTCTGCTAAAGTCACTTGCAATGTTGCTTCAAAAGGTGCATAGAAACAGAAATGTGTGTCACTGTTCTTCTTTCATGGGTTTTTTTTGTCTATAATTACTGCAAGCCCAGAAATAATTTACATTTCCATAAATATAACAGTCAAATAGGCAACAAAGTTTCGGTGAAATGCTCTGTTATTATATGAATATACATAGATTTGGGCGCTAACCATCTCTGCAATCCACTCGAGGCGTTAGTAGAGCATGTTGCGCCATTTTTTAGAGTTTCCGGTATTAGCGTAGTAAGATATTTTACGCTAATGTTATTGAATCAGCTTCTTAATATGTCAACAACAGTATGAAACACAACATAATGACGGCAAAGAAAATTGGTAAAATACCCACAAAAAAATACATGTACCGTGTACTATTTCTTGGCTTGAAGGTGAAACGCGGGTATACTCCAAACCAGTCCTTGAAAAGTATTTGAATATACCGCAAGATCTTCTAGAACTGCCTTTTTTTTTTTTTTTTTTTGCGAGTAAACGTCTTTTAAATTTCGCTCGGGCAATAAAACGATAACGCTGTTCATGCATGCACATGAAGCTACCGCAGTAGCGTAACACGAGTACACAATTCAACAATGTTCCACGCCAGCAGGTAATGAAAAGAGGGGAGCAAAAATGGAATGGCTCGCATGAATGAAACCGGAGTCAACTCGCGGGCAGAGCGGCAACATCGACATTTTACGACTTGTATTTTCAATTCGCAGCCTCGCTGCGGGCGCTGCTAGACGCACAGCTGAGTATCGCGATTCTGTACGTAACCATGTTTGCTCGTTCGATCGCAAGTCCGCCCGGAATTTGTGCGGGGAAAATATGCTTCTCTGTGGTTATCGGGCCTAGCGTGGCTCGGCACAAGCCAACGCTGCTTCCCCAACGGATAAAATTCCAGCGCTCGATAACCGGTTGCAACCAGCGTGTCCGTAGCGCCAATGAACACAAAAAAAAAAAATGGGGCGTGGCTGCGTGAATGCGTCTACGTCGACTCGCTCGGACGCCTTGATATTTATTTTACGTTCCCGGCACCGCTTCACTCGATCATATGGAGTTTTATGGGTATCACTGGATTGCTTTTGACATGCTCTTTCCAACTGTATACGATTTCTGCATTTCAACTTGGCGTTTTGACGAGTATAGGCCGAAATTGTGTAAAGTGTTCATTTTTAACATTAAACGCATACTATTTCACCATAACCACGCGCCACAAATGTTTTTCTTACACGCAATCGATAGATCTTGACGAGAGCTGTCGATTGAAACGTAAACGAGCGTCGTAGCTTCTCCTAGTCAAAATTTTTACTACGCAGAAGTTATCAGACGCGGCGAAACTAACTCAACATTTTGTGCCCCCCCCCCCCCCCCCCCCTTTTTCCAATACCCCTAGCGAATAGGATGCTTCGCAATCCTCACTCAACGTAAAATATTCTTTGACCCTTTGGCAATCGAGTGGTGTAACTGAATGTTGAAAGTATGCGATAGATTCGGAGCTGCAATGTCAAACTAATCCCCCAATTTTGTTATCATAGGATTTTCTGCCTTTTTTGGGTTTCGGGAATGAAACTAAAGTAAAGGTTGTATACTCTAAGCCTAAAGTGAGCGTACTCTATATAATTCCGCTATATGATGTATTAATATATTAATGGACATGATCACTTTATTCCTGTTGTATGTATTAAAATACAGAAAAGGAAACATTTGGGCGTTATCAAAAGTAGTAGGGTCGTAATGGTTTCACATCACTTTTGAAGATATCGGATTAACTCTGATATCAAAAGGGTTGATCCTTAATCCGATAGATTTTTGGTGCATTAATTTTTATCAGATAACATGTTATGAAACTGATTGATTGATCCAATTGATTTAATTGAATTAATCAATCAAAAATTGTGTGATAAGTTCATAGTTTAGTGCAAAGGTGTGCTAAGGTGTGCTAAGGCACTTCATTTTTTTCTTATTTTTTGGGGGTCGGAAGTAGCTATGGTACGTCCTCGCCTTTTGGGATCTGGTGTCATACTGAGGCGTGGTGTGTTGGGTAAGGGGTGTATATATATATGTGTGCGTGTTGCATTTTGTGCAAGAGTGTCATAAGTGTTTTTGGGTTTTGGAGATGATATTGCTCTTAGAAGTGTTGGGAGATAGGCGACTCTGAAATACACGATTTTAATTGTTTATGTTAGTAATAACAAACAGAAGAACTTAAGTGTAAATGATTAAATAGACGACGACTGTTTCCGAATGTAATTAAACCGGTGATATTACACACAAGAGAAATTAATTTAAAATACAAATTTCAAACGAACACAACTAGGTGAGTCTCCTGGTGTCGACAAGTGCTAACTCACTAAACGATGACAACTACATAAATAGCCTGTATGAAATTAATTGATGATCTACAATGTGTGTATGAATATATAAATTAAACAGCAATCTTCCTAAACACAATAATTGACACCTCAGAGTCGTAAACATACCTTAAATGATTTAAAACAGGTCCGTTTGGTTGGGAGAAGACTGAAGCAATGTCCGCAGTGTATGATGAGTGCCAACTTATAAGCTGTTAGATATGTGGAGCTTACGGCCAAGATGAACACACAACTATGTGAATGGATCAAAATTATGATTACGAACCAATGTTTCCCTAGAAAACTGGTTTACTACCCAGTCTGATAACTTAAAGATGGAATAAAGCACACATTCAAAATATGCAATATGCAAACTTACTAAGAACTGGTTTCAATACACTACAACACGGACAATTAAATATTTTCAAACTCTTATTTAGAATTAAATTTTAACCAAACACAATAGCATCATAGACATACATGTACGTCTCCCTTTCATTTGTACATGTACCATAAATGATTTTAAATAATGTCTGTTCAATGGGTAGTCTGATGTAGGAATGAGTCGAGCGCACCACTTAACATCGAATTATAAGCATGTTTAAAGAGACATGGAGCGCAGTTGGCAGGCAACTGAATTCAATCTATGGGAAAAACTCTTAAATGAAGGAAACATTTTAAATGTTTATGAAATAGCAATGAAATGAAGAGAGGGTTGTACTCAAACAACTACATTTACAACGCAGAAACTATTCTATAGATTTCACTTCCCTGGGGAAAATTAATGTGCCTTTCGTAAGAAACTGTATTTTAAAATAATTCAATTTTAACAAGCAATCAAACTTCGCTGAAGCAGAATTATTTAAAATAACGAACTTACTTCATCGAACCAAATAATGTTAACATATGTTTCTGTTAAGTTTGGGAAATTCACCACACTTGTTAACTAAACGATAGTTGAAAATCCTATGAACTTTAGTCGACACGATAAACACTTATAAAATTATTTAAAATTAATGAACACGCTGTATCGGCTTAACACACGAAAATTTTTTTTCCCCGATAAATTAAAAGTTATAATAAATGTTTATATTCAAATGATATCTGAAGCCCAGAGCAGATACTATTCGATGAAAATGTTTAACGAGACTTGAAGCCCACTGATCGGCTTCCCTCTGTTACAGCCCGAGACTCCGCCAAACGATGCAGCGACCGGTGATGTCAGAAGAGGTTCTTCAGAGGAGAGAGCAACCTAGCCAGGGTGAGGTTTGTCATCAAACTAATATGACGATTCTGAGCTGCAGGTGGAAGGAACTCTACACTGTCCACAGAGAGCGTTAACACCCCCTCCCCATCATCATGCAGCCTCTTTTAGACCACGTCTTCGATGCATCCCCCTACCCCATCCAGCCTTCACACTCCATAGTCAACAATGCATCTGTGTCGGAAAATACAGGTCCTGTCCCCCGCTATCGATCCAACACCACGATCCACAAAACCTGTCTAACACTACATTCCCCCATCGCCTCCAACCCCTGGCCAATAGCGTGTGTTCTTTCAAGAAGAAAATTGCAGTGGCTAGAAACCCCTCCTCCTCCCCCTGTTACACCACCACAGAACATGTCTTTATGCACCATGTCCGAGACTCTCAATCTGCCAGACAACCCTCGGGCCAGCGAATTTTAAACCCACCCAAAAGTGTTGAGCTGCTTGCAAAGTTCCCCTCCCCTCTCTGCATGTCAAACTTTCACTTTCACTAACCCGCAAAAATTCCCCCACGAGAACAAAGGACATACTGGGGTGATGAAAGATGAATGTGCTGGTCATGTCATCACACACTTTGTGAGTTTACATCACACGCTACATGATTACATTGTTGCGAATAAGCAATATACATGTAAGGTGGAGGGTGTAAAACCTAATGTGTTGCAATCACTCAGTAACAAGGATTATCGAATTTTCCTCAAAAATTGTACAAGGGTTTTGGGGATCCAATATCAGTTCTATTCGTGTGCTCACAAAGTCTGCACCAAACCCATTACGAAGGTAGTGTTGTCAGGTATGGACGATAAGTACTACATTGAAGCAGATGAATTATCGACCTTGCCTTGGAGCTCTACAAAATACCTAAATTATTTTTACTTCCCCCTAACAATAGTTACAACACCACAATATATGCAGCCCACCCACACCACAACTACCAACACCACACTGCCAATGATGTCCATCTGCCACCATCACATGCACCTCCTGTTCCACAGTCAAAATCATGTATATCTACAGCTGCCTACAATCTATACAATTATTTGCCGCACCTGTTGAATAACCATTAACAATGCTACCACCTGGTTGCCTATCTGTAAGGCAGACATAACTACAGTATTGTTACTCTTAATACAACTGTCTTCGATACATTTTCCCTTTGTCAAATAATAAGAAGAAATACACAGCATGATATAACATCTGGAAACTGCGTGCATGTGAATATGTTGAAACCAAGTCATTTTGGCATGTGTAGGTGTCTGGAAAAGATATTTCCAGGCATGAAAATGAACTCAAGTTTGCGACATCATTGTAAAATAAATGTATAGAGGTAGATTTAGGATACAGACTATCTTCAGATTGATGACGTTCATAACTTTTTTTATTTCTGTGTATATTTGGTTGTTCTGGTTTTTTATAATGAATTATGTGTAAGAACATGTACCTTTGATGTACACAACATTGAAAATATAGTACTAGGTATTTAGTTTAAAATATTAAGTAGTTTTTCTTAGAATGTCTTGTAGTTCTTAAAATGTGATTGAAAATATATTTGATAATTTAGTTCTTTAAATGTGATTTAAAAAATGTTTGGTAATTTTGTTCTTAAGATGTTTGTTTAAAATTTAATTCTCTTCATTTATTTGTTTTAAAGAGAAAAAAATGCTTCTTGTAAAATATCTTTCGATGTGAAAATGTTCATTAAATATATTTATTTGATTTGGATTATAAATTGTTTGAAAATATGCTTGTTGTACATTAAATTCTTGTATGATTTATTGTAGATATTTTGTTTTTAAGGATGAATTTTGAAAAGAAAATTCTAAATAAAATATTTTAATGTTAAAAAAAAGAGTAATGTAACTTGTTATTTAATAATTTATCATTCCTCGTGTCATTATTTTGTGTACAATGATTGGATAAAAATTTAACACTACTAAAGAGAAATTTAAATGTCGGTGAACTTGAAAAGAGGGATTCACTAGCAGTAAGCTTTTCAGGTTGGGTCTGAATTCAAGCCTAGGTAACTGGGTGCCTTTCATGAGAAAGTAAAAGTTTCTTACTTCAGTTTTCATGATGGAGAAAAATAGTTTATAAATTAAAATATTAAATTCCATTAAGGTAATTTAATAACAACAAACTCTTAATGACTGAGGCTGAAGTGTAATTACAAAAGTGCTGGAGAAAATCGAACGTCTTAATAAATTTGAAACAAAAGGAAGGGGTAACAGTAGTATATTGTGGACACCCCTGTCGCTACACCTCAACGTGAAGGATCCTGGGGGACACAAGAATCAATCAAAGTGGACTGAAATAAATATTCTTTAGAAACCATGTAGAAAGAGCTCCTTTTAACACACAACAGCTCCGAGAACATTTCCCGCTGACCTTTATGTCTACAGCAGTGAGAGTTGGAGTTCAACTAACTTTTTAACACAAATATTTTATAACACAAAACAGATTACAACTACTACTGCTGAGGAATCAACATGCTGGTAAAACAAAATCGGTGTTTGCACAAACATAAACTGCTATGAACAATTTTAAAATAAAATTCAACTCTGACACTTTACATTATTCTTCTTACAATAGGAACATTTATTTTCCCCAAGGAAGTGAAATTTATATATTATTATGTGAATCATAAACATAGTTGTGTGTGTTCAACTCCTTTTTTGTTTCATTGCTATTTCATAAACATTAAGAATGTTTCATTTATGAGTTTTCCCATTAATTTCAACTGAGTTGCCTGCCGATCGCTCTCTGTGTCTCTAATCATACTTCTAATTCAACATAAGTGGTGCGCTCAACTCATTCCTACATCAGACTCCACAACGAATGGACATGTTTTAAAATAATTTATGGTACATGTACAAATGAGAGGGCGCTGTACTGTCTATTATGCTATTGTGTCTGGTTGAAATTTAATTCTAAAAAAGAGTTTGAAAATATTTAATAGTCCATGTTGTAGTGTATTGAAATCAGTTCTTGGTAAGTTTGTGTATTACGAATTTGTACTTTATTCCATCTTTAAGTTATCAGAATGGGCAGCGAACTAGTTTTCTAGGAAAATATTAATTCGTAAACATAATAATGATGCATTCACGTAGTAGTGTGATCAACTCGCCCACAAGCTCCACATATCTAACAGCTTATAAGTTGACGCACATCATACACTGTAGTCATTGCTTCAGCCATCTCCCAACCAAACAGATGTGTTTTAAAATCATGTAAGATATGTGTACAACTCTGAGGTGTCAAGTAGTGTAATTTTTACATGTTTTCAAATAACTTGTTATTGTGTTTAAGAAGACTGTCGTTTAATTTATATATTCCTAGGGGCATTTTTGCTTAATTGTAGATTGTTAATTAATTTCATACAGGATACTCACATAGTTGTCATCGTTTAGTGAGTTAGCACGTGTCGACACCAGGAGCCTCACAAAGTTGTATTCATTTGAAATTTGAATTTCCATTAATTTCTCTCGAGTGTAACATCACCGGTTTAATTGCATTCGGAAAGCGTCGTCGTCTATTTAATCGTTTACACTCAAGTTCTTCTGTTTGTAATTACTAACATGCAGGACGCAAATCTTATCTTTCGGAGTCGCCTAACTCCCAACACCATCTATGAGCAATATCCCCTCCAAAACTCAAAAACACTTATGTCACTCTTGCACAAAACTTCACATTATTACCTTTTCTCCAACACACTATGCCTCATACGATGCCAGAGCTCCAAGGGTTAGGATGTGCCGTAGCTGCTCCCTACCCTCAAAAAATATGAAAAAAAAAAAAAAAGTACCCTAGCACGCCTCTGCACTAAACTATACACTTATCATACAATTTTAGATTGATTCATTCAATTAAATTAATTGGATCAATCAATCAAAGTTTCGTAACATTTTATCCGATCAAAATTAATGCACCAAAAATCGATCGGATTAATGAGTAACGAAAAAATTTGATCGCATTAAAATCAAATTATTTTAGATCGGTTTAAGACCAGATTAAGGATTAACCCTTTTGATATCAAAGGGTTAATCCGTTTAATCAAAAGTGAAGTGAAACTATCACGTCCCTACTACTATCAAATATTTTCCCAATTTTTAAAATCCAACGTTAAGATATGGAACTAAATTCTCCTCCGTCGTTACAACGTTATAAGGCGCGTGTCAATCAGCGTGGGCGTTAAAGTAACACGCGGGTAGGGGCAGTGACATATCTCATTGGTTGTTTTCAAAAGTGCTCACTTTACTGCGAACAGTGGCTGCAGTCCAGATATCTACACGAGATCTTTGATCTGGCACGAAAATCAGCACGATAGAACATCGGAGTCGCGAGATTTAGTGCCCGGAAATATACGACCACGCCCAGAATTGTAGGGGGTCGCGGTCATCGCAGTGGCTAGAGCAGCAAGACGAACCGGGTTCGTTAGTTTCTCAGAGCATCGTTGTTAGGGGCCGCGCAAATCTCTAAGCCCAAGGAACCGCGTTCGATTACCGGGAAATAATGCTCCCTGTATTTTCTCGTATGGGGATCGCGCCGAACGATGAGGCTGTTTAATGAGTTCAGTCGAATTTTTCCCATCTTCTCTACTATTATATTCCGACGCTGTTTTCTTGCTAATCTCGCTTCACCCACATTTGCTATCAAGACCTTCTATATTTCGAGCCGTCCAAAATCCCGCCAAATAAAGGTAATGCTCCCACCGTAGTCGTATACCCGATCAAATGAGAGTAAAGAGGAGTTATTTGGGAGTTTCTTAACACCACTTCTTACAAGCCGGCTGCTGCGAATCTCAATTGAGGAATCAATGTTAAACGAAATTCCTTCTCATCGCGTCAATTTTAAAGATAACAATTTCAAACAAATAACATTTCGACATGACTTCTCAGATAATGAAGCTATATATATATATATAATTGGATTAAGGAAGGGGAAAGAGACATAGCATGGAGGTCAGCATGAGCGCAGCGATAAGGGTGGCAGCCAAAACTAAAACAAAGCAGCGCTAGTGTCGCTAAGGCAAATTGCGACTGTCGCAGTCTTGTATAAAGGATGCCTCAAAACCTTAAGAAAGCAGGGTAAATTCAGTGGAAAGTTCAAATCTTGGGCCGTGCGCAACGAACACAACTTAAATAAAAATAAATACAGAAATAAAAAAATCCGTTACACATTTAATACGCTTCATGTTGTCCCGACCATCCTTCGCAACTTGTATTTCAGTCTACTAACAAATTGTGAATTAACCACCGTTTCCCTAAATACGTACTAAACAATGGGATACATATGTAGTTACAAGTGAAATTCATTTCTTCATTTATTTCAATTTTACTTTTGAAAGTAAATCTGTCTACTTCAAAATTTTGAGGTTTAAAAATTCCAGTACTTTTTCAAAATCCTTGTTTCTTAGAGCACCTATTCATTTTTCTTCTGTTACACTGATTATTTCCGACCGAATGACATTTACTTTAATACATTAGCTGTACAAAATTATGCTTGTATTTTTAGGGGTTTCGAATGGAAATAACATTAGACACACTATTAAATAAATTCTGGCGAAACTACTTATATTTGACGCTGTAAAGACAACGTTAGTAGTGTACGTATTAATACCAGTTGAAAATGTCCATAGTGTTCGCTATTAGCAGCCAGGCGTCGCCTGTAACGCTGATAAACAGAACGACATATAGTAACTACGTTTTACATGGGAGTGGATTCACAGCAGATCAAAACCGCGTTATTTCTCAGGACACCGTGTCCGTGGCTTTGGGGCGTACCCAGCGTTTTTCAGTGTTCCCTACACACAGAAAAATAACGGAGTTAAATCTGGAGATCTGGACGGATACCAAACACTTCCTCGTTAGCCTATCCGCATCCCCAAGAAATGTTTCGTCTAGAAGCGATTGAATGCCTTGATATAGACTGTTCACGATAAAGTGAGCACTTTTGAGGCACTATTTACTTTTTCCTTTCAGCCATTTTTTATCCTTCAACCACGTTTTTAGAATACATATTGCCATGTAAGTATTAAATACAGTGTGTATATTCCGACGCACACGGAATTGCCTATAGTAATGTGACGGTGCACAGTCCTACTGAAAAAAAAAATGGGGTGTGACTGTGTTGGGGACACAGCCGTTTTTTTTTTTTTTTTGCGTGAATACGTCTACGTTGACGCGCTCGGATGGCTTCATTTTTTTTTACGTTCCCGGCACCGCTTCACTTGATCATATGGTGTTTTATAGGTATCACTGGAATGCTTTTGAGATGCTCTTTCCAACCGTATACGATTTCTGTATTTCGACTTGGTTTTTTAAGGAGTAAAGGTAGACAATGCGTTACGTTTTCTTAATTTTTTTTAGATTAAACGCATTCAATTTCACCATAACCTCGCCACACAAATGTTTTTATACACGCAATCGATTGATCTTGACGAGAGATGTCGATTGAAACCTAAACGAGCGTCGTAACTTTTCCTAGTCAAAAATTATTCTACACGGAATTTATGAGACGCGGCGAAATGAACTCAAAATTGCGCCCCCCCCCCCCTCCCTAAATCGCGATGCTTCGCAGTCCTCACTCAACGTAACATATTCTTTGATCCTTTGGAAATCGAGTGGTGTAATTAAATTTTGAATGGATACGATAGATTCGGAGCTGCAATGCCAAACTGTATCCCCCGATTATGTTACCATCGGATTTTCTGGATTGCCTCCCGCTTTGGTCGCAAATTTAAAGACGTATTCACGTCAAAACAATCTTCATCTGAGTAGAGTTGGTGAACAGCTGGTACAATGTTTCCCTGCAGCATGGCACACTAACTTTCGCCTATTGCTGTTCCATCAGAAATGAATGGCTCTACACTTTCTCTGGCAGACATACCGTACCGCACTTTAAGCCAGGAAGACAGTTCCATTCAATATAAAAGCTGCCTCGTAAGACCAAACAATCATGCCAGTAAAATTTTCGTTATAGTTGCACATGTATACAGCCCACTCACAAAATACGACACACCTATCTGGGTCGCCTTCACTCGTAACGTGAAGTAACGAGGGAATATGGGGCCTCCACTTTACTTGTTTTAAAATGCTTTGGGCACTGGATTTACTGAAGCTTGACTCAGGAACAGCTTACCGCATGAACGTCGACTCCCCGGGGTAATGTGAGATTTTCTGCAACACAGCCCTTACTCAGCCCCCCCCCCCCCTTCCAAACTTTTCCGTCATCTCTTGTCCTTTTCCTGCCACACCTTCCTTTCTTCACATCACATACGTACCATCTCTCTCAAAGTTTGTCTCGTAATTGCGTCATTGTTACACATGATGGTGGCGCTGTGTTGAATCCTGTTCGCTGTAGTTTCTTCTCCACTCTCATGTTCTCACATTTCCAATAACATTTTGAAACCCACTTATCAGGCAGGAAAGAAAATCTTGTTACTTCCGCTATTTCCCTGGCTGAAAACGGAACTGATAACAGCAAAATGGCTACATGCGCTCGCACACACCAGACGTCTTTATAGCGTCAATTACACACAATCCCATCACGTTTCCTTTAACACTTTCTCTGTTTTTTTTTTTTTTTTTTTTTTTTTTTTTTTTTTTTTTTTTTTTTTTTTTTTTTTTTTTTTTCGTTCAAAGAGTGTAAACATTAATTTTGTTCATCCGGATGAGGTTATGGAGTGTATCTTGAGTACTAAGCATGAAAGTTAAAATGTATAAACAAATTATTTATTTATTTGTGCTATCCAAATTAAATTTTACTCTCATGTTTTCAGCTCTTCTGTTTCGCGTAAAGGTTCATTTCACAAAACTGTTTACTCCAAGGGGATAAGGAGGTTCCTTTCGTTACCGTAGCACTGGACTAACAGTTCTGCTAATTGTGCCCAATTTTTGTTTTTCTACATGGCTATACAAATATAAATCTAACATATAGTGAACTGGACTGCTCACATAATTAAATGTAAATTTGGTAATAGAGTGTCTTCAAATGATGCACCCTGTGTTCCAAAGAAACTTCCATTTCTATTGGAAGACAAAAGATAGGTCTCGGTTTTGTTCTTAAAGATTGGGAATCATATTGAGTACATAGAATTCACGAGAGAAAGTTCAATCAGAATGACATAGTTTCCGAAGATAATCAATTCCACACGCTGAACATAACTTATAGTTTAAAAAAAAAAAGTTTACTAATATTCTAACTTTAAGTAATATACGCACAATGTAACAGAAACTCAAAAATTAAGAGAACTTATAATTATCATAGGGAATGTAAAATAAACAAAAATTAATTGTTGCCAATTGAAATACAACTGTAAATAGTGACAAAACATAAGAATTATAGAAATAGGAGGCACATGCTTATTAACAACTGACACGCATGGAAATTCTTCAGTGGAATGTGTATATTTAAGATTAAATCGGCAGTTTTTAGTAGTATTGTAACACTTATAAAGTCACATATGTATATGAAGCAGCTAAAATGTGGTGACGGCTGGTATTACCTAATATTGCCACACGTATGGGTGAAAATTAAAATTATGTAGCATATGTAGTGCACAGTTACAAATGTGGGAACCAATTAAAAAAATATTAAACAGTACATAATACTGCCACACTATTTTTTAGTGTTGAAGTATACAAATGTAGCAAAATATGTGTGTGATAGATGAATGTGTGTTTATGCTTCGGTTATGGGGAAATATAATTTCTGTTGAAATTTTGTACAGAAAGAATCAATTAAGCATTTGAAAAATCAATTTAGAGAAACACTTTTAAGTCACACTTGGCAGTTTAAAATAAAACAAATTAAGAATAGTCAAAAGATGATTTTAGTCATTTGAAGTGTGTTCAACGAAATCTCGGGTATTTAAATAACATATTACTAAAAATTAACTTGAGAAATAAATTACCAACTAACATGCCACAAGGAAAATAAACATAAGAACTCGAGAACTTCAAAAATTATTCTAACAATGATTATTAAAAATTCGAATTACAACTACCTACGATACATCAACCAGAAAAACTACAACTATACATCTGCCAAACTACCAATATGATAAGTGGTTTGAATAGACAAGAATAAGCATTCAGTAGCAGATTTTTTTAGGCGAGAACTTAGCTGTCGTCTAAAACTATAATGCAGCACCACCTTCCCTCTGCATCTGGTCTTGCGGGCGATCGATGTCCTGACACCTCTCCGTGAAACCAGGAACCTCGGCGTCGAATCCCACCCAGCATGCAGCACGCATCCTGATGTCTGTCTGCTCAGCTGGACCCATGGCATCGAACTGCGGGCTGGTCCTACAGACGTCTGTGCTGCAGGGAGTCGATCATCCAATCTTAGGAACTGCGCAGACCTTCTTTGGCTGGAAACGCCCTCAGGTCATTAATGTGTCATCTCTGGGATCTGTAGCTTATCTTTCGTTTTTCCTGTCGTCAAACTTAGGTGAATTTTGTAGATGGTATCATCCTCTGCGGGATCATTACTTATCTTGAAAATATTATGTCTTGATATCTTTCATTCGTTAAATATTATTATTCTTGAATTCTTCTAGTATTTGGATGTATTAATTTATTAACATACGACGAACTTGCAAATAGAACATTATACTTTAGTTTATTTCTTCCTTCCATCAAGACAGCTACATTTAGAATGTTTTAGGAATGTTCTATTTTACTGCAATGTTCTTAACAGAAACGAAAGGTGGTTGTTTCTGGCTGATGTATCGTGATTTACTTAAAACATTATAATAAACTATTTGGGTGACAAAACACTTTCTATTCCATAGACAAAGTTTACATTAAAGGTGATAATTTCTCACTATAAAGCAATATAAAGGTCAAAATAAAACATCTTACATACTAAATCTGTGTAAAACAATTCACACATTCAACACTTACGAAAAATACATAAAATTACGGACATTCATATCACTATCGTGATGTTAGGAAAATTGAGATGTTATGGCATATTATATATTCTAAGTCAGTTACAATTCCATCAGGTAATAAAGATAAAATTTTGTATATATGGCAGACTGCCGCAAATTTAGGCAATTTGAGGAGTGGGGAAATAGACCTTGATTTCGTTGTTCAGTGGTCGATAAATCGAGTATGGTATATGGAGTATCAGTGGACCGACTCAAGCGCCACAAGTATGATCGTGTGATCGAGCTGAAACTGTCAGTACTTCATTCGTGAGATTTTATGCTTTCAGGTTTCATTCTAAATCGTTTTGACTAACGGAGTACATAAGAGCTTCCAAGTTGGTAATTACACTGTACGTGGAACCCCCAGACTATACGAACTCTTATTTCGCAAGGAGACCAGGGACTTTACAGAATCCAACCTCCTGGAATACAAGAATTTTGCTCGAACTCATGCATGCACTTTACCAGGACAACGATCCCGAGACCGGTGTTTATAAGGATGAAGATCACGAAAAAGTCGACATTCTCGCAGACCTCTTCAGCGGCCTACTACTGAAAAGCAGTCAAGGTCTGAAGCAGATAGACAATGCCAAGAACATTGATTATGTGTTTTGGGATGATCCGAATGAACCAGTCGATAGACTGCAGCTACTGCTTGCTTCGCAAAGTGCTGGAAATTACTCCCACGCCAACAAGATAGTTTCAATCATAGCATAGAATAACTTGAGGAGGCGGACTACTTACGATGAATCGATTGGGTATCGCAAATAAACAGCATGCGGCAGCAAGGTACAACTATCAATGTTGCAAGGTCATGATTTGTGGGATGAACAATCTGTTTCAAGCCGACCTCGTCGAGATGATACCGCATGCTCAAGTCAACAAAGGCTACAAATACATGTTGACAGACATCGATGCCTATGGCAAATTCGCCTGGGCCAAGCCAGTCATGTTGATTAATGCATGTGATATCACTGAGGCCATCACAGATGTGTTGAACGAAGGACACATCCTGGCCAATTTGCAAACCGACCAGGGCAAGGAATTCTACACTGCAAAGTTCAAGGCCCCGGTGATGAAACATAACATAAATCAAATACAGTGATCTCAAAGCTTTAATTGTCGAGAGATTCAACAGGACTCGGAAGGGCAAGATGTGGAAGCATTTCGCAGCAAATGGTAGCTACAAGTGACTTGAGCTACTGCTGAAATTGGTTCACGAGTATAATTCTAAAGTGCACTCGACCATTCGCATGAAGCCCGAAGATGTCAAGGACTACTCCCTGGTTCAGACTGTGTATGCTATTCCGAAGAGGAAGGACCCACGGAAGCCTAAAACCAAGAATGGTGACCATGTGCACATCTCCAAACAGAAAGATGTCTTCCAGAAAGGGATCAGAGCGAATTGGAGCCCCGAACTGTTTCGTGTGCAACATATGCGTAACTATGCTCCGAGGACTTACTATCTCGAAGATCTGAACAATGTACCCATGCATGGTGGTTTCTACACCAAGGAGATTAGGCCGACGAAGTTTCCAGACGTGTATTTGGTTGAAAAGGTACTGAAACGGTGTAATGGAAGGACCTACATCAAGTGGTGGGATTTCCCTGCCCACTACAATTCCTGGGTCGCCAATGCGGGCATCGAGTGGTGAATGCCGAAGAAGATTAATAAACCTGTATATTTTAGTACGTGTACAATAAATTTTATGTAAAAATATATGCTGTGTTTTATTTCAGAAAAAAACTTCCCCCTCTATATTGTCACCATTCGGTACAGGCCTATATCAGGTGAGATAATCGATACTACATGTGGGTGTAGAAAAATATAATCTAACATGGAGGGAGTCGAACTAAAGCGAGTCATTGATGGAATGAAGTTGGGGGGCCTTGTCGACTAAACACTAATTAGCCTATGAAAAACTTTGGTAGTTGACGAGCGACAGTGTAACCCATACTTTAAACACACAAACAAATATGGCTGTCACCTGGTGGTACATAAGTGATGTAAAAATATGATGTATAATATGGTCGTCGCACGAAGGTGAAACACAAACTATAAAACAAATGACAATAAAAACAGAGTACTGCACCTAGAAACATGGCTGCCTCCCAACATGGCAGCCTCCAGTAACATATAAACAAATGATGCACGAAAAAAAAGCAAATATGGTCACCTCCAGTAACATATACACATATATGGCGGCCTCCAGTAACATATAAACAAAGATGGCTGCCTCCAGTAGCATGTAAACTAATGACGAATGAGAAAATCAAGATGGCAGAACGTGTATATGTGAGGGGAGTGGAGGCGAGGGAGTCAGTAATCTGCTGGATTTGAACAGAGGTGAGTAATCGGCAATGTGGGGGAGACCTCAGAAAATGTAAGTTTTTAAAGGGAAATTTTGAGGGAAAAGGGGAAATGCACTATGGCGGACAAAATCATCTGGACGATTTTTGGGCGGATCCTTTTTTTGAGGCTGGGGAAAAATAGAAATTTTTTACATAATTTTTAGGGAAAATGATCGATTTTTGGATAATAGATTTTTGATGCTTTTTTTGGGGGGTTAAAACATGCGATTTTGAAAGAAAAAATTCAAAATGGCGGAAACCGAAATGGTAGCCCGATCCACCGAGCAGGACCCTGTACCCTGCGCATGAACATACATTGCCTTACTACTGTTATAGTAGAAACAATGCTTTTCCTTAGTATCGTCGCAACATTTTTTTGTATATTTTTTTCTTAAAGTACGGCTTTAGTTTTTAGACACCCTGCAGCTAAAAAAAATATAGTTGTCTCGCCATCATGGACCACATTCATCTCTACTACGACGAAGGCAAAATTACGTCGACGTATTCCGTGAAGCACACGTGAGCTGTCAGTTTCCAGAAGACAGTGCAGCCCCTAGTTGGCACACCTGTATTATTTCTGCGAAATGGCGCGTGAACCAAGAGACCCTCTCCTCTAGCCTGTTTCCTCCTCAGGCTCAAGGGAGACGAGCTCGTTATAAAACAAGGGTTTGTCCCGATACGCCAACTTCACCCCTCCACTAGGCCGGCCTCTTCCTTCCTAACTCCACCTCGCCGTAGCTCCGCCAGAACCCCTTCTGATGGAAGATTCCGGTGTGTCAACAGCTCGCGGCTAGAAGAAGAGCGCGGAGCCGGCTGGGGGTATTTGCTTTGCGTGAGTTGGCAGCTCTGCGAGGGGAGTGGCAGTTGGCACCGGCAGCTCAAGCGCACAGTTCACGTCGGTGATGATAGCAGAACAGGTGTGCCAAAAAATTTTTTACTCGTGCGTCTTCATGAATTGAGTTTACTTAACCATACAAGGGGCCACAGTGGCTGAGCGGTTAGCCTGCTCCCCTCCCACCAAGTAGATCCGGGTTCAATACTCGGCTGGTTCACTCCTGATTTTTTCATTTGGGAATCGTGCCGAACGATGTCGTTGGTCAGCGGGTTTTCTCGTGGATCTCCCGTTTCCCCCGTCCTTTCATTCCGGCGCTGCTCTATACCAATCTCAATCACCCTCATCGGCTCTCAAGATCTCAATGTTAGGAGCCATCGAAATCACTTCACCTCCTTTCACCACACGAGACTACAATAAGTGAATATATATATATATATATATATATATATATATATATATATATATATATATATATATATATATATACGTGTGTGTGTGTGTGTGTGTGTGTGTGTTGTGTGTGTGTGTGTGTGTGAAAAACTTTTACATTTGGTCACTTTTAAACAAAATTACATTTTATGAAGGTGGTCTTCCGTTTACTCCGAAAGCAAATGAATAAAGTATGTGTTGGTTAAACATTGAAAGATAAATAATTTAATTCGAGAAATATTTCTTAGAAGATCAATTCTGAATCCGATTCGATAAGGCAAACATAGAATCATACAGTATTTTCATAGGACAGCCTCGCTGTAAAGGCATAATAATTCGGTCTCGTAAACTAAATTTGCCATGGCATTACAAAACATTTTTAGGCGTCGCAAATAGAACATCAATGTGGTGATAGTAAATAAAAAATGAAAGAGGAAACGAGAGGTTTTTTACTTCATGTATAACGTCAGTAATTTTTTTATGCGTTATATCTTTGAAACAACCCTTAATCATATTGGAATGATGACCTACTTAAAGAACCTGATTTTAGAACGGAAGTTAATAACTAGCGGCGAGAAATGGGATGAAAGAACAGCTGTTTCCCTCGAGTTTCTGTTGTTGTGGTCCGTGATTTAACAAAGGAAGAACGTTAGAATAAATATTTCTTGGTTCGATGGAGATTTACTACGTTACAGATTATGTATTAAATTCAAACATTCGGTGTTCAGTTTGTCAATGTACACACTGCGTTTGTCCACTGTAGTTGCGTGTTTGAAGGACTAGACTCGAAACTATTTTAGGTCGAGAACAGTAATGGAGCCTCAGATTGCACACTTCAGAATAAACAGCAATATTTCTTTAGCTAGTAAAGATTAGCACATTAGTGAATTTGCGAGTCCGTTTTTCACTGTATCGCGAGCAATTGCCTTTGCTTTCGTACTTCAAATCTTATAACGGTGAGAAACTTTGCTAACAATGATTGGAAATAATGTTAATTATAATGTAAATTTCTTTGAGACTGTACAGACATCGCTCGATGAACGAACAGCAATAGCAAAAACGATTTCCTGTAGGGCGGATTCCAGTACTGTCAGACCGTAGCATTATAATCCGTATCCGTATCAGTAGTAACTTATTTACTTATTACGAAAAGTATTCATTCAAGGAAAGTTGGCAACATCTGGTGAGAAAATACCGCAGAGCAAAATTCTCTATTGCGTCTCTCACTAAGCTGATCGTACGCACAGCGGAAGAATTTTTCTAACACTTTCCGCTTGCGACGTATGTTCTTTGTGTTTAGCAATACGTCCTTTGGCCAAATTCACATGAACTGGTAGGCCGGGGGATCGTCAGGGAGTCAGGATGCCAAAAAAATTCCTCCTAAATGCATTCATTTCGCCATGTATTGCTCCGCCCCTATCTCAGCTCACGTTATCAATTCCTCAGGCTGGCTGGTATCGACATGTCTGCCGGGTAAGGCAGCCAGCTTTGTTTGAAGCCAGGTCTCTCTCATGTCATGCATTCGGATTTCGCTTACAAACGGGGAAAAAGTGGAACTCGTGTTTGCCACTTATTGTCCCGTGGACGGTTTGATAGCAGTCACCACCTGCTGTCGTTTCTATACTGTCTCTATTCTGTCATCCCTCCACTTCTATTTTTATTTCGCCGCATGCATTAAGTTAATAAGGAGCGAGGTTCTTTCCCGTATGCATGAAAAAAAATCACAAGTATATTGTAGCCGTGGATCTATATTTTCGGGAATGCATGACAGTTGACGGATATCTTTGAAAACAATTTCAGTATTGTGGTCTTGTGGTTCCCAGTTAATACACCTCCGGGAACACAAAAAAAAACTATCACTCAATTAAAACATTTAGTTTTTAATTTACTCTTAACATGCACATGTCGGGTATTAACTATATTTGTTTGCCAACATTTACTTCACGATAGTGTTTTAACTCATAGTACGAATGAGCAGAAACGAAAAACCTCGGAATTTTTGTGGGACTTGATCAAGTTATGTTCTACTCACTCTAAAAACAATTTGTCTAAATAGAGTCGAAGATATCTTGAAAATAGTACGTCAATATCAAATTTTTTAAAGATATTTTTTTGGAAGAGTAGGGGTTAATTAGTTGGAATCTTTTTGAAGATAAAATATTTTAATATACATTTTCCTTAAATCATGATACGCTTTTTAACGTGCTCTACGTAAATTTTCCAGAATATATAACGGAATGGAAAAACATTTGGGCCCCACAAGAGCTGTTTAGCAGGACAGTCATTTGTTTGTTTGCAGTTCGGTACTGGAGTTGGGGAACAGGAGGTAAATATTAGAAACCCTCAAGACATCAAGAGCCAAAGTAAGTTATTTATGACATGCTACTCATGAGTCTAAGCACTACGAGACATTGCAGTTATTTCCGATCCATATTACTTTGATTTGATACCAAATAATTGAGTTTTACGGCAGTTTAATTTTAAATTAACTAATATTTGTTTAGGTATATGAACTTAGTTGTATATATTTATGGATGCACGTGTGTGTGATTATACGTACGCCTAGAAGAGATCAAATTTATGTTTATATGAATAATATATATTACTAAATAACATGTATATACATTTGTTACTAAATACATCATTATGCTTCCGATTACTAATTGTACTCATTCTACGGTTTCTTGACACTTTTTGAATCAAACCTTTGAAAATTCACCCCATGTATGACGTGTTTGTTGTTGTTTCCTGAATATGTCATTTAACACAATCAGTTTGTACTTGTGTTAACATATAAGTATCGTATTTTTAGTTTAATTGAAGTTTCAATCATATTTTACAAATAAATTATAATATTTTATTTATAATTAATATGTATAAAACCAGAGAGAAAATACGTGTGTTGGTAAGGCCTATTAATAATTAGTTCGTATGCAAAATATAATTAATCTGAGTGCGCACGAATTCGGTGTGTTGTTTGTCCCTCTGGTGTAATATTCTAGACTTAGTTAAGATTTTTTTGCGTGATTTGGAGGCATATCCTGAAAGTTTAAGCATGGCTTCAGAAAAGTTGGAAGTAACCGTAAATGGACTATACATTAAATTTTTTCATTGTTACTTTTTTTCTTCTTTTTATAAAAAATTAACACAAGCTTCCCACTTGTTGAAAGTTAACACAAACATTCTACAATTAAAATTATCTTGATTAATGCAAAGTATATGATTATTACTAATGAACAAGTTGATATAGGTAAATGAAATATTTATCATTATGAAACGAGTGCTTTCTCATATCAAATAAAATTGGCGAAATTTGTAATTTGAGGGCAAGGCGATTGCATATATAAAATAAAGTGTTTCGAGAAGGATCTTTGTTGAGTTTTTTCACTAGTATTACAAGTGGTGCTTTTGTCTTCGTAGCTTTCACCTTATCTTCTCAGGCACGAGCTGTTATCACCTGTAACAGGAGAACTGCAAGGCGGAGGTACTAATGGCCAAGGAGGATGATTGACGCGTGCCCGATAAGACTATCGGGACTCGCGCAGCTCCCGTCCTTGATGGGGGTTTGAATGTCGGGGGGTTATCGTTGCAAGAATGTTCTGGCCATAGCCCTAACATCCCTCACCGCGACTCGGGTTGCTAGGAACACTCTGGAGCGGACCCACTGGTCTATAACAGCCGCAGCGAGCCTCCGAGTCAGGAGTCCGGAGACTTGCGCGGCCTTGAACGGCCGGTTTGAAGTGTCAAAGAGACGACGAGCAGAGATAAGGGTGACAAACGAGAGTGAAGACTGCGAGCATCGGCAAAGCGAAGTGTGAGACTGACAGGCGGGAGCGTGGGACTTAATGTTTGACAGCAGGCAGTTTAATTGAATATGTGTAAATAATACACGAGGGTTGAGAGGCTGTAGCAGTTATAAAGACACGGTGAGGACTTTAATTCGTATTTAAATTGGCATAAAAACTGCTCTCACTGAGAATAAGTGTCAATATAGGCTATTCATGGTAAAAATGAGCACTTCTGAAAGCCCTTTCATTTGGAAAATAGTTTATATATATATATATATATATATATATATATATATATATATATATATATATATATATATATATATATATATATATATATATGTTATTCTTAGACGTTATCTTCCGAGTCCGGTGGAATATACACACATTGTTTATTACTTATATGCAATAATCATTTTAAAGATGATCAAAGAAGGAAATATTTCTGAAAGGAAAAAAAGTAACTATGGCCTCAAAACTGCTCACTTTACCGTGAACATCCTATAGTAGAGATATGTAGTTTAAGAATATAAATAATATCTATGTAGTATTTTTAATAAATCAAGAAATTAAATTTACCTCTTTTTTCTATTCAGACGTCCTCCCCTAGTGAACTCTAATACGCCCGTGATGACCTGTATAATCTAATAAGTGTATTACTCATATTGTGATTCACTTACGAAAAATTCCTGAACTGTTTTTTTAGAGAAGGTAAAAAGTTACCTAGGTTCGCCACATTCAGTACTTTTCCTTGATATATCTATAAGACTTTTATACACCAGTCAGTACATCTTGCAAGGCTAACACTAAAAGACTGTGGTTGTTAGAATTATTTACTATTCAACTGCTGTAAGACTACTTTAACTTCCAAACATATTTCAGAAATGCATTAAATTTATTACAATCATCTGAATAGCCTACCGATGTATCTTGAAGTATAAGATCTTCTTATGAAAACAAATAATAAGTTGTACTTCATACAAGGGACAGCAGCTGTTAAATATCATTGGAAAATGTATCAAGAATCCGTGGTAAAATTTAATTAATTGCTATCCATTTAAGAGATGATTCGTTTACCCATGTTTATTTTATGTGATAAGAAACACTTGCGTTACAAGGATATATTTTCTAGGTAAGGTATTTTCATTTATGGCAACGATGATTATCAGGTTTGTAAAACACGAATTAACAATCTGAGAACAAAACACATTTTTGGTTACTGTCTAGAAAATCTACAGACAGGAAAATCATTTTTGTAATATGAAATTCAAATAGTAATTCATTACTGAATGTGTAAAACTATATAATAAAAAATTAATAGAAAATAGTATGGAAACATTTTGCAATGGTTAGATTCTGCCCAGAAATTTGTCTGCAGTAACGTTATAATAAGGAAAAGTAAGAAAGAAAATATGAATAAAGAAGTTTTAAAGCATGCCAGAACGTTTTTCCAAGGAAGAAATCTTACAAAGAGTCAGAAAATAATTGATTAAGTCCAAACGAAATGGAAAACGTCCATATAAAAATAACGAAGTATTACAGAAGACAAAAATAATGTAGCTCAATGACTTTTAGTGTGTCCAGAAATTATATACACGCAAACGAAAAGATTATAGTCCATTCCCGCTTTTTTCAAATGTTTTGAAAAAAAACATTCGAAAAATCACCGTAGGAGTTTTTTTTAATAACTCGCATACCACAAGTATGCTACACAGATTACCTTTAAATGTATTATATTTTTGAATAAATGAAACTTTAACTTAGTATCTTCTATATTTGGTAATATTTATTTCGTAGTCAATGATAATTAAAAACGCTGAGAGATTCGATGTTTTGGCACCGGCTAGTAGGAAATAATTCACAGTTAAAATATTGTTTTAACCAAGTTTTTTATGCTATATGTAAATTAAACATTGCCTATTGAAATATTAACATTTTTATGTAGTACTGATGGAAACATATTTTATTGTTACTGTTAAAAATATCAGCGTAAAAAACGGTGCTTAGGCACTAGTGACATGGGGCTTTTTTTTTGCCGAGGACGAAACTTCAGTAGTCTGTCGGCGGAGCGGAGCTTATCGCTCTCTCTCTCTCTCTCTCTCCGTCTCTGTCCCTCGGGAAGTTCCGCAACGCTAATAGTAGCAGTAAAATTGTACACGTTTTCAATTTAAGCATATTGCATAATATTGCAGCAAAAATAATGAATTTCAAATTTGTAATTTCCAACTGAAAACAGATTTTAATGTTTGAATACTTATAATATATTTAGATGTGATGAAGTAAAGAGATTTGGGCGGCTCTTAACAGCGAGGTCTTGAGAGCTTATGAGGGTGATTGAGGTGAGTATGGAGCAGCACCGGAAAGAAAGTGCGGAGGAAATTGGAGATCCACAAGCAAAAACCCCGCCGACCAACGGCATCGTCCGGCACGATTCCCGCATGCGAAAAATCCGGGAGTCACCCGGCCGTAAATTAAACCCGGTTCACCTTGGTGGGAGGCGAGCAGGCTAACCGCTCAGCCACCGTGGCCTCTTCAGATGTGGTGGTCGAAGGGTTACAAATCCGAGGTTGGCAGAAGTGGCGAATGGGACATGGCGTGAAGTGTTGTTGCTGTCGCTCAACGAAGCGTTAATTTTTAATTGCTCTGGAAAATACTTCAAATTATCACACAAAGTTTGCACACGTAGTCTTTTATAAACCTACCTAGGCAAGTTACGATGTTGTGATAAGTGAGTGTACGCGTGGCAGACATAAATATACTGTAACAAGTGTGTGACTGCTGCGTGGTCGTTATGCTGGCCCGGAGTGTGTGTGTGTGTGTGTGTGTTCATTGGAAATACTGTACGTGCGAAATTTATACTTTTCAACCGCGAACTGTTTTTATGACGAAGTTAATTATTTTAAAGTCATGTCTGTTTATTTATCGTAACTTTGTAACATTGCCCTAGGTGTGAGAGACACAGTTGTGTTGTAACTTGCATATGTTTCTGTGATGTTGGCCACAATCGCAACAAATCGCTAAGCGCAGTAAATTCAGTCATTAAACCAATCTAGTAAAAACAAAGTTTCTTTACAAAGAAGTATGAGCGGAATTAAATTAACGGTAGGGCAATTTATGTGCATGTTCACCACTATCTGTTAAGTTTGTCGCTGTTATGTACAAGAAATAAGCTATACGAGTCGCGTGTTTCAATTTACTGTTTCCCTCCCCCCCCCCCCCCAACTGGACTGGTTTCTCCTTCGTTTTAATATTTATTCTAACTAGGGCCGTCCTTTAAATGAAATAACCCAACACCCGTCAATAACCTGAGCTCAGATACTACAGTTCTAACAGGGTTAAACACAGTCGCGGTAATTAACTGTAATGTGCTATATCGCATATAACAAATATGTTAACATTGTAAAATAATAATCGTAAGAACTATCTTCAACACAGACATTGTTTAAAACTCACAAAGCTGGCCTAGATATGGTTGTAGGCCTAAATTGTGAATGTTCGTATGTAATTGTTTTTTGAAGTATGACAGGATTCTTTGAACAGCTGTAAACAGTGGAAAAAAAAAAAAAAAAAAAAGCATTTGACAGTTAAAACGTAGAAATCACATCGCAATGTTTATGATTACATGTAGCGGAAAGACACTTAAGCGGTAAGCAAAAGTATAAATTCAGCAGGACTTCAGCAGGACTTCAGAAAAGTGTGAAGTAACAGTGAAAGGACTTTTAAGTCACAATTTTTATTTATTCTTGGAGGGAAATTATTTTCCGCTTCTACAACTTTCTTTTTAATGTAATTCGTGTGATTTATTTTACTTCTAATTACAAAGATATTATATATTACAATTTTAATTATTTTCCGTTTATTTGACAGTATTTTAAATGATTTATTCCTAATAACATGCAGGAATATTTAATTAATTATAGCTTGCATACAGGTTCTACGGATTCATGCAACCGTCACAAATTTTAAATTATCCTTTATACGGTCAAGGAAATATTGAATATTTCTGGTGTTTCAGTAATTTTCACACTATGTCTTCATAAGGGACGTAAATCTTGAATAATAAATGTATATGTATTTCTGTGGCAGCTATTATGGTCAAGACAAGAGATACTGGAAAACATATGTGTACCGTTTTAAATATAACTTATTGTACTGTTATCACTTACTTACTTATACATTGATAAAAGTTTAACAAAATGTAGGTATTTTTTCGGAGTACAGTAATAATGAATAAAAATCCATACAATATTACAGTATGTCAACATATTCAATACTAAAGGAAATACTCTTAGATTCATACGTTTAACATTTATATGGTACAACTTTGTGTTGAAATATTTAAAATCTTAAATCCTACTAGAAGAAATATGTTTGTTGTGAGAATCCCTGCAGGCCTGGAAGAGTGACGTCTCTGTAAATAAAAGCCCGACTTCCGTATTCGCCGTTAAAATAAGTTATACGCCCAGCGGGAAGTCGTGAAGCAGTTATAAAGTTGGCGGGAGTACTTCGTCTTCCTGGAGGTAGTTCTGTGCGGCTGGTTAGAGGGGAGACGGCATCTGTGGGAAGGCGCGCAGAATAACACCTGCTCCGCATAACATTGACCACAATCGCCGGCCAATAAAACTTCAGTTTTATCACAGTAGGAAAATGGGGCGGGTGGGGAAAACTTGTGTCCACTGCCCCAGCCGCCGCCTCTCCCCCCCCCCCCTTTTCCAACCCGGAGTCAACAAGTTACGCGAGTTACAGGGGGTGGGGAAATAAAAAAAAAATGCGGGAGAAGGAAGAAAAGAACTTTTCACTTTCGGAGCAGGCTACCTCGTCCACCTTCTCGTTCCTTCCTCTCGATTCACCTCTCGCGCCCTGGTTCTTCCCCCTTTTTTTCCCCCCCTCTTTTGTGTGCAAATTCAAACAGCCGAAGGGAAAGAAAACAGTTTGTTTTCCGCTTTCCTACACTCAGATACCACCCAATTCCACTCGCCCCTCCGCCAGGTCTTCATTCGAGTTCGATGGGGGCTGAGATGAGCTCAACTTCCCGGCCCACGCGGGAAGAGTGGAATAGTTCCGAACAGAAATTCGTAAAGGAATTTCGGGGAAAATTTCGAAGATTGCGGCTGGAGAGAATAACCATACGTTTCCATACGAATGAGACATTTCCCCACGCCAAACGCAGCGTCAACGACGACGCTGTGAAGTGACAGAACTTAAAAATTCTTAAGTACACAATTTTTTATACAAATTTTATTATATTTCACCTTTAAACTTCGTTCCTTTGAAAAATCTTAGTAACATATGTCGTCTTTCTCATTGATTGGTCAAACCGCTGTCGTTTAACAACAATTATGGAAACCCATTGGTGGTCCATTAACGGCAGTTAATGAGCTGGATACGCCCATTGAGTAATTACTATTGCAAGTATTTAATAACAAACTACAATGGAATCTTAATTACTGTGAGAAGTACAGCCGATGATAGAGGCTACCTGTTGCGCTATTATTCTGCTAAAATCTTTTACGGCACCTAGTATGGACGATAACATATCAGATGCCATATTTTTTGTTGCCCTAATAAAACCCTTTTAAAATGTATTTCTTGTGGGGTTCGTTATTTTCACTTAAAATCATAAATACGCAGCTTGAAACAAAAAATCCTTCACGATTAGTTAAATGTTTTGCTTAAAAGCATAGCAACCCTTGTGTGCAAGTCACCATGTTGGTTGATTTTTTTATTGTCAAGTATGATTTAAATTAGTAGTTCGAAACTGCAACTATTTGACGTTTATTTTAAACTCATAAAATATATCTTGCACGTTCGAGATGAAGTCGTTATTTTGAAGTATCAACACCAAAAGGAGCGCTTCGTGATCTGGAACTGCAATATTATTGGCCGAAGTGAGAAACTTCAGTACAGAAAATGGGTTAAATTCTAAATACCACTTACACAGAGATAGTAAGGAATGTAGTATTCGTATAGAGCCATGATACACCTTTGTAAATTTTACTGACAAATTCTTTGCACATTAAAAGCATTTTGTAATATTGTAGTACAATACTATCCCATGTAAAATACATTGTTAGTAATGTTACAAGATCAGTGTTTGTAATGCATGTAAGAAATTTGTACTGACTAGGAATCACCTTCAATTCCAACGTTGGAAGTTACAAATTATTACTTCTGCGATAAGTGTGTGTGTGTGTATGTATGTATATATATATATATATATATATATATATATATATATATATATATATATATATATATATATATACACACACGCACAATCTAACCTCTTGACGAATGACATGCTATTAAATAATAATGACAAATTTTTTTGGTGCGAAGCGTAGGGGAGGGGGAGGGGGGGCAGATACTTCCGTAGAGGTCCTCCGGAGTGTAGAAATCTTATCTGCCTTTGGCTTTCCTTTCCTAGGGAAGATATACTTGTGCGATCAATCCGCTTTGTGAATCTCCCCAGCCCAATTCTTACTGTAGCCAACCGAGCTAAAAGTAAAAATATTTTGTGGATACATAATGCCAATAACTGCTTTCCCCGACGCTCATTCATAAAACAGTACATACTGCAGATGAAAAACTGCAACTGTGTCAATGTGCAACCTACATGAAGACATATGTGGTCCCTCTGAAGTGCAGCAATTGTCCGAATCGTTAACATCAACTCTTCTCAATACATGCCATGAGATGTTCTTGCTTAATATACATGTTGCATGTAAATTCGACCGACAAACTTCGGGTGTATGTTTATCACGAAAAAGTAACTTGAAAATGTATATACGACATATGGACAAAAATTAATTCTAAGGGAGGTACAAATTTTTGAAGTTTTAGAAGCAGAAAATGTTTATTACAGTACAATAGTAATATACTTGTCTCTGGGATCTTCTCCTCCCTTTAATAGCAGCAAAAGTGTATTACTAGTTGCTGTGCAAACCCCACCTGCCAGATATTGGTAAATATTATTTTGAAAGTAAAACACGAATTACTCAAAGACGGCGAGGTGACATTTTTGTTAACTGTGACATGAGGATTAATAATCCATCCTTTAAATCCCGAATATGTTACCGCGACAGGGATGTCAGATCGAAATAATGTTATTAACAGCGATTATTTACGTGAAATAATTTGATGACCGCTACAAATGTTGTGGTGTTTGAAGATCTTTGTTCAATGAACCATTATCCAGACAATCTGTGCTCAATCTTAAATATTATCTCCAATATTTGCAATAAACAAGTGTTTCAGGCCCAACTTCAAAGATGAGTACAGCCCTTAGTATTCACTCTAGACCATAGGTTGTAAATATGTTTTAAACTTATTTTTTCGTGATTAACCTACAACCGGAGTTTGTCAGTGGAATTTAGATATATCCTGTATATCAATAAAAAATATAGCAACAGTTTAAATAAAATTTGGTTGTCTGTTGACAGACTAGATTTTGTAACGTACAGGATACACGTTGCAATGTCAGTCCCGACAGGGTGTCATGAATGTAATTCCAAATATGCCTATAAATGGCGGGCTTGTTTTTAACGACACCGACCGACCATCTTGAGAGAAGAGAGTTTGACTGTCAGAGAGAAACTAACGGAATCAGCGGCTTCCTTGTTCATCACCATGATATGGGGAGCATCTTTCTAAAATACAAAATATCTTCTTAAATCATTTCTAGCATAGGCAGAACTGCGATCCTGACGACGTTAACATGTTCTGCCATTCGCAATAGCATCGTCAATTTCACTGGAGAAGTGTCAAAAGAGAGCAAATAAGGGTTGCGGTGGACTGGCGACGTATGGTCCTAGGCGAAGAATCACACTTTTCTTCCGGAAATTATGACCACCTGCTGGTCAGAGTCTGGAAGACGCCAGGAAAGAACTCCAGTGCATGGCTATCTCTCTAGCAGCACACGTCCACTACTAGTTCGTGGTGATTTGAGGAACCATTGTAGTAGGGCACGGTTTTCCCACTCACGTTCTATTAAACTATCATAAAATATGTTACAAACTTTAGGAAAGAAGTTTACCTGTAAAGCCGGAAACAGTGTTTATAAGCTATAAAAACCATCCTTACAAAGGCGTTTGCCTGAAGGCCGGGAACACACGGCACTGGAAAACGCCCGGAGGGGCCAATTTTAGCCTTCCACTGTGACAGGCCCGACCTGTGCCCGTGTGTGCTGCCCAATGCCTCTCCAAGTATCATCAGAAGTGGACGGGCCGGCCCGGACATCCAGTATGATGATACATGGAGAGGCACGTTGAAAGGCTCGAAGGTAGCTGACCGCCCGCCAGGTTCGCTGGAGCTCGCCGGGTCCCGCCCGTGACAGGCCCGCACGCACTCCAGCAGACCATTGTGGCGGTATACTGGACAACACAACACGGGGCCGCTGTCGACCTCAACAACAATAAACGATATAGATATTGATTGAACTGTTAATTGCCAGCGTTCAGGAAAAGCCTGGCATCTTGGACAAATCGAGAGAAGTTTACAATCATCAAGGTTGCCGCAATGGAGTTTAACTATGTTAAGTCTTAAATTAGGTCAAAATGCAGATCCGGTATACGACTAATATTAGTCGTTTTTAAAGCGCTTCTTCACTGGAAAATGACTAATAATAGTAATTTTGTGCAATTCTTTACTTCTCCAAAAAACACACTAATGCCATGCAAATGTATGTAGGCTATTTACTGTAAAGCGAGCACTTTTGAAAGCCCTCTCATTTATAATAGAAAAAAAAAAATTTTTTATTTGAGCCTTAGACGTTAACTTCCGAATGCAGTGGAATGTACACACTTCGTTCACTACATATATGGCAATATTTATTTACAAAGATGGTTAAAGGTTAAAATATAGCTGAAAATAAACTAACTACAGCTTCAAAAGTGCTCTCTTCACCATGAGCAGCCTATATAATGCTTAACAATTATCGATAAAGGCTGTTGACGATAAATTGAGCAGTTTTGAAATCAACGTTAGAAAAATGTCACTAACCCTGTCTGCATATATTTTAACGGGCGAACTGAGTGACATGAGGCCAGTGAAGTTTGTAACGATCACTGGAAAGTAGTTCCATATCTTAAACTCGAATAAAAAGTGTTACGTAACCATTTTTGATCATTTAAATTATTTATTTCGCTTGCTACTTTTTTTTAATGCATAGAAGTATAAAAATGAGCAGATTTGAAAAAATATTTACTTTCGAAATAATTTCACTTTTTCACTTGACCGACACATGAATAAAGTGATGAGACCAATGGAAATATTAAATTTACATAATGCGGAAGAAGAGACAATGTGCATGCAAGTAGATCTTAATCAGGGCTTTATAAAGTGCTCAGTTTATCGTGTATAGTCTATAGAGCAAGTCTAAGATTTCATTTTTCATGCGAAAATATCCAACTGAGCACATCTTTGCCGATTTAGAAAATTAATTAATTCCGTGAAAAATGTAACATAACTTGTATTTTTGGTTCAAGTTTCACAAATATTTACTTTAATATTCTAGAATGTTCAATTTGAAAACGTATTATGTATAATATTTGCAATTACGTAAATTTAACTACAAAGGGAATGGCACGTAGATGTATATTAATTTAACAAATTTATGGGATTTCCTTTTACTAACAAGTGGCAAATATAACATTTTTAAATATGAAATAGTATAGCTGAAATAGTGTCGTATATGTACTACAACAAATTCAATTATAATTATTATGCGTTGACTATCAATTCAACACAAATGCTTCCTTTAAATACAGCTTAGTAGGTCTGCAGTGGAAAAATTACAACTTAAATGTACGCTTTGATTGTTAGTTCCATTCTTAATTAAATGCATTTAAAAACATATAAACATTATTAGAATGGTAGCTGTTGTTTTTCATCCTTGAAAACAATGCATAAATGGCTACGCATAACACATTTAAATGAACTCATTTAAATTTACAACTGGCCAACAATTGTTTTTCACTTCAAATTATTTGTAAAGCTCTTATTTCTTCGTTGTCGTAGGAAACCAGTAATTATTAATTGACACCTTTCTTCTTCAATAACTCTGCACAAACTGCCTGAGACGGATCGGGCCCATGACATACATCAAAACAGTTTTGGGACATGCCCCGTCCCCGGGCGCCAGGCGTTTTCCAGTGCCATGTGTTCCCGGCCTAGAGGCGCTTGCCGCCAGAGTTTTTGTCACCTCTCGCTCATACGGAAACAAATGCATAGAGGCATTTGTCCTAAAGTCGCTTGTCCAAAAGGCGTTTGTCCAACATTTAGAGCAATACACAGCGTGTAGCCTATCTGGCGTCACAATGTGGTCTCGTGCTAGCGCCTGGATCTGCATGCAACCAAATAAAAACATCGCTCGCCATGTTGTAGGCCTGCAACGGCATCGATTAGATTTTTTATGATAAAAGGGGGGGGGGGTTATTTATTTTACTCAAATGAACTGCGGGACGTTATACCTCGAATAAATAGGTGTGATGAAAGCGGGTCTGTGAATTCAAGTTGGAGTAGACTATGTAACGGGACAGGCTATGGCTGAATCTCACTTCTGAATTTCAGAGCACGAACACGAAACGAGACAAATAGTTTGATGCGACATTGTTATAGTACCTCGAGTACCAATGGCAAAGCACTTCTCTGTCGCTCGCCAAGGTATTTTTCGTATTAACACTTCCCAAAACCCTACATCGGCCTAAAATATTACGTGAATGTGAAACTGCCGACACAATGCCCAGACGATTTAGGAAATGATACTCCTGTTCCAATGTTACTCACATAATACCCTAAGGTACGGCTCTGAGACGGAATAAATCTTGGTTAACATTCTATGACGACATATAATTTGTTGTAGAAGAATAGGCAGAATTAAAAAATTATCAAGTATGTGACAAAATCAAACAATTGTTCTGTGATACATGTGCAGCAAATATTAAACAAAATGTGAGACTATAAATTTAAGAATAATACAAATCAAGCAAGTATGTATCTGGCCTGATATAATACCAATTACTTCTCCGTATTACATTTAATGAATTTTGATAACGTATATTTTATTTGCGACCATATAATCTAGCATATAATCTCGCAAAATTGAAGTTGAGAACCTGTGCATGTTCCCTGAAGTTCCAGGCTTCCATATTTACCAAGTATATGCACAATTACATTAATCATACAAAATAAAATACTTGTCGAAGCAGTAATCTGATCCAAATAATTACGTGCAGTTGTTGTAGTGGCATATACATAGCATTTTTTTATATTTAAATTCCATAAACCGTAGAATACTTTACTTGCGTGAAAATTTTTGATTCATTGGTTAATTATGCTTGGTTCCAGTACAAAAATATATATAGAGTATAACATTTTCCAAATAATTTTTAGATGTAGGCTACATAGTACGTTTAATATCTAAGCAATCTCTACGTTGTTGTTAGTTTGATAGAAATAATTAGACGTACCACCCGTATTGATATCTTGGTCCAAAACCACGTGTTCGTGTTTTAATGCGTGGGCATGTTTAACTTCGAAGCTGTAAAGTTTCTGTCCCCCGAGGTGTACAGTAGTTTTGCAGAATTACTAATCTGTTAAACATGTCCCCTGAAAAGAAAACTCAGAATTGTGATATAAAACGTAACAGAAGACGTTTCTGATGAAACATTTTACAGATGATTGCCATTACAGCAAGCACGAAACAGTGGGAAATTACAAACATATATGAATTTAAATTTTGTTATGAGCTTTACCGTTGATTGGGAGTACTGAGATGTTTTAAAACACCATTAACCAACAAATCAATTGTTTCATCTATAAAAATATAAGTATACTGATGCATAAATTATATATATTTTATTAAATATAATTATTTTTAAAGTTATTCTCAGTTACAAGCAATATCACTATTTCCTCTCATCTACTTTGCCAGCCTGTGTAAGGGGGAATCGGAAAATTATTTATTCGACATCAAAAAGCCACGATAACTTTACAGTGCCCAATTATTCACTACATTATTTGCTGAAAACATGCATACAAAGAAAATAAATCCATCCACCAGATAAATCAATAACTTTAAATATTTTTCCTATAAATGAAGGGTCCTTTTACAAAGGAAGTAATTGCGTGGAAATAATTTCAATATCGCTTTGACGTTAAGCAATACTTTTGAGATTTTGAGATTGTGTTATGATTTGTGAATTCAAATGGAAAAACGCTACGTTAAAATTATTAAAACCGTCCTCTCCCACTGAAGACGTCCTTTTTGTCAGATTTCCTCCTTGTATCTCATTAAATTTGTGACGTTGGGAAGAAACCTTACAATACAGAAAGTACGGGTAAAAGATTGAAAGAATTCGACAGGGGTAAACTGAGGCAGGGATCGTGATTGATTCATCTCGCCTTCCCAATCCAACCGAAAAGATCTTTCCAAGAAGAAGCGGTTGTAATTGTATAATTGAGTTTTCTGAAGCGATGATTGTAAAAAAAAAAATATTTTTTTTTCATTCAGCGAGGGCGTTTGTAGGAGGCGGGGGAGATAAGGAACTAAGGGAGAACACGGAGAAGGGGGGTCGGGAAGTGAAGGATGGAGGTGAGGAAACGGGAAAGTTATGTGAAGGAGGAATTAGAGAGACGTGAATAAAGTGGGAGGCTGGGGCAGGGTGGAAGTCAGGATAAGGATGGATGTGACGTTGATCGAGTGTGGATGTGTCCAGGGGTAAAATGAGCCTTCGGAGTCGGCCGAAGAAAGACATGGCGACAATGTTTGTGTGTCCGTCAAAACACTCACGTCCACTCCCTCCCTCCCTCAACCACCCCCTCACCTTCTCACTCCACTATTCCACGTCCTACAATCCATCCTCGCCTGGGCCAACCTCCTAAAATCCTTCTCAAATGATCCTCAAGAAACAATTGCCCTGGCAGCAGCGATGTGATGATGCTCTCCAGAAGACGAGATCTGCCAAGCAACCCAGCACCTTAATTACCTCGCTGGTGATTTATATTGTTAACAATTGTGTTCATGCTGTCATCATTTCTGAGTTTCTGCATTCACGTTCAATGCCTAAATGGAATTATTCAGAATATTTTTCAGACTGAGTAAAATTCCATTTTAATATACCGTTTGTTCATTATTGTGTGTTTCCATTGCTCCCAGTTTTTTGTGGGAATTCTAATGCAATACCATTTTTCTATATTGCTAGTGACATCGATTTCTTATCATGGATTCGAACCCCGAACTCTTTTTCTGTCCTAACAACTAATTAACACCACAGAGCTTCGCAACAGTAAGTATAACCAGTGTATTTTTCATGCTTATTACATGCCAATTTGTTTTCATGCTTATTACATGCCAATTTGTTTTTTTTTATTCATGGCTTAGCTTTAAGTCGATGAAAAAGGCAACGCTACTAATAAATTGTGATCACTACATGAATATAATAGAACATTTTTATCTGATTGACTTTCGGTAAAGCCGAACCCTGATATATGTTACTGTACTACAATGACGATGAAAACATAACGCTTAATCGGTTTTTATAAGTCTACAAAATAATTGGTGAGCTATAAATAATATTGTACAGTTCATTTAAAACAGGCATTAAATAAGAATACGCGAATATTCTTGACACTGTCAGCGTATTAAATTTTAAACTTCTTGCACGTTTTAAATATGGTAAATACCTAATACTAGGAGTATTATTTCTATGAATATGATACAAAACGGTACGTTCCACTACAAAAATAATTCAAATTTTGAAGACAATTTTTGTGACATTTACGTGCAATTAACACTAACCGACATCTAACCAAAGAAGTTTGAAATTAGTTAGAATCTATTTACTTCAGTTTAAATCTTTTGTCACCTCATATTAGCACTTGAAGCGTGTGATAGCTAAATTATTCTATGTGGTTTATTGCATTTTACACGGTTCGAATATTTATATTTCTTCCTTTCTTTTGAGTGCACAGTCATTTACTCTTAACATTTACTCTCACGTTTAACAGATGTCATTTCTGACCTTCAAAAATGGCAGTTCAATTCTACGTAAATGTTGGCAACTTAACTAATATTGCGTTGGTACACCTACATAACGACATTTATTCAGAGAAAAGGACGTGATGAAGTTTCGCACTTAATCATGCACTACTTCTGCCATGGCAGGTTGTCTGTAATATGCCGAATTCCCTTGTCTTCAGGCACTTGCCCAGCGCTTTTCAGCACTTACTTAATTCACACTGATGCTGAACGGATGTAAATACATCAAAACACACCTTATCTAGTAACGTTCCTTGAAGTACACGATACTTATAACTGGCGGAATGAATCGCCGAAGAGCCTCTGCCTGGAACCATACGCATCAATCAGTCCTTGAAATTATACAGGTTGTCCAACTGCAATCCGAATCATAGAAGACTTTCGAAGTATACATCACCACAGAAATTCGTTGAATAACATCGAACATACTGGCAAACACATTCCGAAATATAGAGCGTAGAATTAAGTGTTGTTTAACGTGGACACAGACTACTTCAAGCATTTTTCATGATATTACATTTCGCACAAAGAGAAATACGTCGGCTAAAAATTTCGCTACCATATCTGCACTATGACTAAAGCTATTAATGAAAACCTTGGAGTGGGATATTCTGTATGTTTTGATCTGGAAGGTGAAATTATCCACCGCATTAGCTGGCCGGCCAGGTATGTGGATCTGGACGCTATAGTTCCTATCTAGGGATGTGTTAACGAAGATGCAATGCAGCCTGTCGGCTTCCATCAGAAACATTTCGCAACCTCCGCGCTATTTTTCGTGCACAGTGGGACCAGCTGCATCAAGAACACATTACTAAGATATTTCGTCTCTCCCGTTAAAATTACTACCTACTGTTCATTTGTAAATAGTATATAGGCCTACTATTAGAATATAGCTTCTTTTGTAACTCGTCCATTTTCCCTAGTTTTGAACTGGTGAAATTAGTTTCCACTCACACTTACAATCTGAACAGATTGCTGATTGTGTTGCATAGGCTTCGTGACTGAATTTATTACTCATATAGCTGTCACAGGGACAGCAATAATCCCTTAAGAAAATTATTATTTTTTCATAAATTCTAAGTTTAAAGGAGACAACAGTCTTAGAAAGAAGAGCATATGACTCTTGCATAAGTGATACATCGAACGTCGACTTATCAGGCATTCTGCTCCCAAAGAGAGTGGTGGCCCTCTTGAAATTAACATTGTCACTCTGTTTTGAAATAACCATTTAGACTGATTGGCTTTCATGTTTCGACTATCTAGATTTAGTGATTAGGAGAAAAAAATGTAACTCATTATTCTACAGTAATTATTTTCTTGATACTTGATGATATAGGCTGTTCACGATAAAGTGAGCACTTTTGAAAACCCTGCTTAAGATCTGCTTGCATGTACGTTGTGCGTTCTTCCGTCTTATGTAAAATTAACATTGCCATGTACCTCATCGCTTTCTTCATGCGTCGGTCAAGTGAAACAGTGAAATTATTATAAAAGTAAATATTTCAATAATCTACTGATTTTTACACTTTGACGCATTAAAAAATACAGAAAGCGATAGAAGTAATTTAAGTTGTCACAAATGGTTACCTAACACTTTGTATTCGATGTTAAGATATGGAACTACTTTCTTCTCCATCATTACCAACTTTACTGGGCGCATGCCACTCAGTGCGCCCATTAAAATATATGCAAGTAGGGGAAGTGATTATTTTCTAAGGTTGATTTCATAAGTGCTCACTTTATCGTGAACAGCCTTTACGAAACCTTTACAATCGACAGAACATATCGAATAAATATCCACATGTATGCAACGAATGATAACACTAACGAGTAAAGCGTGGCAGAAGTTGGGGATGGTACTATCAAGCTACGCTTCTATATGTTTTATTCACTGCATGTTTTGTCTTAATTGTCTTTATTTCATACGTAAACAATGCACATGACGTAATTAAACCTCAAGATTGCCGCGACCCCTGCTGCTTCAAAAGGTTTGCTAATGTAGAAAATGAATGTCATGTAAGAAATTTGATGATTCAAACATGGGAGTGGTGTCAATCTCTTCATCATAAAATGGACAATCATCATTGCGATGGTGAGAGTTTACCACTGATAGAAATTCCGACGTGAAAACAATATGACTACTACTCTGCCATACCCGATGGTAGTTTTTCCACTTTATTTATGTGACTTATAATATTCCTTATACAATTCTACACAAAAAAAAATATTATTCACTTTTTATACGACTGATCATTAACGTATAATGCCGTAGCATATATCAATTTATTTCTCGAAGTGTTACTAACATTATGTTTATATTGTAAACTACCCCGTATACATGCTTTAAAAATTGTGTCGTAACGCTGTACTGTGCAAATTAGATCTGTAACATAAGGGTTTTATTACACGTGAAGGAAGACCACAGGTGAAACTACGCCCGTATATTTGTACATATCTCTTGCCGGTTAAGGAAACTGCATAGGCAAGCTTTAAAAATGCGATATCTGACCATTTTCACGAGTTTTTTCTTCAAGAATACACTTAATATTATAAAAGTAAAAAAAAAAAAAAAAAAAATAGGGGCATACGTATTTTTTAAAATCTTTTATGAAGAAAAAAAAGTTGTATTTGCTGAAAGTTTATTTACCGACATACGCGTTTTCGCGCAAAGAACTATTTCACAGAAAAATGCGGGGGTCCATCCCACTATTAAGTTAGGTAATAAGTTAGTTTGTAGGCAGTCCCCTAATAAGCCTTCAGGATAACACCGGGGAGGGGGGCTGTAATGAGCCCATGCCAATTCCAACACGATAGTTGTATTAGCAGAAAGTGAGTACACTGCTGGGACACGGGAGTGCTTATTGCTCATATAGGACACGCCCGCTACACAACTTTCTCTCGAAGGTTTGGTCCATGTAATCTGATTCCAGCTGACTATCGTGTCGAGTGTTCTTGGGCTATTGTCTGAATACAGTCAAAGCGGCTCAATAATAACGCATAAGAAACAACTTTTCTTTAAAATAGCCTATTTGTACGATTAAAATTTACAGTGAGCCTTGAAATTAGCACGCATTTTTATGTAAAGCCGACTTTTAAACTGTAACATTTGCAAAGAAAAAACCAACAGAGAAAATTAAATTTATCATCCAGAAAGTAACATACAGTTTGTAATATTGTAGGCTTACCGTAACAAAATGTAGTCTTCATAATGTAAATATTATTTTCTTCTCGTAAAGCATCTAAATAAAACTTATTATAGGTTGTTCACGGTAAAATGAGCACTTTTGAAAACCCTCCTTAAGATCTACTTGTCTGTACGTTGTGTATTCTTCCACCAGAGAGTACAATTAACGTTGTGATGGGCCTGATCACTTTATACGTGCGTCGTACAAGGGAAACTGTACAATTGTTTGAAAAGTAAATATTTTACAAGTGTTTTTATTGTTACACATATATTCATTTACAAAAATCAAAAATTAATAAAAATAAAAATGTTTTAATTTTGTATTCACAAATGTTTACAGAACGCGTGTAATTTTAAGTTAAGCCATGGAATTACTTTCTGTCCCGCGTTGCCAACTTTACTGGGTGCGTGGCAATCATATGCTCGTTAAAATAAATGCTGGGGGGGGGGGGGGGGGGGGGAGGAGTGACATTTTTCAAAGGTTGATTTCAAAAGTGCTCACTTTAGCTCTGAACAGCCTTAGTAAAAAACGACGGGAACGTGCAAACAAGTGTAATTATACACGTGTTTCTCCATCTGTTCTCGACTTCAGTGACACTGTAGCCACAGAGAGAAACGAATAATTTCGGTTGTTATCGCCACAGGAAACATCAATGCAGTTTTCGGCTGGACGGCAGCTTTCATGTCCCGACAGGACGCAATCAAGCAGGCCTGAGAAAGACTGAACACGCAGATGGAACGTATGGGAACCAACACACAACCGTGTCACCTCGTTTCCTTTTCAGAACTGTTTTGACAGCTTTATCAGATCGCCTTGACAACCACGCAGACTACAAATGTCCGGTCACTCCTTTTTGGCGAGCCGCTACATCCTCCCTTTCTAATTTCAACCACGCCTTTTTCCGAAAGAGCTCAAGTGAAGCAGGGGTGTAACCAAAAATTATTTTTTTTTTTGGAGGCGGTGGGGCAAGAATCCACATTTACCCGGTACGATATTAAGGGGCGTTTACACGTGACTTGTATGCAAGTCATTTGTACAAGCTGTTTGTTACTATAGGCTGTTCACGGTAATGCGAGCACTTTTGGAAGCCGTCTCGTTTGTAATAATATTCAATAAATATATTTTACTTTAGCCTCAGACGTTAACTTCCGAGTGCAGTGGAATATACACGCTGTGTTTATTACTTACATGATAATATTTATTTAAAAAGGTGGTCAAAGGATAAAATATGACAAATTATAAAGAAACAAGAGCCTTAAATCTGCTCACTTGACCGTGAACAGCGTATGACCCTCGACATGCCCAATATAAACACCAGAAAGCCAATGGGGCCACGGTGTCCCTAGCGGTTAGACTGCTCGCCTCCCACCAAGGAGAACCGGGTTCAATCCCCGGCTGGTTCAACCCGGGTTTTTGCAAGTGCGACTCGTGCTGGACGATGCCGCAAGTCAACGGGTTTTCTCGGGAGTCTCCCATTTACTCCTCCCTTTCATTCCGGTGGTGGACCATACTCACCTCTCATCACCCTCATCGGCTCTCAAGACCTTCATGTTAAGAGCCGCCCAAATCTCTTCACTCACTCACAGACAAGCCAAATAGTGGGACAGTAGCAGAATGAAAGTTGCAAGCTACTTCTTTTTTCTAGCCGTGCTTGAAAATCAGGAGTGACTTTTAGAACTATCATGGCTAGTAGAAGTCACTTGACAACGCGTCATATGTTACTGGTACTGTAGCCTCCCAGAATGTCTCTTCTCTTCCTGCTCTGTTGATCGCTTGTCCTGGAGGAGTTAGGTAGCTTCTAGTGTCAACATTGTTGTATTTGTGTAAAAATGGTTACACCAGTAGAGTCCATAGTCCAGAAAGTGCAAAAGAAGAAGCCTAATGCTACTAATTGGACCCCTAATCCGATAATGAGGTTCCTGGAGGTTTCTGAGACATAGCTACGAACTATTATGGAATACCACAGTTTATGGTGGAGTTAGAAGATTGCGGTATTAACCTAGGAAAGATTGAAGTGCTACGACAAAAAAAATCGTAATACAGTACTTGCAGGCAAATGTTTTGTAAAGGTAGAATTACAGGGGCTGACAATGCAATCTGCAAATTACAGAAGTTGTGTGCTAGTATATCTCGGCGAGAATGACTAGTTAACAATCCGGAAACATGCTGCGTTTGACTAGGTCGCGAATCACATAGCAAGGCAGACTCGCACCCTCCCAGTACGAAGTTTCTATCTACATATCTTTAATTTGTAATTAATGAATTACTGGCAACGGAATTCGGTATATTTTTGTTAAATACACAATGGAATAAGAATTTACGCTGAATGTAACATGTTTATGTTTCCAACAATTTCCTAATGCAATTTGGTGGGCACCTGGGAGAAAATCCAAATTATACGTGACTACGCTACTTTTTTTTCACGTGGCGAATGGATACGAAAATGTCAGAAAGGAGCATGTAACCAAGAGTTTCAAAATGTTCATCATCTTTGAACAGAGCTAATGCACTACAGACAATCTTGAAGCTGAAGCGGAAAGTTATGGGAATGGAATTATGAGAGAATTACATCCATTGTTTGAATCTGCAAGTATCATAACGAGTCGCATTTTGAAGGTAAAGCCATGAAAATTTGATGGTGCTATTCCAGAAAACCTCACAAAGATTATTCCGCCATAAATTAAAACGTTCTACAAATCGTGTATTGCAGGAAAAGGTAATGTTTATGAAGAAGAAATTGCAAAGAACAAAACTGTAACGAGACAAATAATCTTTTTGTCACAGATTATCATGTCAAACTGTCTTTCTCGAAGGACAAGTAAAAACAAAAAATCTTTAAATGTGCCACATGGAGACTTACCGCTTCAGGTATATTGTGGTGTGACCATTCATAATACAAAACGTAGTAAATCTTTGATAAAACTCATCTAACTTATTACTTAAGGTGCAGTATTGGTTACTCACGAGTCATGAGATTAGGAACAGATATTACAAAATTTGTTGTAAATAGAATAAATATAAATAATGGCGTGTGCATACCACCATAGTGGATAGGTACCTAATAGGTTATACATTGAGCTATGCACAATGTTGACTTGTGTGAAGACACCGTTAACGAAATGGCCCTTCATGGGACAGTCATTACTCTGTATCAAGATATAAAAAAAGTCTGATCAAAATGCTCCAATATCGTTAGCCTCGTCAAATAACTTGGCATTAACATATATTGAGGATGCCTTTTCAAACATTCTTTCATGTACAAACTTCCGAACTGGAATATATGCTGTCAGAATCTGCAGTTTCTAACATTGTTCCTCAACATGGTCTAATACTTCATGATGCAATATGATTAAAAATAGTTTGGTTTCTTTTAAGACCATCCATATTGAATGATGATAATACAACTCTCTTCTTCCCTACTTGGATTGGTTATAATAACCGTTTAGGTGCTGTGAAGGGTGTTTCCAGAATTTTCTTGCTACCTGCTTTTCCAAAGCCTCCAAATAATAGTTCTGTACAATTAACAGTAATGAGGCAACTAGTGAAACTGAACATTTCCATTAATGAAACGACAAACAAAGTCGTTGTGACAGCTGACTTGGCAATTTACATACCTCGGAAGCAGCTAGAAATAACAATGTAATACTACAAAGGCAAATGGATCCTAAGTCCCGGAGATCTGCACATCATACTAGCTCAACTGCGAACAATATGTGGATTCATATGTGGAAGTGGAATACCTGAACTGTGACTACAATGTGATATATATCTTCAGTGAACATTTAATAAATCCTCGACGGAAAACACATAAGGAGAGCAATTGAAGTTCACTTAACAACATCTGGCATTACAGATTCTGCTTCAAGAAAAATTTGATCAAGAAAACCCAGGAAGGATTTATTTGTTACAGCCTCTACACGAATTGGCCGACAGTTTGCAATCTAATGGCGAAGCACATATATTAAACAAATACATACTGCATTAGTCTCATGCATTAAAGGAAATAAGATAATAGAAGATTTAAATAGATTTGTGAATTCCAGAAAAGCAGTAGAGCCAGTCTTCAAGATGGAATATTCAAATATGGATATGGCGCAATCAATGTTATGCTTCGTCAGAGCACTTAGATCATCATATTATTATGTCAGCCTGGCTTCTCTTCATGACTTACTTAAATATTTCTTTCCCCATAATAGGCTCAACTATGCACAGATGGGTATCTAGGCATACACTTTAGTAAGTGGGTTGATGCAAATTCGGTGAGTTCAATGAAGTACATGCGGTGTTTGACACTTACAAAGACAGATAATGGAAAATGAAATGAGAGTTATTAAGCAAAAAAGGCTCATAGTAAAAGCAAAACTAACGTACTGAATTCCTACCTAATCAGATAATACAAAATGAAGTGAGCAATAAGAAGAAATCGGGTGGAACAGATGTTTCAAGCCTTTGGACCACACAGGAAGAAGCAGATACCAAAATTATACTTCACGGAGTGTACATATCACATTTAAAAAAAAACTCACGTTTATTCACCAGACACTGATGTTCTGGTTTTGGCTTTAAGGTGATTTCCCCAAATGACATCATAGTTTTGAATTTTCCTTGGGCAGGGAATGAAAAGATTTGTCGACCTAGCTGTTATCCATAAGTTACTGGGATTGCTTAAAGTTGCCACCCTCCCAGGACTTGATACACTATCGGGTTCAGATGTAACTGGATTAATTGCCAACAATGGGAAACTTCAGTGGGTAAAACATTCAACTCTGTTAATGATGACTTATTAGATGCCTTAGCTAAGCTTGGGCCAGACAACACCCACTCTCCCATACAATATGAGCCATTTATTTGGAGTCATTTGTTTTTCAGTTATATATTCCCATCACTACAATGACTGATATTGGTGATGTACGATGGTGACTTTAAAAAAAAAAAAAACAGTTTCAAAATGAAAATCTTTTACTTACAAAAGCTGCTCTAAATACAGCTGTTTAACGAGCTTATCTTCAGGCACATGAGGTGAATCAAGATGTTACCCAACATCCAAATATACTATTACTATCAACATTTGGTTGGAAGAATGTTGGAAGCACCTTCGAACCTGTCGCATATACCATGCCGGGTGCTCCAGACCTCATATCGGAACTTATCGCTGCACATGCTCTCAACTTCGTTGTTGTCCACCATGCGCCTGTCTCGCATATGGACTTAAGTGTACAGAAATGTGTAAGTGTGACGGTGATTCAGAACTATGTAATAATTCAAAGGAGATCGAAGATGACAATGTAGAAGAGTTGACTGAAATGACAATAAAAAGTGAAGAAGTGTTTGGTAATGAGGATTACTAAGGAGTAGACTGTTCCTTAATACATTTTTGGTTCAATATTTGTAATTTATTTGAGGGTTTCAGTATTTCTTACATTATGTAATTTAATGCAATGAGTGATAATGCTTATTAAAATTGTCTATACTTGGATAATACAACAATATTAGTTTCTTGTAAAAGTATCCTGTTGCTTCAGGACTTATTTTATAATGCAGTATATATTTATATCTATCAAAGGCATGAAAAGTTATATATAAAGTGACTTAAACATAATGTAAAATAATCTTATTATAACGCTACCCCAGCTTCCAAATATAAGAAAACGAAACCCTTATTAAGTAGGTTTTTAAATGTAATTAAGATCAGCCGTAAAAGTAAGTTTATTGTGTAAAATTTTACAAGGAATATTTTTTGTAGTGGGTAACTTTGTCATACACTCTGTATTTATTCAAGATATATAGGAAGTAGGTAAACTCCCGCCATCGTAGCATTGATTCTCCATCTCATAATAAAGAGATTGACACCACTCCCATACATTAATCATTAAATCTCCCACGAATGTACAATAGCAAGCCAACCGTAAGGAAAATACAGTGCCCTCAGATTATCTACAAAAATTGTCTTGAACATGTAGACAAATTTGACTCTTCTAGATTCGAATTTACAATTATCCTATGTGAAATGGAGATGTTCGCAAAATTCTATGTTGTTGGTGAATATCTATGTAGAAGATTAGGAGGAGACTGTCGTGTCCGTTCAAATGGCCAATGAGGAAAAAGGAAACCATTTCGACCTGATAATGCTTACGCCCGAAGATGACGACGTCCTAAACTATAATATTAAAAAGTTGTCTTGGTTGTGAGGTAACAACTGTCAGGCTATCATACATAAAAGTCATGTTAGCAAGCCTTTCAAAACTTTTAACATTAACTACTAAGAAACACTGTACTGATAAGCCAGGAGAAAAATTTGGTTTTTGGTATTTTCATTTTTATTGTATTATTTTTGTTGACATTTTGCACTTCAAACACCAAGTGTTCTCCATTTAACAGTAAAAAAAAATATTTATAGTTAATCTTTATTGTTCACGAATTCTCCTACTGTAGCTAACATACCATCAACAAAATAATTCGATTATTTATATTTTTGTTTTAAAAGTTAAAAACTTACCTCTGTTCACCTCAAAAGGCTTACTATAATCTATTTTCGTAGTTCCCTTAATAACATTGTATCATCAGATAAACTATCAGAAATTATTTTGTAACAGTACAATCCATGAAAAAAAGAAAAGAAATTTACATAATCATCAATGCAAGAAACATTATTATTTTTATTCCACTTTCCATGTAAATAAAATATGAGATTTTTTCCCTTATATTTTACAACTTGCATGTTTAAATTTTGCAATTTAAGATCTAATTCTTTATCAGTAACTTCTTTGCTCTTTTCAACTTTAGCGTTAGCAAGTGTATCACAATAATTCGAAACCGATTTGAATAAATTTAGCAATTTATCAGCTATTTCTTTATCTTAATATCTCTTATCGACATCTTTTCCATCTACAGGTCAGCCATATTATTAATTCTATGATTTTGAATAGAATCATAATCTGTTGCATACACAAAAACTTTACTAAGTTGATCTCGCAAAGTAGAAACAATAGTATTGTATTTTGAATCTACATGTGTTATTAAATCAGAAACACTAGTATTGTATTTTGAATATACATATTTTAAAGCATAATCAGAAACAATAGTTTTATATTTCGAATCTACATCCTTTTTAATGCATAATCTGTTATATGTACATCAAACAATATTTTATTGACCAAGTCTTTATTATTTATATGTTCACCTATATAAACAATGCTATGTCCTAGAAAAGATACATAAGAATTTGTATGATGAAAACTGTTGGATAGTTCACATTGTAAAGAAGAAACACTAGAATTCCATTGTGTGTATATATATAATAAAACATTTTAATTTCCCATTCTAATTTTCTTTTTGTAAACATAGTTGAAGCAACATAATTTCTTTAGCTTCTTTTTGTAAAATTTTATCAGGTTCAAATCTAGATTCCAAATCTTTATGATCTCTATAAGCAATATCGTGATATTTACATGCTTCATCTAATTTATTTATGCCTGTGTCGCATCTTTCTAATAGTTCATTTAATTTTGTAAATGGTCCACAATAATTATAGCCATGCAAATGCATTTCGGGCAAACTTAAATTTTTTAATGGCCAATTTATAATACTCGTACCATGATGTTCTGAATTCCAAAATGAGTGTGGAATTACATTCAAAACTCTTATAAGATATGGAATTCCTTTCGGATTATTAAAAACTAGATTAGAAAATTTATTTTTGAATGTATTCATTATGCTTATTTTCTCACTGTAATAATATTTGTTTCTAGCATTTTATTTACCATGTATAACTAACAAGCTATTAATTAATTCTCTAACATCATCCATCCAGACACATTCTTTTGGTAAATTATTGTATTCATTTATACCTTCTCCGGATCTAGAAGTTCTTGGAGAAATCATTCTTTCTTGTGTGTTTTATGCTGTTCTTTAATGTGATTTTTTTAAATATTTTTTATAAATTAGGCTTATTATATTAATCAGGAATACATTTTTGAAATAATAGCATTGGTTAATAAAACTATTTCTGTGTAATTTTTAATGTCATCATCATCAAATTTACCCACAAGAGCTTCTGGAAAAATTTTCTGTTAACAAATTACAAAGCCCTGCTGTTAATTTATATTCTTTATCTTTAACAAATAGTGTATCATTATTTATTGTTACCTGTGTATCACCAATGTAAAAGTTTTGCCCAACTCCACGTAAACCAAATTTTTCATTATTAACATTTTATTGTTTTTGCAATTTCTTTTCCGAGATTTATAGTAGAATCAATTGCTGTATGCGTCGAATCAGACACACTACATGTGATAAATTTTTCAGTGGTACAATTCCCATTTGCTCTTCCAAATTAGGAGATTTTTGTTCTGAGAATAATTCTCTTTCGAATTATGTTTCTTCAGGAGTACATGGATAATCTACATTTTTGCTGCTAGACGAACTAGTGTTGTTATTAAATTCTTATTTTCTTGACTAACTTGTTCTACCTAGATTTTTTTTTTTTTTTTCATATTCCACTTCAGAGTGTTTTTTCACAATTTTTGTATCTTTCGGTGAGTAATTTAACTCCAGAAATGTTCTTCGAATCTCTCATTTATATATATATCTTTTAAATGAGTTATAAAAGTATTGAGCACTTTGATGGACAAACTTTTCCCCCAACTAAAATAGGGGAAATTTTAATGTTTACAGTAATATAATTGAATTTAATATTCCCATAGGGGATGACTTACTTCTCCAAATGATGCTCATGTTTATGAGCAATATAAATTACTAAAAAGAGATAAGGTTGGAGTTGCGGCAAATTATGCAAAAGAAGACAATATTGATATTTGATGGAACTTTTTTCCTTTTCAGTGTTCTAGAGTAGCAATTTCAAAACTTGGAAATATTGAAGCTGTTGATAATCCTGGTATAACATCAACAATAATGAATGCTTTATTAAGATCAACAAGTGAACAAAATTATTTGGAATTTTCTGGTGTTGATAATAAATATCGAGTAAAATCTGTTCATAGTCATAAAATGAAATAACATATCCTCTTAGATATTTGTTTCATTTTATTCATGACAACAATGAAATTTATTGGAAAGGCGGTTATGAAATTACTTTTTTTTTTTTTTTTTTAGAAATTCATCTGATAACAACTGCATTTGTTTATGAAACAAAACATGCTGATAGTATGGTTCAGAGAAGCTATGCTGATCCAGGGAAAATTTTAGTTGAAAAATTATAAATTATGGGGCCTATTGTTGAATACGAATCTAACATGGCCATTGCAATTAAAGAAAATATATACAAACAACCTAAAATACCTGTTAGTTTTGATTGTTGACAATTTTTATATAAAGAAGTCCTTGCCGGAACAATTATTTTTAACTTTGATATAATTTATCAGTTTAATAATTTACAATATGACATGCCCGATTTTGTAATTGTAAGCTTTCAAATTATTAGAAAAAATCGTGCCGAACAGTATTTCCACATTTCTATGTTTGACCATTGTAATTTGCAAAATATTTATGTTAAAAATGGTAGAAGTGAAATTTTCCTAAAAGAAAATTGGAATCTAGATACTGAAGAGGGTCTTCGTGATAAAATGCTGCTTGCTTATAGTGATTTGAGAAATTCAAAAACAATACTGGATACTATATGAAGAAATAATGAATTTTATTCTAAACCAACTGTAAACTTCGAAGGCAGTATCAATATTATTCATTTTTGTTCGAAGACCATTGCATATTACTGATTGCTTATTTAGAAAAACAACTGTAGTTAAAGAAAAAAATATTATAAAAATTAGTGTAGATTTTAATCAAAAGGTTGAAGCATGTTCCATTTGTAATGTTGTTCCAATTAGTCAACGGAATTCAAGTTATGATTATTTGGAAGAGAGAATTATTGAAGATTTATAAGTTTTTTAAATTAATAAATAGAAGAATAAACAAAATGTTTCCATATTTTAGTACAATTTTTTAGACTTATAGTTGTGTGGTTACATTATAAAGTTTTACAAATTTTTAGAAATATGGATATATAATTTATCAAATAAAAAATCATTTTCATAATTCTAAATGTTTTTTTCTTCTCTTAATAAATTTATTTTCTTTAGAAATAAACCAAAACGCCATTGTTTCCATGCAGTTTTACTAACATTTTAATAGGTACTGGTAGTGGTTCACGACCACCTTCCTATAGATTAGATATTGCATCCGAACATCTTAAAAATATGGTTCGCAAATTTCTTGCAAATTCACAAAGTTTGGAGTTATCAATCTTAGATAACATTAACGATAAATATGAACTTCGAGATATTGTAAAAATCTAGAGCAAATAGAAGTAAAAAAAAAAAAAATTAGAGTTTCTAATATAAACTGTAAAGATCGATAAGATAATATTTAATTTGATTTTTTGCTTATTTTTGACACAAATTTGCTCGATTTAGATTACTCATGTTCAAAATTGGCTTTTCAAGAAAACGTGAAAATTTGCTTTATTTTGGGGTAAAATTGCCTGATTTTCAATGAAATGTGCTTGTTTTTATAGTATGAAAAGTTCTACATGCCATTTTGTCAAGTGTTGAAAAATTTGCTTGATTTTTGCTTAATTTTACTTGTTTTTGAAGGTCGAAAATTGATGTCAAATGAGGTTTCTAAAAACTTGACAAAGTTGCTTGAAAATTATAAAATTTGGCTTAAAATTGCTCGATTTTCAATGAAAAGGGGCTCTGCGCTGGTACCCGCATCATACATCTACTGACATGCGAGAAACGAGAGGTGGCTACCGTAAACAACACTCTCAGGCAACAAATCGAGGAAACTCTTCTTCTTCCACAACTTGGGCTACAACGAGAGTCTCATACACACACACACATATATGCACACACACACAGCTGGGATATGAAGCGAAGGGTATCTACACTATTCCATAATACACAAGTCAAGAAATTATGAAGTTCTCTAAAGAAGCTAGCAGCGAAAGGTTATCAGTTAAGTTCGTGGACACTTTCCGGTTCACGGCTCGGAGTCTGCCGTCCATGGCGGAATTTTTTCCACCACCCAAATTCTACAGTTTACATAAATTTTTCGTGCCAAACAACCTGGCCCTCGTGGCACTAAAAATCACGTTTTCCTGCTATTACCATAATGATATGTATAAGATGGAGAAACTGCAGCTGCCCCTGCAAGATGCTACAGCACGACATACTTTCGATGGTTGGGATCAGCGACGAAAATTTCTCTCATTCCTCCTACTCTCTGTGGAAATCCTCTGTTATTCGCTCAGAATGTGAGACACGCCGACACACATGAAAATACGGAATGTACAGGTACAAGCTAAGTGATTCCCGCCCAGCAGGAAGATGTAAAAAATAAGTGCTCCTTCACAAAGCTCCAAGCTCAAATCATTGTTGTCCTTTGGGTCAGTGAAACAAATTTCTCCACTTCCACCAGCAGCTGGCATAGTTTCCCCAGCAAGAATACAACAGCAGGGACACAAAGTGCGGCTGTGCTCATTTCGTGCCCCTGCAAAGCAGCACTAGAAGCATCCCAAATGCCTACCAAAAAGCATGCTGTTAAGCCAACCCGTGGAAAGGAAGTTTCTACTTTTACCTTTCGCAAGGTATTTAGGTAATTACGGCCCGTGTCGTGGATTAATGTTTGAAGGCGTGATCAGGCAGGTCGTCCAGCTAAGCCCTGATCACATTTCATAACAGCACTAACCGAAAATACGTCGAGTAATACTGAAAATATTATTCTTGTTTAAACACCTGGTCCTTCTCAGGAGGAAGGTACTTAATTTAAATTCATTGGATAACGTTTCATTGCACATTTCCAGTGTTTTCGTGAGTACCTTCTCAAGTGTCATTGCACTATATTTTCTCATTTATTCTCAAACGTGGTCAACAGATTCACTCCAAAAAGAAACACCAGGTTATATCTTGCTGTAGTATACCAGTTACTATCGTTTAGCAGAAAATTTCCAATGCGTTCTCGCATGGCAGCTGGCATACCGCCTCTCACACAAGGTATTGTAGATGTTGGTGTAAGAGTAAGTACGAGAGCAAGTATTGTCTAATATCAACTTCATGCTCTTGTAGTATGGAGATCGGGTAGAGGATGGCTCACGACCGAGCTCCAGTCGAAAACTGAGTAGTTGTAAGGACACAAAATGCATGGACGTTAAGTTTAATTAAGGGTTTCAGTGCATTATGGTGCCACAGGAAAAGGAAAAGTTAACTCTTATGTTTTGTGATAACGTGCTGCATGTTAAAGACACGAACCGCCAATGGGGACGGTCTTGGCTAAAACTGTAAGGACCTCCTGACTCCGCTGAGGACGAAGGAAGGATTTTCGATCGGGCGCGTGCAAGTGAAATAACGCCCTTTCCCACCAGGATGGCGAGTCCTGCGGCCCCACAACCACCCACACCTCTCCCAACCCCCCAGTGTTTGATCCCGGGTCCTGCAGGCGACAGGCCGGCAGACGGGAAGATCGCCCTCCCTTGTAAGAGCCACCCCCTCCCTCCCCCCTCCGCCAGCTCCAGTTCCAGCTCCTCATCCACCCCAGGACGCCTTCCTTCAACCTCCTTCGCCCCAGCCCATCCTTTCATCCTCGCCGCTGGATGTTACACTCCTGTTAACACGGGCCCCTGGACCTCCATTAGTGACCTGTGCCATCGCCCCTCCTCGCTGCACACCCCCCCCCCCCTCCCTCCATTACACCTCTACGACGTCGCTGGGGCCTGCTGCAGCTGTGGAGACTAGTAGCAGAGTCTGTGTTCCGTCAATTAGCCTCCCGCCGGTGTAGAAGGCGGATCTCGGCTTCTTGAATGGCGGGACATTTTGGATGGCAATGTGGTTTGGTGGCTGGTTACATGGGTCGGGAAACGCCCCAAACGTATCTATTTTATTTTTAATTTTGTACAAATTTTCGTTATTAAACTTCATGACCTGACATTAAGGTGTTTCAAATCCAGGTTTTTTTTTTTTTTTACGAGACTATGGAACGTGCGTCCAATGCGCTGAACTGGGGAAAGAACACGCATTTCAGACTATGCTTGTCGATTACTTTCAAGACGTCATGCTCATTAGAAGCACTATTTCAAAGCACTGCAACATGATTCAAAACAGCTTTTTACACACAGAAGTAATCAAAGGATATGCATCGAACAGACTTTCTAGCAAATAAATTTGTAGGGTGTCGGCTTGAAGTCCAGTAGCTACACGCAGCACTATGAGAACACTGCATGTTATTTGAGAACCCTGCCCGTAGAGGCGATGGAAACTTGTAGCGCGTGCCAGTGTAGCCCTTATAACTCCCGCGTTACTCGGCCTCACAAGCGGCAAAATGCTCCAGACAGGCGGACCCCTTAAGGAGAAAACCTTGGCTTGGCCCAGAAGACTACTGCTCGATCAACCCAAGTGAAACACCGGGAAATACTTGTGTGAAACACAAGCCCTTTCTCCCTCGCCTCAGTTCATAATTGTCTCTTATCGACGTGGAAACTTCAAGTTCGTGCAGACAGTTTTGATGGAACATGTGCAAGCGAAACACATGCGACCTATAGGTGTTTCACGGTGCAATGAGGAGGAAATTTTTGTAAATCCTGCTTAAGATCTAGCTGTATGCACGTCGTGTATTCTTCGGCCTTATGTAAAATTTACACTGCCATGGGCCTCATCACTTTATTCATGCGTCGATAAAGCGAAAATGTGAGATTATTAGAAAAGTAAAATTTTTATAAATATGCTAGTTTTTACACACTGGTGCATTTAAAAAAGAAAGCGAAATAAATAATTTAAATTATAACAAATGGTTACCTAGCAAGATTTATTCGACTTTAAGCTATGGAAGTACTTTTCATCTATCTTTACCAACTTTGAAAGGCGCATGTCACTTAGTAAGCCTGTTGAAGTATATGCAGGCAGGGGCAGTGACTTTTTCCTAAGGTTGATTTCAAAAGTGCTCACTTTATCGTGAATAGCTTTTAATGGCTTTTCTAACTACATGTTGCCAGTGATAGAAGTTAATACTTACAGCGAAATAACGTACGACAATAATCATAACAACGAAATCGACGAAATAGTGCGAAGTTAGATAAAATATGTTGCGATTCTTCTTGGATTGTCAGTGGTAGGAATACGCGTTTGTTGTGGAACAGACTGCGCTCTTCAACTCTCTATTTCTACCAACACACCCTCATCCTGGCAACTCAATACCTTACCTGCCGCTCTGAAGACGACTGCACAACTCGATCAGGAGTTCGTTAGATAAGTGTGAGAGTTCTGTGCAGTTTAAATTATATTAGCATTTTCCCATTCTGGCGGAAACTATTATATAATTAGGGAACCTTTGATTACAGTAGTAGATGTTCAACGAGTAACGGAAGTAAAAGAAGTTGTATTTAGTAAAAAACTGTCGGGTGTCCCCTTTGCCTTCACAAGCTTAAATATTCAATATTGAAATTAAATTTTGGAGGAATATACCCCGATCCAAGCTGACGGAGATCACTCCCCTATAACGCGAAGACGAAATGAGCGTTAGTAGCTATAGCCCCCCCCCCCCCCCCCCCAAGTCTATTTTTCTAAATATTTCCTGTTTCACGATCGTTTTATACTTGTGTTTACATAAAAGCAACTTATTTTTGGGTAAATTAAATTTTACCTGTACTATATGTATAAGTCATATTATTTAATTTATAATTACCATGAGTAAAAATAGGGAGAAAATAGGCGTGTTGGTAATAATTTGTAAGAAATATTTCTTATGCAATATATTATTAAAGTGATTGCGCGCGAATGCGGTGCTCCGTCCCTTCTTTGGTGTGTGACGATGTCTCGTCACATATATTGGCGCCTTGTGTTTTTTACACAAGGTTGGCAACGGTTGGTTGCCGTGGCGTGAGTGTAGAGTACTTTTATTCTTTGTATTTTTTAAGTAGCCGGCCGATTATTATTATCCTATTTTGTATTATACACTCCATTGCAATATTTAATATTTCTAGAATTTATTAATCATATTTTCTTATTGTACATTAATTTTAGCTCGTTATATTTCACATATTGTATGGTCGTAACGTACGCAGTTTAAAGAGTTGTTAGGGCGATCGCCGCCAGGAGCGCTACGCGCGGCGTGACACTGGTTAGGCCTGGTCGGTAGACGTTCGCTGCAGGGAGTTCCTGTAGTGCGCGAAGCTCTACGGCCCGCTCGTCAGATACCGAATTGTGGGCGACGATATACGAATGAAGGCGGTCTCGGGCCGGGAATGGTTTGCAAGTAACGTACAAGCATGGAGCTGCTAGCTTGGTGTAAACACTGCACCTTTATCGGTATGTTACGCAATTTAAAGCCGCGCCCTTGTCACTGCAGAAGTGTGCCGGTCCTGGTGTAAAGATTTCTTGCGAAACTTGTTCCTGGATGAAAGGGCCGTGAGTGATGGAAAATTCTGTGCAGCAACGTAACTGAAACGTGCAATACTTTTAATCGTACGTGGCTGGTTTGCGCACAAATGGCGCGAGTGTCCTGGCGGACACAGGGGCAAGAACAAAAGATTTTCCTGGGGCTGTGTGTTGTCCCATGCTGCTACGTCCCTGCTAAATTACCAGCTATGAAAGGAGCTAGCTTAGGTGTGGCCAGTACTGTCCGGGCAGTATATTTCCTACACATGTTTCGTCTTCAAGTGTTGTAAAAGTTGCGACGCGGAACGCAGCTTGTCTGCGAGCGTCTCATACTGCGACGCGTAATAATAACTGTATTTGAAGGTCATGAATATTTTAATAGCTTTGTTGCCCGTAAACGTTTAACTCTTTAGTATGAAATGTTTATCACTATAGCATTGAATTTGGAAGCCGAAATGCTTGTTTCATATGAGACGGAGTGCTAAAGGAAGTGAAGATAGCAGACTGTAAAATATCAGTAAATAAAATAACTTGCAATTTAAAATGAAAATTGGTGTGCGTTATCAGTTACTGTTTCAATCCTCTGCCTGCATATTTGACAGTTGCATATATTACTATCGAACTGATGGCCTATTGTGTGAATAATGAGACTGCACAACGTCTACACAGATACTCTAGTAATTAAACCTAACAACGAGTTTGCTACCTGTTCTTAAGATTTGTTGCTCTTTTCTATTATTGAGTTCGTCATCTACTCACGAGTTGTGTTTGGAGATTTAGGGTACTGTTGGCAAAGTGAGGTACCATTTGAGTACCCTGTAACCCGCGCTGGGTAGAGGGTGGTCCAGGTGCAATGTTCTAGACTCGGTTAAATTATGTTTGCATGAAGCCAAAAAATTTCCCTCAAGTAAGAGTTTAGAAAAGTTGGAAGTAACCGTTGATGTACTATGGATGTGCAGAGCGTGGCTATACGACATACAGGAATAAATAGAGTTCGAGCAGTTTGCTATAGGCCCAACCCAGCGTCGGGACGCATTGCTTTTATGGAAATAATCGTCGATATTTAGGGTTTTACCCCCTGAGATATACGATAGCTTCTCATACACAGAAGTGATAAAGATTAGTTATGATACTCTCGATTTGTTCTAGAGGATTTCTGATAACAATGCGACGACTTGAAATGTTTTAACATATTTTTCGTAATTTATTTTGGATATTTCTCCTTTATAGAGGCCTCATTTTATGCCGGAACACGAATGGGGATGGAAAACAAATCAAAAATAGCCACACGTAAAACTGTACTCATGTATACTATAGCTTACAGGGGAATAAAGCCAAGAATCTCGAAATCGGTTCGCAACCGTGCAGACCTAGGCAATATGATGTCTCCATATTTTAAGGGTAGGAATAATCTCTTCATCTACATTAAAAATGACAAAAGGTTAGGCTTATGAAATACATTAATTGGAATGAAATATATCCATAAAGACTATTATTGTCATGCTTACTACTGAATATGTTAAATGTTGCGGCAATTAAATCGTAGCGTTTAAAATCAAACATGGCATAATCGATTTTCTTTCCAGAGTATGGAAAAGACGGGTGAATGAAAAACAACGCCCTATGCCCAGAAAGGTAATTTTCCATTGTTAAAATATATTGGAAATTGCTTGAAATCAAGCAGCCGTCAACTATACGTACCGTATATAGATCAAGTGAGTATCAAGTGCGACTAAGATACATGCAACTTGGTGAATATTGTCCAATGGTCAAGGGAAACTGGTCAGCCAATATTTGTTCATGTAAGTTGTCTCTGACCTGAAGGTCCCCGTTCTATTTCAGGCTTCGTATGTACGGGTATTGTCTTTTGATGAGTATGGTGGGACCACGGTGGTTGAGCGGTTAGCCCGCTCGCCTCCCTACAAGGCGAACCGGGTTCGATCCCCGGCCGGGTCACCGGATTTTCGCAAGTGGGAATCGTGCCGGACGATGCCGTTGGTCGGCGGGTTTCATCGGGGATCTCCCATTTCCCCCGCCCTTTTATTCCGGCGCCGCTCCATACTCACCTCAATCACCCTCATCTGCTCTCAAGACCTCGCTGTTAACAGCCGCCAAAATCTCTTCACTCACTCACTCTGCCGTGAGGTGTGGGATGCGGTGAATTTTCGGGTTGCTCACGTTTCTTTCCCCGATATATTTTACTGGTGTGTACCTCACCGCATCCTTACATCACGCTGGCAGAACGACATGCATGCTCGTATAGTAAGGTAGCCGTATCCATTCATACCCTGTCCGAGGGCTGGAACAACGCGCGAATTTACGCTTATAGCTGCAATCCTGGCTGAGAGAGAGAAAAAAAAAGTAGTGTTACACGAAAACGCAGTTATAAGGAGGAATTGAAACAACTGGAAAGTTGGGCAGGAAGTCTGTAGTTGCAGAATTTGGATATTACGACATTATAAACGGGCTGGAGACAGCGAGCGAAGTGTTGCTGTTCTAAGCCATTGGATTCGCATTCGGATGGGTACGGGTTCGATTCTTGTTCTAAACATCCTGCTTAATGTTTCCCATGGTTTCCCGAAATTACTTGCATGATTCCTTACAACATGCCATGGCCTATCCCTTCCCCCCGTACCGCTTCTCACTGAAACCTCGTTCCGTCTTTCATGTCCTCGTCGACGATACACCAAGACATTATTACCACACCAGTCGATAGATACAGTGAGGTGAGAAAACTTCCATGGCAGTGTTCGTTCCCACATTTGCTAAGGAAACAGTCAGATGCATTAGTAAGTTCCCAAGTTTTTGTAGTAGTGATGCTCATCATTCCTACAAATATGTGCGGTCTGATATGTAGTGCTGTTCCCGCATTATTTATAGGCTAAAAACTTACATTAAACATTTAGGAAGTTCACCAGAAACATTATTACAATGTACATTAAACCCTAATTACCTAGATTGGAGACTACTTTAACTATGCTCACTAAGACTTTGGGGCACTTGATTGTGAAGATTAAAACCGGACGAATCTTTGAAGTGTACGCCTCTCTAAAAGTGAGTTAATTTATTTTTTTTCTTGGTTATGTAATACCACAGTCTCCCCTGCTCCTTTTCCTGACACCACACTAGCTCGACCAGCCAAAATGTTTGAAATTCAGCTCTATTAGTCCGAAGCATTATTGTTGTTATTCACCTACAGAAGTTTTTCAACGGCAAAAAGCAATATTCTTAAAACAGACATGGTAACGTGACCTAGTCGAAAGAGAAGTAGAAACATCGCGCGCGTGACACTGTTTTCTCAGTTAAACGATGTCAAGGTACACATATTTAATAATAAGATTTAACAGGAGAATGATGTGTCACTTTGGGAAATAACGGTTGGGAAAGAAACGGATTTACGTTTTTCCTTAAAGATTTTAAATGGGTCTTGATCGAAATATGAATAAATATATGTGCCCTTCATCTCATTTGATACTCAGCATAAAAAAAATTTCCTATCGACCACGTGCCACGTATTTTTAGACGTTGCCTTGTTCAAGAGACAAACCATTTTGAATTTATCTGTAGCTGTTTATGAAAACTGTATATGTATGCAGCAAGAAGTGTGGTGTACACAAGCTGCGTGCATCTGCTTGCCTCAATAAAATGGGTCACAGAATCGTTGCCGAATAGCATCACCTCCTGTCTTCCACACAATACAAGTTCCCTGTTTGACGTCGCGGTGTCGCTAGTGTGTTATCTGCCGCATGGAGTGCTGCAGTCGCCCTCGACATCACATCTCCATCCCGATTGGGCAGCTGAACATGACGTCATGCAATATTGAAACATTCCTTAACATCCGAAAGTGACACGCGCCTGCGTAGTTATAATATTGTATTGCGTTTGGAGTGTATTTTTTTTTTCAAACCAATGAAAACAATTGGTTTTTCGGGATGGAAAAGACTCCTGGGGAAATTGCGATAAGTACTATTACGAATGTTTATTTATGTCCTAACAGTTTTGGGCTCTTCAGAAAATTTTCACTTTTGTTGAAGGATGCCACGCTGGCATAGTTATTATACGTGTCCTTTTGGCATGGAATTTTTAATGGTTGTCGATTTGGGTATTTAAATTTGTAACCCACTTACTGTTTCGTGGCTTTGAGAGCCTAGCTTAGTACATTCGAACATTTCAATTGTAACTTTCATTTGTAAAAATGGTTGTATATTAAAGTTTATTCCTGTGAAATTTTTACATATGGTAGACACAGTTAAATTATCGTGTTTACAGTTTTGCTACATTGAAACCAGTTTATGGTTGAAAACACTGAACGGTGTTATGGCCATTTGTCATGTACAATGCGCTCAAGACACATGTGAATTTAACTTTGTTAATAAATTAAGACATGTGTATGCATCAGTCATTTTGTACACACAGCATTATAAGAGTAGGTTACAATATAATTATTAATATAATATATTTTATTTAAATTTCAACAATTGTAAAATACTGACTTATTGGCACTGAGGCCTGGTACTTAGTTTGCTATAAAAAGAAAGCAATAAAATAATTGCAAACTATTATAATTTTCTTATTTGAGACAAAACCTGACAATGTTAATAGCAATAAGATAAAAATACATTCACTAATTATTTTCGTAATAAATTACCTGTTTAATCTGTCAAGTGTATTACATTGCTCCGACTGAAGGTTTATATAGCAGGCACCATAATGGATGAGGATATTAGGAGATCAAGGCCACTTGTTATTGGTGTTAACACGAATAGCCAGGAGTAACAGTGTATTTTCATGTTTATGGAAACGATATGTTTGCCACGTTATTACTAAGAACACTACTCGGTTTCGACCACAAGCGTCCCTGCTTATTACTTCGTGTTCCTTGGCACTAAACGCTGTGGCTTAGTTAAATATGTGCGTGTAGCTGAAAATTAGTTTTTTTTTTTTTTTTTTTTTTTTTTGTTAAAGTTTATTCACGAGTGTGGCGAGTCATACAAACCGTCATTGAACTGCAGGTGCTCTGTATACAACATCGTCTGCTACGTTAGATATGCAGTGAGATGATCACCTACAGAGACATAGACTCCAACTGGATAACATGCAAGTGCAATTGATCATGCCAAAAATGAGCAAACCATCCTTTTAAAACTAATACTTGAGTTAAAGCACTATAGAACATGGCTTCTTTAAACAGTAACCCAAGTAGCAAACAACAAGCAGATGACAGTTGGCCAACTGTTGGCACAGGTGGTACATGTCCACATGACTGTTTTCTTATGTGGTACACAGTAAGATCATGTGAACAATAGTGACTGTATCTGCTTGGGAAGTATTTTTCATGTGAGCCATTAAACACAAAATTATTGACAGAATTGTGTATGGCCCACAAGCAAACATCAGTGAATCGCCCACTGGCATCTTAGAATACGTGGAAAACATGTGGCTGATGTATGAAAATATGATATTTTTCCATATAAAACCCTTATGTTGGAGATAGGTTCAATTCTGATAGTTGGGCATCATCATGTGGCCAATTACAGGCCACTTATCACAAAATGACTGACAGAATTTCAAATGAGGCCCACAAGAAAATATATGTGAAACATCCACAGGCATCTTAGAGTATGTAGAGAATGTTGGGTGATGTTTGCCAAAGAATACATACTGTCTTTTGTGGTATGCCAACTGTTCCTTATTACTGAGGAGACATGATCAGCAAGCTAATAATGCTTTATGTATGTGAAATAAGTAGATACATTTACTTAAAAGGTTGTATATAAATACAGAGTTGGCTAACGACATGTGGTTTACTTACGGCAGACCAAAAGCAGAAAGCCGGAAGTGGCCCGCTTGTGGTTAACTTACGGGCAACTCTTGTTTTTCCAGACATCTGCTGACAGTTAAATATCCATATGTGGCCCATGCGTAAACACATCATACCACAGTCGTCATTCATCATGTGTGCCACATGCATCTGGGGGTGCATTCCGCTTCTTGAATGCCGGTGGATGCCGCATGTGGGCTGCTTGTTCACAAACAGATCTGCACATGTGGGCCAACTATATTTTGCTACTTGGGAACATGTATTTATTTATTCATTTCAACAGCTTTGGTTACTTAATGCTTTTTTTTTTTTTTTTTTTTTTTTTTTGTATAATGTAGTGAATTCAGTTCAAAAATTTGGTTAGGCTGATTTCTTTAAACTATTATTATAAATATTAACGTTTTTTATTTAAGTACAAAAAAGTATAGTTTTGTAACAGGCCAAGGGATAATACAGCATTACGACGTTGTAACGTAATTATGAATAGTGTTAGATTGTTGCCAAACTTCCATTCAAATTTGCATTCCCTTAAATAATGTGTGCAATATTATTAAAATGAAATGAATGTTTAGTTTTTATATTTGAATATACTATTGTCATATTAAGCTAAGGAAAGAAAATTGACAGGAAAGTAGTGAGTGATGACACGTCTGGTTGATCTCTTACCACTGAACCAGCTTCTCCTATCTTTGTAAATGTAAATATTGTCCGCCTCATCTCATGGAGGAGAAGTACCTAAATTTGGCTCGAGTGACTTCACCCTAAAATAATATTCGACCCCTACATCATACTCTGCAATTTGATACTTATTAAGATAACACGATTCCAATATTAAAAGTCCATCTTTCATATTGCTAAAAATAACTCGTGAGAGTTTCGTGGGAACACGGAAAATAATGTTCCCGTAATTAATTAAGGATTTACTTTTGTTCCCGGTGATGAACAGCAACACGCAAGAGAATTTTCTCCACGCGTTGGATTTTTGGGAAGTTGAAGATATTTTTTTCTGAATTTTCATCCAAGAGTTTAAGTGCCATAAGATTGAAGCCAGAGAGATCGTAAAGCCAATTATAAATAATTTTATAATTTCGTGAACACTGAGACTTCTTGGAAAGGGAAAAGTGACAATGACTCTCCTTCAGAGATGGGAGTGACTCTTGATGTGAGCGATTCTTTAAAGTATCAATCCAGTCTACTTTTCCCGGGACTACATACAGGTATACTTTGGATGCTTTAAAGTTTCCAAAAATAAATGTTTATTGTAACAATTTAGAGTTATACGGTAATTTTTAGAGATAATCATATTTGCAATAGATATGTGACGATATGGGTTATTTTAGAGTAACTGCACAGAAAAATGTTAAATGAAAAGATATTTATTCAACTACTATTTTATTAATAAACGATTTTGTAAATTAATATCAAAACAAATCACTCTGGTTCTACTGAAATATGCACCGCCAGTCAGCACAACTGGTTGAAAAATTTAATACATTTAATGCATTATTCTGACTACCTTTTAACATATTCTGATTTTGAAACTATTTATTTTTATTTATTTTTATTTTTTATTTATTTTATTATTTTTTTATAGTCTTGGGAATTGCTCTCGGAATCACGAAAGGACAAAATAAGTTATTTCTCCGATAGGTATCCGATAGAATACATACGGGAATAACCACGTGATAGATAACGATATAAATATTTTCATGTTAATAGTTACTGGAAGTTCACTGTATATTTTTTTCTAGCCAGATCTGTGTAAATGCATTTAACTAGGTTAAATACATGCTTGATTATAATGTTATTCTCTTTTGTGCAGTAAGCAGAACAAGTCACGCTACATTTCCATAAAATTGTATTAATAAATTACTTTATTGTACTAATTGATGGCTCTGCTTTATGTCATGTTATTCATCCCAGACAGGGAGGCGGACCACGTACAAATTCCGATCTAAGATTACACATATATAAATTGGTTTATATATATGGTAAAAATTCTGAGAAATTTTTCATTACAAGGTGTATCATGGGTAGTAATGTTAACTTGACGATAACTACTTCTGTATATTCTGTAACTATTGAAGAGAGAATAACAGTTCAATTCCAGTAAGTCGGAAACATTTTTCTTTCCTATATCATAACAGAAGTGTACGGCGCAGCTTCGACCCTGCACAGAAGTACTCCAATACTTCACTAAAAGAAAATTTCTGTGGCCTTGGGGTAGTTCGAACAACCATACCTACAAAATACTAGTCAGTGCGTAATAACAACGCCTATTTTGACATTATTAGCGTTCGAGAAGAAGTCCTCTACCAATCGAGGACGTTTTGGGGTCGGTTATGCAGGGTTCGTGTCTGTCCCATTCGCGAGTCTCTGCAGAGGCAGGGGCCACGACTGGCCTAGTGGCTAGAGCGCCGACCTCACATCAAGGCGAACTGGGTTCGTTTCCCAGCGAGGTCACTCGCGGAAGTTTGCACGGGGGAATCGTGCCGGGAAACGCCGCTGGTCCGCGGATTTTGTCGGGGATCTCCCGCTTCCCCTGCCCTTGCATTCCTACGCTGCTCCATGCCCACCTCACTTCGCCCTCGTGGAGGTTAAGAGGCGCCCAAAATCTCTCTCTGCGGAGGTAGCCGGCGTCTCAGAGCGCGAACGACGACAAGGTGTTGCCAGGTGGCGAGGCACTATCGATTGCCAAGCCACTGCTCTCCTGCCTGTCAAGCAGGCATCCCCTCAACAGGGGGCCGGGGATACCCCGCAACACCCCCCCCCCCCCTTTTCCTAACACTGCACCCTTTTGCTCTGTTGTCTGCCGCCATTAGCAGCAGCACAAGAGGAGCAACTTGTAATCACATTACCATAATCCGCCACCATTGCAACGCTTCCTCTACCCCCACCCATCTCTCGACCTTCGCTAGGCTCCTTCATCGCCCTGGGCGGCCGCCACTTCCTTCGTCGAACACAAGTGGAGGAGGCAATGAAGACGCCATACAAACTCCTGCCCCCCTCTCCTCTTCACCGCAACAGAACACCACCTCCTTCACATGCCTCTCACACGTGAAGACGTCTAGGTGTACTTCGGCGACATCCTCCCCCTCCCAACCGCCAGACGACAAGTCTTGTAGGTATGAGTACATTACCACTCTCTTGAGCTGGCTCACCAACTCTTTTTTCTTACAACGAGGACAGAAGTAGCCCGTCTGACGATGCTACTAGACCCTCTCACGGCCTCACTCCGCCGAAGTGAACACCTCACAAAAAGTTTGCAATCCTACAAACAGAATGCAAAAAAAAGTATGGAATAAACATAGAAGAAAGCATAGCAATTAGAAGATACGATACCTACCGATACAAAACGTGAAATTCAAAGTGATTCAATCATAAAACTTTTTCCCAACAACACACACAAATAAATACGACAGAACAACAAAAGTAATTTATTGGCGTCTCTGTCTAAGGAGGGTTTATTTCTCCCCAATACAGATTGGTATAGGCTATTCACGTTAAAGTGAACACTTTTTAAAGCCCTGCCAATTTTTTCCTTGTTGCCAATTATTGTCTCTGCATCACATTTTAAAATCAACATTGCCATATGACTGATAAATACAGCATATACTTTCCCCACTCTCGAAAGGTAATGTCCTGGTCTGCAATCAAACATACTTATTAGTGACTAATGGCTGGTGAAAAAGCCTTAAAAAGTGCTCACTTTACCTTGAACAGCCTATACCGTGTATGGCCTCCATTTGCATTGTACAGGTCCCTAACATGCCGTGGAATATTTGTAATCAATGTGTTGATGTCATCTTCCAGAAGAAGGTTCCATTCCATCTGGGCAGCTCTTATGCGATCTAGAAGTGTTTCTGTAGGTTGTGAACGATTATTTATTGCTGTCTTCAGCTTGTCCCAGGCATATTCATTGCGTTAGTCCGCCACAATGCAAACTACGTAACTCCCACCACCCCAACTGACTTACCTCGCCATATTCCAAACAGTTTTCCAGGAGCTCCCGTTGTTCTTCTCGAATACAACCGTTCCTAGTAACATCCGAACTTTCATACTTAATTCTGTCCACCGTCTGTGCGGGCGCATCTACAGCTCTCTGAAAAATCGGATAAACTTAACCAAGCTCGCGCGTTGCGTTCAGGCGGGAGGTGTAGTCGCTATATGAATGTCGCGCAACATGTGGCCAACTGAATGTTCACGTCATAAATATGGTTGACTGCAGGCACTTCACTTTCGCACGTTCTTCGGGATATAGGAAGGTGCTTGCAATATCTAAAGACGTAAAATAAAACCCCCTACAATCAACAAGAAGCAAATATTCAGGTAGTTTTCATATATTTTATTTGGAAAGTTACCTGATGTGGGATGCAGAATAATTATATAGTTCTGGCTTGGAGCAAAGGTAATTTCGGGAGCGTGAGTTGTCGTCTACATTATACTGTGTGTAGTTTGTGTGTACGCTTAGTGGCATAGCAACAACACAAGTGAAAGGCTAAATGCTTGTGGAAATATTTTCGGCGTTGCCTCCACTAGCACAAGCGCTAGAATCATGAAAAATAATCATATATGCTAGAACCACTAGCACGCATGGTAGAAGAATCATTGAACTTGCTAGCATCGTGATCACAGATGCTAAGACAATTAGCAGATGTGTTAGAAACATCAGCATACATTACAGAAAATTCTTAAATTAATTCTGCAACTTAACATAGTGTTTGTATTATAAATGTACAGGTTTATCGTCGCATTCGAGAAGGATCTTTATGCAGGAGATGTGGCTGGTGCTAAGAGTACATAGCTGACATAACCGAGAGACGCACCTGTCGTTCCAGCGAGTTTAGAAAGGAGAGGAGGGTGGGGGCAGCTACCTGCAGTGGAAAGCAGATTGTGTGATAACGATACTAATCCTACAGAACACCCTTATCGTTGCAGTGTCCGCCACAATTACGCACATGAGTAGCTCCATCGACTCCATTCTGGAGATTCCCACCTGATGGGGACTAAGTTTGAATAGGCGACCCAATGAGAGTCTAGCATTTAAAAACTCAGCCAACTGTGATTGCACAATATGTGCATTAATTTTTTTTTCTAATCAGCACACGCTGCGTAACAGAACACCGTTTTTACTCTTTTCCAAAAAAAAAAAAAAAAAAAAAAAACTAGTATGTTGTTATCTGAGTAAAACAAATAATTAACAAGAAATCTGTAACTAGATGGAGATTCTTGGACATTCGCCATTGCGATACAGATGTATGTCACGGGAAAACAGGACTTAACACAAAAAAAATTCTTAAATAAGACAAGTAGCCTGTGGACGAGAAGATAAATATATGTATGCATCACTGGGAAATTCAAAGAGGGAGTAGAGTCAACTAACAGAACAGAAACTAGTTAAGAAAATATGTGTATATATGTACACAACCAATAGATAACACATACCTGGCTTGCATTCTGTTGTGTCTGATAAACCTGCTGTGTTTGGGTGCGTTTTCTCTGTTGTGTTGTCCTAAATTTTTCAAGCAGGTTTCTAGCCGGTGTTGTTTTCTATGCGTTATCTGTTGGTTGTATATATGTGTGTGTGTATACATATATACATTTTTTCTTAATTAGTTGCTGTTCTGTTAGTTAACTTTATTCCCTCTTCGAATTTTCCAGTGTTACACAACACATATATTAATTTTCTCGTCCATAGGTTACTTGTCTTATTTAAGTATCTGTCTTCTCATGACAGACATCTGCATCGCAATGGCGAATGTCCAAAAACCTCCATCTAGTCATTCAGCTCCATTGCACTGTGTATTCAAAGATCACAAGAAATGTGTAATGCACCCACTCTGAAAATACGGGAAATGAGTCGTCCACGAGCAAAACATCAAGTCCATCAGAACAGTTCTGCCAGGAAACACACACAAAAAAAAATAACTTTCAACTGTGTATGCTACACAATAAATATTTTTATTTTATTTAAGTATGTGTACTGTAAAAGCGTTCCCTGAGAATTGATAATATGGTAAACAGTGTACATTAATATATTATTCAATATAATAATTTGGGTTTACCGAGTTTGACACCTGTAATGACTGAGTTACGGAATTTCGTTTCTGTACTGAGAGCTTTGTAGTTATTGCTTACGGAATTTCGTTTCTGTACTGAGAGCTTTGTAGTTATTCCTTACGGAATTTCGTTTCTGTACTGAGAGCTTTGTAGTTATTGCTTACGGAATTTCGTTTCTGTACTGAGAGCTTTGTAGTTATTCCTTACGACGTAACTGAACTAAACCTGAATAATGATTCAAGGAACAACGCCATCAATGCAATGGCAGACAGAAAACTATTAAAGAAGGAATAACCTACAATCTGCAGGTATTCCGTTGATCATCCCGAACATATTGATAATGTATTTGTAAAATATAATATAGTAAAATCTGTATGAATAGTATATGTAAATAGTTGGCCAAATGATAGCCTTCTCGACTCAACCAAAATTGCTATCCTTGGTATAAACGAATGCCCAATGACCGTACATAAAATTTGCATCTTCATCTCATTTGCAGGAGCCTACTGGGTTAACAAAAATCACAACATACCCAGAATTGTTGTTTCCTATTTTATCCACCACACCCATCCCATATTCGACTAATGGTGTGGATGCCATTCCAATGCACGCCTGAGTAACTTACAGTCCATGGGCTTGGAACACATGCTCGGCATGGAATCAACAACCACAGAAGTAAGTAATATTCAGGAGCAAAGGACAGCGTGGATATAACCAGTTTAAATCTGTGAAGTTTAATGGGTGTTGATATTTGATAAGAAAACACCAAGTATTGCATTATAAAGAAGTTGGATTAAAACAGTTTTTCTTCTCAACCAATGGTGGACGCAACGAATTCTGCATTTTTAGGTGATTTTAAGAATCAACTTTACACCTGATGAGAGTAGTTTTGCTCTTGTTTTAAGCTTTTGCTCGCTATGGTATGCGTAGTCTTCAGCGAAGATTATGATCCCGAGTATCAAACAACAAAATCTGACAGTATGCAATGTGTTGGCAATGGTGGCGAACGTTCACATTCATGACTCTCAGAATTTTTATTTGGTCGACAAGCAAGTCATATCAATAAAAATGGCATTAACAATTTTTTAACAATCGGAATGTAGATCAATGATCTCATAATTGTATTGTAAAGGACTTTTTAACGTCCCCCAGTTTTATGCTGGAAATTTTAGCAATGGACGACTTACAGGCTAACTTATAACCTAACGTCAATTGACACCCATACCTTAAGATTGCAATAATTCAAGAGCCGCACTAAAATCAGACGCTAGAAAAAATTCCAACTCTTACTTACTGCTGGGAAAATATCAGCAACATGTTTATGAGTCACTTATGGCAAGTCAACTGTTACTTGCTACTAAGGAAACATAATCAGCAAGCTTATGGGCATTCGTGGCATGCCAACTTAATGTTGTTGTGGAATAACAAATAACATACACAGAAAACCTGCAACGCATTTAATGTCAAAAAAGTCTTTATTCTTCATTTTAAAAAGCATCTGAAGGTAACACGAAACTAAAGTACTAGTTAAAAAAAAAAAACACATAAAACCCAGTAAAAACTTGTGATATTAACTTTGAGTCTGTAGGAAAGTAAATATGGCAATTTTAACTTGTGAAAAGTCTTCATATTTACTTAAAGTTCTACACGAACACACAGTAGATTCGTCAGTATCATTCTCGACTATCAACTCACGTGTTGCAAGTTCGATCCAATTTTCTTGGAAATAAATTTACCAGTCGTCAAATATTACTAAAGATAGCATTATGTGCAAAAGGGGGGGGGGGGGAATATTATCATTTGGGTGAAATATATTTTTTACATTTTGAAAAAAGCACGGAAAGATGTTTTTAAGTTGGCCATAAGTAGCTAAAATGTAACTGGATTTTTACGTGGCAAACAGCTGTGCTACAAGTGATTAATGGCTGGGCTATAAGGCGCTTGCCAACAATTGGCCGACGACAGTTCGTTAATTTATAGCACACCGGAAGCAGTAAGCCAGTGTACCACTGCTTCCGCTGATGGTGCTGGCATGCTTGTGTTACTGTTCGCGACGCAGAATCGGACCGCTTACAGGGAGATTGTATACTTCTATAAGGAAGTCTTCCGAGCAGTGGTCCAGATGTGGACAACTGCACAGACGTAGACTGATTATGGAAACCGATAGTGGGTTACTCGTGTACAAGGAAATCAGCGCAAGGGGGCCAATTTAATTTGCTACTTTTAAAGTGCCAGTGTGAAATTTGAAAAGGAATTTCCGACTCCTCATTATATAGTTGTACTACTGGGAACACAAATAAACCTGCATATATAGTACATGCTGTTTACTGTCAACAAAGCACTTTATGAAGCTCTGCTTAAGATAAACTTATATGCACACTGTATATTCTTTCACCATATGTAAAATGTAAAATTAACATTGTAATGGGCCTGCGTTAGTCAAGTGTGGAAAAAAGAAAAAAGTTTTGCGAAGCCACTATAGCGCATACTTATACGAATTTAAAAAAAGAAATAAAAACAAATTATTTTAGTATTTGCAGCTATTTAGCCTCTCTTTTTAAAAGTGAAAACATGAAAATCCTTTCTCTCCGACGTTACCAACTCGTCTGTGAGCATAACGATCATAGTGGCAGTTAAAACACATCCAAGTAAGTGCAGCAATATTTTTAACAGTTTGATTTCAATAGCACCCAGCTAACCGTGAACCATTTATAAGGTAATGTAACACAGTCTAAATAGAACTGTCCTCTTCAGAACTTTTCCCCCCGAATAAAAATGAAAGCATGACCTAGTCCACTCACGGCTACATTCAACTTTTCTGAAGCCTTGCTTATATTATACTTCCAGGATATTCCTCCGCCTCATACAAACAAAGCTTAACCGAGTCTAGTAGAAAATTACACCAAAGGGACACCACATCGCATTCCCAAAGGTACAGCGGACCGCATTCGTGTGCACTCAGTGCAGTGATATTTTACTTGAAAACTATTTCTTACTAGGCACTACCAACACACCAATGTTCTCCATATTTTATTTACATTAATTATAATTGAGATATTATTTCTACATGAAATGTATGTAAAACTCGATTTAACAAGAATGAAGAGAATTATATCTTAAGTTTAAACCGTTTCGGATACAGTACATATATAGGAAACAAGCAAACGCGTTATATATATAGTACTTTTTCAAAGACTTGATTTAAAACAAGTGTAAAAAAACGCGAATAGAATATAAAATATACAGCAGTAAGAATTTTGGAAATCGGATATTTTCACTTAGTACGGTTTATGTTCATTAAACCAGTCCATATATAAAGTTGAGAAGAAATAGAGCTAATGAGGGCGAAAATTCAGTATTCGTACCGACATGATAGTAGTAATTATCTTAGAATTGTTTCCCCAAATATAAAAATAATTGATTAATTTCAACTAGAGAATCTTTGAGTTGATTCGTGATTTGCAAAGAGTGAACACTAGGCTCTACATAAGCTTATAAATTTGAAAATTAAGTTAGTCTAACACACAGGTTCTCTCAGGCGATTTGGGCGACAAGTGACTGCACATGTTAGAGCAAGAAATGTCGTATTCATCTTCAAACAATTTCAGAATTCTACTGAATGAACCCACTTACACAAGTATTATTTAAATTGCAGCGTGTGTTGTTTGCTTGTGGCGGAAAAATGCAAAATAAATATATTTTATTATTTACTGCCTTCAGTATATGCATAAGTGTTGCGTAGACATTTTACAAATAAACCTCACAAATGCCACGTAATCAAATGGTCACGTTTCTTGTACACAATAATATATTTTTACATAAAATGTTTCCATTATTCTACACAAATTCATAATATTGCCCTCAGTTGACAGAAAAGTTATATATTAAAACTGTAGGTTAATTACTTTATAGGATATAATTTAATATATCGTTTGCGTACAACGAAGAAACAACACACATTAAAAATTCGTATGTGTAGTGTGATTTCAATGGGCAGTTGGTTAGTTCAGTTTGGAAATTTTTTTCTCAGGCAATTTCTCTTCATAAAAAAAGATTGCAATATCTACTATGGCTTGGACATATTACGTATGCGCAAATGTAAATAATTATATAGCACTTTTCCAACCTCTCTTGGCTCTCAGATAATAATACTCAAGTGCTTCGAAACAGTGTAATGAAATCGATCTTAAATGGCTCATAACAGTTTCTTTATAGGATAAATCGTTCCACAAACAGTCAAAGGGTACCCCTTAAGAAAAATATATACGTTTCTACTTCCTGACTGTCGAAATTGTGTGCTCTTTTCCCGCTTACTCTAAGCTAAAATTATGTTTTCATCATTTTCTTTTATTCTTTACTTTTAGGTAAAAAGAGTGAAAATAAATGCTGCCCAATCTTTATTCTTAAATGAGTTGCTTCACTTGCTGTGGTTGGTTCACGAACTATATTTGTGTACCTTGCTATTAAAAACATGAATGTACTTTATCAACAAATTAGATTTGATCTTAAATACTTGCACCCTAACATAAAAACAGTCAAAACTTCTCCAAATCGGCGAATTTGACGGCAGAGCTGTTGAAACTACTTCAATTGAAACAATACAATTCTTCTGATAATGTTTGATGATGGCATTCACTGATCAAACAGTGGTTTCCACTGATTCCTAGTCAGTTGCACTCGCCTGGCAGCAAAATGTCAGAGTATTCCAACGATTCATAGCAGTAGATAGCATCTTACTAACTAAAGATTCAGTAAATAATTCCACTGATTTAACTCACTGATTCAATTTTAGGGTGTGTATCAAGTAATGTTAAATATATATGTCAGTTCATCTTCAATTTTAGAATAATGTTAGTGGCTTTTAAGGATGAAAATGTTTCAAAACCATATAAAATATGGAAACAAGGTAAAATTATTTTTACAAATTAAGGCGTGTAACGTATTACTTACGGTTGGAAATTTTCCGGAAAATTAAGGTAGATGTCGTCAGCACGGGCATCAGAAGGATAGAAATAATGGAATTTCGTGGTGGGGGGCAGGGTGTCCTTTGCCTTCCACGAGAAACAGGATATTTGTCTATTAAATGCGAGGGAAACATAACAATAGTTTATAAACGAATGGTGCCCATGATAATTTTCGTAACTCAGTGAAAAAACTACCTTTTATAACAAATAAATGGCTTATTAGTGACGTAACTCCTAAATGCTGTCCCTGCTGAGAGGAGTGATTTGTTCCTGTTTTTGTATAACTTAACTTGTTGATTGTTTGTGCTTTTATATTTTATATTGTTTTTGTGACGTAGTAAAATTATAGTGTACGTTGCTGAAGATAAAATAATTTATTCATTTGACGCTCGCTGATGTTTGTTAAATTTATTTTGCTTAATGCACAGTTGTAAATATCACTTTCTTCTCAAGGAAATTCTGATTCACATGCTACATCTTGTCAGATATCTTGGTGACGCTAATAGGTGTAATCTTCTGTTGAACACAAACTATATTACTACTTCCTAAACTGCCGGTGATTTCTCCCAATATGCAAAAAATATAAAAATTGCAAGTATGTGGTCAATATATACGGAGGTTAGTAAATAGATTTGTTGTATACGTAATGTTTCTTAATCACGGTAACAAATTCCGATCACGTATTCTTCACGATAAAATACAGCAAAAACACCATACAACACACCACCAGCAAAATACGTCGTGCCAAAAGTAGGGGTTGCAACCCTGATTTTGGAGAACATTGCGTGTTATCTACAGTTGTTCACTTTTAAGTGGCGGATTATGAAATAACACGCCGAAATAAAGGAAATAAGTTTTGGTAAATCATTTCCCTAGTCTCAACATCTCCGAGGAATAAACGTATATAATACACAACCACCGAATATAACAATGTGAGCTAGGCTTGAATGGTATTCAGACGTAAACTGTCCCCCCAGTTACAGGAGACATAACATGAATGATATAGACACGATAGGGTTTTATTTTTCGCTGGTGTTACCCTGGACTAGCTTCACTATTTCCGTGACACAGGGAACACTTATAAGCATCGGCCGTCAGATTTGTCACGTCATGTTGGTACTGTGGGGAAGCATGATTAAAAAAAAAAGAGAAAATGAAGTCATGAGGGCGAATAAGACAATTTCATTTTTTTTTGTGTATACGTATATCACTAGGTCGACGATATGGTAAATAGGTACACAGTGTTGGAATGAAGTGCACAGAAAGTAAATTCGGATTGACATCGTAATATATTCTACGTAGGCTCGATGCAACAAACTCTGAAGAATGCTGCTGATGAAGTATAAATTTGAGCCCGAGAGTTGGATGGGAGTCGTCTTGGAGGGAGTTGAAACGAAGTTGTAAGTAGCTGTGCGTGGTTAGAGCGAGGGGTCGGGTGTGGCATAAAACTAGTGGTTCTTTTGGGGGGGGGGGGGGGGGTTAGTTGTGAGTGGGTGAAGAGATTTGAGCGGCTCTTAACATCGAGGTCTTGAGAACCGATGTGGATGATTGAAGTGAATATGGAACGGAATGAATGGAAAGTTCGCCCTGGGAGGATGTGAGCGTGCTAATCGCTCAGCCACCGTGGCCTCTGGGGGGTAGTTGTGTTGGGTTCAATTGAACTGCTAGTTAAAAATTGGTGGGGGTTGTTGCGGTAGGTGTTAGTAATCGAATCCTAGACCTCCTTCACGTAAGTATTTTTATGACACTTTTAAAAAAATTTGAAATAAAATTTTATGAATAAAAAAATTAATTTTTTTTCTTACTATTTTCCAGGATTTTTATATGCACGGAAAATACGCCGTCTCTGCTATCAATCAACACGCTGTCCTATTTAACTCGAAACAAAGACTACACGAAATTGGCTACGTTGTGTGTACTGAATGTTCCGTTTCTGTTAAAAGTTAATAACCTGCCTGGAAATCATTTTAATACATGCAACCTGTCCTGTGGAAACTTAAAATTCTACGAAGAAGTTCGTTGAAACGAACTTCTGACGTCCGGCGCGGAAGATTGCTTGACTTCGGGCAAGGGCTGCCGCCACGCGCGGCCATTATTTCACAACTAACGCCACTAGTTCAGCTCAGAGACATTGCAGCGTAGGTAGCGCAGCGATCGCTTGTCGCGGCCTCCCACCCCTTGACGTCACCAGTGCAGCAACGCAGGTGTGACAACTGACGTTTGTTTCCCGCCCGCGTGGAAGACGAAGGTACGTCGTCACTTCCTGATTTTGGCGACGTGGTGGCCGGAAATATGATTACGTGGTAATGTTCTACAACGGCTGTTAGCCACGAATACAGTCACCCCTCCAACGCTAATTTTGAATGTAACCGAATGCAACCAAATAAGGACAAAAATGCATCCATTGGCTAAATGAATACCTATATCCCCCTAGGATGTATTGAGGTTGATGGTCAGATAATTCCCCATTGGTTCCTAAATGTTCCCTACCCCCTCTACGGAATAATGGTTTTTTATTTATTTAAGCTGTGCCAAAAGTTCACTCGAGGCCAGTCTCAAGAGAGCATACACATGCCAGTTAAGTAGAGCAACATGAGTCTGTAAACAGTTGGCCCTTATGGCACGTTCAGGTGTCATATTTAATGTCTTATTAGGTAGATGTAGGGGACCATGATGCGCTGAAAATAAAACGACAAGCATTGAGAACATATATATATATATATATAGAAGTGTCGGCAACTAAACATAATTGTGACAAAAGATTTTCAAAAAACTTGTAAATCTGATGTTGCCGAAAATTTTAAAAGAGTAATCTTTATAATGATAAAAATGAAATTTATCTTCATCCATGGGGAAAATGTCCATAACTTTTGCACTCTAAATTAACCAGTTTTGGTTGAGATTTTTTCTCGTACTTTTGGAAATAGACTTTAAACAAGTTGTTACGTTCAGGACAGAATTACGTATTTTGCAAGTTCTTAGCAGAAATGTTTTATAGGTGGTTTTCCAAAACCTTTCATAATTAATTCTGATAGTTGGGAAACTGAATCTTTATATATTTTCAGAAAATTCACTATAAGAAATTTGGATCAGTTCACATAATTTTTGAATACCAAGAAAAATAAAATGTTATTTATTTTCTTGATATTTGAGAAAGTAAATGTTAAAAACAGTATTCACTTTTAAGTTAAATGGCCTTTGTTAAGGTTCACATGGCCAGAAAACAAATGGTTATTTGTAGGTTTTTGAGACAGTTAACATAGTATAAATAATATTGACATTTGAAGAGATAGCTTTTTTTATGCTTACATGGCCAGTAAAAATAAATATGTTATAATACCAAAGTCTGGAAAAGTAAATTCAATCCAGTATTTATGGCCACTGTTTCGTATATTCGGCCAGGGAAAAAATTGTTACATAAATTAAAGTTTTTGAAGATAAACTTTAAGTAGTACCAAAGAGGAAAACATGATCACTTTTAATGTCATATGGCCAGAGTTTTAGATGTGATAGTATTTGACCAAATTGAGAAACATTGTAAAAGAAATCTTAAATTTTTTCTATAAATAGAAAGATTAAAAATCAAACATTTTAGATAATGTTTTGTAATTACATATAAAAATAATTGCATTTATCCTGCACTGTAACCAAAGGAGTATTTCGCAAGTGTTGTCTTTAAGATTGTACCTTAAATATATTCGGAAAGTGTTATTAGAATACCAGTAATATTATACAAATATTTTCAAATATATTGGAAACATATATTATACACAAAATTATATATAACGTTATTTGAACAATTGAAAATGAATGCGCAGAAAAAAAAATTGCAAATGAACATCAGTATCATAATACATGTGTGCTTGTGTGAGTTAGCAGTATTTTCCTAGCATTTTTTGGTTTTGTCTTGAACATCACTTTGTCTAAACGAGGTTTTCTTCACCTAGGTGTAAGGGTTTGTCGGACATTTTTGCAAGTCCACTTTGCACGTCCTTGGGACCAAGGGCGCGGCACTTGGGGTCATGTTTAAGGTCATGCTCGAGGTAATGTATATTCAAGATGGCGGCCGGTGCTCATTTTACTGTGAATAGCTTATAGCAATTAAGGCCGCTGCATCCAGTAGTAAGAAGTGTTACATAAAAAATTTATCTGGTATATTTATCTTCAATTTAACATGGATATTTCAGAAAAAATTTTGAATTTAAATAAAAGCTAATAACAATGTAGGCCTATGTTGAAGCACAGCCAAGTTATCATTACATGGCGATAGCATTACAGTCTACTAATGATATTAGTACATAAACTGATTAATATTATTTTATACTGAAGTATGAGGTTCAGTTATTCTCATAACAGTATTTCAAACGTATCTATAGGCCTAGCTGTTAACACTTATTGTCTTAGAAGGAAGGCATTTGTAACAACGATAGTGTATTCCTTTTTTGTTCTGTTAGGCATGTCTTACATACATGTGTTCGTTATTTTATCATATATCAACTGTTAAATTTATAGAATTATGTAAGGCGGTGTAAAGTTAAATATCGGCCAAACTTTTTTGACGCTAGACTTAGATTTTTCGGGGAAAAGATTGTGAACGCGCATTTTCAAGCAATTCGCCTCTAATTAGTTAGGTATTCCGCTAAGGAAAACGTAGCTCCAGAGTATTAGTAATCAAAATTAAGTTTTCAACACGCGTCCAAGATAACAACGCGGGAAAATTTAAATGTGCCCATTTTTCACGCAGATTTAGTTAAGTGTTTATTGCCAGCAGTATTTTTTTTACGACCCCCAATGAGCGTTTCGGCAAGCCACGTGAAATTACTCGTTCGTCCTTAGCAATGTCACGTGCAGAACTTATGGAGATTCTCTCTTAGTGATGTCATCCATCTCTTAACAGCATGCAGGTATTTACTACCTACTGGGAACAATAACTTTTCAGCGGCAGCCTTTCCTTCTTTCACACAAAATTGTCAGAGACAAGCTTATAGGACATTATTGTGAAATGTTTCTGTACAAGCAGCGCACAACGTATGTTGCGCATACCCCGTTGCGATATTATTATTTTTTTGCTTTCTTCGTGTGACCTAAGAGGCCAATTCGGCTTTTTAATCATAACACAGCCCTAAGCAGCTCTAAACTAGAATTGGTTTAATGTGTAAACCCAGGAATAGCAGGTTTATCTCAAATGTCCAGCACGCGCCTATACCCGTTACTGAAATACTAATTAAATAGTAGTGCCTGAATTTATCTCTCTTTACAGTTTGTACTTTTAGATTTTAATATTCCTCAGATAACGGTATTTATGATATTTGTTTTTCGATTTTGTTATACGCAAAGGATAAGAAAAGAAACAAATTGTGCACGATTTATTCATGTTCTGCAATCCGTATTTCTAGACGCATTTTCGTAATATCATTAATGTGATCATCCGCTAGGAATTGTGGCTTATTTATTCTCGAAATCAGTGAAGACAATGAAGCTGTAACAGTTTTGTAAAGATTATGTTGTACCGTGCAAAATAAACTATTTAGAATCTTTAAAATGAACTTATGACGAAAAACGCCAAATTCACAATGAAGGTGACTTCCCTTTTAATGCGAAAAATGTCTTAACAGATATTCGAAACGTGAATATCTAAATAGAAGTGTCTTTTGGTATCTTTCGAGGACTGTATTGAGCCTGTTCCGTTTAATCAGCGCTACCCTCTTGATGAAGCTGGGAAGGAGAAACAAACAGTCCTGAGAGCACACCGCCAAATTTTAAGGACACGCCGGTAATCACTTAAGACGTGGGTCGCCCTCCCGACAACGGATGTCACGCCGAAAGATGGCTCTCCAGCCGCACGGAACACTGAGTTCGTTACGCGCCATCCCGCTAGAGCGCACATTGATCGCGTCACGAGGGGGATAACGGCGGAGGGAAGACAGAAAGCCGGCAAAGGAAGGAAAGGCAAAAAGAAATTGAACACGCGGGGGGGGGGGGGGGCGAGGCGCGAGGAGACGTCCGAGGAAGGAGGAGAAGGGGTGGGAAAGAGAGATTCCGACTGTACAGAGGAAAGACAATGGCAATAAGAAGATGAACGAAACTCGATCCGAGATCAGGGACGCCCCGGAAGGAAAAAAAAAAGGCGGGGAAAAAGGATAAAGGAAGACACGCGGAGTTTGCTTTTCGGAATCGGGCTTCCAAGGCGTGCAGACGACGCCGTGTTGGGATCCTTTCTTCCCGCCACGGGATATTATCTGCGAATGAGGGGTGGGTCGAGGGAAATGTGATGAATAACACGCGAGATATATGCGGGCGTCGGGTGGCACAAAGAGGATGGGGGACGGCTCCAAAGAGAGGCGTCATCAGGTCAGGGGGAGATCTGTGACGTCCCCATCGCGGCGCCTGATATGCGCGTCTCTGACATTCCATCTGGCAACCATTCTCCCCTTCATCAGCCGTGGACGTACTCCCACTCGATACACGCCATGTCAGCGAATAAAGGAGCTGCTTCGCGACCGCCCGCCACATAAACCGTCGCGTCGAGAGATTGCAAGTTGTCGGGCATCTCCAGATCTCGTGGCTGGCGGATAGTGCCGTCCCGAGATTGTCGTGCATAAAAGTCTTCCTTATCAGGGCGCCGAGCTTTCCCCGAGTAACAAGATCAAGTCGCAAGACGAGCGAGTCGTTTATTTGAGAACCACACACGTCCTTCCTTCAAAAATATTACAAGGAGGAGGATCTCCAACAATGTTTCACACCACCCTGATCCCAAGAGACAAACCTGCTGCGATGCCCCTGCTCTTTTTCCTGTCAGTAACATATTGCGGCGAGGTTGTTTGGTATTTGCTGGATTGTCGGAGATTGCTGTGCTGATTTTGATTGTATTGCAATCCCTCGAGCACAGGAGCCGATTCCAGTGAAAGCTATTACCATGGGTGGGGATCCTTTCACCATGGCCCTGAAGAGAAAAATTTACGGATGCATGGTATTCTGTGCGTATGCATGGCGATGAATTGTCCTTCAACCTTTGACAAAAATTTGCTAAAATTTACTTACGATGTCACATAGTTCTAGTGTCTAGCTTGAAAAATACCTTCACCAGTCAAATAATGTTTCCTTCTACAGAGGGCAATGAGGATCTTAACCATGTAGGTGATGCATTTGTAATTTTCTTGTTCCGAAGCGGCATCCGTATTTGTTTGAAATGGAAATGGAGAGATAACTCGTGAATATATATCCTCAGCTCAGCTGGCTGACATTTTGAAACCCTCTAGCCTCCCGCGATGCGAGAGAGAAACTCTACTGCTTTATTGAACACGAAGTTCTAGCTGAAGTGGAGTGGAGGGTCATAACTCTTAGGATCATAAACATACTGGTTAGTGGGATTTCTGGCTCCAGTAATGGATGCGGGAACACGAGGAGCACGTGACGTTCACCGTAGTCACTCTGAGGTATCACCATTATAAACAAATCATACTGTGTAAGAAACGAAGGTAAAGGAGATTTCCTCTGCTTTATTTGGAGCTTCACGTAGTCCTGCATACGGTGCCATGCCCTGTGGTTTGTCATGTGGTGAGCGAAGTAACATTGCCCATAAGATAACTCCTTTCCTTTCATAGATGGCCAAACACAGTGACAGGATATTAGGCTGCAATATTAACCCTCCCATCGCCACTATAACTGTCAGAATCACATTTTGAACAGTGATGAACATGTTTATTTATGATTGGTTTTCCAACACACCCATACTTTTGTACGAATTTCGAAAAGTTTGCCTATAATTGCATAAAAACCTAGTCAGAGGTCACGTGAGTACGGTTGAAAGCACTTCATTATATACGCTGTTTTGTATCCTCAAGTCATATTCGCGTTTGTTTTGATAGCGCTATTTAAAAGCGAAGGCGCCCAATGCTGGAACATGGAGAGTGGTAGTAAGCACTCATATTTCCTCTAATGTCTAACAGTTGGGGTTTCATATGAGAGGGGTGATAAAAATAACGAGTCCTAACGTAAGTAACATCTCACGCAACGCGATAATACCACGGTCATATGTTCAGTGTGCGATATCAGACATATTGTGTACAACCAGGAATCAAGCTCTGAAAACGTGCAGAAAGTTGATAATCACTTTTTCCCGTTTGCAGTATTCTTTGTATAGGCTATTCACGGCAAAGTGATCACTTTTGAAAGCCCTCTGAATTGCAATAATAGTAATGCTCACTTTACCATGAAGAGTCATTACAAAACCACATCAGCGAAAAAGTGTTAATTTGTGTGTGTTTAATTTCGAAATAAATTTGCATCTCCTGCAAACTGTTCTCGGAGATAGCTAGGCGTGTAAAACAGTTTACTGGTACTGGCTACTTTAATAAATTTTGGGTTAATAATTATTAAACACTTCATCTGCTCTCTTCACAGAGCCATTATAGCCTTGATAAACTAACAAAATATTAAAACGATAATTGGCACAATAGACAGTGTACGCAACTTATCTGATCTTAGTAGAAAATGCGAGTTCGAGAAAACTTAAGTCTGATAGGTTTGAATTTAAAGGGAATAAAAATACTATTTTTAGCATTATTGAAGAATGCGGTTTATATTCCTTGCTTCCAATGGAAACAGTGAAGTAGTACAACTGTAGTAAATATAAGTGCAGCATTTAAAAGTACCGGAAATTTAGTCTGCATTAGATTATCAATTCCAGTATTATTTCTGGCTAGAGAACCAAATAGGCAAGGTATGTATTTTAACTAGGTTATTGATGGTTGGTAACAAGTTGGTAAACACACTGTTGGTAATAGTTGTGCATTTTATTGTTGGGTCAAAATTGGGCATCTTCCCCAAATTTTTTGTTATATATTTACGAAACTATTTTAATGAAATTAATGTAAATGTCTTCTATTTCATATGATGTGAAAGTTCTTCAAGATCTGAGATATTTCTATCCAAAACATGTTCAGTAGGTTATATTATGTGTTAACATTGAAAAAAAAACAACGCTTAGTAATATTTACTAATTGTTAAGTTGAGTCAACATTGTGTAACTAGCACTATGCTGACAATGGTAGTTATAATATGTCTGATTAAATAACACTAATTTTTATTATGACTGTTTAAAATCAGTACATTTGTTAACACACAAACCATGTCTTATTAGAAATTAACTTCGTTGGTGATGTGTTGGTTACTTGTGAAACATGCTGTCTGCATTTGTTATTTGCAAACCTTTGTTCGACCAACATTTTACAACGAACGTATATTCTCTAATGGAAAATTGTCGTTTTAAATGAAAAAATAATAATTTTTACAGCATGTGAAAACTTACCAAATGTAATTTTTCTTTAAACTGTGTTTTGTTCCTCGTGTCTTGAGACAATGTTATGAACTTAACAGTTGATGATGTGTACTTTCTGTCTCATTGGGAAACATTGCATTACAGACATTACGCCAACATGGGATATTATATTTTTTTTATAAATAAAGACACATGTGATTAATGGTTCTTGTTTCTTATCACGGAGATATTTTTTAAAATTACCATTCGTTCTTTGGCTGTGCATTGGTTTTTATTTGGAATATACAGTATTGTAGATGTTTGGTCTTGAATTCAGTTTTAAAGCAGTATAAAATGACGACAAATCATTTAAAAATATAACACATATATTAAACTGCAATACTATAGTACGTGCTAATTGATTAACATCTATCTGTGTAGCGGATAACACGGGAGGCTGATAGTCTAGAAACCGCGAGTTCAGATCAAACATCCAAAAAGATAATTTCGGATGATAGTTTTAAGTAAAAAGGGATATAAAACTAATATGGTTAAAATGCATAATTTTTAAATTTTTTAACGGTGGGTAAAAATTTTAAGAACACGGGTAACCAACGTTGGCATAAATGTTATTGGTTGGCATTATGTATGCAATAACACATAACGCCAACACATTACCAAAGTCGAAACATGTTAGTAAATCTTTGGTAAATGACTGTGTGAATGCCTTTCTGAAAGAAAAACACGCTTATCTTATAAGTGTGTACCGAACCATGAAAATTTGCTGAGTCAATGTTGTATTTCATTTGGCAACCGACATAAATTCTTGTTGGGCAAACATAGGCCCGCGTGACCTTTCGGCGATCGGCCAACGTAATACGCCCTTGCTGGCCTAAAGGTAGAGCCTATCGTTGGACCAACGTTGACCCAACCAGGTTTTGCTACGTGGGTGAGGCGTTTCTGGACAGAAGTTCCCAACTAAAATATGTGTCGGTGCTCTTATTCATCGTCCCTGAAAGTTTGCAACATTACGCCGTAAATTAACATCATTGGTTGGAATCCGACCGACAGACTTCGTAAGGTGATTGCTTACGGAAAATCAAGTGAAATATATGGAACATTTGCTTTCTAAACTGAGTATTAAGGGAGATGCAAACCCTAAAAATAAAAATTTCAAAAAGTATTTTACAAGATATCGGAAACAAAGGGAAATTAAAATGCAATTCTCGGACCATTGTCTTCTGCTACCGGTATTTTCAACCTCAGTGCAAACTTTCGTTAATACCTCTTACCGTGATGAAAATAACACACGGGTGGCCACCCTCTAAACACACACAACACTTTGACCGACCAGAATGATTAAAGTTTTGATGCTTGTGGGTTGAGCAGAATTACGTAATTAAAAAAAAATGTTCCACCTGTTACAACGGCGCAGGATGTACCGTTTTCGCAGATCATCTGCTGTAGCGATAGCATGCATATCACGTAGGAAGTACTTAATACACGAGTTTATGGTATGCTGATGTGACTACTCTACAGACGATGGTGGAGGATATTTGTAACACCTACTGTAAACAACATGTACCATTCATTAATAAGCGTGCAGCACTGAATCTTCTGCTTGTTTTTAGTGACAGTCTGCGAGTGATTCCTGACAGTGAGTATTGGTACTGCATGCACACCTTGAACTATATCGACATTGACGAAAAAATATTCGTTAATAATTTATGCTCGTTTATTAAGGTTTCACTGTGAGTTCTCATTTCCGCACCGCGCCATCTGGTAAAGTTTCTTCATTCTATTCATTTTTGCAGTTTGCTGTTGTGTTCATTGCGACTGTTGTTTACCTATTTGCTAGTCCATTTTGTTGCAGGTTGCCGTTGCTCTATGTCCTATTGGGTGCTTGGTTCTATATTTCCTATTTATTTGTTGTGTATTATCTGGAATTGGCCTGGTTGTCGATTTTCTTTTGTTTTGTTACCGGGGTTTAAAATGCTTTTAAATGCTCACAGAAAATAATTATTATATTTTATAATACCAAGTCCCGTCAAAACAAAACACTATCGTGTCTCATACGGAGTATATAGACACTTCCCCGAGTACAGCTTAAGCAGTTCAGAAAATTTCCCTGCAGTAATCGTAACGAACGACAAAACATTCCGGGTTGGTAGTAATGAAGGACTTATTTTATTTCTGCTACAGAACAGTTGATGGTATTATTTTTCCCCCTCGCAGGATATCTACTCTGCAGGGAGTGGAAATGCAGGTGCAGACTTTTGCTCGGCGCGTGTGATCTCGCCACGTGATAAATCCAGTCCGGAGCAGCAGCGACGATAACGGAAGTGAAGGTGCGGCTTTCGACTGCCGGAAGTGGCGGCGCGGTGGTGAGTGCGCCAGAGCGATCGACGAGTTTTCGTCCCCTCACTCCCCCCCCCCCCCCTTCCCAGCTAAAGGGGGGAGAGATTCACTCGGCCTGCCCCATCCGGCGACAATTACCATTTACAAAGACGATTTGTGTGCCCTTAAACGGCTGGGACGCTGCGCCGACACGTAGTAGGCTGGGGTTGAATCGAGCGGAACAGAAGGGGGGGGGGGGGGGGGGGGGTTGAAATGGGTTTCGGAACGGCGAACGGCGGAGAAATGGCCGCGCGCGGGACTCCCCTTCCGAACGGATCGGCGCTGCCGGGGAAGGATACAGGCCCGGTGGTTGGCACCCATGGGGAGGGAAATCGAGAGGGGGATGACTGAAGCCACTCTGTTGGCGGCACTGCGTGCACGACCACTTCCGACCATGCTGTCCGAAATTAACCTCGCGCCTCCGTCGCTGAAACTTCGTTCACCGCGCGGTTATTTACACCAATCGTCCGAGCCAGGCAGAAATGTGATATCCTCTCTTCTTCCTTCGCTTCCGTTTTCTACGAAATGGTAATGGCGTAGGCGATGGGAATTTCTGTGAAATAGGACGGGACGTTATCTAAAAGATTAGACCTCTGGACAAAATGGTTTTGATCTGAAATTGACAGCACCCGATGTAATGACCGTACTGTTATTAGAAAATATAGAGATTTTTAAACACCCCTGCGATATTCGAACCCTTTATAGCCTGCTTTCCGAAAAAAACATAGGTTTATGCAATCGCCGGAATGTCTGTCTGGAATGTATGTCCCCTCCCCCTCGCCCTTTTAATAATTTTAACACCAGACAACCGAACTTCACCAAACTATATCCACTTATAGTATTTAGTAATGACATCGAACGTTTGAAGTTTTCAATCATGCCAGGTACGTAATTTCAAAATGACGGCAATTATAAATATGTGACATGTTATTCATCGGAACCATTATACCCATTTCAACCAAATTTGGTCCGTTGATATTGCATAATACAAACCACTGAAGTTAGAAAGTATCTTATTTGAACGCCATTTTGGAAGGTAGTTCAAATTGGAAAGAAAGCTCTTCCATTATATCTCGGGAACCATTTAACTATTTAAACTAAATTTGGTACGTTAGCAGTGCATTATGTAAGAATTGAATTTAGAAACCGATAATGCTATTAGCCGCCATTTTGAATAATTAGCCTTTGTTCACGAAAATTTCCCTGGACTATTTTTAGTAAAACTAAACGTTCATTTAAGTTTATTATCTAATAACTTGTTTCTACATTTCTTCAAAGTTAGTCTGTTGTAGCTAAGCACTAAAATAGCTTCAATCTAAAGCCTCTGGACAAATTATACTGCTATAAAATTCTATGAACATCGTGTACATTTTCATAACATACGTAGATGTATCCGAGAATATAAAAAAAAAAAAATGAGTTGCGTAATTACGCGTTATAGCAACATAAATGCGTAAATCGTGGAGATGTGAAGTACGCCCGAAATAAAATGGGAAAACACCGAAGAAAAAATTGCGGTAAAAATAAATTTTTTATTCGCAGCATAATATTTTAGCTGTATAAAGAAAGTTTGAAAGTAAGACACGTAGTATGAAAGGATGGCACGAGAGTAATAATTCTGGCGAGAGCAATTATTTTCTTTCGAAGTCATTATTCGTAAATGGGGGAAGTGGTTACATGCATTCCTGGCAGGGCAGAATGTTTAACCGACACTGCTTTTCATTAGGGCTGGAGCCACTTTAAACACCGGGAAGAGTAACCAATGGAGGCGGCAATGGAGGGAGCAGGCGAGGGGTGGTACGGTGTCATCAACGCAAACAGAACACCCATTGCAGACATGGCTTGGGGGTGGGGGGGGGGGTGGATGGCTGTGAATGCCGCTAAAGGACGATGAAATATTCATGTTTCACCCCTACCCCGCCGCCCCACCGCCTGCGCCCACATTAACCTGTTATTCACAGAAATGAATACCATCAGCACGATGAACGGCTGGCACTGCCTCAACTTACAACCCCTCACCCGCTACTTACCACCCACCACCTCCCACCACGCGACAAGTAAAAGGTGTTTCATTTCTGGCGGAGTTGCTAGCTATTCACGCGAGAGCCAACAGTAAGTTCACCACCTCACCCTCCATCAACTTACCAACAAAGAAAACATCTGTACGTGTCGACCTTTTCATCGGAACCCCACCACTCGGGAGGTAGGGGGTGGGGGGGTGCAATGATATCTCCGACTCCCGGGGGACGGTTTTTCATCGGCTTCCTCAAATGGCCAGCCATTACCGAGAGCAAAACGCTGTCTCCGGAGAGCTTCCAAGTCTCTCCCCTCCCGCTAGCCGCGCTCAGGCCAAAGCACTTGTACCGCTGTGAAATAGCCGGTGACGAATTTCAACGGCGTCCCATGCCTCCCGAGGTAGAAGCCCCATTCACGGGGCATTAACGAGAAGTTCCTTCCACGTCGGCTCTGCTACCGCAGCTTCCCTGCCACGAGTGGTTTTTAAAGTCAATGGAAGACGGCGTTCGTGGACAAGTAAAACATAATTTGTTTACACGCGGTCCTATGAAAATAGTATTCTTTCATTCCTGTTAACCCGTTCAGATCCAGTGTACACAACTGTCTACATTAGAGACGTGTAGGTAATTTTTGGTCGGTGCTGCACACTGCTAAGCTATGTGACCGATGATCTTACGTGTGGGAAAGGATTCCCAAACCTCCTTAAAGGTCTACGTCATAATTGGTTCATATATGTGTAGCCGAACTTATGGCATACACAGCTTATTCTTAAGTACAGCACGCATCATAAAGTTTTGTTTGGAACACCTGAAGCCTTTAAGCAAAGTACGTATGAAGGGATCAAAGGAAAGAATTTTTTTTTTTTAAATTTAATAGTATCATTTTTTATGTGCCGAAGCAGATCAGCTAACGCGAGAATAACTGGAAACTTTCCTTCTTAGGCCGGGTTTACAAAGAAACGTAACGACGTAAATAGTCCTAGAAAACGGAAAGTACGCAAAAACGCAAACATGGATCACAACAGTTGGTCATTTTCCAACTTCTTGCGTTTTCCAATACGTTTCAGCCTTCTATACTTACTGGAATGCTTTTCGGAAAAGTTTCAAAAACACATTCATTACATATAGTACACCCCAATTTCCTATTTTCATTTCGCTTTCGTGAGTGAATGCATTTTTTCTTAAGTGGCGTTTTTATGTTTTATTAATATATGTGCTACAACGTCCAGTTTTTAAGAGTTCCCACATTCAGTTACAACACAAATAATGTAATATCCACATTGCCTTCAACGCAATCATATGGAGAAGCAACAGAAGTAAAATAAAGTTTTATTCAACTACCCTTGCAAGGACTCTGGTTAATATTAAATTATTTTACAATTTGTCGTAATAAATATTTTTTTTTCAAGTCATGAATACGCATTATCATGTTAAGTAGAATATTTTGTGTAGTGTAGAGTTTTGATAAAGCCATTTTTGAAGCTTTTTATTACATATGTGTGACTCGTTTAATTTACTGATTTGTTTCCAACATCATAGGATGCAGACAATAAAATCCTCATCACAATGTTAAGGCCTACATGAGGAACAATGGGATAAACTGTACATATTAAAACTCAGTACCCCAAACGGCTGGCTGCTGTTTTGTCCTCTTAGGGTAATATATTGTTTTCTCTTCAACTTAATTAGAGAACAGAACATTTTAAGCTAAAAAAGGGTGTTTTCCTAACACAGAATCGAAATATCTAAAATAGTTTTTTTTTTTTTTTTTCAGTATCATAAAATTGTTCGCACCGAATGAATCGTTCGGTGTGCTTTCTTTAATTGTCAGGCTGTGTGTGTGTGTGTGTACATTTATATACACATGCTACATACATAAAACATAGCAGCGTTATCCTATCACATTATAGCCACAATAGAATAATATGCATGTCGTTCACCCCTTTGGCGAGATAAACGTACAGAATGAAACCACGTAATGTGTAACAGAATGTGACATACTTTCCACAGTTGAGGCTTTAAGTAATTTTTCAAATTACTGAAGGTGATAATGGATGGTGGTTCGAGTGGATTTAAAAAGAGAGATGTAGCGTTTAAAATACCTGTCCATCCGCAATATTTCCGGTCAAGATAACCACATGAAAACCCTCTCCCGACAGATTTGGACCAGCAGGTAAAAACTCCACATCGATGAGGCAGCCATGAGTATTAAAAGAGGCATCATGCACTGCATGTAATAAAATATCAATTTGATAGAAAATGTTATAAACTCTGTTTGACAAAGGAATGTGATAAGCTTGCTAACATGTTCAAAAACAGCTTGCCAGTCTCTATTTCCTCGTCTCATCTGGCTTGCTTCACATTTCTCTCGCATTAAAATTACACTCAATTACTCGGCTATTCCGAAAGGAGTGCAGCACCCTTATAATTTTTTTTTCGTCGAAGATCTCAGTTATGGCGAAAAGGGTTAAATGAAATATTTTTCACTGTGAAGAATATAACGATAATTAAAAAATATCCTATAACTGGAAGTTTCAAATTAAATGTAGAATATCCCACAAGATACTTATGCCATTTGTGAATAAAAAGACTTTTACACTAAAAATAATGAGTAGCTTCATGAATATTCTAGGCTTGATTGATACAAAATGATGTACATATAATATTATATATTCTATTGTGCAAGCTGAGAGAAATTGCTATATTCCATTCCTAACACCCGCGATAAAACTATTTACACCATGTCTCAAATTGAAAAACAATTAATGAATCAATATATTCAATACACAACTAGTCATTTGAATACCAGAAAGTGTGATTTTAATTTTATTTCATGAAGGATATACATTAGGCTGTAAGTGTAGCGGATTATTTAATATGGCCCGTGTTTTATTCTTGCTTTTTGTTTAATAATAATATTTGGTAATAATTACACACCTAATAAAAAACTTACAAACGCAAGACTGGAAATTCACGCTGTACATGAACATTATACAATAGTACCTAATTTTTCAGTTTACCATTTTTTTTTAAATTGCGTCTCAGGTGGCAAAGATCGTAAAATAATAATCGGATATTTATACCACATTGTAAATAAAGGAAAACCATTAAATACATACTTTTTCATTACGTAACTATTAATTATATGTATCATCAACAGCTTAAATATTACAAAATAAATAATCTTTTCCTACAGAGGCTTCTTGGCGAATGAGCCAGTTGCACACCACCAAATCACTTCAGGGATCCTTTACAAATTGCAGGCAGAATTAAGGAATGATGTTCTCGTTAGTATAGCGTTTGAATCGCATGGTTATATAGAAGTTTCGTCGGTATACCCCCATTGGCTATCCCCTCGACGCTTATCCCAACTCGCTAAGTGGCTGGCGGGTCCTTGGCGGCGGTACATATTCCATAATGTCGAGTCTTACAGTTTACAGTTCAGTTCTCGATAAGTGATAGCAATAGGTTGCGGTTTCCTATAAATTCACACAGTTGGATGTTGCGCTACTTGACGTTTTCTGATGACTTCAGGTCGACCTGGACTTCATTTAGAACCACCTGTCACGGTCGTTTAAAGCCTTCATCGAAGACCCGAATAATAGTTACTGACATTCAGAATAATATAATAGTAATAATATTACAGCTCGCTCCGTCAATATTTTGTACACTTAGAGAATTGTCTGATCCAGCCAACCAACTACGTGTTTGTATGGCGCCAAATATATGTCAAGTAGCCCCGGAAAAATATTTTGTTGAGTAAAAATAATCCTGAGAAGAAACAGCATTCATTTTGTTTATCTAACGAAATACACGCTACAACAAACGAAAATTCTGTATTGCGTCAAAAAAAAATTAACTGTTTATATTTGCTTGGCTACTCGTTTGATTGCCTTCGTTGGAAAATACAGCTCAAGAGTTTGTGACTTTTGCGACAATTAGGATAGTTAATGTGCTTGTTCGTGCATTTACTGATGATTAATAATGGTATGGAATTCCTAATTAACTAAAAAGCAGAGTTGTAAAACCTGAAATATTTATTTACGCACGTTGTCTAGTATTTAAATTGTGTGCATGTGCTGTTCACGATATACTGGGACTTTTGAAAGCCCTGCTTAATACACATTTTTATGCACGTTGTGTATTCTTCCGCCTTATGTAAGATTAGCATTGCTATGGGCCTCATCCATTTACTCATGCGTCGGCCAAGTAAAATCGTGGAATTATTAGGAAAGAAAATATTATACAAATCTCCTCATCTTCTCACTTCGATGCATAAAAAAAAAAACAGAAAGCGAAAGAAATAATTTATCACAAATGGTTACCTAACACATTTTATTCAACGTCGAGATATGGAACTATTTTCCATCCACAGTTACCAACTTTACTGGGCAAATTTCACTCAGTGCGTCCATTAAAATTTATGAATTCAGGGGCAGTAACTTTTTTCTAAGGTTCATTTCAAAAGTGCTCACTTTATAATGAACAGCCTTTAACCAAAAACATTCCTCATGCCATCAATAGTCACCTCAGATGAGGTTACAAGGGCGCAGCGCCCTAGTCACCTCAGATGAGGTTACAAGGGCGCAGCGCCCTTACGCAGGCGACTGAGGTTTGAATATCGGCCGAGCCCTTAATTTCTTTGCTATAAGCGAAATGGTTTAATATACGTAGCGTCAAAAATTCTTTACTTGCAGCAGTCAAATCTTTAATTTTGGAACTGCGCCAAACAAACTTCATAACATTCAACAAAACTTTTTCTCAGTGCACCCATTTCCATGACTAGCACAGTTCTTTATCAAATTATTAGTTTTAATAGAACAAGCTTCATTTTGAAAAAAAAAAAAAAAAAAAAAAAGTACGAATGTACTTTAAACGAAAAAAGTGGACTCAGTGCAATATTTGCGAATCAGATAAAAAAAATTTTTCTTGGCAGTGTGTAACCTTATCTGAATACAAGAAAACACATTGAATCCCAGAGCACATAGATACAAATGAACTACGGGGAAAATACTTGTTACAGCGCCAGCACAATCACAAATTTGTATGAAGACAAACTTCTCTGTAAGTAACACATTTCAAACTAATATGAATATTGTAGTTAACTTATAAATCTACTTAATGGAAATCACATTGACAGTTGGCAAACCAGCTGTTACTACAACTCACTGCAGTGGAACGCCAAATGAACTTATGTTCTTTTTGGAACTTAATTCGTACGATATCTGATGGATCTTCTTGTTATTACAACCGGCCATAAAGCATCACACTTATGTGGCAAGGATGTCACACAGCCAACATAACTAAACTAACAAACGCCTTGTATTATGATGTTTCCAACATACGTCCAATCTAATTTGACACGTAAGACCGGCGCAGTCAGACAGGTGAGGCAAATGGCTCTACTTGACGTAAATCGTCATTTAATTTACTTTAAATGTGCTTCAGGCAGGTGGGAACATAATTCCTCTTTAAAAGTGGATTTTTCAATTGTAAAAGTGATTTTTTTGCGTGCAATTAAGTGTTTAGTTGTTCGTCCCAAGTTCAAACACTGGCCGTTCTCGACAAGAATATTGGGTTAGCATGTAAGACAAAAATTCTTTAAGGTTGAACAGCACAACTCGATCTTTGTGCGCCCGTCAACTCCCATCCTCCTAATGTATTCAGTTTGTTGATTCCCTCTTCTTCTCTGGATTTCTCTTCAAACGTTTCTCTCTTACACCCTATGGCAAATAGCAAGTGAGCTGGACAAGCACAGCCACACGAAATGTATTTTGCCGCCTCCAGACTTGGCGGCACTGGATCTGGTGCTGTATGTGGGCGAGATTTTTGGAGATGTTTATCTCTTAGCGAATTTTAGAGGCACGTAGTTGGGTCCACTGCTAGTAGGTTTACAACTGGATAATGGAGAAAGCATCCCATACGTTAATCAAGAGTCGCGAAACTGCAAAAACAACTACAATCCCTAGTAAAACAATTCGGATGGAGAGGTACATTATTAGATAAAAGTAATACTTGCCGATTGACGTGATCTCGTGATAAAGAATAAGTTCAGAATATGGAGAGGTGATGGTATGCAGGGGTGGGTAAACAGCAGTTGTGAGAAAAAAACCGACCACCAATGGCAACGTCCGGCATGTTTAACACACACGAAAAGTATGTGCGTGCTCTTCGGAAATCGAAACTGCATTCCTTTCATGGGTGGTCTATACACAAGCCACATTACCATCGTGGCCAGAAGCTTTCTGGTCTGAGAGTATGATTGATGTAGGTGAGATAGGGAGAGTGAAAGAGAACTAGGGATTATGGCGCAATCATTTGCAGGCAGAACGTTAATACTGCCTTACGGACCCTGCTTTTATTTAGAGTGTCTATAAATTCACTTGTATAGCATATAAGTAAAGATGTACTATAAACTTTAACGCTTAATCATTATATGACACTTTCTGTTCGCCCATTGAAAGAACAGCAAACCGCGGAGTATATCATACTTAACTCATGTGAGGTAAGGTTTACACTTGAGAGACTACAGAAAAAAAAAAAACATTTCGAGCATACATAAAATACCATTGGTACTTCGAACGAATTTGATGTAACATGTTTTAAGAAGCCTATCTTGTACGTATATTAAAATATTTCTCTGCTCTTAGAGCGAAACACGTCAACAAGTAAGCAATATATTATAACTTGGTTGCGCGTTATTACGAATATGTTTGTATACAAAGTACAGATCTTTGGTTCACAAATAAAAATAATTTTTTTATTTTCCACGCAATTTTACGACAAAAAAAACGCTACACGATATTTAAATAAATAATTTTAATTACTTTATTAAATTCTTTTTTCCGTATTTTTAAAACAATTGGCTTAGTGGTGGTTTTTAACTTTTATCATTGGTTAGTGGCAAGAAGATAACATTTGTTAGTGGTAAGAAGATAACATTTGCACTTGTTTTTTATGATAGTTAATTGTGTTATAAATGTACGTAACTACTTTTAGGTGTGTATTTTCAATTATTTTTTTTTTTAAGATGTTTCTAGAGAACAATATTACAAAAACAAACTTGTGGGTGTGAATGACAGCTTCCTTCATATTTTTATACGCACCAGTATATATATATATATATATATATATATATATATATATATATATATATATATATACACACACACTGGAATATCTTATAAACTGTTACTCTCCACACAGAGGCGGAGGAGGAGTAGAATTTCTTCTTAGTCTTCTTCTCTGCGGGCTAACTTCCTCTGGTTTTTATTTGCTCCCTCAGGGCTCGTTATTTAACTGGCCCTCGCCATTACGGAAGTGTGGCGAGGCACGCCAGTGAATCACCGGGCGCTTAGTGAAGACCTCGCCACGCACTTCACATAAAGGGCATAACTCTCCATCAGGCGGCTTCTCTAGTCAGCGCAGTTATGGCGACTCCCACGCAGCGGCCAAATCTCACAAGCAGGCTCTTCCGCACCATACCGCATGTGGTGGAAAAACTTTAGAGACGATTCTCGAGTGTCCATGGAGTTCCCTTAACAGTGGGTAAAGACGCCGCTAGAAATCGAAAACAACTAGGCATAAGATCGGCAAATGTAGGAATATGTTTAATGGTTGATAATTAACATATCTGAAAGCAACAGGTTGAATATACAATCAACAATATACAGAGTGGGAATTCATACTCTGACAAAGTAGTGAGAGATTTTCAAGTAAACAAGTTTTTTTTATCAGTTTATTTTGACCAGTAATAAAACCTTCACGTTTTTCTTCATAAAAAAAAAAATGTGGGAAAATTTAAAATTTTTTTAGTGACAGTAAGTCACTTAGATTTATAAAGAAATTCAAAAATATTGAAAACACAACTTTCTTATAGTTCCACGTTGTAGTATGCTTTGTGGGAACAAAAGTGACCATATGTAATATTTAAACGATAACACAAACCAAATTGTATTATTTTCTAGATATACGTAAATAAATGCATAACATTTGTGACTTAAATGTATAAGAAAGTAATGATTTTACAATTAAACTTAGGTTTAATGAAAAGTAAGTAAGCTCAGAAAAAATATATATTTTGAAAATTAAAGACAAAATGTGCATTTACACGTGTTCAAGATGCAAGGGCGTTATACTTCAGTACGAACAGAAAACGCCGTGTCTTGATCTGAATAATGCAAACACACAACGAACGGCGACGTTGGGAGAAGAGCAATCTTTCGACGGGACGGAATGAGAAGGTTTTAGTCGAGTGCATACGTCATTCTGGGGACGTAAAATATAGCCCTGCGTGTCGTTCAATTTGATTCCACGAGGGGGGGGGGGAAAGGAGGGAGAGAAAGGTAGAGCGCAGGAGAGTTGGTTAAAGCAGTTGAGAGGGAAGCGAGGAAGGAAAACAGAAGAGGAAAATGGAATAAGTTATACATGAGATGCGCGTGTATGCTCAGAGATTTGGCTCCTGCCGGTATGAGGTAAAGACAAGCGGGAGGGGGGGAGGGGCAAAGGGGAGAAGTAAGGACATGGGATAGTGAAGGGGGGAAGTTAACACAGTACGGGAATTGGCCTGGCTGATTTGCCTGGCGGCCTTCACTGCGGATAGTTGAAGGAGGCGATGCAAACGAGAGGTACGTGCCACTACGTTAAATGCTTATCTTCCAGTTTCTCCAGCGCTAATACACGTTTCACTGCATTCAAAAGCTCCTTTTCAATATTTCCGAAAGAGGCACCTAATTATGTCCATTCCGGGGAAAGACTGGTCCTTCACTACTTCCATACATGTGTAATGGCCAATTATGTTCCTCTTTTGAATCTCATCTGAGAACCTACCTGAAAGTAAAAGAACACGATTTTGCAAGGCCTTTTGCGTGCTTCTTTTTTTTTAAACCTGCCTTTTCTGATATGTGCGGATTTCTAAAATAATATTTTGTACCAAACGTACGACTCCATGGAACACCTCGTTGTTGTTTTTGGCCATCCTTCCTGTCTCTACGCTTACCAAAACGTAATTTTCATTTGGCGAGTAGGCCGATGGTTGGAGATACACTCACTTAATAGCTTAGTATTTGAAACTGTGTCTTCTGTAACAAATATTTCTGACGCCACTCTGAAGGCCCTTTCACACAGTCAAAGTTCACTTCAAAGGTTCTTCAAATTTATTGAATTAAATTCCTTGATTGCTGTATGACGTCACTTGGGCGTCAGAATTGCGACCAATATGTCTTTCAAGCCATTGAATGACTCAAATTCTTTCAAAGATTTTCAATTAAGGCATGTTATAATTTTTTAAATCCAGTATTTCAACTAGCACTCCGAATTATTAGAGCAGCATAAATATAAAGTTCATGGTCTTACTAGAGTAAATTACGCGCATTTAAGCAAGACAAATATTTACATATATTTATTTCATGCAAAGTAATTATCTCAGAAAAAGAAACGTTTGTTTCGATGTCAACAAATTATTTTTTGAAAACTGTGGTATGTAGAGATTTGAAGAAAAAGTTACTGAACTTACAGTAGTTATAATGTTTTTAACTAAAATATTTGTGAAAACATTTAGGTTGCCACTTCGATATTTATCGAATACATCTGCTTGTGTGAAAACGCTATGAAAACATTGAAATAATAATTCATTTTCTATTGAACTCAACCCGTTGAAGTTCATGTGAACACTTTCGTCATTCAATTAGTTGAATTCAGTTGGTTGAATTGGTTCAATCGTGTGAAATGGCCTTAGTCCCAGCTCGATACTTAACTTTGCCGTCACTCTCTGCTGACATTCCCCGAATCTGACAAGGATCCCATCTCCTGGTCCGGCTCCTGCCGTCAACGAATTCTCCCTGCAGGACTCCGGCCCTTGTCGGCGACGATCTCCCCTAACCACCCACATACACCGGTATATATATACCTGGCACGATCCACACCACGCGTGACCCCTCTTCAGAGATCACTGGTCATCAGCACCAGTGCACTCTGTTTCAAACATAGTTCAATATTACGCACTGAAACCACCTAATAAACACAAACCTGAAAGACACGAGCCCCTTTACAATCATCGAAGCAGCGCGTTGTACATTCGAGTACTGCAGCACAGAAGCGATGCAAGGGGTCGAGCGCACACACCAACCGTAAACTGTACAAAAAAACAAACAACTTTACAAACATATACAGCTTTTAAAATTTTCTTTATAGTGACAGACCATACTCCGTCACAGTGTCCAGGGCCTTAAAGGGCGAAGTCGCTATGGGCGATCGTGGCTCGCGTACGAAATGCCTAGTAGCTTTAACGCGCAAGACTCGGAAATAGCGTGCCTTTTTTTCCGTCGGTAGCTCACCTCTATGCAGCTTCGAGCCATTAACACTCATTTTACGGACCAATACCAAGGACAACGTGCTACGCGTTTCTTTATAGCTTCCTTTATCCCGCACTTGTTATCCTGCTCCTAAAATTTATTTTAAAAACGTCCGTTTTATCCATTTTGCGTCAGAATATAAGCACCAGAGGCAAATAAAAAATATCTCGTTTCGTGAAGTGAAAAGTTTCTTAACTGTTATTCTAAATCAGGCATTGCCAAAAATATTACACGATTTTCTGATAAAACATGTTTTAATGATATTCTGCTCACTGTTTGGTTACCTTGCAAGGTGACAGATTAAAACAACAGTAGCTTTTCGCTGAATGAATCACCTTACCTGCGTTCTTTAGGTTTAGCTAATCAACAGCTAAAAAATGACTGAAATTAATATTATAAATATTTTAAAACGGGAATTTAGAAAAAATATACACCCTTATTGAGGATGTTATATTATCTAAATGATTTAAAAGTGAGATAATTGCTGTAAGGCAAATAAGTCTTTCAATTAGGTCCTCGCAAATATTAGGTAGAAAATACCTTGCCTTTTAAGACGGTGGCCTACAAGGCATTTATATTTCGCCACATTTTGCCAAAATTTAACATGCCTCCAGCGATATGTATTTTGATATGGAGTATACCTAAGATCCTGAACATAATTGTATTTTGAAGGATGTGTGCTAGAATACAAAATTTAATGTATGTGTTATTCAAAATAAAACATACCTAGTATCATTTCCGATGCTTGGGGCGGGAGATATAGTAATTAGTAATTGTGTCTGGTGGACTTGTCACTCGCTGACGCATAATTTTTCTGTTGGAAGGTTAGAAGCATATGTCAAAAATATTTTCGTTATAAGCGTTACATACCTAGTTTGCATTTCTTAGGCATTTGAAGATGATTTTAAGACTGGTCGTTGCGATGTTATATACGGAAACACAGGCACCGGGTTCAATTCCTAGGTAAACGGTGGATGCGTGCGGTGTTTGAAGTTGGTATAGCATACAACAAAAAAATATTTTAGAAATTAACTAAGACAGCTCTTTATAAATTATATTTCTCTTAAATCTTTAAAATAATACATTCTTTATGGAAATGTTTTCAAAAATTCATTCTTAAATGTTCAGACGTGATAAACCCAAGGTAAATAAGAGATTTATTTTTATTTTGCAGGCCAGAAGGCGAGAACCATGAATTAACTGAACTCCGGAATAATACATATAACAAAAAACAGAAATGATCAGTTTTTATTACCTCCCTACCTAGCAAAAATACTTAGGGAAATTAAAAATCAGAAAGTACAATTCTTACATCCACTGAAATGGGTGTGGTTCAAATGAAAACACTTAACCCGTTCGGTCGTGCACAAGTGCGCACTCCACTTCATTTAAGCGATTTCATGTCGATTCAAGTAGTCCTAGATGATTTTAATTTAAAAAGGTACGTCAATAGAACATAAGTGATTGTAATACCACGCAATAAAATGATCACAAATTTAAAATATTAGACCTCCACATATCCTTCCAAGTGTTAGATTTTAAATTACTGCAAGATATTTATTGAGAAGTTTCTCCATAATACTATACCTATTCGCAAAAAGATTTCCATATATTGCATTAGAAACTTGCCAAGATAGTAATATTGTTAACAATTAAACTACCAAAGTAATTTATACTCGTTATAATAGGTTTTTTTGTTATAAATATGTGTTTAATTTTTCTGTGCACTGCAACACAGAGTTTATGAAGAGTTCTTTGGCAGTATGTACTAGGGCGTCAAAATTAGTATCTTCCATATCTTTCAGAAACGTATTAAAATAAATGAAAAAATACTTCTTGAATGAAGATGAATTAATAAAATAATTTTCAGTGTTAATGATATTTGAGCAAGTGAAACAAATTTAGATTTTGGGTATTTGTTAGTTTCCGAGTCAGTACTGCTTAACTATCATACTTGGACTGTCTGATAATATATAAATATGAAATTTCCATTAGTATATAATTATTTTACAGTTTTACTCTATAGTCTTTACCTGAATAACACTACCAATTTCAGTGGCTGGAGAAAATGTTTCAGACAAAAGTTACTTGGGTCCAAGGCGCTAACAACTTCATATAGTAATAATTTTCCCGTGCGTGGAAAGGTAAATAAGAAGCAAAGGTCAAATTTGTTCATCTAAATGGAATCATAATATTTATTAACAACCCTCGACAGTGTGTATGAAGATGTAATAAATACGACTTCTACCGGTCATTCAAAATCGCTGAAGGTCAATGACGAAGCATACAGCCCTACCGGACGGAACGCAGCGTTTGTTTAAAAAAGAAAAAAAAACAACCTCTGATTACGGTTCCTTTAATATTTTATTATGATATCGGGTGTTCAAATCGGTGACGTTGTGCAGTGATACATACTGTTAAGCGATTATGAGAGGTCAATACCGCACGTCGAATTTCGACTGGACATATCGCAGAACAAGCTCGTGTTGGGTATTTGTAGACCCGTTGATTTAATGTTCCCCACACACAAAAAGTCCATAAGGGATAGATCTGGGAATTCTGAAGGCCATTTAGTTTTTCCAGACGCACCGATCCAACGACAACTGAAAGTTCTGTTAAGAGCCGTTGTAATTCTCTGTGCAGAATGAGCGGGAAGTCAATCGTGTTTGTGCCACATGAGTAGAGATCTATTGCAGATCTTGGCGCAACTCAATAATTTAACTAAAATTCAACCGATTTCAAGTTAAATTCAAACAAATTTCTAATTCCCCAAGCGCAACACAAAATCAATCATATTTAGGTTCAAAATCAAAATTAATTTTCAACCTATATTCACTCTTTGTGTGGGGTTCTTTAAAGACTAATTTTCAGGCTCAATCAACATATTTTTTATGAAATTCCAAGAATTTTCGTACTTTTCTTGTGATATTATTTGACTAATTGATTTGACTTTCAAAATAAATGTAAATATTTGCCTTGTTGACCATGATTTTAGCCTCATTGAGTTGCGCTTTGAAAAGTTTGACGGGGAATTAGAAACTTGTTTAAATTTAGCTTGAAATTGGTTGAATTTTAGTTAAATTATTGATTTGCGCCAAGATCTGCGAAAGGCCTCTACTCACATGGATTGCTGTATGTCCAATGGGATGTCTTCCAATAATAGTGGCAGCACTTTTGTTAGGAACTGTAAATATTTGATGCTCTTTGTTGCCCCATCAATAAAATAGGGACCAATGAGGCAATAATGTACAACATCGCACCATAGTCTCTGTTTGTCCACTTCTCTCAGCCGGTGTGGGTTGCCAGCTGGACAGTAGTGGATGTTCTTGGACAGGAACGTGTCATTAGTTTGTATTTTCCGTAGACACCATTAGGAGAACTGTATCCGATGTCGAAGTCTTTTCCATGTAGCTGTTGATGAATTGATGAAGTGAAAAGTGGAAAAGATGAAGCTTGTGCTATGTAATATTCTCAGGAGTACTCTGTTCACTGCTTCGACTCTCACGTCAAACCTGCCTCGTGCTGACTTGCAGATTGTGTGCTACCACAGCTAAGATGTTCATTGCATTTCCCTCCTCAGTTGTTTTTTTTTATCGTTGTCATCTCTTCTTCTCCACACTTCCAGTTTCGTGAAATGTTTTTATTATGTTAGCAAAGACAGATCGTTCCGGTGCGGCACGAATATCTCCCAGCATACAATCGCACTGTCGTTCTAATGCTGCGGTGATATTTGCCATAAATGAAAACCATGTCAACTCTTTCGGTCTTCGTGTAAATTGTGCCAGTTCGAAGAACTTGCACACTGACGGCCCATTGTCCCGTGCGACTGCGCAGTTTGCTTCGTCATTGGCTTTCAGCGATCTTGAATGCCTGGCGAATGTCGTAGTATGTATTACATCTTCATACGCACTGTCGAGGGGTGTAAATAATAATTATCATTCCATTTAGATTAACGAAGTTGCAATTTGTATATCCTTTATCCTTCCACGTACGGGGAAATTATCATTACCACGTTATTAGCGCCTTGGATCCAAAAAACTTTGGTCTGCAACATTTTCTTCTGGTTCTGGAGACAATGCGCATGGAATGATCAGAGAGGTTGGGCGCATGTCGTGCGATATTTTTCCTAAACATGCACACTTTATTTCACTTTTACGGAAGCAAATTTAAGCCAGAAAGTTGTAATTTTTCCTTGTATGTAACGAAAAGTAAAATTCTATTGTAACTTTCATAAATGCACTTGTCGGAATAAAATAAATATATGAGAAGTTTTTTCATAATTGTGCTGGAAACGGCACAAGAAATTTGTTCAAATAGACAAAATTTTGAATTTCTACGGTTACAATTACAAGAGGTTTTATTTCTGAATACTTTGCGCTATTACAATAAAATCGGTAGTATTCGATGATTGTTTACTGGAATTCTAGACACAAACACCAACTTATTACTCTTTACTTAAAACTCAGACGTCTGTCGGCTTGGCTTTCTTACCACATGATCTCTGAAAGTAAAATCGAACCAGTCTTATCGCAAAAGTGTGATATGTGCAACTTATTTTATTTTCGAGGAAAACTATTCACCTCCTTGTAGAAATTTAAACATATTCCTCTATAAATATAGATTTTCAGGATTGATAGAAAAACACGGTCATGATAATGCATCATTGCACATAAATGTAGCACTTCTACATCGTGTAATACCTGCGAAATAAGCATTGCTTCCATTTAAAGTTAGCTCGTTCATTAACAGTTCTTCTAGTAGAATTTATTCCTTTCTACTCGTAATTGCTTGATGACAGGCATGAACTCTCTATCTAGAAGAAGTTTTTTAATTTATTGTGAGAATTTAATTTTGTTTTCACGTAGCTGTGTCCGAAAAGACGAGCATTCTTTGCATGTAAACATAATAAAATAGCGAAAATCTACTCATGTGAAAATCAGTAACAGGATAATAATTATTCCTGTGAGTTATTTTCGATGTAATGGTGATTTCAGCTGAACACCTGTATTTTCTATTACTTTAAGATGTTGGATTACATTTCACTCAGTTTATTTATTTGCAGGTTCACAATGTCTTTCAGTGACTCGTTTTTTACCCATTGATGTCGATGTTTAGGTATTATAATGTAGGATATCAACATCGATAGTTCAGTTTGGAGTTTATAAAATCCAAACCGAGACCCGGAGAATTTAGCTTCCTTGTACGTGGCCACGTGTATCTTCCAAGTCCGTAAGTTACACTGCGGTAGTCTGACACCAACATGGCCATCAAGCTCCCACCCCTCAATTCCGGCCCCTCGCATCTTCTTCAAATCGCTCTCGAATCTCAGGCCTATTTCTCATACAAATAAAATAGGACGATCCACTTGTTTCAAGGATTTTTCTTTACATGTGTTTTTTATTGCAGAAATTTCCTTCCTATCTTGACTTCTACCACACTATACTCGTTTCCTCCAGGTATCCGTCCCAGACCACGATTTAGTTATGGCCCAGTTGAACAGTTTATTTCGAAAGTATCTTGTGCCACAAGTCATAGCCATGTGGTTCTGCGTGCTGTTTCCAAAAAGCAAGCAAAAATGTAACCACCAAATCTATATATTTTTAAATTAGAATAGCTGAATCTGTCTGCACCAAAAGGCGTACTTTAATTGAATAGCAACTGAGAATGGATCTTTAAAGTAAAGTACGCCATTGAAAATCAACTCGACAGCAATTTATAATTGTAATACTCGATGTCGGTCTTCCACAGGATATTTATTTTGTAACTTACACTGTAAGACAAGCTTTTCCTTTTGCAGAGCGCAGGCATTTTTTTCTGCGTGGTTAACTATACACTTCTAATTTGTGTTTGCTTGTTAGACCAACGAAACTTTGGTTATTCCCCAGATGACATTTCGGGGCAGATCTACACCTTCAACCATACCAAGTGTGTCAAAGACATGGCATTCTAGAAGTTCTACCTTAGAACGAAAATTTGAAATCCTATACAAATACCCCTATTATTTCTAATGGTTTTTATTAATCATCCGAGTGGTGACAGGGTAAACTTTAACTCCTAGAAACTTCTTTCCTCCCGAAAAAAATCATATTTTAAAACATTATGATTGTGTGAATACTGTGTTTCAGAAAGTCATGCGCAACACAGTTTATGTTAATTTATTGCTGTCAGTATGTATTTTCTATTGAGTTTTATGACAAATTTCTACGTAAATGAAAGCTAAAAGTAAAAAAAAAAATCCTTCATCCCAGCTCTGCATCTATTGATTAAGTTTTTTTTTTTTTTACGAATTGTGTATATTTGGCCTGAAATTAACAACATAATACAGCTTGATACCTGCAACGAAATCCAGCCTTCATGGGCTAGGTATTTAGACTTACTCGATTAGCGCAGTGAATCCGGAGTACATTAGTTCGCCAGACAACAAAGCTACAGTCCTATATCATGTTTTTTAATGTCACCTTGGAAGGATTTATTTCCCAGTCCTCGTTTGGCATGTGTTTTCAAAACTACTGTCACAGACATATAAACAAAGAGCTGCAAACAATTTCCAACAAGGACAATTGTGATCAGTCAAAGACACTTCTAAAAATACAATACCTTTGTATATGTCACTACTTCTTGTCAGTGACAACATCAACTTGACAAAGGCTCTTACTAGAGCATGCTGTAACCAACATATTACCGCAGAGTATCACATAATTATTGCGTACTTCAAAACAACTACAGGATAAATGGGTGCTTTGAACGTCACACGATCGAGCCAGTATTTTAACAGCTACGACCACCAAGAACCCGTTTTGTAGGTCCATAGAAACATCCCGACGAAATAATATTGAAGGTTTTCAGTCTTGAAAATAGCTATAATGTCAGTAGTAAAGTCATAATTTTACTACGCTCTTAATGGTCAGTCAAAATATAAAGAAAATGTATATAACTGCTACTCTTCGGCTGTTGTAAAATTATGCACAATCTTTATGTTTGTCAAATTACTTTGAATATTTATGTTGGTAAATTTGAGCAAAAGCCTATTGAATGTTCTACATTTTTGTAGGAAACCTCACAAGTGTACCATCTTATTCAAGGTCTGGCAGTACAGTCAACATTCATAGCTTACCGTGGAATCAGGAAAGTCGTTGTTAGCGCAGCAATAGCCGTTATCTTGAAGGTATACTGTGTTCACGGTAAAATTAGCACTTTTGAAAGCCCTGCTTAAGATCTACTAGTATGCCCATTGTGTATTTTTCCACACTATGTAAAATTAACATTGCCACGGGCCTCATTATTTTAATCATGCGTAGGTCAGGTGAAACTGTGAAATTGTTGGAAAATAAAATATTTTACAAATCCGGTCATTTTTATGCTTCCATGTATTAGAAAAACAGAAAGTGAAAGAAGTAATTAAAGTTATCACAAATTGGTAACCTAACACTTTTATTCGACGTTAATATATGGGACTACTTTCCATCAATCGTTACAAGAAAACCGTTTGTAATTTCACGAAGGATTTTCTTGCCAACTGTGTTTCCAGGATTTTTCTTGTAAAAGTTCAAAAATGTTATAGAGTGTATGGGACTTTTAGAGGCGTTTCTTTGTTGGTGAAGTGTCTGTAAGAAGGTTCAGTGAAGGAACCTTTAGTAGTTTTGTATGTCCCCAATGTGTGTATTTTAAACTACAGCTATTTAAAAAAAAAAGCCGTTTTTTAGCCGTTTTGGAGTACTCTGAAATAGTGATTCTAATGAAGTGTGTTTTCTTTTGGTAGGACAGCACATTGGACGAATGTTTAATAGTTTAGTAGAAAAACGTGTATTTTAAACACTCGCAGTTAAAGTGCCAGCTAGATGGGGGCCTTAAGTTTCCCCCCCCCCCCGAATACAGACACACACACACACATATGCAGACACAAACCGGCACGTATACACGGCTGATCCACCCCTGCCGTTCTTCCTCTTCAAATGAAACTAGTCTCGGGAAGGTGGGACGAAAAAAAAAAAGGGCTGGCGAATATTCACGCACGACTTGGCGTGGCGAGTGAGGTTCGACGTTCGGGGGAGGAAAGCCATCTCTGGTACGCGTGGAAGCCGCCATCTTTCCCCGCGAGCGTCATTAAACGCTCGAGAAAGTTCCCGCCTCGCTCGGTGCAGATCAAAGGGCAGTGGAGCGGCGAAAAGTCCCGGAGCGGAGCGCAATTCCGCGAGGTTTCAAACAATATCAAGTGGATGGCACACGCTGTCTCGTCCCCCCCCCCCCCTTTCCCCCACACCCTTCATAGTCAAACGAAGTGTTAGAGCAGACGGCGAGACGCGAATTTTTTTCCTTTTATCTTGGGTTCTGAAACCTCTCTTGTGTTTCCTTTTACAAATTTAACCAATTTTTTATTTATAGTTCAAATTTTCTGAATTGTTTGGATGATTGTTACTACTGCCACATTTTCCTACATAATATTAAATGTATCTTGACTGCGTTAGACTATATTTCAAGTTACTAAAAGCCATTCACAGTAAAAATGAGCACTTTTGAAAGCCCTCTGATTTGGAATAATAGTCAATAAGTATGCTTTACCTTAGCTGTAGACGTTAACTTCCGAGTGCAGTGGAATATACACACTGCGTGGCAATATTTATTTAAAAAAAGGTGTTTAAATTATTAAAAAATGGCTAAAATAAAAAATAACCAGGCCCTAAAGTGCTAACTTTACCGTGAACAGCCTATGATGTAGTTTTGTAATACGACTACTACCCCATGAAACATCCTTCATGAGCAATTGATCTCATGTGGTGCAAAATATTTTTGACGTGTATATATTCCTGCAGATGGTATATATGATTTCGCAGACAAAACCAATGTGAACTCCGTATGGACCGCAACATGAGCACCAATAATTTTTGCGGTTGGTTAATCTTCCATGAAAAGCTATTAATGTAGATTGCTGTCACCTTTAGTTACCAGTGCCTGAACATCAAGGAATCGTATTTATACTGTAATTTGTGAATTTTCGTAAATATTGTGTATTTGTATATTGCAGAGTGACGTTCTCAGTGCGTTTTTAGCTGCAAGCAATCTTCGACAAACTCAAGTTTGGTAGTTTCTGGAATATTATGGATGTTAATTTTACCTTCTTAAACTAAGTTTCTACTACCAACTAGAGAATGCGTGGCCGACAATCACAAGGGCTAAGATACAAGAATTAAACACAATTCACTAGTCAGTATCCTTAAAATGCTTTATCGGAATTGTCGGAAAACGAATTTAGTTGAAGTTAGTGTCGGTTAATAGGTATTTAGAATAACGGCGTTCGGGGAAATGACTTCAAGTCTAGTGATCATTATTTCGCTGCCTGTGGTTTGAGTTAAGACAGAGGCCTTTACGATAACATACACGTATTTTAGGTCAAACTACTGTCTCTCAGCGATTACTGGATAAACGACTTTGGCTGAAGTTAGGTTTTAGGTGAAACAATTTTACGTCTACTGCCTGTAAGTAAAATAACTTTATGACATCTTCCTGTCGGTTAAAAAACTTGTAAGTCGGGTGACAGGTGAACGAACTTGTTAGAAGAAACGATCTTAGGTCAATTTCTTCACCCGTCTCATCAACTGGTCACGTGTTGTTTGAAGAATGCAAGTCGTGAACGCCTTCCTGTGTGTTCGAGGATGACGACGCCTGTATAATTTATAGGTTTTATATCCGCGCGTGATTTCTGAGGTTGCGGCAAGATCGTCTTATAAACACCGCAAACCTTTTCCTGGGTCGGTTTATTTTTATCTCGCCATTGGTCCGTTACTGAGGAGCTTTAGTTCACCGATGAGCCAGCCGATTTATTTGCAGCGTCAACTATTAGAGATAATCACTCGCATATTTATAAATTGTTAATCTTTTGAGCCAATAATAAGTAGTTCACCCAACTTTTGTCACGCAGTTTTACATTAATGGGACCGCTTTACCGATTCATTGACATGCGATTATTTAAATATACAATCGAAACAAAAGACTAATTTTTTAGTTCAGATAAATAACAAGAATTGTTTTCCGTTAAACGCCTACTGGAAGTTAATTTGTATCTCAAATACAATCTGAAGTGAATTGAATTTTTTCACGTAATTAGTAGACATACTCATGTTCATTGCACAGCATTACTTAATAAATAACGGCGCTTGGCTACCCAAGCCATCTTAAATGAAGTCTAACATTAAAGCGAAACTGTAACTCTTTGCGTATATCTAATAGAAAATAGTCTTCCAGAAATCAAGCAAGAATGATTTTTACAGCACTGATATCCCAATCCATGCACTTACAAGTCTCTGCTTTCTGGATCGTCTACTGAAGAGCAACAAAAATATTTCGCTCCAAACTGTAGATATAAATTTTAAAAGCTCAAAAAGCATAGAAATGGAATAAATATGTAAATTAATATGTTTTCTTTTAGTAGAAAGTTTTTTTTTTTTAATTTGATAAAGTAACAATTACATATTTTTTAGCAGAAAAAATTAGGTCACCGTATAACTAAAACAAAGATCGGCGACTTTCATGCCAAGTGAACAGTCATCCTGTAACAATGAAATGAGAAAAGTCAGCTGTTAGATAGTATGTTGTTTTACCAAGTTTTACACCATACTATAGGCTATTAATGGTAAGTGAACATTTTTGAAAGCCCTCTCATTTGGAAATATATTATATTTGAGCTGTAGACCTTAATTTCAGAGTACGGCGGAATATACACACTGTGTTTATTACATACTTGGCAATATTTGTTTTTAAAGGTGATTAAGAGATCAAATATCGCTAAAAATAAAAAGTACCTAGAGGCACAAAAGTGCACACTTTACCGTGAACAGCCTATAAACAATGTATGCGCGGTTGCCTAAGGTATAAATATGGCTTGATATACTAGTTCCTAATAGCAAACACGCTTCTATTTGGAGAATGAACATTAAGGGGACTATGTAGCTGCGCGTCCAAGGTCAAGAAGCAAGGGGGCGATACGGGCGACAGTTCCACGCACGCCTAGCGCCTCATCGCTCCTACGCGCAAGGCGTGCAGTGTGTCCGTGGGAACACTGTACTTTGCAAATTAGATCTGTAACATAGGGGCCCACATATTAAACGACGTACGTATTTTTGTGCTTTTTTCTTGCCGCTCAAGGCAACTGGATAGATAAAAATGCGATATTTGACCACTTCACGAATTTTTTCCTCCGAGAATACACTATGACCAAAATAAACGAGGGCCATAGACAATTTTTTTTTTTTATTATTTATCTTTTCTGACAAAATTTCATATTTCCAGAATTTTTACTTACCGAGATACGCGTTTACGTGCAAACAACGATGTCACAGAAAATGTTTCAGTACATAGGATACTTAACAGATGATCAGTCATAAATTTCTAATTAAATGAATTTGATTAGTGCACCTCTTTCCATGGCTTCAAAATGCTAGCGGAAGAGACATGTAACATTTCGTTCCTAACTGCGTGCAGCGAATTAAGTGTTATTATAATTGAATTGAGGCATATCATTACGAGAAGTAAACATTTCCGACAGTAACCATTTATACTGTGCAATTTAACACAATTTAAAAAAAAGTAATAACTGTGGGGACTAGGATTTAAACACACAACTGAACTACCAAACTAACGTTGACTGCAAAAGGGAAAATACATTTAATATATCTCGTTATCGAAGTTATGCAGCTATATATTTTGTGCCCTTTCTTTTCGTTTTTAGTTCAATTGGTAAATTTAGGAATGTTAAAAAAAAAAATCGAAATAAAGGTCGTGAAAACCGAATGAAAGATTATGTTCATGTTGCCTCGTAAAAATGTATTATAAAAGACGAAATTCACATTTAATAAAATATTTTTATTGGTTATACTAATTTATTGTTTGACTTTCGATTGATACACACTGTTTAACTCATCCATCAGTAGAAAAAAATCGCTGAAAAACAGAGTGTGAAATGGTTGATGAATCAGTGGAAAGTAGATAGATTATGGCAGATCTGGTGCAGCGGTGTATGGTGGACGACTGCAGGACGACCGCCATCTTGTATTCCGCCCCTTGGTAGCAAGTACGCTACCATATTTGTAGATATTAAACTGCCATGCTGTGTGTCCTCGACCTTTAACCTTGACATTTGACATCGGCCTTGACCTTTGACCTAGTTACATATGACATACTTTTAACCAGTGACCTACGTTTGACAATTTGACCTACATTTGACAATCCGACCTACTTTTTATTTTTAGCACGGCGTGATCTAGATTTGCTATTTTGCACGTCTGATGACCTATATTTTATTTTTAGTACGGGGTGATCTAGATTTGCTATTTTGCACGTCTGATGACCTATATTTAATTTTTAGCACGGCGTGATCTAGATTTGTTTTTTTTGCACGTCTGATGACATACGTTTTATTTTTAGCACTTATGGCGCACTACACTTCTCGTACTTCTGATACACTTCCAGTTCGTTGCCCGATGAATGCAATTATTTATTTTTGGAGTACCGCCTTCCGATCTCGGTCACGGATATTATTTTATTTTTGAATTTAATGAAAAGAATTCTTTTTAGTGTGTGTTCCTGGTAAGGTTGAGTAATGTAATGTTATTTTTTAACTATGGGGTTTGATTCTAGATCTGGACAGTATTTTTGAATTTATCAAAAATTTATTTTTGAGTTGGAATCCTGGTAAATGTAATTCATGTAATGCTATCTTTAGATTAGCGGGTTCGATTCCTGGGAAATGCATTTATGTTATTTTTGGAAAATTTTCGAAATTTTTGAACTTGGGGGACTGCGATTTCGACTACCGTGCAGACCACTTAATGTAATGTAATTTTTAGATAACCGTCTTCGAATCTCGGTCAAAGCAATTAATATTATTTTAATTTTTAATTAAATGAAATACTATTTTTGGCTTGTATCCCTGATAAGGGTAATTAATGTAGTGTTACTTTTGCACTACCTGGTTCGATTATCGTACAGGTCACTTAATATATTTTTTATTTAATAAACATTTATTTTTGGTTTGCGTCCTGCTAAGGGTAGCCTAATTAATGCAATATAATTTTACACTACCGAATTCGAATCGCGAACAGGTAACTTAATATTGTTTTATTATTGAATTTAACAAAAATGTATTTTTGAGATGGATATCTGGTTAGGGTAAGTAATGTAATGGTATTTTTAGATTACCAAATTTGAATCTCGAACAAAGCAATTAATATCATTTAATTTTAAAATTTAACAAAAATTTATTTTTGAGTGAGATTCCTGGTAAAGGTTATAAATGCGATGTTATTTTTAGCTGTAATACAATTTTGGAAATGAGCGATATTTGAAAAATTTTGAATGTTGTTAGACTTGGGAGAGAGTGAGTTCGACTACCATGCAATACAGTTATGTTATTTTTGGAAAATTTTGAAGGTTTCTGGACCTGGGATATTGTGAGTTCGAATACAAGACAGGACACTTAATGTAACGGTATTTTCGGAATACCGACTTCGATTCAAAGACAGGTCATTTAATATTATTGTATCTTTGAATTTAATAAAAATCTCTTTTTGCGTTGATACCTAGCTACGGCGAAAAACGCAATGGTATTTTTGGTATACCGGCTTCGATTCCTGGACAGGTCATTAAAAATTACTTTATTTTTGAATTTCATAAAAATTAAGTATTGATTAGGTTTTCTGGTTAGCGCAAGTAATGTAATGATATTTTGGAATACCGGCTTCGATATCCGAACAGGTCAATTATGATTATTTTATTTTCAAATTTAATAAAAATTTATTTTTGAGTTGGATTCCTGGCAGGGTAATTAACACAATGTTATTTTTAGAGTTCAGTGTTCTATTCCTGGTCGAAGTTTTTATATAAGATTTTGGAAATTTCCAGGAAATTGTGCAATCACAAGTGACTTTCTGGGAAAAACGGAAAAATTCTTACGAGAACTGCTACATCGATGCGACCTCATGTCAATGTAGTAGCTCTCGTACGTGTATTTCCATTTTTTACATAACGTCACTTGTGATTGCAAAATTTCCCAGAAATTTCCAAAAACTTAAATACTCCGACCTAGAATCGAACCCAGAATTCCCCAAATAAACTTGTATTAATTACCCTTGTCCGGAATCTAATTCAAAAATTAATTTTCATTAAATTCGAAAATAAGACAATATTAAATGACCTGTCTGTGAATTGAAGCCGGCATTTCAAAAGTAGCATTACATTACTTACCCTAACCAGGTAGCCAACTCAGAAATAAATTTTTATTAAATTAAACAATAAAATAATATTAATTGTTTTGTCCAAGATTCGAAGATAATATAAAAATATCATACCCGGAAATCGAACCCGGTAATCTAAATACAACTTGACGTTAATTACCGTTATCAGGAATCGAACTCAAAAATAATATTAACTGTGCTGACCAAGAATCGAAAGCGGTAGTCCAAAAATAATATTACATTAAGGACCCTAAGCAGAAAACCACCTCAAAAATAAATTGTTGTTGTATTCAAAAATAAAATCATATTAACTGTCCTGATTGAAAATCGAACCTGGTAGTTTAAATATAGCAATACATTACTAAACCTTACGAGGAACATATGCCAAAAATCAGAATTTTTATTAAAATTAAAAAATAAAATAATATTAACTGCCATGACAGAATTGTAAGGTGGTAGACCAAAATAACTAATCGCATTAGTTGGGAATCGAAGTTGGTAATCTAAAAATAAATACATGCTTTCATCAGGCAACGAACGAGAAGTGTACCAGAATTTCAACCAGAAGCGCTAAAATATAATTTAAGTCATCGGATGTGCAAAAATAGCACATCTAGGTTACACCATGCTAAAAATAGAAAGTAGGTCAAATTTTAAAAAGTAGGTTACTAGTTCGGAAAAAGTAGGTCATGAGGTCATCCTTAAGTATGTCAAAGGTCAAGGTCGAGGTCTAATGTCAAGAACGAAGGCCAATGTCACCCAATATGGCGGCGTACTGGCTACAAAAATGGCGGTGTATTGGGTGCCATGATAGAGGGATCCAATATGGCGAGATCCAAGGTGGCAGAATCCGAGCTGGCGGGATACAAGATGGCAGAATCCAAGATGGCGGTCGTCTTGCAGTTCTCCACAATACACCGCTGCACCAGATCACCCATAATTTATATACTGTGGAAAATGTCCTATCAATCTATAAGTGAAAGAAACCTGGCATTTTTCACTAATTAATCAGTTAAATTGACAATGTACTGTTAAATAAGTCAGATACCGTCACCTGATTTAATAAGCGAGTTTCCCACTGAATCAGAATTATTGTGCAGTCTGAGGAAAACACTGCAAAGTTCTAGATAAAGAGGTAGTAATGCAATTTCTGCAAGGGATTATCTGAAAGGAGCAGCGTGTGAGGAACGGATTTGGCAATCCCTGACTTGCTGAGAAGAGACATGTTCACGTAAGTGCGGCAAAATAAAGAGGGAGGTAATCGTGTCCAAACTGAGAAAATTAATGAACGTTTAACATTGTTCCACTCTGGGAATTCGTATGAAAATGAAATGAATCAACGTTTAACAGTGTTCCACTCTGGGAATTCGTATGAAAATGAAATGAATCGGCGAAATAGGCTATGTATTTACCCTTCACATTCTCATTTCTCCCTCTTTTCTAGTCCAATACATCAATAAATCCCCTGCTCTACCCATCCCAATAAATCCAATTTGCTTTCAGTTCCAACATGTAAATGTCCAGCGTATAAAACATGTGGGTGTTCATTAGAAGTCCCAGGAAAGTGGTACTTAATTTGTTTGTTTTAGAGAGTCAATTTATTCATATCCACATTCTCGTAGCTAATGGTAGCATTTCGCTATACAGTTACAGAACAACAAAATTATAAAAAAAATTAAAGTCTCTTTGCCACCTCTTTGCTGTAGCAGTTTTATTGTAACCATTCTATTCAAAAACATTTTAATTATGATAAACATATGGATGGATTATTTCTTCCAAGGATTCTTATGAGAGTACTGGATATAAAGAGGGCATGTATATTAATTAATAATGTTTTACTCATATTTTGTCCTTATGTGTAAAGGTATGAAGGGTGACTTTTCTTTGGCGTACTTTACTTTCTGAAGGAAAAAAAAAATACATAATTTCAAATTATAACCACTTCATTATAAAATTCGTGTTTCGGGTCTGAAATCCGAACAATAGAATATAAAAATATATATACCTCTCTACATAAGTGACATTTTTATGCATCAGTTAGGTAAATATAAACAACTTACATTTATTTTAGAAAGTCACGTGTCCATAAAAATGTTTCATTATTCAAGCCACTGTATTACTTCTGAAGTGGCATTTTCAATGCTGGACGGTTGCACGCAGTTGGTAAATAAATAGTGAACAAATCATCTGGCCATATTTTATCGCTATCTCCAATGCTTCTCTTTAGAGTGAGAGGCAATAGAAATTAAGCCTATTGTAAAAAAATAAAAACGACGTGGATGTAAAGATACTAAATTATGGCAGAAAAAGAACATTTGACGAAAAGAGTATTTAATTTCAGGAATAAAGGTAAATAAATTATGTATGAGCTGTATGTTTGCATTACGTATTCCATAAAAGAAAGTCAAATAAGCTACTTACTTTCAGCAAACACTACATTGACATAGTGCACCGAAGGAAGTGAGAATGTCATACGTGTTCTCAGAAAACTGCAGAGGTAAAAACCACAATGCTTTTGTTCGTTTTCCTTATGCACTGATAATCACAAATTGGTTCTAAGAAAGATGTTTGTGCTTTCCACCGAGTTTACACAGTTTTATATATTGTGAAATTAATCCTGGTACCCTAGAGCAATCACTTTTCATTACTTTTTAAAGCAAGAGGTATATTTCAACATGTACCACGATGAAGCAGATATTTTGAATTTTAAAAAGTGGTGACAAGAATGTTAAAAGAAAAGAGAACTGTCGTGCCAATAACGGAAGTAGTGATCCAGGAAATCAATAAGTGTTGGTTCGTATTTCTCTGTAGTGAACGCTTTAACACAATGCAGAGTCTTCGCGGAGGATCAGTAATATCCATTTCATTTCTGAGATCCAGACACACATTCAGAGTCCTCCACAAGATTAGTACGGCTGTATCCATTAAATAAAACTGCTAACACCATAAGTTTTTCAGGGTGGTGAGCAAATAAAAAAGGTATATAGTGAAAATGACACAATAGATATTTGAATAGCTAATGGTGAATAATCATATAAAAATAATAAAACATAGTGAATGTTAAATTACTAAGAAATGACACATTAAAAGTTATTATACATTTCATTTACAATATGAGTGTAAAACATCCATACTAAGAATATAAAAATTAGTTTATACAATCTCTATTCTGCAGTTTTAAAGTGGATCAATAAATATTTATAAATAATTGCCGCAGAAATTGTTACGTAGACTGAGCCCTGTCAACAATAAAACAAACCATAACATAATTTGATACAGTTGTCATGAGATGTGTACAAACGGAGTTAATTTCTGAGGATATATTTGTAAGATGGCTGATGGAATCCATTTGTTCTGTTGCTTCTCCTAAGGGGGTAGCCAGACATAGCTGCTGCACCTCTCAATTATAAAATGCACTCACTGGACTTATGGCCCTGACTCAAATATCTAGACAATGACTAATATTCGGGGATATTCTTATAAATGACTTTACACATATTTATACTAAGTATAATTTATTATGGGACTCAATTACAATTATATTATAAATACCACAATATTAAAATCTCCTGAACAAAGCTATTACTGAAGCTTCCTAAACAAGCACTACTAAATCCGCAGCTATCCACTTCGGACTCACCATTGGAATTATAGTATGCGAGTCGCGCGGACCCACACGCGGAGAAGGCCTCAGGATCCACCTCGTGGTGTATCGTCCCCTTCCACGATGTCACTTCTCGTCACCTCAGCTCGAGCTCGGTCACCTGCGGCAACCTCTGCGCCGTCAGTCACCCAGAGCGATGAGGGCTGTAGCTGAATGAAGGAAAGGTGGCCGACACACTCGTGGCCCCACCACATAGCGGCAGCGTTTAGAGATACGGAGCGCTGCCGCGAAGTTTCACCATTTGGATGGTAAATGCCGAGCGAGTAGGTTAAAGTATTAGGTGCGAGCTGATCATGGACTTTTCCGTTTTCGGTTTTTTTGTCTTCTTGCCTTGTTTTGAGGTATGTATCTGTTGTATTAAAAGCTTAATTCCTTTTTGCATATTGTATCAATTTGTACTATTATTAACAGTATTGATTGTGTTTTTGCAGATTTTATCCTGTAATGAATCGGAGGCGAATTCGTTCTTATGATTATTACCCGAGGAAGGTTTATCATAATATTGTGTCTTTTACTAAGGATGTCAATAAAGATGATAGGTCTTGGACAGTTAAGATCCTGGATATAGAAGAGTTATATTTTTTTGTTTTTTCTGTACCGTTTTGGTCTTCAAGGAATAACTACTAAAGCTGGTAACGGTTTGTTGGAAATGTGTTTCTTCATGTCGAGAAGGAGCCTGCACCAAAGGATATTAGTGAGATTGATCTAAACAGGTCGGTGGTTGAATGGAACATTACTGCTCGTATCATATTGGCACCCAGCAACACCTTGTTGCCATGCCAATCTCATTGTCATAACACATTGCTCTGTGGAGTTTATCAACAGTATCTACCTTCCTCAGCTGTCACCTTGCAAGCTTCACCTCATGGTTGGAGCTCCATTAACGTTACTGCCAAAATGCTGCAGTAGCACCGGGCTACAAGTGAAAGTGTACCAAAAAATTGCAATCGAGGCCGCAGTCTTCAACGGATATACACTGGAAAGAGGGGGAGGACAAGTTTTCATAACGCGTATACAACTTGTTCCATCCGAGTGCCCCTCCGAATTCAAGGGACTGTATTACACTAAAACCTGAGCGCATAATCACTAGTGTGTTGTGCAAAGACGTCCTTCGATAAAGGAAATTGACTTAGTAGCATTGATGCTTCAACTGTCATATGTACAAAGATGCGGAAAGAAAGTTAAATATTCTACATTCCATTTTTAATATGAGTAAAGCAATCATGCGCTTATTATTGTGTTCTCTATTTATCATTACCGGTGCATGTTTTCAGTTATGGTAGTTTCGTTTTGTATTAATTATTTGTTAATTGTACTTGTAAAATAGATTGTACATCAGAATTCTCCAAATGTATTTCTGTAAAACAATATAAATACTAAACACTTACGTTCTTATTAAAAACATTGAAGCTATATTAAAATAACAATTTTTTGGGTCAATTAGTTATAATATATATTATATTGATGTTTTAACCATTCTTTTATGTGGGCTTATATCTGAATGTGTAATACTTTTTATTTAGATTCGTAAATGTTGGTCCTGGAAGTTTATTAGATCTTAAACTTGATACTTAGAATTTCGTCTCCCCTTTGCAGTTTAATTTTAGTGGCTTGTGACTTCCAATAATAATACAACTACCATGCACTAAACCAAAAGCTATTTTAATTTCAACTTAGAAGTGTTTTCCTGTATGGAAAATGAATGTACCATAACATATTGTTTGCATACTCGAAATTAGTAAAGGAATGAAGTTAAGCCTTTCATATTATAAATATATGCTAGCAACTGTGTGCTCGATTACACCAATAACAAAATTACAGAGAAGATCTCACCTTCGCTTCTACTGTGTTTCATTTTGGTGAGATTTTCCTGTACCTGGCGTTAGTTGCCTAACATCTCTCTCACAAGACACATGTTAATTTAAAATAGGGAATTTTTAAGAAATATATTCATAGCAAAAATATGTCATACACTTCAACCAATGAATTTTGTGCGCGCTCGACACGCTCTGCTCGAGACACCACAATGTGGGACCTACTGTACACGAAGTTCCAGCCACGAGCCCCCAGAGAGTCGGGCGAAAAGAGATATGGCTGTGAAATGGGGCTCTGTCATCGGTAATATTTTGCTGTCACGTCGTATTCATCCTCCTCCTATCTTCCGCCACTTTCAAACGAGTATCCCTTCTTTCCCACCTTGGGGTTTTAGGGAAAAATCGCCCGTTTCTCCCTTTGATCCACAAATACTTCGCCGTCAGCAGCGAAGCTCTTTTGTAGGACGACGTAATTTAATGTCTCGGCATAGATTCATTAAAGCCTGGAGCTAAAAGGTGGGTTTGTTTAAAGTTTCGTATTGTTTTTAAAGTTGGAGGGAAGGGGAAGGTTTTTTTCCAGGTTGGTAATGGCGTGCTATAGGAATAGAGGTATTCCCCCTCTCGTCTGTTTTCTCCCTTGCTGAGGTTACTTTGTTCAAACGGAGAAGCGGTAGATGACTACGCGTAAACCACCCACTACAGTCCCTATTTAGGGTGGAGAAAGAGAAAATCGAACACACCGAATCAAAAGGTAGACCATTTTTCCGAGGCAGAAGTTTATCCTTGGACTTCCTGCCCAACAGTTTTATACTTACGCCTTTCATGCACTAGTCTGTTTACTTGCTCATCTTATGTGATTTATTAATTATGTAAAAAGGAATAAGTGATAAACTGTAAGGAAAATATATTTACCTTAAGCTGCCGTTTCACAAGAACTTGAAGGCAAAGTAGTTTTATTAAACTAAGTACATCACCTGCACCTAACGTCTGTAATCTATACCACACGCTAAATCAATATCGTTGGTTAAGATTCCTTGTGCAGATTTTTTCCCGACCCTGCCAGAATAATATCAGATTAATCTAGTATGTATTTGGAATGTGGTACAATTAATTACTGCAATGTAAAATAATTGTGTGATTATACACTAAATGTATGTGGCAGCAGTGTTTCCACTGACATCAGTATACTTGCACATGTCATTGTGGTGTTACTCAATGTCCAAGAAAATTTCTCCCAGAAATTGGTTAAATCAGATATGCACTGTAGAACTAATTTTACATAGAATGGTGTAAAATTACTATTGCTATGTAGCAGAAAATAAACTGCAACAGTCGTGTATTTTCTCTCGACGGTAGTTAAATTTATATAGACATCGTGATTGTAATTTCACCACTCTGTATGTGCATTTTCTGAATTACAAAAAAAAAAAATCGCAGATTCACTGCAATTATAATTCCACAAGTTCTGTACACTTTTCACTGTCTTACTGAGCAATTTTACCTGCAACATATGTTTTTTTATAACTGCAGCATGTTAATTCACATACTTTGTATGAGTATTTTTACTATTTTCATAATTTTACTTAGTTTTATAACTTGTTAGTTCAACATATTTATAAGAAATGATCTCCAAAATGTGGATTACTATTGACTTCCGATATATAATAGGTAACTATATACAAAAGCCAGCATATTCCAGCAGCGGGAGTTAGGTTTTCCTTTTGAACACACGAAAGGAGTTCGAAGTAGTTCTACTCTGTACCACTAGGCCGGATGTTTTAAACAAATACATGTAGTTATATTTGATTTCAATTACAAATACTCTACTCGTTTGAGAAAATTGCACATAAAAATGTTAAATAACCGAACATTTGTATATGTAAATATATCGGATGTTCATACAATGACCATGTTACAGTAAAAATACATAACTTTTAGTGTTCATACAATCACTATGTAGCAGTAAAAATACATAACTTAAGGTTTTAATACATGCAGCGGATGCATTTTTACACATACTTAAAAATGTGTAAATGAACACCAAAATTGTGTTTATGAAGTCATACACTCGTGTATTTTCACCAAAAATTATTAAGAATATTTGCGTAAAAATTACACATATTGTAGTTTTTACAAATTACACATTAATACAAAATGTAAAATTACCAAAAATTGCATGTGTAAATTTAAACTTAGTTTTAAGTGTGAATACTTCAGTACAATATTTAAATTATGCTATATTATTATCATTTACGACTTATTTCATTCAAGTGGCGAAGTTAAGGCATAAGCGCCTTGTCTTATACTTGACCACTGAAATAACTCTTAAGGTCAAGAAGCGAGGGAGCGAAACGGGCGACAATAACACGTACGCCTACTGCCTTATCGCCCCTACGCGCAAGCCGTGCAGTGTTTCCGTCGTAACGCTGTACTGTGCAAATTACATATGCAACATAGGGGTTATGTTACACGCGATGAAAAACCACAGATTAAACTACGTCCGTATATTTGTACTTTTCTCTTGCCGCTTAAGGAAAATACATAGGGGTGTTTTAAAAATGCGATATTTGATCATGTTCGCTATATTGTTCTCCAAGAAAACACTTAATATGGAAAAAGTACCATTTGACAATTGTTTTAAATTATTTTCTAACAAAAATTAGTATTTGCATAACATTTATTTACCGAGATACGCGTATTCGCGCAAACAACTATTTTTCAAAAATTGGGGGGGGGGGGGTCCATCCCATTCTTAATGATGCTACATAAAAAAACTCAGCTGTTCTGACTGCTGTTCCTTAGAAACTTCTCATAATAGAGGATTCGTCACCATAATGACCTCTTTCAATAGTTCACGAAAATGTTCGTTGTTGAATCTGAAATAAATCATGAAGATATTTCTCTTGTAGGCCCCTACAATGTTAAAAAATTTCCTGCTAAACCATAATGGCAGTTTTAAATCTATACACTGTATGGTAATAATACCACACACCAAGTTGCAGATATAGAAATATTTAGTAGCGCTACTGTACAAAGTTGGGAACTTCTTTATGCATTTGACTGTTTCCTGAGCAAATATAGGAACGCTACAATGGATGTATAGGGGAAAACATTACCATTCACGCTTTCTCACTAAGCGTATACAGTGGTTTGGTACATTTCCAAGAAATTTCTTAGAGGGCACAGCTACTGTCGCAGAAACTCGTTCAGATAATTGTTATAATTTGCTCTCATGGAATTGAGTATTCAATGATGCAGAAACACCTGAGGGACGGACGCTTATATTTCACACGACTGGTCGACTACACCGCCCCCCTCCCCCCCCCTCGACTATCGGATTGCCTGAGATGTCGAGTTGCTTTACGTACTTGGGAACAGTGAACTTGTACACATCGCTGATTTAAGGAAGACGTGTCACAGAAGTCAGCACATTATATTTGAGTACGCTCATAGTGACAGTCCTGGCGCTGAAATCAAGTTCATTTCGGTTTTGACCAAGGCAATCGATTGACTGAAATTGTTTAGTAAATGTGTATAATTTTTTATATACATCATTAATTTTTAACTCTAAGTGAAAACGTCGTTACATATTTACCTCGTGAAAAATGAGAAAGAAAACAAATTACTATAATGAGCTACAATCAATATTAAGGGAATTTCATGTCGTTGAACATAGAATTTTTTTTAAACTACCTGAGATAAAAAAAAAAAAACCAAATCTGTGAAAATAGTACTGACACTTTAAATTCAAATAAGATAATTTTGAAAATTGTGTTGGTAATGTTATTTCCTTTCTTTAGAAAACTAAGACACTGCATGGCTGGTAGGCAATTTCAACATTTCAGCAGTTCTGTCAAGAAACATTTACCTTAATGTGCATCGCCAAAGCTAATTAATTTGTTGGTTTAAAAATTATTATTAATATAAATAATAAGAATTAAGCTGTCAGCGAAGAGTTTCCAAATTTTGGGAGATAATGGCACGGTCAATCAACATATCACGATTTCCAGTTTTCAGGGCAACAACGTATTATTTAAGAATTTTTATGCGACTTAAAAAAAACTTTTGAAATGCTTATTTTCAGGGGTACACATCCTACCTTAATAAGTTCTGGTTATAAATCTACTATATTTACTATCTCATTTTGCATTTAGAATCACCTCACGGCGATGTTACATAGCGCTCAAAATAGTCCTAAAGGCAGTAAAATATTTTTTAGCACTATTTTGTTTTTTACCGTAAGCCATAAGTCATAAAAAATGAGGTGTGGCTGTGTTGGGGACACGGCCGTTTGTTTTGCGTGAATACGTCTACGTTGACGCGCTCTGACGCCTTGATGTTTATTTTACGTTCCAGGCACAGCTTCACTCGATCATATGTGGTTTTATGGGTATCGCTGGATTGCTTTTGAGATGCTCTTTCCAAACGTATACAATTTATGTATTTCAACGGCTTTTAGACGAATATAGACCGGCATTGTCTTCAGATGTCTTAATTTTATTTTAATTGAACTTATACAGTTTCACCATGGCCACACCACACAAATGTTTTTATACGCGCAATCAATTGACATTGACGAGTGCTGTCGATTGAATTTCAAACGAGCATCGTAGTTTCTCCTATTCAAAAGTTATACTACGCGGAAGTTATGATATGCGGCAAAACGAACTCAAAATTGCAACCACCCCCAGCGCCCGGCCATCAATTCCCCTTGGCCGCGCGCGATACTTCGTAGTCCGCACTCAACGTACCATATCATTTGATACTTTGGCAGTCGAGTGGCGCTATTGAATTTATTTTGAACGTAGAAGATAGATTCGGAACTGCAATGCCCAACTGTATTGCCCGATTTTGTTATCATTGGATTTTCTGGAACGCCTCCCACTATGGTTGCAAATTTTAAGACGTGTTCACGTCGAACATAATATGTTATACCAAACAGAAAAGTCATTTAAAACTATCCATGACTTTCAAGCTGCATGAAACAATCTAAAATGTGAAAACCTAAATGTATCGTTAAATCTCTTTACTGGTACAGTTTTCTAAAGTAATTTTCTGCGAACCCAAGTCTATAACTTTTAAATAATGTACTATTCTTGTAAGAAGCTTCGCAATGAATTACACGGGATTATTGCTACTGCTCATTTTAAACATATAAAAATCAGTTATCTAGTTACGCAGTAAAATTTATGATTTAAATCTGTGTGTTCAGGTGAAACAGGTCATCTTACAGAAACTTAATTTCATTGATTTTTCCCCCTTAGTTTATATGTTTTTGGAGGTAATAGTAGCTACAAATTTACGCCCAACTTATTGTTTCACTTACGTTTATTATGTGTATACTTAAGTTTATTTGTTGTGCAATATTAATTAAATTTATTTGTTTCAGAGTGTTCTCAACACACTTTTACTGAACTTGGTGAACTATCGTTCATATTTATAGATAAAGTGAGTAGAAGTGCATTTCTATTATATTGAAATAAATATTTCATTTCGAATAAATGTTATGTTTTTAAGGATCATTCTACAGTAAATATAATTATGATAGGGAACTATGTTATATTATCAGGCTCACTAGAAATGCATTGATATAGTTATAATTTAAATATTGTAGAACAACTTCAAATGTATGTACACATGAAGAGTGTTAGTAGCATAACTGGACAAGTGCAATGGTAAATTACTTTTGAAAAATGAGCGCTAATATCTATAAAACATGGGTCGGGTAATTTCTGTATTTATGTTATCATATAAAATAAACCTCTTCGGCATTAGAAGAAACTAGCCGTTAATAATTAACGTATTATCTCAAACTCTTGAAAGTACGCACAAAGAAACTGCAAGCCTCTGTTTTTCCTCTAACACCATTTGATGAAAGCGACGGGAATTGATGCACGTGGAGTCCGTCAATGCTGTTCCAGTTTCTATGTATAAGTTAATGTGAACAGTATTAACTGGCGTATGTGCAGCTATAGGGGTTGTGAATTTCAACAATGGAGTTAACGGGAATATAGTATTAATTAAACTTTCTATTTTAATGCTGTGGTAACCGAAAACATTAACATCGTTTAATACTCCTGCAGTTATGCTTGGGGTAAAAGCTAATAAATCCATGTTTTTTCCAGTTTCCACTTGAACAGAGCTCGTTTGCTAGTTATTAGGGGCGCGGAAATACCCATGGTTAGTTGAGGCAGAAGGATATATAATGCGAATAAGAATAATCTAACTTGGCTTTCAGAAGTATTTGATCAATAGCGAACAAGTTTCATCTTATCGCACTTTTTTGAAAATACTTTAAGCGAGAAATAAAATGTATTAAATCTTTTGAACTGTCCGTAAAGAAATATAATTGCACTTCACTATTTAACTATGTCAAAATTACCTAATTAATTTTATCAGTTTGGGCCAATATTTTTCTTCTTGGTGGTTTGACGTATTCGGACAATTAAGTGCGGAATATAGGACAATTATTTCTCTTTATTCTTGTGACACACCACTATGATTTTTCAACCAGTCCATGCCCGAAATTTTTATGTATAAATAAATACATTTAGATGCTGCTTGGAAACCACAGTCTACAGCAGTAAAAAGACTCAAGATTTAAAACGTCCATGTAAACTCATCTTTAGAATCCTGTGTAAGTAGAGTTGTTTTGGTCATTCGATGCACATAATCGAGGGATCAATTAGTTCGACACCTACCCGCGTATCTATCGCCCCCGTGCATATACAGGTGGTTAGGAAACTCACTGCCCAAACTCCAGACATGGATTTTTTTTTTGGACCGATTGTAAAACAAATTCCCTGTACACTTATAACCATAGAAGTATTTTGATTGTGTTTAAAGTTGTGGTGCACAACGCCTGGAAAAAGGCTATGTTGCATATGAAGCAGGCGTGCGACTGTTTGTATGTAATAACTTTGTGTGGAACTTTTCCCACACACATGGCCACACAGCCTTGTTCTCTAGGCGTTCTACGCCGCACATTCCAATGCAATTAAATGCTATAAGAATACTTTTCCAGGTGCAAGTTTACCAGGCTGCTGTGCTACAATTGGTCCAAAGAAACTACGTCTGGAATTTGGCGACTAAATTTCCGAACATTCTATAAACCAAAATTTCTGGAATAGCGTGCAGTTCCCCTTGTGCCGCTGAAATTATGGGAATTTAAACGGTGAACTTATAATTTTGTAATATTGTAAAGCCTGTATAAAATTCAGTACACGCCCCTATACCGATTTCGATTGTTTCCGATCAGTACATTTTGCGATAACAAAATGTGAAAAGACAGTTTTTTTTCACTACGTTTGAGAGCTCTGAAATAGTGTGTATAGTGTGCTTGGTGTCTCGAACATAGCTTTCGTACCTCATCTCAAGAGTATATTTATTTCCTTAGACCACTACATACGATTCACTTAGAGAAGTTTAGAGAGTGTCTTTGAAACATTTTGCAGTTCAAGCCCCAGATACGTTGCCCTCGATCGCGTACCACAGATCTGGCTTACATGCTCAAACTTCTAAACAGTTTTTTTTTTGTGTCAGTATATTATAAGAATTATTGAAATATTTGCGACCAAACAATGGTATTCGCCCAGTATTTAGTTGTGTAAATCCCTTTCGCCGTTTTCAGCCTAACTAGATGCGCACTCACAGCCGATACTTACAACTTGGCATGCCACGATGTCTTGCTCGGTAAAATCTTCGAAAGCTGCAATGTCAGATTGTAAGGCATTATAACGGTTGGAGTTCAGTGACGCAGTTTGAACTGGGTTACTTGCAGACATCCAGAATGAACTTTAGCAGTATATTACTTGGAGTTATTTCCAATCATGTTTTACATAGCAAAATCAACCGCAATACTTATTCTATCCAGCCTATCAAAAATAAATCCCAGTAATGTTTATTAAAAATAGTTTCATTGCTTTTTCGCAATTCGCAAAATAGCCCGTCATGAGACCAGTTTATTTCCTATAGTTGCAGAGAATGACTCCATCATGCATATCGAGTTATATTATACTCAGCTAGATCTGTGACATGATTTGAAAGTTTCTTAATGTGAAAGATGAGAAGATCGAACCCATGTTGGTAATTTATCTTACTCGACAGGGCTGCGTAAGTAAATTAATCTGCGTTGGCGAGTATTCTTGTTTTTGGGACGTGGGAATGAAATTAAAGTAACGAAACTGATACTTTGAGGCTTAAATATAGAGATATAGACGAGACATCAACATCAACGTAGCGACGATGTATAATGCCCGAAAATGTTGTCCCACGCCCCACCTGAGAATTGCGGAAATCTTTGTTTCCGTATTAGCGTATTTCGGTAAATAAACGTTCTGGAAACACAAACTTCAGCCGTGAAAAATAAAAATAAAAAAACAATTATCAGTACAAACATACGGACATAGTTTAATATGTGGGCTTTCATCGCGTGTAATAAAATCCTAACTGTTAAAAATCTGATTTGCGCAGCACAGGACCATGACGGAAATACTGCACGCGCCATGTGCATATGAGCGATGAGGCACTAGGCGTGCGTGTTAATATCGCCCGTATCGCTCCCTCTCTTATTGACCTTGGAAGCTCAGCCGTGGACTTCTCTTAAGGTAATGCTTGCACCACAGTGGTATACCCAGATCGAACGCGACCAAATTTATTTCGTAACACACTTAAATAAAAATAAAGGAATACTGACAAATGTCTGTTATCTAATGCTCCGGCTGGCTTAATTAAACTATGCGTTATTACATAACATACATTTCCGCTATGTAGAAATTGATCCAGAAATCTAAGGCCTGACAAAATTATCCTTATTTATAAAACTGAATCTACATAAATTTACATTGTCAGATATCGAGTAAAGGAAATAAATAAAGCACTGAATTGATAAGACCACTAGATGAATAAAATAATCACCATTAACTCCATTTTAACAATCAATGAAAATATCGTGATTTTAATTCATTATTTATAGGTTTTAATCTGCACATCATATTGTAAGGACTCTCCTTGGTATGTTTTGCATATGAATCATAGTTAATAAACATAATATTTGCAACCATACGGATGTAACAGAAAAAAATTAGCAAAGACTACATTCATACCCCACACAAACAAAAGCATGCAACATTGATGCACTATGAGCACCGGATCCCCCCCCCCATGTCTTTGTTGTCCCAATAACTGTCCTACTTTCAATCATGCATATTTACTATATGTATACAAACACACGTTGGACTTAGCTCAGGACGATACACCACTGCAGCAGTGTCTAGAACCGCAATACACCTCTGGCAAGTGCTACTGGAACGATCTGCCACTAAAATTGGATCACGCCCCTCGTCGGCAGGAACTGGTCATCCTCGGCTGTCCACTGGCACAGTGGTCCTGGCGTCGACTCTCGTCCCAGCTGCCTCGTTGTAGACTCGCCGTTGTTTATGGAACACCTTGACGGGCTTCTTCACTCGTCGTACGTCTCCTGGCCGGGACAACGGACGGTGAACTCCATATTTGAAAACTACGTCGGTCCAAGTCTGGGTCCTCTGACGACGTGCAGGCAACATCGGCCCTACGTAGCTAACTCATTATAATACATTCAACTTATGTTGGCAGCTTAACGATGCAGGATTAAATATTCCTCTGTTCTGGACCGATGAATTGTAGTGCCGTACACATGCTTGTTTACATGTGCACATTCTCTTCCAATTTACCTTTACGTGGAGCCTTACACTTATACTGCCTCCATACATAGAACACTAACGTTCGATTATTTTGTTCCTAATAAATCGCCGTTGTCATTGCAAAGACACAATTATCATTAAATAATAAACAACCATCTGCTATGGCTTCTCAAATCATTGCTTTTCTCACATACACTTTGCATACTATCCTTCTGAGATACTTGATATTCGAACACAAATTTTGGCAGTCAAAGATAATATTAATTACCTATATAGAATAAAACAAGTTAACATAACCAGGTGGTACAATTTTTATCGTACTATTAGTCATATATGACGTTGGAATGCGTCAACCACAAAACGTTACACCACTGTATCCGTCCTGTATAGGCTATTCACGGTCACGTGAGCACTTTTTAAGGCCTTCCCAACAGACACTGAACCCTAATAAGTGTATTATATTGCAGCCTCAGGTGTTAACTTTTGAGTGTAGTGAAATGTATACATTCTGTTTACTAGTCACATGACATGAAAAAATGGAGGAAATATATAAATTTTCTTTAAAGAAAAATTTAGCAGGGCGTTAAATTATGCTTACTTTACCGTGAATAGCCTATACCCATGTGTCGGTCTGAGTTTAAAGACTTGCTCAAGTCAAAAAAAGCTACTGGCATAGAACTGCATGGCATAGGCCTGGTTTGAGTTTCGTACATACAGTGTTTAAGGTTCCGTTAACATATAGCTACGAGAACACATTACGTCAGTACAGAGAACGAACTCCTTCCCTCGTCTTAGCTTCAAGAGCATAAGAAGTAGGAGGCTGAAATTTGTGGAAGTTCCCGCCTCCCTTAATAATTCGAGCTGCGACCGCAAGGGCGCGCACATGTAGTAGGCAAGGGAAGAAAGAGGCTGTTGTGGGTCGCGTACAGTCTGGTCAAAAATATACGTGATCTCTATTTTATTTGAGCTATTGTTTGTGTTACAAATGGCTGAGTGTGTGTTAATTTAAATGAAGCAGCATAAGTAACGTCACAGCTATATGTGAGAAAACAAATTAGAAAACGAGATTTAGTGATCAGCTCCAGAAATGTTTTTACTAAATTCTAATAGGCAGTGCTGTATTCTAATAGGCTGGTACTGCGGATTTTATTTTAAGTTTTGTGATCATTGGTAGCTTACGTAAGCAATTTTCCTTTGCTTTCTAATTTACTATAACTGGAAATAAGAGGAATGTTAAAATAGCTATACGAATTTACGAATGCAAGAGAATTTCAGCTGTTTCTGTCTTGAGAATTTTTGTTTTTTAAAATTGGTGTTTATAACGAATTCGGTTACTTAAATTGTAGTTAGTCGCCAACTGATGGAAGTATTAAGTAAAAATTTTCTCCACTCTTGTTACAACGAAGGTTTCTTCTTTAACCACGAATATTGGAACAAGCTTATTCCAAATCCATGGCGAAGAAAATGTAATAGCTAGTACTAGTTTACGTGCACTATTGAGGCCATATAGATTACTGTGAAAATTCTTAGATCCTGGTTGAAATATTTAAGTAAATAATTATAGGTTTTATTTCATCCCTAATATTTTCTGAACTTACCAATATTAATTTTCTGAAAATGGAGTTAAGAAAAATTAAATGATTAAAAGTAAAAAAAAACTTCAGTCAAAAGTAAAATCATGACTCGTTCTAATGATCTGTGGTATTTTCGTATGAGAATTGTGATGTCACGAACACGTATAAGAAGCTATAAGGGAGACAATTTATAGACGAGGATCCACCAGACTTGCTTACGCAAGATGTCATCACTGACTGACGTAGAACTTTAAAACATATTTTGGTAAATTTTTCTGGTGTAAATATTGAAATTAAAGTCGCAAATATAAGGGGTTTTGAAGAAGTAACACAATCAGCGTAATATAACTCTGCATGCATGATGCAGTCAATCTCTCTAACTCTGGAGAATAAACTGGTCTGATGACGTGCTGTTGTTTTGTAAACTGCGAAAAATCAAATAAATAGCATTAAATAAATTACTAGAATATATTTTAATAGGCTGGATAAAATAAATATAAGTGTTGATTTTGCTACGTGAAAAATGCTTGAAAATAACTTCACGGAATATACTGATGATAGTCAATATATATGTATGTGGCCATTGTTTCCGCGGAAACAGAAACTTGATTCGTAAGAAGAACACAACAGTGTAATTTGCCTTGGCACTTATTTTGTTAAACGCACTATTGCAACTAAGCATTTTTTTCGTGCTAGTAATTTGAATTCAGTCAAACTCGCTGGGTTTTCCTGTAAAGCTGACTTGCAGCCAGTATGATTCAGCCATCGACACACAAATTATGGCTACTTCTCCAGCACTGCCTAACAAAATATTCTGTGCAAATCAATAACACTCATTGTGTTATTTTTTTTTTACAAACACTGATGTATACAGTCTTCACCAGGCAGTGAAGAACGTTTCTTGAGTACCTTTCTTGAGCAACTTGGTGTCACTAAATGACTTCGATGTGGATTTGGCACGCTGTTACTGCCTACGATTCTGTCACTTGCATTTGTATATCTGCTGTCTCGGCTACGTTCGCGTCTGAATTTTCATCCAGCTGGTTAACTAGCAACTGGATAAATAGTTAGCTTGCGTTTTGAACTTGTGAGCTAGCTTATTACTTAGATGCTCGTATAGAGTGTCTATTTTGCATATGTATTATCTGTTTGCTAAACGGGTGATTCATAGACTGGCTTAAATTTTATTGCGGTGATTATAATTTAGGGAAGCGACAATGATTACTCGAACATTGCTTCTCCGTTGTACATTTTGGCAAACAATAAAATCTACGTTTTGCTATTATAAAATAGTAACATACTTCGTTTGAAAGTTATTTTTACGAATGAGATCCGTTCAAAATCAACAAGCCTTGAAGTATGGTCAGTGGTGGTGATGGCTGCTTAAGGCGAAGAGGTCTGTCTGGTGAAGATTCATATAGCTACGTTTCCTTGCATGACTCAGGAATTTCTGAGCATCGAATTGAAAATCAAGTGTTTCTAAAGGGAGGTTATAGACCTGAGGTCCCGCTCCTAACCGTATCATGTAAAACCTGAACATTGTTTTTATTTCCCTTCGTTCTCAATTGTGAACACTTAGTAATAAAGTCATTATATCTCTCGTGGAAAATTGGCAAAAGAAATTATAGGTGAGAAACTGAAGCTGCTGTACCTACTATTTGAAAGGATTCATTGCGTGCAGTAAATTTCACTTGTGCTCGACTGCGCAGTGTGGATTTCTTGGCATTCTTCTACGGGTATCGCGGTAAAGGATATCCCTCCTTCACTAATTCCCTAGCTCACATCATGTGGCTCCCCTCATTTATACACCTTTTATTAGTCTACTGTAGTGCTGCAATTACTTCGTAATAACAGATCTTCTCAAATATGAAGTGACGACATTCGAGAATAAAACGAGAAACATTTTATGAAGAGGATAACAGCGCTTTTGATGAACCAAATTAAGGAGGGGAGTGGAGCGATGAGCGGCTCTTTACATCGAGGTCTTGAGAGCATATGAGGGTAAAGTGAGGCGAGTATAGAGCAGCGCCGGAATGCAAGGACGGGGGAATTGGGAGATCCCCCAAAAAAACCTCCGACCAGCGGCATAGATCGTCACATTTTTCCACTTGCGATAATCCGGGAGTGAACCGCCCGGGAACCGAACCCCATTCGCCTAGGTGAGAGACGAGTAGTTAGGCCACTTCACCACCGCGGCCCCACCAAATTCAAGAAATATCAAACCACAAGTTGTAGAAATTGGACGAAGAACAGTTCGCCCGAATAAAAATTTAAATAATCTAAACACAAAAATTATGCGATTCTCTTCATTGTAATCATTAAATGGAACATTATTTATTCATTGGTGGTTAAAAACTTCCCTGCGAGAATAACTAAGCTCACTAACATGTAAGAGTCTACAGCACGCAATTGTATCCGCTGTGATGGATTCTCTTAAAAGATTGAACCACATGGTTTACACGCTTGACTTGCCAGCCAGCTGGGGCCTCGTTTTACTCATCGCGAGTGTACCCTGGGCGTTGTGGTTGCATCCCCCAGGAAGGCGCTATATCCCGATACGAGGCGCCGTAAAAACTGCATCAAACATTACACCCTCTCCCTCGCTGCCTTCTCCCTTGAAGGTGGCACCACCTCCGGAAGCCGGGGCATAAACACTGGGCTCAGGCGAAGGGTCCTGGGAGGGGGAAGGCTACATAGGGAAGAAGTAAAAAACCGCACCAAAGAAACTGGTGCACGCAGCTACGCTGAATATTGTAACCACGTTTAGTTTCGCGCTGCAAACTTCTCGAGCCACGAAACTACGATACGCGCGAGTGCATACTTCATGACCTCCCTAGTTTAGGCGTGGGCTAGTAAAACTAACTACGGCAAGTTCAGCAACTGCGTCATTTTTCGCGAAGGCGAAATGAGAATACAGATATAAATCATGAAGTTACCAGCAACTCCATACGTAAAACAGGGCTTAAGGCGAAATTTGTTTACTGGGATTCACCACTGTTTCAAAGTGCCTGTAAGAAATTTTTGATCCTTAGGAAACAAAGCACATAAATTGAAATCATCCACCAACAATTAAAAAAAATGTACACTGCCAAATTTTAATGAACTAATAGTACTGTAAAAGATAAATTTTATTCTCCAAAAAGGATTTCCAAGAAAAAATATGGCAATCTGTGATTATCACTCAACTACTAAGCAGAAAACCGCGAAAAACTACTGAAGTATATTAATAGAAAATGTCTGAATCTGTTGCCATGCATTTTCCCATGCTACTATCAAAAATTTTAGATTGTTCAGGAACTATGCAAGTTTTATAAAAAAAATTATTAATTCAAAACTTCTTCGTTAATTTTCTCTCGACTTTCTAACCCTAGGCAATGAGCTTCCACTTCTGTGACACATTAACGCACGTTTACTTTGTAACCAAGAGTTTACATTTGACACCTGTATCATTAGGAAACTATGTAGCTGGGAAGGTACTAGCTATATACTTCGGCATCTGTGGGAGATGCAGTATATTCAAACCGCAGAGCGAAACGTATTCATAATGATTTTGTAATAAATCATTTAACTTGATAATAACTATGATTTTACATAATACTTTAACATGTATTAGAATTGTAGAAATGAGAAAAACTACAGAAATATGACTACACATATATCAAACGAACGCTGTCTTTTGTAGGCCAACATAAGCCAGAAAACATGTTTAATGCATCATTGTTCAGGCTTGGAATTCAATAACGGTTTCTTAAATCCAGGTGACGTAATATTATATCGCTGATTTTTTTTAAGTGGAGCACCGCATTTCGTTACGCCTTGCTTTGGCACCACAGAAAACAATGTTTAAATTTTTGTTTGTAAGTTCTACTATTATCTACAGAATCGTTAAGAGCGATGGACATTTATGACCGCTTACACGAAGACTGGACGCTCCTGTTTTACACGACATCCTAGCAACGTCACCTGTATGATCTTACGACTCTAGACAAATGCGTCTCAGTACCTTACTACCACTTACTTGCCCCAAGCTGCTTACATTGGACACCGCGCACTGATTGGATCACGTGACCGTGTCGCGTCACGTTTGTTATCTTTTGATGTCCCATCTCCCTTCGATTCCCATGGCTATGATTAACTTATATTATTAATTTCTCTTTGTGTGGTGTCTTATAGAAAAAGACTATTAGTATTATACCAATATTACTCACGTAAAACTTAAACAAAAACAAGGACATGGACTGGTAACCGAATTATAGATAATTACCGACGAACGGTCGTACACTACCGATATGTAAAACTAAATAGAGTTGCTACTTTACTGCAAACTAGTATATCACGTGACTTTTAATCTAGCCTACTGAATAGAAGTATGATGTTTAACTAACATTAAAATTAAACACGTCTAATTCAAACTGCCTCTGAGACACCGCAATACTAAGCAAAACAACCACTATCCAGAAAGTTTAAAGGAAGTGTTTAAAATGTCGCCCATTTACTGCACTCTAGTGTCACTTATTGTCATTTACAGGATGGGACACCTTTGGACTTCTCATCTGCAACTGTTTGTTTGTATGTATGTATGTCTTTGTGTCGCCTGAAAGGACTGGACAAAAATACACTAAAGACCAAAGGATACGGCAATTGTAATAGGGCCGTTAGCTGTCAACGTCTACTGAATATAAAGAATTTCAACCCTCTAAAACTTATTCTATAATTTCAATCAGTAAATTTATTTAACTGTCTTTAGATAATAAGCTGTTATCTACTTGCGAATCAGCAAAATTAATGATGTTTTACTGCTAGGCCAGTGCAGTTCACAAGTAATTAGTGGAAAACCACTGTTTCATCCGTGAATACAAGGAAATATAATGCCGAGTAGAATTTTACTGAGTCAAGTGGAGCAGTTTCTACAGTCAAATTCTCTTATTTAGATACGCTTTAACTATTTCCTTTTAAGGGCCGGTTTTACCACGCCAGATAATGATAATTTATCGAGATTAACTGACAAATTATCTCGATTGTCTTTAAATTATGTTTCACCAGACATTAATCTCGATTTTCTCTGAAATATAGATAAAATATTAACCTGCCAATTTTGGTGGCTTAAGTCACATTATCGGGACTAAACTGTAAACATAAACAAATACTTTGGGAAAGTGACAAGATGGCAAAGTTATTTAATAGTGAATAAAGAAAAAAATGGCTCAGGCAATGTACAATTCAATTTTTCAAGAGGACAGTGATGACGAGGATTTTATTATTCCTCGTCCGCGATGAATTCGTGAAATAAGATATTTTAAACTTTATGATGAAGAGAGTTTTAAAGAACACTTTCGTCTTTCAAAACAGTAGTAGATGTAAAAGGTGGGTTCTGGCGCAGTGCACGTTTTCATCAAAAACTTTGATTTTAGGGCGAAAAGGAGCAAAAAAAAAAACATAATTTTTCAAGTTACGCAAAATATTCGTGCAGGATTTGACACAAGGTAAAACAAGCATAATTATGCAAAAATTAAGCTAATTTAAGATAAAAATCAAATTAAATAATTAAAAGATTCGAATCAATAGAAGTTATATATTTTAACAAAATTCTACATCATTTACAGATTTTCCATTTGTCAGGTCTTTTGAACAGTTATACATGATAAAAACTAGTTTATCATTCATTAATTTTAAAACAATTTTATCAAAAAGCTGTACATATCGATCAGGTAATGTAATTTTATACTTACAATCTAAAATATGATTGGTTCTTTTTTCCAAACTTAGATTCATGAATTTGAAAATCTGTAGCATTAAACCATTTAATTATTTTCTAGATCATGTAGTTGAGCCAATTCATACGATTTGTTTAACTTCTTGAGAAGTGATTCCATTTTTGTGTTATTTAAAAAGAAACAAATTACTGAAGAAAATATTTTTTCATTCTCTTAATAAAAAAATTTTCTTAATAAATACAATGGAAACTAATACCATATCTGAGCAATGCAAAAAATTCGGTGAAGTATTAAACATAGAAAGTTTTGCACCGCATAAGCACACAAAAGGAAACATTTTAATATATGTAAAAAAATGTTATAGCAAATATGCTAGTAATCATTATGAATTTTAAAAAGTGAAAATAATGTGCGAATGTGGAAAATATGTTTATAATACTTCTCTTAAAAAGCATAAAAATAGTAAATTACACAAAATCGCATTATATATTCTAAACGAAAATCAACATGATAATTATATAACAAAAACATGTAAAGTATTTAATGAGAATAAATCTATAAAATTGCTTTCTGTTAATAAAAATAGTAAGGACAAATATTCAATCACATGTAAAAAAATGATTTAGTGACTATATGAAGAATTATCGTCATAACAAGAAGTTAAATACGGTTTCCCAGTAATCTAAGCACTTGTATTATTTATTCAGTATACCTGTTTTTACATGTTATTTATAAATTTGTTTCTTACTAAATATAGCAATCAAAATGCCAGCGAACAATATTTCAGCTGACTGGAGCGAAATGAGAGTTCGCGAGTTGCGAGTTATAGGTAAAAAAAAATACAAATTAAATATTATTATAAACTAATGAAAGCTGGTTTAATTTCATTTATTGCACCAAAAATATTTCACTATCAAAGAAATAAGAATTTTAGCAATTTGTCCTTTCCAAAGTCAAAAATATATATAAACAAGATAAAAAAAAAGAATTAAATGAAATATTCCCATAATCTAAAAACGTATTTGAAAAGCTACGAAAAACAAGATAGAAAAGAATTAGAAGAAATATTCCCACTCTCTGATAATATATTTGTAAATAAAAAAGATACAAAAGAATTAAAATAAATATTTCAACTCTATAATAATTATTTTGTTAACAAAAAAATAAAAAAAGGAGCAACAAAAATTCCTTACTTAATAAAGCTTTTAAAAGTAGGATATCAACATATAGCACTGAAAATACTTTTAATTTAGTACAACCTATTAATTTTCTGACATCAGTAAAAAATAAGATATTTGAGATAATACAAATAATATTAAAATATTTAGAGGTGTGACAACCAGCAATAAATTATATGCTAATTTTCATAAACACGAAAATAATCAAATACAATTGTTAAATTCGTAATACAAGAAATACTTACACAATTATCTGAATTTCAAAGAAGAGGTTCGGGGTAGCCTTTAGATGGAATCATTGGATTACAATTAGCAATAAATAAGTATAATCCGTTAAATGCTGCATCACATATTGAACTACCAGAAGTTATTAATAATAAGAAAGCATGCATAAATGTTAAAAAGGATTATCAAAAATGCTTTCTTTGGCCTCTAAAATCTGCATTATTTCATGCAGAAAAATATCTACAAAGAGTAACTAAATAAAAAATGTGGGGCTTAATATTTACGAAATAATAGATAAATATGAATACCCTATTAAAATTAATTGTCTACCAAAAATAGAAAATCAAATTGATACATCTATAAATACATACTCAATTAACGATAAATCCGCAGTACATCCACTAAAACTCACAAAGAATAAAAAGGATAATCATATAAATTTACTTTATTTTAAAGATGGCGAAAACGCACATTATTGTTGGATTAAAGATTTATCGAGATTGTTTGCAACACAAAACATAATAAGAAAACAAAAACTTTTTAATGCAATATGCATCTTTGTTTCTCTTATTCTCAAGAGAAATTAAATAAACACAAGGAAGATTGTTAAAAAAATGATGCAGTAAAAGTTGTTTGACCATCGAAAGGAGAGCAAATATATTTCAAAATTATAAATATGCAATGAAGGGTCCATTCACAATATATGCAGATTTTGAATAAATATGGAAGAAAATATCAACAACTAAGCCAAAACAAAAAAAAATAATAATTTATAAAAAAATATTTAGTTTTAACAGAATATGATATTGATAAAGTTTTTATAAATAAATACATTTAATTATACATAATCGTACAAATGAACAAATAAATAACATTGATTTAAAGCTATACGATGACTAATACACAAATAAATATCAATTACATGAATCAACCAGTTTTTATTATTATATTGTATCTAATTATGATGACTATAAACCTCAAGTAGTATATCGAGACCTAAATGTGCATAATATTTTTATACAATCAATACAAAGAGAAGTCGAAAGAATTGGGTAAATATATTCACAAATTGAACCAATACATCCACTAACAAAAGAAGAAAAAATATTATATAGGAAATAAAAAAAATTACTGTGTGAGAATGTGAATATATGGAGGAAAATAAAAAAGTACATCATCATGATAACATAAATGGAAAATTCATTATTCCAGTATGTAATAATTGTCATCTACAATTAAAATTACCAAGTTCTGTGCCAATTTATTTTCATAATTTAGCTGGATATGATGCACATTGATTTATCAAAGAGTTAGGATATGATGGAAAAAAATATAAATTTAATAGCAAATAACAAAGAATAGTTTATTAATTTTGGGAAAGAAGCAGAAAATTTGAAAATGAGATTTATTAATGCTTTTATATTTACAGCCAGTAGTTTAGAAAAATTATCATCTAATATAAGTAAAACTCAAATGAAACACTCATAAAAACATTTCCCAACAGAAAAAGCAGATTTACTTATTTAAAAAGATGTTCATCCATACAATTATATGAATGGTTGAAAGAAATTTAAAGAAATTGAACTTCCCCCAAAGAGTGAATTTTATAATAAATTAAATGAAAGTGGTATAAGTGGTGATGATTATGAACACGCATAACTTGTATAGAATCAATTTAATATTAAAAATACTGGCGAATACCATGATTTATATTTAAAAAGTTATGTTTTACTATTAGTAGATATATTCGAAAATTTTAGGAAAACATATATAATTGCTTATAATTTTGATCCTTCATGGTATTTTACAGCATCTTGTTTATCTTGGGATGCAATGTTAAAAATGACTGAACAACCATTAGATTTATTGCATAATTTTGATATGGTTTTAATGATAGAAAATCGAATTATAGGTAGTATATAACAATGATGTAAGCGATATGTTAAAGCTAATAACAAATATAGTTAGAAAATTTTAACTCAAATCAAGAATCAAATTATTTTGCATATCTAGATGCTAATAATTTATATGGTTGGGCAATGTCGCATTATTTACCATATGGTGGTTTCGATTGGGTTAATTACTCATTAAATGATTTAGAATGTTGGAGTAAAAAATATTAGATTTGCAGGATACTTCTGAGTAAGGTTATATATTAAAAGCTGATTTAGAAAATCTGCAAGAAATAAATAATTTTCATAAAATTTTACCATTTTGTCCATAAATAAGTTAGTTCCAAAAATATATCAATATAAATTATCAACAACTTTACATAAAAAAGAAAAGTATGTAATTCTCTATTGTAATTTGAAACAGTGTTACAATAATGGATTAACACTTTCTAAAATACATAGAATATTAAAGTTTGGTCAGTCCAATTGCCTGAAGAAATATATAGATTTGAATATAGAAATTAGGACAAATTTAAAAAAAAAATATTTCTAAATTTTTTTTTTACAAATTGGTGAACAATTCTCTATTTAGTAACATAATGGAAAATATAAGAAACAGAGTTGATGGAAAATTTTATCAGATGCTGAAATATGTGAATAAAAAGTAGCGAAACCAAATTTCAAAATAAGTACTATAATTAAAATCTTGCAGCTATACATATGAATAAAACAAATGTAAAATTTTATAAACTTATTTATGTTGGTATGTCAATTTGAGAAATATCGAAAGGATTAATGTATGTTTTCCACTATAAATTTATGAAACCAAAATATGGTGATAAAATTGAATTGTTATCAAGATACTGATTCATACATTTATAACATAAAAACTGTAGATTTTATGAAGACATGAAAACAATATTAGATAAATTAGATACATGTCTATGCAAAAGATAATATCTATAACATGCCAAAAATTAATAAAAATGTTTTAGGTATAATTAAAGATGAATGTAATGGCAAAATGATAGAATTTGTTGGTTTACGAGCAAAATAGTATACATATAGAGTTGATGACAAAGAAAACAAAAAATCTAAAGATGTGATAAAATGTGTAGTTAACAATAGAATTACATTTTATGACTGTAAGAATTGCTTGTTTAAAGAGAAAATACAATGTAGAACAAAGATTTTAATAAGAAGTGAAAAACATGAAATATATACAGTCGAAGATAATAAAATTGCATCAAGTCCTCACAATGACCAAAGGGTTGTTATGGAAAATAAAAACGATACACTACCATATGGATTTCGAAATAAATAATAACATGTATGATTATTTTTATAATATATAATATATTATATTATTTTTAATATTATATTTTAACTTTCTTAGATTTGTAAAACAATATCGATATCACCACCATCAAAATCAATTAGTTTACCATTATCATCTGTAATTTCCAAAATAATATAATTTTATCAATCATTATTTGTTTTATAAAAAATTGGATATGCAGACTCATAAATAATATAATCTTTAAAACCAAACATAGTTATTGGTGGAAAACTAGCAATTATATCGGTTACTAAATGATTAGTTTTGTCATAATTTATAAGCATTCCAAAAATCAAGTTATGATGAAAATGTATTGTTTTGGATGAATTAAAACTAGGTAATCATGTGCCTACAATAATTTTGTCTATTGCAATAGTTAAATTTCTTTCAAAACCAAAAATATCAGTCGGTCGATCATCAAGTTTTATATCAAACTCAGATTTTATAGATATTCTATTTGTCACACTATCTGCTGCTAATTCAATGTTGTTTGTTGAAGATGGTTCAATTGACTTTGTGTCTTTTAATGTTTCAATATTGTATTGTTCTCTAGGAATCGTGATAACATTGTTTTTATCAACAGCAGCACTCATTTTTTTTAATAGTTGTTATTGCATTCTTTATATTTTGTTTAAAAATTTCCGAACTAACATGAAAAAAATATAAAAAATGGTGAATTATTGCCTGGTAATATAGTGCAATAATTGTTGGTCCTAGTAATTACGAAAAAAACTAATATGATGATAAAGTTTATTTATAAAATAAGTTCATTAAATTTTAATAAATTGCTTATTTGTTCGAAAAGTTTAAATAAACTCAAATATATTGAACTTCAAAAAGATTTAAATGCAATTTCCAAAATGTATAATGAAAAATTTGCATATTTAAAAAATAATAATGATGAAATGAATCCTTCAGTTCAATGTGTAAACAAATCTCTAATTGTATTGGATGACGTTATTTTAGAAAATCAAGGCATTACTTGCGGTTATTTTAGAAAATCAAGGCATTACTTGTGATTATTTTACTCAAAGCAGACACAAAAATATCGATATATTTTATTTAATTCAGACTTGTTCATAAATACCTAAACAATTGGTAAGAGATATTACTAATTTTTTTGTTTATATTTAGGTAATGTGTCACAAATTCTAAGCACATGTCTAACAACTTTGTTGTTGGTGACATGACTTATAAGAAATTTAAAGAAATTCGTTCGAAAAGCTAGGATGAAGATTATGGTTTTATTACTATAGATTTGAGTAGAAAAATTAATGATAGGATGTATAGAAATAAAATTAATAACTTTATAACATTAGAAATATTTTGAATACATGTTCACATTAAAAGAAATGCAGAATGTATGATATGAACATTTAAAAAAAAAGTTAGAATAATCGTTAAAACAATGTGTGTGATGTTTTTGTGTTTGAATAAAATATAATATTTATCAATGAATTTGGTCTATATTATTTAATATTATATTCTTCAATTTTTCATTTTTTTATAAAAAAAAAGGATATTAATAAAAGGTTTATTACTTCTCAGTATTTAACTTGTGCTAATCTCACTTATAAAAATGGAGTCAATTCTAGACATAAATAATAACAAACTTATTTACAATGCTAATTAATTTTTTTCTGATTGTTGACGAGAATAATAATCCTTGTTTTTAATCTAATTTAATTTCTCAATTACTTAGCTATAAATGAGCTAGAGATGGTGTTAAAGCTCATTAGCGTTAGAAATATTAAAATTTTATGAAGATTTGACTAGTTATGTTTCATTACTAGTTGAGAATATGGAACATAATACTAAATGTGTTCATGAACCAGGTCTTCTTCAACTTTTAGCAACATCTAAAATGAAAAAAACTGCAAAAGTTCAAGACTGGTTATATGAAGACTTTTTACCATCAATTTGTAAATATGGAGAATATAAATTACATAAAGTAATTAAATTTAAAGTTATAAATTTAAAACAATTAGAACAACGAAATATAATTAGCGAAATTGAAGTTAATCGTTTAAGAACTGACAATAGTTTAGATGAAACAGTTTATATGACTGTCGTGGATTTAGCTCTCAGAAATAAAGAAAATGGTGACATGACCAAACATTTTGTACCACAAACACAAAATCAAAATTTAAATCCAACTTTCATTCTTTTAAAAATATTTGATGATAAATCTCTATTTGATTATTATGTCATTAGAACTCAAAGAAATATCTTCAAAAAGGTTTGCATAGAATTACACTTATTCATCCAACTTGTATAGAAATATTGAAATTTGATGATACCCCAGAGTCTATACATTTATACCAAAGAATGGTAGACTCAACAAATTTTCGCATTGACTGGTATCATAACTATTTTAATATTATTGTAAATAATTTTACTCAACAACAATTAATTAGTGATATTAATAATCTTTTAAGGAACTAGTTTATATTTTAAAATTCAAATTTACAAAACATCAGCTTTATTAATACACAAGTTGTGTGAATTATCATAACCCAACCATTTTACATACATTTTTCCACCTTAAATTTTTAGACCAAATATTCATCAGGATAGTTTGTGTCCGTGATTTCATATTCATAAAAACTTCCTTCAATTTCAATTTGTAAGTTAACTTTATATACATATATATATATATATATATATATATATATATACATACATACATACATACATACATACATATATATATATAGTTTATCTCTATATTTCACGAATATTCGTATTATATATATTCCAATTTATCACCTCTTTTAACATCAAATGGATTACTATAATCAATTTTTTCGAACCCTTAATAACATGTAAATTAGCAGAAATTATTTTATAATCCATACAAAATAAATAAAAATAGATTATCTAAATGAAAATTATCAGTTTTTTTTTATTCCACTTTGCAGGTAAATAAAATATGTGAGATTTATCTTTAACTTTCAAGTTAACAAGTGTATTGTAATAATTCAAAACTGAATGGTTTAAATTTTGTTATTTATAAGATAATTCTTAATCAGAAACTTCTTTGCTTTTTTCAACGTTAAAATCAACAAGTTTATCACAATAAGTCGAATCTGTTTGGCTTAAATTGTATAATTTATCAGCTATTTTTTTATCGAAATATATTTTATTGACAGCATTTTTGCCCTATACAGGATCAGTTATATTACTAATTCTTCGATTTCGAAGACAAATATACTCTGTTACATAAACAAAAACTTTGCTTATTTGGTCTCATAAAGCAGAAACAACGAGATTGTATTTTGATTCTACATATGAGTTTAAATCAGAATCACTATTATTGTCTTTGATTCTACATGGGTTTTTAAAACATAGTCAGAAACAATAGTTTTATATTTTGAATCTACATATTTTTTTAGTGCCTGCTTTACATTATTTGTAGGTTTTATATAATCAGCAATAGTGTTACTGAATTGTAAATTTATTACTCTTTTAAAAACTATCAGAAATAGTAATATTATATTGTGTATTTATATATTTTTTAAACCAGCAACAATGGAAGTCTTATTTAAATCTTCAGTAATATTACCAAAGTGTTTATTTAAATATTTGATTAATGGTTTCCCAAATATATTTGTCATTTATTAATATAGAAATTATATTGTTAAACTTAAATATTATTAAAAATAAATGTCCACAAATAATCAAATTATATTCTGAATTCGATCATCATTATAGTAAACATATTCTATATTCTAAATAATAAATTAAATAAGTTGGATTATTGCTTCCAAATGAGTCAAAATAATAAATATCATTATTTTATGTAAAATAGCAAACCCAATGAGTTCCATCATTTGCTGAAATCTCGAAATTTACCACAGAATGTTTATTTTTATGCATAATTTTTGGTAATTCATCAATCATATCAACATTTCTAAAATTATTAATATTTAATAGTTTTACATATTTTTCGATATCAATATTAGATAGTGGAGCTAAAAAATTTTTTACCTGTCCTCTTTCTGTAACTAAACCTTTTCCAGCCTTGATTTCCACAGTTAAATGTTGTCTTTTTTGTTCTTCTAATTATTTCTTATTTTTATTTACTTGATCAACTGCGCCATAAATTGCGCCTGCTGTTGTTGGTAAACCACCGAGTGTGCCTAAAGCAGTAAGTATTAGTGGAATAATTTCTCCATAATATAAACCACCTCCAGTTTTTTCTTTGGCAATCTTTTTGACTGTTGACAATGATAAAGTTAATTTGAAACTTCTGTCTTCTTTTAAATGTTTATTTTTCTCGCAATTTGTTCATCTGTAAAAAAAATTATCTATACCTAAATTTTCTAATTCCCTGGAGGGAATATTCAAAGTTTTATTTGTTATCTTAAGTTATAAGTAAAAAAATATATAATTAAATATTATATATTATATTAAATGTGAGTTGGAAAAATATATAATATATTAATAAAACTTTTTAATGCCACATCCTAGATTTCTTTTTGTAAACATAGTTGAAGCAACATCAGCAGAAGCATAAAAATACTCCAGTTGGAGTATTTCTATCTAACAGTTAATTTTGCTTCTTTTTGTTAAATTTTTATCTGCGTCAAGTCTGCATTCTAAATCTTTATGGTCTCAATAAGCAATACCATGATATTTGCATACTTCGTCTAATTTATGTATTCCAATGCCACCTCTTTCCAATTTTTAATATAGTTTTCTAAATGGGCCTCCATAATTATAACCTGGCAAATCCACTTCGGGAAAATTTAAATTCATTAATGTCCAGATTATTGCACCTTTTCCATGATGTTCAGAATTCCAAATTGAGTGCGGAATTACATTTAAAACTTTTATTATATATAGTATATATTTTGGATTATTAACAACAAAATCAGAACACTTATTGTTTAGCATATTCATTAGGTTTACTTTTTCGTTGAAACAATTTTACTTCCAGCATTTTCTTCATCATGAATACCTAATTATCTATCAATTAAATACCGAACATCGTCGATCCACTTTTTTCTTTCGGCAAATTATTATATTTTCCATACCTTCTCCAGATTTAGGAGTTCTTTGAGTAATTAATCTTTCTGGTGAATTTTGTAATGATTCTGACTGAATTTTTTATATATTTGTCATACATTGGTTTAATTATATATTTGTATTTCCAACTTCTATCCGAGTATATTTTCTTTTTTGCATTATATTCTTGGAATACAACATTGCTATCTAAAGCAAATTTCGTGTAGTTTTCATAGTCAGTATCAGTGAAATTATCCCCAAGATGATCTTTTTTTGTTAACAAATTACTCAGTTAATTCATATTATTTTTTTAACTGATATTTTTCATAATCTATTTTTACTTTTGTATCCCCAATGTAAAAACTATGCCTATCTCTACGTAAACCATATTGAGTATAAATAACATATATTCTTTTTGCAATTTCTTCTCCAAGATTTGTAGTAGAAACACCTGCTATAAGTGACAAATTTTCAATGGTACAACTTCCAATTGCTCTTCAGGATCTCCAAATAATTGTCTTTCAAACTATGATTCTTCTGTCCTTGGCAGATAATCTAAACATTTTTCCTGCTACTGGAACTAATGTGTTTAATAAATTTTTATTCTTCGCTTACTTTTTCTACTTTAACCAATATTTCGTAATTCATCGATCAAAGGCAGTTTTTTTTTTTCTTATTTTATTCCATGTTCCACATCATGGTTCTTTTTGTAGTTTTTATTTTTTCAATGAGTGATTTCACTCAAGAGATATCCTTTGATTGTTTCTTTAATATATATATAACATATATGAGTAATAAAAGTATTGAGCGTTTCGAGAGATAAACTTTTCCTCCAACTGATCAAACAAAGAATAGTTTAAATGTTTACAATAATTGAATTTAGTTTGATATTACAATAGGCGATGTATTTTCTTTTCCAAATTATGCTTATGTTTATGAGCAATTTAGTTTACTAAAAATATATAAAGAAGGAAATTATGCAAAATATGAATAATTTTATAATATTGATGATTGTTCTAACTTTTTCGATTTCAGTTTTCCAGAGTGGAAATTTCAAAACATGGACAGATTATTGAAGCTGTTGATAATCTGGGAATAACTTCAACAATACTGAATACTTTGTTAAAATCGCCTGGTAAAAAAATTATTTATAATTGTCTTGTGTTGATTATTATCGAGTAAAGGCTACTCCTAGTGATAAATTAAAATGAAATTATCTATACTCTCATATATCTGTTTGGCTTTGTCATTGATAACAATTAAATTTAATGGAGATGCGGCTATAAAATTACTTTTTTTTGTTATACATCAGATAATGATAGTTAATTTGTTTATCAAAATAAAAAGCAGATGGTACACTCGATAGAGATTATGCTGACCCAGGCAAAATTTTTATACAAAAATGAGATATTTTGAGGCCAATTGACGAATGAGTAACACAGATATTGCAATTAAATAAAAAACATACAAGCCTAAAACTTCAATTACTTTTGATTATTGTCAATTTTTAGAAAATGAAGTTACCAATAATACAACTATTTTAACTTCGATATAGAAGATCAGATCAATAATTTACAATTTGACATGCCCGATGATGTAATTGTGGGCTTTCAAAATAGAAAAAATCGTGCTGACCGAACTGTTGACGCTTCTATGTCTGATCATTCTTATGTGAAAAACTTTATGATAAAATGGAAAAAAACTAAATTTTCCAAAAGAATATTGGAATCTAGTTAGTGTTAATAATTTTTGTGATAACGTGTATCTTGCTCATAACGATTTTAAAAAGTCAAAAACAAAATTAGTTACTGTAAGGAGATATAATGAACTTTATTATAAACCTGTTCTAAACTTTGATAGTAAAACCCATTATTATTCATTTTTGTGTCGAATATAATTGCAAATGATTGATTGTTCATATAAAAAACAACAGCAGTTAAATAAAAGATAAATATAAAAATTTGTGTGGATTTTGATCGAAATGTCGAAAATGGTACAATTTGTAATATTGTTTTAATGAGTCAACAGAATTTAACTTATGATTGCTTTAAAAAAAGAACTACTGAAGATTTAGAAATTTTTTATTTTATTAAATGGAGGATGGAAACGATTTTACAGAAACAAGAAAGCGTTTCGATATTTTAATACAATTTTTATATGTATTAATGATAGAATAAATAATTATTTTCACAATTGTAAATTATTATTTTCTCTCTCTTTTTAAATTTCTTTTCTTTATAAATAAAACAAAATTGGATAAGATTATAGAACTTTTAGAAGATTGGGATATTGAATATGAAATTATAAAAACAGCAACTTCCATTCATAAAGACTTGGACCTTTATTGGTTTCAAAATTGTTTTAAAAATTAATAAAAATGATCTCAGATCAGACAAATTTTCTCATTTTAAAGACGATGTTTATCTATTGGATTGCTGTGATGGCTGGGATTATGGATTCAGTAATGGCTATGCTTCAGATTTTTCTTTATTTTTAGACTTTAAAAAATGTTTTTGGTGTTTTACTTTTGTTGAGTACAATTTATAAATTCTATCAATTTATCTTTATTGATATTTCATTTGATTTTTAGCTTAAATTAGTTTGATTTTGTATAATTTCGCTTGTTTTGCATTGTGTCAAATCCTGCACAACTATTTTGGAAAACTTGAAAAATTAATTTGTTTTACTCCTTCTTGCTCTCAAATCAAGGTTTTTGATGAAAACGTGCGCTGTGTCAGAACCCGCCTTTCACATCAACTAATAGTTAGCTAGATATTTTGAAATTCATCGAAAACCAATTTGAGTTTGCAACTGACAAGTAGGTTTATAAGTAATTTTACTACCATTACGAATTATAAAATAAATATTCTATAAGATCACACCCGTTTAAAGTAATGATTTGATGCCAGCTAGTAGAGGGAGAGGCGGGATCCTGGACCACATGTAGAATGACATGATGTTGGAGTGGATAATCGATTGTTCGATTAATCGATATATCAAATATTTGATCAGTTACTAATCGATTAGTCATTTAAATTATGATTCATTAATCAATTTAATTTGTATAATTAATTTGATTAATTTTAAAATTCTTTAATTAAAGAAATTATTGTTGGATACGAAATTTCTTCGATTTTTCATTGTTGTTGAAAGGGTTTCTTGTCATAATGGTGATATTGGTAGAGCAACATCTATGTGTCCTCAGTGACTTGCTAGTGTCGACTGAACAGAGGAGTGGTTGGTAACTGATTATATAGGAGTTTATGTTTGTGTAAGAGTGGTATAAGAAGCATTTTTAATTGTTGATGGAGCGAGAGCCAGCGGTACATTCCTGCACCACTAGGCGAGTGAGGTGTCGATGAAGCGAGAGCCAGCAGTGGGTTCCTGAACCACTTAGCTGGGAAGAGTCCTATACGAAGTCCCATAAGATTAACCTGGGAGGAATTTCTGGACCACTTAGCAAGTGAGGTGTGGATGAGCGAGGGCATTCATGTCACTTCTGGACCACTTCACAAGAGAGGAGCGGATAACTGATTGTTCGATTAATCGATTATGAGCGAGGGCACACATTTGACATCTGGACCACTACAATTTATGTTCAATTAGCCAACTGAAATAAATACGATTATTTGAAAAATTACTTTAATCATGGCATTACCACATGCAACATTAAATCGAATTAATATAGACATGAGATATTAAAAATTACTTTAATCATGCGATAACCATGACACAAATTCATTAAAAAACGACTTACCCCGAACACGACTGAATGGAACACAAAATTTATATTAATATCATAGTGAAATTCCTTAACAATTTTTCAAACACCTGAATAAATCATACAAAACCAAGTTAATCTCACCAAACGAATTTCACACGTTCAAAATGTGCAAAATTGTTAATGAATAGTTTGAACATACAAAATCCTACAACATACTATTTAAATGTGAACACACAAGAAATATACATTTTACACTCACCCAGGAACGAAATAACCGCAAAACACTAAATTACTCACTTTTAACCCATGAAGACAGGTCTAATAAATTCACAAATCAATAAAAACCACACAATATACAATCAATATTAAAACTACAAGCCCAGATAAGCTAAAAATCTCCCCATAATTAATGACCTCTCACACTGATCCACGCAGCCCAAATCTCCAGGTGTCATAAAAATTTCCCCCTTACAAAAATCCCCTCCAACACTGACATACACACAAACCAAGTCACACTCACATATACTTCACCCTCATCAGCTCTCAAAACATGCATAAAGGAATGTAAACATTAATGATCACACAAATGTCTATTTTTAAAACATGTAAGTATCATCTTTCATTGGCTCATACTACTGTCACAATAGTTCGCCTAATGCGAAAATACCCGGCGCACATACTTTGTTATATTACACATTAAAAGCCAGTACAACTGCTCTTACAAAAGTATATGCTGGTGGACCGTCTCTGTCGCTCCGATGCTTGCCTAATGCGAAAGCCTATCGCACGCAATTCCCATAAATTAATAATAATAAAAATTGTTTCAATTAAATAAAAAACCTAATAATTATCTGAACACGCGAGAGAAAACTGTATGGAATATGATCACTGTTCAACTTCTTGCATTACCCAGGCAGCTCGCCTCCTCGGATAGAACTAACCTCTCCCGAAACCAATCAGAATGCGAGACTCATCTTTTACACTGTGCAAGTCACCCCACCGTCATGGTCTTCGGACAATGTCAAAGATACCTATCCAATATTTCACATCTCAAGACAGCTGGGTGAGTTGGTAGGGGCTAGAAGCTAACTGATCTGCCGAAACAAGCCTGCCTCGGCGAGAAACGTTCAAACACTAGAATAGTATTCCCATCAGGTCTCCAACAAATTACGTTTATTCCTTTAAAACATATTCTTAAATCGATATACATTCTAAAACTTTTACCCAAATTTCAAATAAATATCCCTCAAATGAACAGATTTACGATAATTACAACTAGCGACAGAAATATTACATAATTCAAGGCTCAAACACATCGCCTCTCAAGACTTTACATGAATATTTGAAAAATCAGTTTTCCAGACTTTAAGCAATTTTTATCCAAACATTTTAACAGCTAACATTTTTTAACTTGCATACATATATATTTCTAAAATATAAGTTTGCATATTGATTTCTTTACGAAACTATAATATTTTAATCAATCTTCGTATATGCGAATTACTGTCGCTAAAAAATAAATCTACAGGAAATCACACTGAAAAAGTATTTCTTCATCACTATCATTTAAGTCTGAAGTTCTGTTAACCCCAAAATTTCCTATAAAGGCATTTTAACACAAGCTCTGTCGCACATGTATAGCAGTGAAAGTTTAAAATTCTCGTATCGAACACACATAGACTATCTTCGGATATCCTAGCCGAATGACGCACGGATTATTAAAAAATAATAGACATATGCAAACTTCCAAATGAAGGAAACTGTTTTGCATGCTACAACTTATGGCAATAAAAAGACCTAAAGAGAAATGTTTTACTTGAAATGTTAAACAAATACCCCATTGACAGGTTTTTAATAATTATTAATTCATAATTTCACTTCCCTGGGAATAATAAATAATTCAATTACAGTATTTCACGTATTTTCTTATCGTGAGATGATGTCTTGGTATAATTATGATGCAGGTTAACTTAAAAATGGAAATTGCACATACTTAGTGATAAAATATAAGCACGGTGTACCCAAACAATTTGAATTTAAAAACTACAGATAAAAAAATTCAAAATTATTTTAATCAATAATAAGTTACATTAAAAAATAATAAACACTTGTAAATATCTTTACGGAATCACTCTTAACACAATCTCTCACAACGACGGTTGAAATCCCACAAGCTCTAGTAGATCAGATTCACAAATGTATTTCCCCACTAAAATATTCCCGAAGATCGATGTTTATAAAAATAAAACAGATATTATTTTATTAACATGCATAAATAATATTGTGTCACCTATCGCATACGATGTTATGAAGGGTAGGATATGAAAGTAGAAATATATTCCTACTCGAGAGCTCTGACCTCTGCCGTCGTCAAATTTTTTGTGAAACTAACATTACGCAGAGCAAGGACAAGCCCGCTAGACTGTCTGTGTGAGGGTGCACCAGGTATCGTTTCACTCCCCGGCCTCGATTACCCCTGAACCTCCAACAAGCCCGGAGAGTGATGAACTGCTCCAAGCATTTGTCAAAGAATGTTTGAAAAATTTCCCCATATCGCATCTCAAATGTCTAACCGTTTGCTTCCAAGAATAAAAATTTAAGGAGTCCCACAAAAAAAATTTCCTCCTAATCACGAAGAATTACATTCCAAATATCTTTAATGAAAAATAAAATCAATTGAAATATAAGTCTTTTTTAGAAATTTTTATTTTAATCCGCAAAAATCTTATTCAGATTTCCACTAAATTTTCAATCAATTTTAAGTATTTCCAGGAAACTACAACTACGAATAATTTCACATTAGAGATATTTTCAATTTACAAATTTTACGGAATCCAAAGACTTTTTATATAAGTTATATTTTTTAAAGAATGTCGTTCTAAAATTCATATCATTCGATTTACTAAAATGGTTTTATATAGGTAAAAAAAGTACATACTCAAACTGTTAAATATTTGTGCATAGCAGAGAAAATCCGTTTTTGCATCTAGATATCTCTAAAAATGAAATTTAACTTGTATTCGGTATAAGCAAAGTTTCATATAAGTGGAAATAAAGAATGATTCTATTAACTTTTCTTTTTACGAATATGACCAACTAATATTAGCATAAATGTGTATATTTGAACAAATATACACCAGTATCACATTTCCATCGAAAAATAAACCGACAGGAATGTGTATCGGAGTTATAAATAACCAATATTTCAACAAAAATGCCATATTTTAAACATAAGCTCTTGGGAACTGTGAACAAATATATAATATCAAAAGTACATTTTCTTAACGAAACGAGGAGTTTTTTACGAATCCTCAAACACGTGAAAAAATAAAGACTATCGCTAACAAATTATTTGACAAATGAGATCATCCAAGATTGTCACATTTACCATCATACTTATCAGAAGTGTGTATATTTGGGAAATATATAATTATTTAATTAAAAATACTACATTCCGAGAAAATATTAATGAAATACCACATATACAGCCTGAAATGACTTCTATCGAACTTGTAAAATGACAAAATCAACTACATTTCAACAAATGTTTCCCCCCCGCCCAAAAAAAAAAAAACCAGACTAAGCAAAATTCAAGGAAAACAGCACACATTTTGGATTCGATCACTATAGAAGTAAGACAATTTCCGACTTCCAAAAAAAATAGTTATATCTTATATAAATTATACAGGTGACAGAATCGAATATAAATTTTTTTTGCAGAGAAAACGAATTTCGTATTAAGCATATATGTTTAAAACATAACATATTTCAAAGCAATGTTGAAACTAATAGCTATAACCAAACAAAGACTGAATCGATAACTACTCTCCGAATACATTCTACAAAACAGAAGACTTCTAAAACCACATAACTCTAACACACTCCAAAAATGAAATTACTTATATTCAGTTAAATCAAATATTACATAAAGACATACCAATTATAAACAGTTTTCCATCCACCAAACAATCTTCAAACATTTTGATACTTAATTCATATTTATACCAAACACCTTCTCGAAAAATATGTTTAACATATATGTCCAATGGATTTTTAGTTTATAACAGATAAATTGCGTTTTATTACAGAATTTCATCTAGATATCTCTACAAAAAAATTCATTTAAATTGATTACTACCAAATTATTTAAAGTTTAGAGTAAACCGTTTAGAAATAGTTTTGGAAACTAACAGTTTTAGTATGTTTTCCACTCAGCTGTTATTTGCATCTCTGGAAACTCATGTTTGTTTGTTTCATTTCAAAATTATCCAATGTACATTAGAGGGTGAAAAATTGTATTGAATTAATATCTTCTCCAGATCTGCCAAAATGTTCTGTCTACCATCGAAGAAATGTATTCGCACTTTTACCAGAATATATAATACTACTGCAAGACAATCAAATAGATGGAAATACTACAAATATTGTCAAAAGGAAGAAAATATGTAAATGTGTGGGTCTCTTTGTAAACATATATTGTAATGAAAACATACTTTGTAGCGAAATAAATGATTTTTTTTTGTGTTTTGATGACTTTGGAATGCATGAATTGTAATATTTCCATATTCTGACTACGTAATATTAGTTACTTACGTTTAGCAATAAGGGTTTGAAAGCATTTTAATACTTAAACATACATTTCAAACGAATAATGTACCCCAATTGCTTCCTAGAATTTATCATTCCTCGAATTACATATAAATGCCTATAAAAGGGTGTAGCCTTTCAGTTCCATTCTAGACTTGGAAGAGTATGGACGCAATGATGGATTTGCTGTGTCGTTTCTGTAGGAAAGAATTTACAACTATGAGAAACTTACGATGACGTGAAAGAACGAGCTGTGGAATGAAAAATTTAAGAGAGCAGTTTCAGTGTGATTTATGCCAGAGAGAGTTTTCTCGGATTGATAATTCTACGAGACATTGTAAAAATTGCAACACTGATTCTATTCAAACAGCGCCATACCCTCAGAAAGCTCCTCAGTTAGTTCCTCAGGCTCCTCACACAGCTTCTCAGGCTCCTCAGATAGCTCCGCAGTCACCGCAATCGACTCCATCCACATGTCATTCTACAAGTGGTCCAGGAATCCGCCGCTCCCTCTACTCCAGCATATTGTAATAAATCTCTTTTCCTTTGTGTAGTTTCATTATTTCTTATCTGCAGGAACATGCCTGTTCCAGTAACTATTTGAACACGTTTATCTACATATGTTTTTCGCCATGTTTTTTTTAGGTTATCCCTCTCCGCCTTCAAGTTGTCTGCTGTCCTATAGTGATCACGAGATGTACAATTTAAACTACTCGAAATCGTTTGCCTGTGTTTCGGTTTAATTTTTTGTCACCGCATCATTTCGTTTATTTTCAATGATATTGGAATGTTCTGTTACTAACTCTAACAAAATGTGTTTTTCATGGGATGAAAAACTTCTGCCTCGCTGTTTCCTTACGACCAGAATACCTTCATGACTTACCATACTTTCTCAAAATGATTTCTCCGTACAAGCTCAAAGGAACATCTCTAATGTTTACCAAGAGAAAATCGCGTTTAAGTAGAATATCGAGATAATTTCTACGCGATATTCTTTACGGCGATTAAATCTGATGAAACACGCTCAACATTATCGAGATTAAAATCGAAGTAAAACCTCACATCTGCATAAAATTATCTCGATATTCCGAAAAGTTAATCTTCGTTGGTGAAACCGGCCCTTAGAGTGTATTTAAGCTCGATTTTGACGCTAGATTCGTGGCCACCGTGATTATGTGCGCCGCTGTGCAAGAAGACGAGTATCGCTATCAAAACATCGATTGTTCGTCTCATTCTGAGAGAGCCAAACACTGCCTTGGGGGCGGGAGAGCCTATACCTATAGGTGAAATTGCATATAATACATGAAATCCCTAAACACACATAAAAACCTCCCATATATTTATTAATGCTAATACAAGTTAAAACACACATAAAAATTATGAAAATTACTCATTTTTAATTTAATACAAATGCATTTTGGTTTAAAGAGTTTCCTTACTTAGCATGACTGCTTCGCGTCCGTAATATAAGAATCACTAATTTAACTGCACATTCTTTAGTTACACTCCTCAAATATTACGTTCATTCCATTCTCGTAAATGCATTTTGGTTTAAAGAGTTTTCTAACCTAACAAAATTATTTTCAACAATAGTTATCGCACTACAATCAAATACTTTAATAGTGAGGTTTACTGATCATATTTGCTTATCTTTCAGTCATAACTTCGGGACTAAAATATGAAAGATGACAAAAAAAATTCCCTGAGTATTTGCAATCAGCTCGTTTCCCGGCTGCAGCTACAAATGGGTGCACTCCTCCCAGAAAACCAGACCGACTAATATTATCCAATGATTAGCCATAAAATATTCCTGCAATTGTGTAATTTTGGTGAAATTACAAAAAAAAAATCCGGTTTTCGTATTTCCATAACACACTCTTAAACATAAACACCTTAAACAGTTGTTACAGGAACACAAAACAAATACACTGCCGTGATTAAGAAATACTACGAATATTTTACACGTAACAAGAATTGGTCACAACGATTGCTGCCCTTCAACTTGAAAGTTATTCAAATTTTTACTACTTGCCACTGATGCTTACTTGCTTTATTGTAGGCCTATAAATGCATAGAAGAAGGGCCAAGTTTTCTATTGTTATTCTTTTAATTTAAACCAGTTTACCAATAACATATATTATAGTGCATTAAATACAACCATGAGTATTTTCTTAAACAATAAATACAAAATATATTATTCTTAAATAACATGTAAATGCACGAAATAATCATTAAGTTACATATACTGTAGTCATCTAACAAAGGAAATTTTATTCTCATTACATACAAAGTTTGTCGTGTTTCCGGCGACACATTTCTTCATTTCAACCGTGGATACAAGACAAGCGTTAAATAACGCATTTACGTACACCCAACAGAAGAGAATTTCCAAACAGTACGTATAAGAAAACATATTTCCTCACAGAACTGAGTAAACTATCAAAGTACCTTTTCTTTACGAAAAATTTCATGCATTCATCACATTGTCAATAAAGTTCGCCAATAGAATACATATAAATAAAGAAAACGTAAATTTGCAGCAAATAAAATAATATAAAATGCCTCTGTTCGTAGGCAGAATTTATTTGCCCGAGCTTCAGTTTTTATGAATATAAAATGATATGTCGTTTTACTTAGTTCAGGTGTTGTAATTAGTAACTATAAACTAATTTTGATTGTTCGACTCGCGCAGAACGCTATGCAATATCTGTCATATTTTCACTGGCATGGGTGTAGTGTGACGTCGCGTGCAGAACGCGGTGCATTCAAACCGCACTTCAAGCAGGCCTGTATTTCCACATGGAGCTTGCACACACCGTGACCACGTGGTCTCGTCCGTCCATTGAATGTCGCTTCAAGAGCGATCATAGGCAACTGCACAACTACTTTGCGACGCGCCGAAGAACAAGCATCAAAAACCGGACATCATTTTGCACTGACTTTACTCCCATTATATCGTTTTACACTTACTTATCACAGTTCAAATACACACGCCAGTAATTTACAAAGTTACAAATAAATACGTTGGAATTTTACAAGAAATCTTGACGTATTCTTGCAAAGTTGGTTTGGCAACAGGTCCTCAAAGGAATTTTCTTGTACTGTAACGTTACAAACAATCATATCGTGGAAGCTTCGTCCGTCAAGGAAATCGCTAAGAGGTGAGGTGTTACAGCTGACTTGCTATAATATCGTTTCGCTCGCGGGGGTGGTCCAAACAAAACGAGATGTCACCTATATCCAGGCAACTTATGAAATGTCATTTATTACGTTTAAAACAGTACCACTGTTTCTGCTACCAATAACCTAGTATTTGAACTCAATTAGAAAGGAAAAAGCAACATATTAACAAAACTGTTGTGCAAAATATCTTACAAACACTCAGGATACTTTAATGACTCTGTCATGGCTTTAAAACAGACATAATTGAGAAAAATAATTAAACCCCAAGAAATGTTTTTAAAATATTCCTACATGGCACCTTAACAAACATTTTAAGTTGACTTAGTCATTTAAGATACATACTAATAGGCGTAACCAAAAATTGTCTAGTTAGAAACCAGAAGTCACTGATACAAATAATGACAGCAAAATACAAATTTTAAATTAAAACTTCAACATAAACTAGTTTGTGCTGATAATTCACCTCATTCCCTCAATGCCCACCACGTTAAAGATCAATTACTAAATCACAGTACGATCTGCAGGAAATTGAAATCAATACACCCAGGGGAATACAGTAATTTGGAAATTAAGTCATGTTATTCCTTCATTATTTCATTCACTATTCATTTACACCTTCATGGTCATATCGCTGACAGAGTCGAAACTGTGACTAATTTTATGCCTTAAACTACAATGCGCGTTGACATGAGAAAAGTGAATGTTTGAAGTTAGAAGGCCTATTTTGTGTGATTTTGAGCTGTCAACTCTCATAGGCAGTTTGCTGAATTTGATAATTTGAAAAGACACATCAAGGCCTGCTTATACGCTGCATACTGAGTTCACAGAATACGACAGGACTACAGACTGTGAAAGCGACAATTAGGGCACCATGCAGTTTGCTAGTGCGAAATGTGCACTTAACAAAACTGGCACGTAAACTGGACGAACTTCAGAAGAATATCGTAGCATCAGTAGCCAGCTGTGAAGACTTATTACGCCGACGAGGATCGTACAAAACGAAGGATACTCGCGGATGTCTGTGCTGAAGAAGAAGCAGGTAATGCCTCTGCTAACAAAAAAAATATGGGAACGGTAACAAAGACGTAAATGAGGACAGTGTTTACGATGAAGGTGATCGCTATATTTCTGATGTAGTCTCACATTTACCACAAACATCTGCTGCAACGCATGACCTGAAAACAAAAAAAACTATAAGCACACACTCGCTATATATTTCTCCAAGAGCTGAACGAACTAATTTATAGACTCAGACTTTTGATTGGCCTCCAGAAAGGTAGAGTGAGTGAGTGAAGAGATTTGGACGGCTCTTAACATCGAGGTCTTGAGAGCAGACGAGGGTAAGGCGAGTGAGTGAGTGAAGAGATTGGGCTGTTCTTAACAGCGAGGTCTTGAGAGCCGATGAGGGTGAATGAGGCGATTATGGAGCAGCGTCGGAATGAAAGGGCTGGGGAAACGGGAGATTCCCGACAAAACCCAACGACACTGTCCGGCACGATTCCCACATGCGAAAGGCAGGAAGTGACCTTATCGGGAATCGAACCGGTTCGCCTAAGTGGGAGGCGAGCGGGCTAACCACTGCACCACCGCGACATTGCAGAAAGGTAGAGATCACACGCACATTTAAGTTATATCTTCAATAATTGATGAATTGAAAGAATGGGGTTACATAGAATGAAACAATATGGCATTTTCCATTAACGGCAAGCATTTGAGTAATGCAAATTTCGAGTGTACGAAATAAGTAAAAACAAGATGTATTAATAATAATTAGTGTGTTTAATTTTTAATAGGGACTACTACTTTTATTGCTTTTCTGAAAGACTTCGTAAATTACTGCTGTGTAGAATCGATTCCTGGAGTTTGCTTTAAGGTGAAATTTCTGCAAACTGTGTGTAACGAAGGCTATGAATCAGTCCAAACATGATCACCTTTCTACAATCTTTGAAAGTTGTCTGGATTGTATTTGACAAACGAGTTAAGTGAGGAATACTTTGAGGATTAAATGGACTGAGGAATATAGTTGTAAGTGTTTTAGTAGAAATTATTTACCGAGTAATGTCTGACTTCTGGTTGATCGATACCAATGGTCAGTTGGTCTGGTCGTTCTATTAGCTCTTTTGTTTTGGACAGTCTGGTGTCGCTCGGTACGAGCGACGCCCTTTGCGCTTTCACACCTATAGCTCTCGGATACCTGAAATGTGTGCTTGGAGTCCACCACTGATCCCTACATAACCGTGAGACTTACACATGCCAGTTTACTGTTGTGAGACATGTGATGTGCTTGCCATTATCGTCCTTAGCAGCAGACCATCACTGGCGTGGCTTAGACACGCACAGTACTTCACAGCAATCTTATTTTACTGGTTATTGCTTTTAGAAACTGCCTTATTGCAGCGTTAGAAATATCGGGAGAGGTTCATGTACATTGAAGAAACAGCTGGCACATACTTACCTCAGCAAGGGTTTGAGTCCATCCCCCGTCATTCCGAACAACTACGCAGGGTATGTTGGAACGTAGAACAAATAATCGTCACGTTAGTTAGTGAAATCCAAGTCCGAGGAGACTGCAGACATATCGGCGGTGGGGTCTTGAGAGCCGATGGGGGGTAAAGCGAGGTGAGAATGGAGCAGCGCCGAAAACAAACGTACAAGATACATCGTCCGGCACGATTCCTACGTGCGAAAATCTGGGAATCGAACCCTGTTCGCTTCGGCAGTGTTAAGGGTGGGGGAGGGGGGGGGGAAGAGATTGCCCTAACCGCAGCCCGTCCAAGGCCAAAGAACCAAGTCAAGGTTACAGGTACGAATCACGGATACGCAATATATAGGTTTATCGTTTTTACGTAAGTGTATGTTCTTTCAGTAAATAATTGGCCCCGCTCACATTTTCCCCAATCTAAAACTCTTCTCACATTGAGAATGTTTTTTAGAGGTTTTTCACATATGATACCCCGAGTTAAAATCACACACGACGTTCCAGACACTTAATATTAAGTTAATAATTGAATAGCAATATATATCACTATAATTTATTGGTGTTAATTAGTTACACAGTCACTGTATGGAATTTTTCTCAACCTATCAATGATTTATGGTACTTGGAAACCGAGGAAATAAACCATCATCCTTAGTCTTGCACGAGGATGTTGCAGAAGCAATCCTTAATGTGGTTCCTCTATAATACAGCCTGGGGAAATTACAAAATCGATAGGCGGTTGTTTAACTTTCCTTCGCTCTTTTCCTCTCCTTTCGTTCCATCTTCCTGCCCTCTTTATCAAGCAGTGCAGCAGTTTTCTCCGGTGCGTCGCTGCTGGTATCTCGGGACGGAGTCGCGGATGAAAAGGACGGAGTGTGCCCGGGGTCGTTAAACGACGCGACGAGAAGGAAGGGAGGGAGGGAGGGACGGAGGGTGGACCACTATTAACCTGCCTGGCGGACAGAAATTATTGCTTCCTTCTACCTTCCCCCGAGTTCCATATCCTCCCGCAGTCCGTTATGCGGCCGCTTTATTTATTTACTTTTCTTTCTCCCCGCGCTGTTCTAAGCTCCCGAGACTGCGGTCTGAAGCCAGGATCCGAGACTTGAGAAACGTGTATATTGGGGAAAAATGTTCAGCTGATTTCCGAAGAAACGGAAGTACCACTTATAGCATCGTAGAACTGAGCACTACCGACAAACTTGGTAAGTGATTCTTTTTAAGAAGATAAATAGAAACAAAACATATCCCATTCATGGCTACGTCCACGTTTCCTGAAGCCCAGTTAAAGTTCTGAAATTTTGCTTTGAATCGGTCGATTGGTGCGTGAGATATGGTATTTAACCTCCATTGTTCATGAGACGATTGTTATAAATCGAGTAAAAAATGTTAATACATTAACATATTTGATGATTCTCATAGATACTACAAAATTAAATTTGAATATATTATATAGTTTGGTAGATATAGCACACTAAGCTTAAATGCTTGTATAGACGCCATCTATAAAATAAGACACTTACGCACTAAAAACATACGTGTATAAGACATACCAGAGTACAACTTCTTCGCCAAATTTGAAAGGAATCGGTTGATTGTTTCTCGAGATACGGCATAAAAACTGTGTTATTTCATGGCGGAGAAATGAGGCTTTGCAAAGAGAATTTTTATGAATATAATCGATACTGTCAGCATACAAAGTTAAGTTGAAATTTGTTTTGTAGTTTCGTAAATTAAAAATTCTGAGACAAACTGTTTATATGGCCGCCATTTTGAAAATACGTGTGTCTGACCCTCTCATAGTTTAATTTAACATGTCTAGTGCTACTTAATTGCCAAATTTGGTGGAAATCGGTTGTTTTTTTCCGGAGATATCACAAAATTGTAATTTGTCATGTAACACTATTTTATAATATAGTGGTCAAAAAGATTTTGTGTTTTCACATTACATGGTTGTAATATATACAGCTAGCATACGAGGATTCAATGGAATTGATTACACTTTTTTGACGATATAACATACAAAACTAAAATAGCATTATATAATATATATATTTTATTTATTCGCGTAGCACTAACTTACAAAATGAAGGACGAGATAGGCTCCTCGCAGACACATTTGATGGTTGGTATACATACTCCCAGCATATGAAGTTAAGTTGGAATTGATTAAATGGTTTTGAAAATATAGCATACTATGCTAAAATATTTAGATGTCAGCCATTTGAAAATAAATGACGGGCATATTTGGAAAAAAATTTGTACACATTAACTGCCACAGTACTAGTGTTTGCCAAATTTGGTAGGAATCTGTCAATTGTTTCCCGAAATATTGCACATATACCTTATTAATTCATGTAATGCTCTCTTACAAAATGGCCGACAAACGTTTATTGTCAAATTACTACAGAGATGGAAGACTGTAATTAGAAACTGATGACACGGACTGTACACTCTGTTGCAATAATTTGTAAAATAACACATTTGCATGCTCATTACAACAAAAAGTAATAAATATAGACACTTCAATACTAAAATACTGTGCTACAATACAGGTTTCGCTACGAAATAGTAACGAGAATATGCAAATAGATTTAAAAAAAACTGTCTTGTTGGGATATACTCAGCGTATCTACTGTCGAAGTAACCACATGTTTGTGTTGAACAAGTGGGATATAATGGCTGTTATGGAGCCAGCGTTGTTTTGAATAACCGTGCTACTGTATGGCGACAATGTCATTAGTTAATCAGTGCAGTATGTTTATTACTTATTTATTGTGAATTTTTACATGTTCATTTTTATGAATATAGGCCTATGTTAGCTTATCAAACGTACCATAAATTATACAGCTATAACATGTGCTAATCTGCACATGTTATGTTAACTCACATATGGCAATTTGCATTCAATCACTATTCAAAACAGAGCTTTGAACAATGTACGAGGGGAGATATCTAAAATACAAATAATCAACACACCCATTCGATATATCATATATAACATTTAACAGCATTATTCCAACTTTTATAATTATTGTGTTTCAATTTTTTACGTAACCTGTTTGCACAAGACTTCAACATTACTACAAAAAATTGTCTAACCTCACTTACGAAGTTCGCACTTTCTCTCTTTCATTTAACCTATCCCACAGTGAAGATACAGCTAATTTTCATTGAAACAAACAAGCTCCTGAAAGTCGACTGGACAGCCAATCATCAAAGTTGGAATCATTACTCCAGCCAAAATTAACCTCCACTGCTGTTTCCGATATTTCCTCTACAGCAGATGCTGGAGCTGTAGGCGCAGGCAATGGACAAGGCAGACCTGAAGGGCCTCCATAATCAACATCGCAAAATACCCTGGGAACGGCTTCTTCTAATAACTCTGTCAAACTTAGACATGAATTACTGTCAGAAGAAACACTAATTATTTCTGGTTCATCAAAACGCTCTTGCTTTACAGTAGGTCTCATTTCGCTTTCCAAAAAATGAATATCAACTATTATAACAGTAACTGTATTTAAAAACCAATCTCTATCAGGAGGGTCATGTGAAATAAACCAAATAGGTTTTTTCCAAGCTATCACATTACCCAATCCGCCCTTAACAGGGATTCGAACAGACATACTTTCACATAATCTTTTAATAAAGCTGTCACAATGATATTCAAGAGAACATTCTTCAAAAATGATATAATTTCTGTCAGCTAAATCCTGAAAGGCGAATTTCCCGACATCGGGATAAAATATTCTGGCTCCATGAAGACTCCTATTGTAACAACTAGTTTTACATACACTTACAGTCATTTCATGAATGAGATTGTTGATTATTTGTGTTTTAAATGCCCCCCCCCCCCCGTATATTGTAATAAGTTATGTTTTGAATAGTGATTGAATGCAAATTGCCATATGGGACAACCTAACCTGTGCCAATATAACCTAACCTAGATATTTATTGCACAATATACTTATTACAGAATGCGCTAAAAACCTGAGTACCCCATGCACTACGACATTGTAACAGGCATTGGTAAATGTGCTACAGTACAGAAGGATTCACTGTTACTTCCTGCATGCATTCACGTAGCCACAGCTCTCTCTGTCACGTCATTACCATACACATATGCCTATAAATGACCTGAAAAGTAATAATCTAGGATGGTTAGGTCCGGCAACCGAGATGGCCTTCACACTGCGCCTCCTCTTCAAATTCAGCGAAGTCGTTATGTTGTGTCCTAGTATCTCTCTGTCACCAATACTGAGGTGAGCATGTATTATATTTCACGATGTGTTACGAGGTTTTATTTAGACACCCAGGAAGGATGCAGGGGTCAACATATGTGATCTACAATGCCCGCCCAAGTCTTCGGTGAGAAATGATGTTGGAACCGCGAGTTACGGACTGTGTGTGGATTGATGTGTACCCACACATGTTCGTTGTGATAGTTAGATATGCTATCGCTCGTGAATCGTGCTTCACCGGTGTAGAAGACGGTATAGAGTGAGTGAAGCGATTCGGGCGGCTCTTAACAGCGAGGTCTTGTGAGCCGATGAGAGGTGACGCGAGGAGAGTAAGGAGCAGCGCCGGAATGAAAGGGCGGCAGAAACGGGAGATCCCCGAGGAAACCCCGCCGACCAGTGGCATCGTCGGGCACGATTCCCACTTGCGAAAATCCGGGAGTGACCCGGCCGGGGATTGAACCCGGTTCGCCATTGTGGGAGGCGATCAGGCTAACCGCTCATCCACCGCGGCTCCAGGACGGTATAGTAAAACTATTGTTTCCCGTTTCCTTGTTTAGTAACCACAGGACTACACTCGGAGCCGGGCGATCTGGCAGACAAAGTGACTGTACCTGGCTGGGAGAGAAATACATGTAGTCTTTCCCAACGTAATACACCACTCGCCGTAGATGCGATGTGTTCAGTCTAGCAACAATATTTCGCGATCTGACGCGTGGGTTGTCAGCTACACAGTACAGAACATTGTCATCAATAGCACACCGGCGTCCAACAGCGATGTGTCTTTGTTACGCCCACACTTCCGGTTTCGCACAAGCGACGATTCACTGCAGTGAATGTTTGCTTGTTTGATAACCAACCCTGGTGTTTGGAATTTTCTACCTATGTCCGACATGCAGCAGCTGCATTACACGATACTACGCCACACGTCAAAACAATGCCATTGAGTTCCAACTTACTCCATTCCATCAAGAGTACTGTGTACCACCATGTACACATGTATGCTGACAGCATCTAATACAGACACAATAACTGCTAAGCAATAACCTTTTTTCACAAGCATTTGTATAAGATGGCGATATATAAAACATGAAGTTTTCATGTCATAGCTAGCGAAACAATTGCACGATTTCTACCAAATGTGGGAGACAATCAGTACAGCGGCAGGTGATGTAAACTGGTATGTTTCAAGTAGGTCAAACACTTATTTTAAAATTGATGGCCACATAGCTATTTTAGCTTAGTATCTTATACCGTATAAACCATGTAATTAAATCCAAATTAACTTTGTATGCTGGCAGTATAAATTTCAAATATCATGTGTCTACATTGAAACTGTTTTGTCTGCCATTTGCTTAGATAGCGCCACACGAATAAATATTTTTTTTTTGTAATATTGCTGAAAACAGTTATCCGATTCCTGCAAAATATGGCATACAGTGGTAATCCGGCAGGTGATGTAACCTCGTGTGTTTTAAGTAAGTCAGACTCTTATTTTGAAAATGGCGGTCATATAGCTATTTTAGCTTAGTATGTTATATAGTCGAAACCATTTTATTAATTCCAATTCAACTATGTATGCTGACAGTATATGTTAAAACCATAAAATGTATTCTCGAAAAGCTTCTTTTGGGCCACCATTTTGTGAGATAACATCACATGACAAAATATTTATGTTACATATCCGGAAAAAAGTTATATATTTGGGTGTGTCGGACACTTGTTTTCAAAATGGTGGCCATATAAACATTTTTAGCTCAGTATGTTATATCTGCACACTAAGAAACGAATTTCAACTTAACTTTGTATGCTGGCATATGTTATAACCATCGCATTTGTTTACGCAGATTTTTATTTCTCCGCCATTTCATGCGAGGAATATGAAAAATTAAAGTTATATATCATATCTCGGGAAATAATCAACATATTTCTTCCTAATTTGGAGAAGAAGTTGTTCTGTGAATTATGCCATATTTTGAGGTCTAATCAACAGACTCAAAGCAAATATTACACGCAAAAAAAGTGCTACAATAGTGTAAGTAAACTAACTAGTTTGAGGGTCGGTAGGCCTTATTTTATAATGGCACTGAAATAAATAATTTGCATTATTACGTTATATAAAAAAACATTCAACCAAATTTTGTACGCTGGTAGTATTCATTAGAAGCGTAAATTATGCTTACACCTACACAGATCCTATTTTTCTGGCTGTTTTGCAAAAGAATACCAGGTTCTTAAAATCGAACATTTTGCCATACTTCCATAATAATTCAACAAATTCGTACCGAATTTTGCATATAATTAGTGCTACATAAGGCCATGTATACATATATGATATTATTGGGTTCAAACATTTATTTTTAAAATTGTGGCCATAAAAATATTTTGATAAGTTTGTCATGTATATCAAACAATTTAGCTAAATTCAACCAAAATTTGCGCTGACGGTATCTATTAGAAGCTTTGTATAGAGAACCTATTTCTTCACAGTTTTTTGTAATATAGCACAAAAAAATAAATAAAGTTTTTATCCCATAACTCGATGGCCAATCGATTGATTTCCACAAAATTCTTCGCACAATTACCGCTGTGGTAGATCATGTAAACTGGTATGTTTTAAGTAAGTCAGACGCTTATTTTAAAAATGACGGCCATGTAAATATTTCAGGTACAGTTGATTGCAAGCTAGCTAGTGTCACGAGGTTATCTAGGATATTAGGGACTTCATCATTACTTTAGGGAAGTATTCTCGCTAGTTATTTTAGCAATTTCTGGTTTCCGTTATATTACCACTGGAACATAGAACTTTATACGCCAGTGTGTAAAGTTCACTGTATTCATAAACGAATTTTTTTCTTCCGTGAACGTCATTTGTGAACTTTCTTTGCGGATTTTTAAGACATAAAATTTACAATTTTAGTAATTTTTTTCTTAAGTTTTTACACACATCGAAATTTGTGCTCTAATTTCTCCCTCCCTCTTCTCGCAGGGATTGTCGTACGCCAGTCGTCTGTCGTCGATCCGCGAAACACCAGGTTCATTCCCGGCAACGCGTGCACCCTGGCTGCAGGCCGGGTGGCAACGAGGTTAGCGAGGTGAGCGGTCGCGCCCTTGCGCGCTGCCGAACAGGTTCAATTGCAATAAAACAGAATGCTCGGAGAGTTAAAAGGGAGGGGGGGGGGGGAATGGTAGGCCTTGGGAGGGGTGGGTGTGAGGAAACAGAAGGTTGTTCGCATGAGGGGGGGGGGGGTTAGTTGCCGGGGGAGAGGTAGAGGGGCGGGGTCGGCCCTGAGGGAAATCAGAGCGGGAGGCCAGGCAGAGACGGCCACAAGCCACACGCCCTGAGGGGGAGTGGGGAGGGGGTCGGAGGAGGGTAAGACGCCTGTAAATCTGACGCCACCTGCGCCGCCGCTCGCGTCCAAGGTCGCACGCGTGTGTGTCTCCCCCCCAAACCCTCCATCCCCTGCAACATCCCTTACTACCGCGACACCCTGCACACTTTATTTATTAAATGTCGTCGCCCAGAGAGCCTGCAGCGCGAATGACTAATGTCTAGACATTTGGAGCTGGTGGTTAACACTTTCTAAAATTTATTTTTATAGAATAAAAAACTGGGTAGAAGATAGTCGTAAATCAGTAAACGCACTATTTAATTTCTTCGCTGTGCATTTAATAATATCTCCTTGGACAGTATTGTAAAAATTAATTGTTAATTTATACTTTTCATTTGTTTTCAACTTAAATGATTTTGTAACATTCAAAGAAATTTTTGAGAAATATATGAATTTTAGTTTATCGACATTGTAGTTTATAGGCACTAATTTTATATATTCTTGAGATGCACTTTGCTTACGAGGGCAACAAACAGACACATTTCCTATGGCGATTTTAATAAATATGTAATTTTTATGTACGACATTGCTGTGCTTGCTGTGTAACGAAATTTAATGTTGTACTGAAGGATTCTTAAAGAGTTGTAACTGATACGTTTCTTTGGAAAAATGTAATACGTTCACACGCTTCTAGATTAAAACGACAAAAATGTTACATCTCATTAATATCTTTGTGTTTACTTTGGAATCAATCTAACGGAAGTAGTCATAGTAAAATTTATAAAATTCCAAAATATTTTTTCAAAATATTTTAATTTTTCTGAAAATATTTTTTTAACGTTTAATTCATTATAGAAAAAATTATATATTACAATAGACATATCCAAGCCAATGACTGCGATATCATCAAAAATCACGAAGTTTTTTACGCTCAATTCGCGCGGTTCATTACTCGCAAAGGTAAAAAAAAATTAACCAACCAATGCGCTAATAGACTACGTCATTATTTTACGCGGACGCATTATGATCCAGTAAAAAAAAAAAAAAAAGAAACGAATTTCCATTTGGCCGCGCGTAATCTCACGTTTGCAGATGTTCTAAAACCAAACAAATCAGAATTAACTTAATGACTGCCAAGGAAACAAAACTAATAGAAATTCGCCCATTCCCATCTCACTTAGCTAGAGCTCCGCCCCTCCAGAGTACGCAGTACATTAACAAATAAATCCCATAAAGCTTAAACTCGTTACCCCAACACGAAGGTTAGGTTCGCGAATCCCTAAGTTTCGTAATTAACTTTTTCCTGCTATTAATTGCCAGCTATTTATCCTCAAGGAAGCGGCAAACAAGCAGAGCCTGTGTTCCCTTCTCTTGTCGCCCAAATTACGATTGCCCGTTTTACCCAGTTCAGAACTAACGACGCCGACGCCAGCAGATATCACTGGAAACTCCTCTTCTGAATGCAAGCACACGATACACTCTTACATACGAGAAGAGGTATAAGAAACTTAGATGACTAAACAACAAGAAAAAGAATAATAAACACTGCTGTATAACGAAATATGTTTGTCGAGCTTGGCATATTTATTGCAGCCATTAGTAATTATCCCCCGTGCAAACAGATATTTAAAAAGAAAGCACGTATTACACTCGCACTTAAAATTTTTTTGCTAAATAAAAACATAACATTTAATTGCAATAATTACAATATATTAAATTTAATCATACATTAAAAAACTAAATAAACACTATTCAAAATTTTATACAATTGTAATTTGAGTTTTCTAATAGGTTTTGTGAATAATCTTATCATTTAGCACCCGCCAGATATTGTGCAAAGTCCAAATATCTGAAAACATGCATCTGGTAAATAAAGTTGCTGTGCGTAATGAAGAAAAACGGGACTGATTAATGCGCTTATAAAATATTGCACATTCCTGTATTTTTTTGAAGCTTCAGTTGGCGGGGACAAACTATTCCTAGACGACATAAATCGTCATAACACATGTAATATGAAAATTGTATTACCCGTGGCCTGACGCAATTTCAATCTATGTCTTCAAATTACATGTTAGATCTCAAACAATAGGTACTCGACTGCAATTCTTTAAAGCGATTCAGCAATAAGAGTAGTTCATTTTAAATATTATATTTTCAGTGCATTACGGTGAAGATGTAAGTATAGATTAATGGAAATATATTTAGACATATACATTCACTGCTGTTTCTTTGTTTAAATTGCGTTCCAGTAAATAGTACCTGTCATTAATTTTTCTGCAAAGTACAACAACCACGAAACAAAAACCACGTTCGCTTTGTTAAACAAATTTCATATAAAATAGAATAGTAAAATTACGAAAAGTTTTATTATTTACTAAAATATTTGGGGAAAGCGCGGAAATTTAAGCACTAAAAAAATTAATTGCTCAAAATGTTTCATTAGAAGCAAAAAAAAATTACAAGTAATACTTTTCGTTAATTACACGTTTAATAATGTGTCACTTATCGATATTTACTATCCGACATACAGTTTTAAACACTTGGCGGATCTTCGTTTTAAATATTTTATCGATTCCTTTCTCGCGTTGGCTGAGTAACTTCCAGGATCCGCCAGGATAAAAATTAAATTAAGATGGTTTGCCATTGGAATGTTGGTTGTACACACAAACAACACGTGACAATTTATGCATCATGTCCTGAAAAAAAATCGAAATGGCGGGAAAGTTTACCGGTGTAGTAGTGTAGTAAAAATATTTTAACCTATGCAATTTGGAGATGATGTGCTGAGTAGCAGAACATGTCCGGTAGGTGCCTAAACTATATTGCACGTAGAGGAATTCCATTGTTTGTTTTTCGCGTATGCCGGGCCATGGTAGGAATCCCAGAGGGTTGTGATAATTCAGTATAACAATTAACATACAGATGTTAATTTCCTTGTGAGTTACACTGGTACTCCAGAGCACCCAGATTCGATTCCCAACCCAACTATCCTGCTTATGGTAACATATAAGTTTCCAGGTGAACGCGGGAGAGGTTCAATGACCGACCTCGTCTCATGTTAAAGTTATCGCAGCTACCGGCATCTTATCTAATAACCCTAATGTTGACGAAATTTTAATTTAAGTCATACTAGGGTTGCTCAGTGAAGAAAGTACGGGAAACATGGTCGATCCACTGTATATCGGCAAATAGTATACTGCCACAAGGCACTAGTATTGACCGAGTCCAGTCCGTCCCCGTCAGGAGAAATTTGTACGCGGTTGAATCTCGAGGAGCATCTGAAGTGTACGATGTCGGAAATGTGGGTCCTGTTAAACAAAACTATTTCAGAAACGCTTGAAGTTCCTCCTAGAGCTTATGGCAACTGTTAGCGACGTTTCTGGTTGAGAAAGTTATCTCAGCGCTTTCCACCAAACCCAGTCCACAGATTCGAGAAAAGAATCCTTCATATATTTGATTTTGAAAACAGTGCGGTGAAGTTTTTACAGGCGGTTTTAAAAAGCATACCAAAACCGTAACTAGGCTATTTGACGACGTATTCTGAAAGTGGACGAATAGATGTTGCAAGTGACTATACTAAAGGAGTAGAAACTGCATTTAGAAAGATATTTGTGATAATTGATAAATATAATTTTTATTATCCACCCTCGTAGGTTCACAAATAGCGTCTTTTTTTTTAGTTTCCTTACAAGGCGCAGCTGATGATCTTGTAAAGTTATTCCAAGATGACTCACCAGGCTCGACTTCCGCCTCGAGTTTCACATATAAGAGACATTGCGGACATTGCTGCTGGCCAGCATATTTTTCCCGCGGTGCTCCCGTTTCTGTCGCCTTTGCATTCCGTCGCTGGTCGATCTCCAGATAATTTCACTATCACAGGCTCTCAGACCTTGCTGTCAAGCTCCGACGAAACCTCTCAACTCTCTCTCTCTCTCTCGCTCTCTCTCCATCAAGTGGCTTTCCTAAATTTGAGCGAAACGACGCAATGCGGTGCCACAATCACAGTTTTGGCGCTGGCGACGGGTGTCGAAAGCATTGCATAAGCAACGAATAATGTTTTGTATCTCGTCGCTGGCGTTGGGGAGTAAGAAGAATGACCTTAATGTACATATTAATAAATTAACTGGTGAAAATATAAAAAAAAATTGTTTCCAGATTTATTTATGCGAATTCAAATTTATATAATGTTTTTTTTTTCCACGTATAGGAAAATATGATCTGCCTGACGAGTCGTTCGTATTATATATTATTATTCCAAAATGTCTTACATAATTTTTTATATAAACAAAGTATGCCTCACTTAAAAATAGCTCATGTTAGTAATTAAATTTCACTATAACAGAGGGCAAGCAGTGCGGTATGTATCGTCGGTGAACGATCACAATCCATTTCTCTACCGTGAAAAGATGAAATGAATATGTCCATGGCTGGTAGCGTCGGCCGGGTCGCATCGCATTGCGTCGCACAGTTAAGGAAACCGCATAAAGAAATATTATTTGGGCAATGGTAGCAGTGATTCTCACATCGCGTCTTTTGGAACCAGCGCTGAAGTATCGGCATCGCGAGGATAGATATCTCAGTTCGTCCTCCAGCGTTGGGTCAAGACAATGGCTGGTCCTGCCCCGTGCCTCCTCCTCTCATTAATCAACTTGAGAGCAAAGCGCGCTCAAAGCCGCCCGACTCGTCTAGGTCCGGCGAGCGGTTTGCGGGGACACGGGAGTGCCTCGCGCCAACGGTAATTTCGCCGACGCAGAGTTTGCCAAACTTGCGTTAAATTGCCTGGTCCAGGGCCGCCCCGGCCCCTTGTCACGCGGGCCGTGTGCCGGCAATAAATATCCCTTGTCGCGAGGTCGCCGACCCGAAAAAGAGGTAGAGGCGTGAAATTAGGAGACGGAGGAGGTCGTGGAGCGAGATCGTCCTCGGATGACGTTATATACAAGACTGGCCTTGCCTCTGTCTCTCTCTCTCTATATATATATATCTATGTCTCCAGTCTCGCCGGATGTTTTCGACCCGCGACGCGAGCGCGCTTAATTAGAGTGCGGGAGAACGGAAGGTACGAGCAACAGGAGAAACTGCGGCGACGAATTGCTTCGCACCTCGACCCTCTGGCCCCCTTCACGCCCGACGCGCTATACGCGAGTCGTCCGCGCTCTCTTCTTGGCCGTCGTCGTCGTACAGGCTGTCCACCGTAAAGTGAGAACTTTTGAAAGCCCTCTCATTTGGAATAATAGTCGATAAATTTATTTTATTTTAGCCTGGAACATTTGCCGCCTAGTGCGGTGGAATCTACACACTGCATTTAGTACGTAGCCTATATGGCAGTAATATTTATTTAAAAAATTTGTTCTAGGATAAAAATTGGGTGAAATTAAAAAGTAACTAGGACCTCGAAAATGTTTACTTTACTGTAAGCAGCCTATACGTGTGTGTGTTCATCGGGTGCATAATCCCAGCACACCCGGGTGTAAAGTTTATTCGCGGTTTCTTCACGAGTTTTCAACTTTACCTTTGAAAAATCTCCCCATGTATCACGTTTTTGGTTATTTCCTAAATATGCCGTGCGGCAAAAGCGTTTTATGCTTCAGTTAACTTAAGTACCTTACTTTTGTTCTTTCACTTATCTTTTATCTATAAATTGTAATATTTCATTTTTAATCACTATGAATAAAACAGTGTGTAAACAGGTCGGTTGGTATTGATTAATAAGAAATTGTCCTTATTAAAAATATTATCACGCTAGTGCGCACGCATACTGTGTGCAGTCCGTCTGGTGTAGTTTACCAGAATTGGTTAAGATTTGTTTGCACGAGGGGGAGGAATATCCTGGAAATAGAACTTCAGCAGAGTTTCAGAAGAGTTGGAAGTATCGGGGAATGGACTACAATCAGTGACGCAGTCTTTATTGCCAGTTACGGAAATATTGTGCTCTAAAGAAAACTTGTGCATAAAATGGGGTTGGGAGTTACATATACAGTGCGTGAGAGGACACAAGTTTTTTCACTGCATTCTGGATAGTTAGAAATCAAGGATATGGATATAATACAATTAAATGACTGCATAATAAAAATGGTTACCCAGTAACACTGAATAATGTTAAATGATTGGATCAAATAATACAACAAATTATTAAGCGATGTAAAAATTACATTAATAAGAAAATAAATACACAGGGTGAAACTGAAATCTATCAGCAAAATCCGGCAGTTTATTCCTCACCATAAATTAGGCTGGAGAATATATAAAAGGTATATAGCCAAAGCTTACTCCGGGAAGGCATAATCACCCTTAAAAGTGTATCTGAAGCAGATGTTGGTTGCTAGTAACACAGCCGGAATGGAAGATAAATAATACATCACTAAACTATGAAGTGCAATGCATAATAATCTGGGTGCAAATTATATCTCCCTTCCATACAGGAGGATGAGTTGGAACGTCATTTGGGAATTGACAAATGCAACTGTACGGAATGCCTAGTTGAGTTTCTCCCTACAGATTATTTGAAAACGTGGTTCACAATTTGACAAGAATTCCTCACTACATTTGACTTTAGGCTATTCATGGTAAAATGAGCACTATTGAAAACCCTGCGTAAGATCTACTTGTATGCACGTTATGTATTCTTCCGCCTTGTGTAAGGTTGACTTTGTCGTGAGCCTCATCCCTTTATGCATGCATTGGTCAAGTGAAACTGTAGAATTATAAGAAAAGTTAATATTTATAAAATCTGCTCATTTTTACACTTTGATGCCTTAAAAAAAACAGAAGGCGGAACATATAATTTAAGTTATCAGAAATGGTTACCTAACACCTTTTATTCGACGTTTAGATACATAACTACTTCCAATCCATGTCACTCAATGCGTCCGTTAAATTATGTGCAGTTAAGGGCAGTGACTTTTATCTAAGGTTGATTTCAAAAGTGCTCACTTTATCGTGAACAGCCTTTAGTAATAATGCACCTGTTTACTAAGGTGAAACATTGTATGCGTTAATAGCTAAATGTACAGTTTCTGCTTTATTTATGCAGTTATATATAGTAATTACAACTTTACAATAATTATTAGAATTATTGAAATACAACATTTCAATCGATTTGCCAACACACTTCGCTAGATGTTTATGTCGCCTAATAGCCAAGTAGGGTAAGTAATTCTCTGTCCAATTCTACACTTGATTTTTATACTTTTGAATGACACGCTGAAAATCATCCTGTCATTGAAAAATATATAAGTTAATGAATTCTTATTATTCGAGTTTGCATTGACTAGTTACAAAATGCGCCTTTCTGCGAATAAAACGCATTTAACATTCGAGAAATGACTGCTAGACTTGCTGAGCAGATATCACTCTTTCAGTTTTTCCCCTTGCTAATTGGCATGTGAGCAGCCGTCTCGATATAAAATATAAATAACCGGGGACGTGCAAGGCAAAGAGGCACGTTTAGTTAACAATCGCGCCGACAGAGCGCAATTAATGCTTCGCCAGCAGCCAGCTGGACACTTGATCTGCCGCGGAAGCCGGTGCTAGCGGAGTTGTCGTATCCTCTCGTGTGGCAGCGAGCTTTCAAAACAAAAGTTGTGCTTGCAAGGTAATGGGCATGCCAATGACGTGTTACTACAATAAAACTAAAAGTGAGAAAAATGATTGAGCTATTGCTGAATATTGGAGCGGAAAAGGAACGAAGGCGCCTTGAAGCAAGATAAAACTGTACTGATGCGAGGAATGTAAACGAAACTATCGGCACCAAATCGAGTGCAAACCTTTTACTCTGACAGTTGCCAATAATGATTAATGGAGAACCGTTGATCGTTTTAATATGTGACGTTGAGAGAACGCGAAATCTCTCCATGTAGTGGGATAGCGTCAAAGTACAGGTGTCAGTAAGGATGGCCAACCTTTGCTGATACCGTAAGCCCATAATTTGCACTAGTGACAAATATACTACCAACGGCGATTTTTGTGACGCAATGTCAAGTGTATTTTTTTTGGGTAAGGTACTCGTTCGCATATCATTAAGCATGTCACATGTTCAGCCCCAGCCTATTTTCACCTTATCATTCCACATTCAGAATGTTCGAGTTACTAGTTAGCTCGTTCCCTAGCGTACACTCTCCGAGGTGAGGATTCTCCGAGCTAGCAGCTGTTGTAAACAGACGTACGAGATGAACACAAATGATTACTGCACTATGATTTACGTACACGCATCAGCCAGGCTAATGCTGGGCACAAAGTTTTATCATCACTTCCATTAACGATCACATTTACTTAAAGGTAACCTCTAACTCTCCATCAATAACGTTTACCGCCCATTGTAAGAATTGCTCTAAAGAACTTGAGTTTAGAGTTTTATTTTCGTGGAAGTAGAGGAATTGACCAACGGTGTAAGTGGCATGTATCCACTGTGATCACTGTATCAGATGCGTACCCTTGGAAATGACTAGTGCGTATTGAGGAAGCATCGATAAGGATCAAAGTTTTGACGCATCTTTGCCACAATAGTATTAGTCAGAAGTCGCAAATTGTAAAGTGGTTTGCCAAACATCCATGATAATGTTCCTACATTTTCTCAGGACAGATATTTGCGTACGAAAGTTCGTAACATTTTACTGTAGCAACTCTAAAAATCCTGGTAGGTCTACGTGGTATTATTTCCATACTTGTTTGGGTTAAAAACTTACATTGCAGTTCAGGAAATTTACTAGAAATACTTTTTTACAATGAAATATCGACAGTGCCTAACGGAAATGTAGGCTTTTGAATAGCAAAAAATCCAATGTTTGATGTGTTTCTCAAATATTGTTCAACATGACGAAGTTTCTCGTAATGTAATTTACAGTAAATTCTACAATTTGTTGCAATATTTTTCGGCATGTTTTCTTACAAAATCACATTTTTATCATTATATGTGACAAATAAAATTAACGTATCTAGGCTCCTTGCAAACCAACTAAGAGATATTTTTAGAGGCATTATTTTAATTGATTACAAAACTGCTTAGCAAATGTAATTTTGTGAAAATTCAGGGGAAAAAAACTATAAGTTTCTTATTTAACATGTTTAAATATGCATAACATTTTCTCTATTTTGATACGTAGATGCTTTGAGATATGATATTACATTTAAATAATTTATCCTCTTTAGCTCCAGAAATTCTTAGGACTTGCTTTATTATATCACAGCCGATATTGTGTGGAATATATTATTTCATAAATTGACAACTGCGTTATGCGTATCCAAATGCATTTTTTTTCTATTAATTGTTGAGGGTTCTTATCATCATATTATTTGTCTTTTTGGTACATTGCACTTTTAAAGTGAAAGTTTTAATTGTTTTTTGTTACACTCTGAATTCGAATCAACGGAAAACCATTGATTCGTATGAAATAAAAAATTTAATTCTGTGAACATTGCTCCACTTTGAATCGGTGGAAAAACCACTGGACGTTTCTGTGAAACAAATTTGCTGATTTAATAAATTACAGCCAAATACATATTGCAAGTTAAATATCGCTTTAGTGAAATTATGGGGATAATTAAACATATTTCTGATAGTCACTGTTAGTAGTGTGCGTTTTAACTTAAATAAAAATGAACTCGCTGTATTCGATATTTGAACCACCATCATTGCTTCCAAACCGTTACCTAGCTAGTTGTGATACCAACGTTATTAATGAGTTTGTTTTCGTTTTTAGTTCAATTGGTAATATTAGAATAGTTAATACAAATAGTACGTCTCAATGTATTCACTGCACCAAATTCCATGCATTTTAAACCTTCGGACCGAGCGCTATGATTATGACGTGAAAATATAATTAAGACGCACAAACGAAATGAAAGGCTGAATGTGATTTTTTACCTCGTAAAATGTTGTTAGAGAAAACAAAACCCTCATAAAACATTTTATGGATTTTGTTAGTATATGCGTTATATAATTGGATACGCCTTGTTTTTTAACTGATCCATCAGTCAAAACACAAACTGAATAACAGCTAATTAAATGGTTGATGAAACAGTGGTAAATGTGACTGAATCAATAAGTGAAGGAAACTGGCATTTTTTCACTAATTCATCAATTTGACTGAAGTGTATCTCGAAATAGCCAGGCACTGTTAACTGATTTAAACAGTGAAGTTCTCACTGATTCAGATTTAGAGTGTACTTTTCTCGTAATCAGTGTAGGAAGTCCAACAACTTACTGAGTCTAATCAACTGCACAATTGCCACGAAACTTAAAATAAGTATTAACTTATATTTTTACAGCGTACTTTTGGTTATTTGTAGGCTATTGGTTATCTACAGAAGAAAAAAATCTTTGGCTTTAAAAGCTAATTATACGTAAAAACTATGGACCCGAAATGTTTTATATTTGATTAAGAATGCCGTTACAGCACTGGAGCTGTCTAAGTAGAAAACGGTCTTGCACTCCGTTGTCCAAAACCTGTAACGAAATGTCCAATGGGGAGATACATTCGAGGCGGAAGTGGGCAATGAGAGAAAGCTGCTTACCTTTTCTAGGAACATTCGCTTGTTCATGACCACCAGAGCCGCTGCGGCACCCTGATGGTCGGCGAACTCGATGAAGGCGTACGAATCACTTCCAGACTGAAACACAGGAAAATAAATTATAAACACTTCTGAGGCAGTGGAGAGAGCCGCTCACATGTAAACAAGTACGTTTCGCACTGTACAAAAACTGACATACATGTAAGGGAAGCAAATTACACTTACATGTACGGGACAATTACCTCTTAAATGTACAGTAAATTATAAACACTTCTGAGGCAGTGGAGAGTGCCGCTCACATGTAAACAAGTACGTTTCGCACTGTACAAAAACTGACATACATGTAAGGGAAGCAAATTACACTTACATGTACGGGAAAATTACCTCTTAAATGTACAGTAAATTTGAGTAGCATGTAAAGTACTATTGCCGAACCGTACGGAAAAATACCTGACAAAAGTGTGGGAATACCTATAAAAGTAAGAGAAAATGATATATATTGTATAATATAATTATATTTTAAATAGTCCCTGAGTATTAGTACTGTTTATTTCAGTATCACATATACCCTAAGACAAATACTAACCTAAAATCCCATTCTAAAATATTCAACACTTGCCGGCAGGTGGGCTCGAACAACGGTCCTTTATCTCGGGAGGCTGGGACGCTATCATCCCACCACTGCTAAAACTTTACGAAAAAGAAAAGAAATAATTTAAGTTACGTGCAAAGTTTTTAATTGAAATAACTATACGAGTTTCTCTAAAAAAAATTTCTTAGTATTTACTTGAACATTCCCACCATTCTAAGATCAATTTGACAAATTAGTTATTCCTGATGCTGGCTATAATAATGATTTTGTATAACAGATTGTTGAGTTACTTACTTACGTGCGGTACAAAGCAGTATTTGTGTTTTAATAGTGCTTTGAAGTCTTAATAATTCCCTTGGCCTATATTTACGCCGGCGAAGATAAAAGTTTATAGCGAGATTGGACACGGGAACAAAAAGCTATCCGTTTTCCACAGTCTCTTACGAAATATTTTGTTTTTCTTTTTTTACAACCTGCCAATTTGTAACTATTTGATAATTGTATTTTTTATATTTTCTATAGTAAAATTAATTTTTATAGCTTAGTCCTACAATCTCTCCAACATAGCGCCTCGTTTTATATTTTCCTACCGTCCTCCCATCAAGTTGTTGAAACGAGGAGATCAACACTTCCTAGGGTAATATTCCCATCTATGTATGGGATTTTCCACTGCAATGTAAGTAAATTTCACTCCAAAGTGCAGTAATTCTAACTAACGCGTAACGAAAAATATGTTTCCCAAACAAGTTTGTGAATATTACCTTACAACTGTCACGTAATTTTCTCATTATATTTTACAGCGCGCTACGTGAAAGTTATTAGTACAAATCCTCGATAATCCTAAGTAGTAAAGTATAAATAATATTGTTTGCAGTAGTACTGAACCTCGTGCTAACATGTTAACACATTCATTCGTGTATAGGTCAGGATACTGTTAACTCTCTCCATGTTATACTTTAAGTAATAAGGGTTGTTTGTATCTTTAAACGATACTGCATCAAACAAAACACCAGGGTCTTTATAAATCTTATATTTTCATTTTTCAGATTAGACACTGACCCAAGTTCTATTACTTTCACGCGATTTCTCAACATTTGTAACATATTTATGGTACACATTACTCTCCAACGAGTCTAGTGAAAACACTGCATTACTTAAAAAATTTTCAAAAACTGTTTTTTTTAGTGATTATGAATACAGAAAGGCACGTAATGTTAAATTATTATGGTTTAGTTAACTTGAAAAATTGTACTCCAATATGGGTCAATTTACACCAATTATACTCAAAGCAAAGGCCATTAAATATTAACTCTACAATCATATCTTTACAGTTCTCACAGACGTTATAACACACTGTTTTCCATATAGACCTACGCATTTTGTGTACAGGCCTTTATGTTGTACTATCTCTTTCTTCATGGTTAGTCACTTTCAATATTAATATGTTTTTTTTTATACCAGAAGTAGCCTTTTTATGTTAAAGTTTTGACTTTTTTTTTTTAGCGAAAAAAAAACCTAATTTAACTATGCGGGAAAATCAAACAGTTTTGTAGTCTACGAATTGTGTAGCGTAGCCTATTCAATAACTTGTACATGTTTCCACCAATAACACTACGGTTGCCAATTACATAATAATAGGCTAATAAAATTAATTAGCTAAACATATTTTTTCCAGTGATGCTGTCAAAGAATATGTTTAATTTTTAAATGTTGGATTTTATTTGGTAAATTTGTTTGAAGTAATGTAAAGGAGAAACAACTACTACGATTTACTTTTAAAATCTGATAATCAGACTTTTCTTATATCGTTTCTTCTTTCTGTTAAGACTTTAATATTTTGCGTTCTGTTGCAAATATTTGCCTTTTAAAATAAAAGTACAACTTTTTGAATTAACGAAATATACAACAAAAGTTTTTAACCTTGAATATACCTAAACATTTCGTACTTTACTAAACTATGTAGTATATTTAATAGTGAATATTTTCGTTTTTATTATTTTATTATATTATTACAAAAAAAAATTCTTAATTAAGAACTAGTTTTGAGATACACTTAGGAGATAAATTAATTAAAAGAGTAAAGCAATATTATTTTTTAAGTTCCGTAGTTTGATTGAATACAGTTATACTGGTTTTCTGAAAAACAAAAAAAAAAATAACAAAAAAAAAAAAATTCTAACCTAATCTATTTCGTTTCTGCATAGAAGTATTAACAATTTACTTCACTTTTAAACCATGTTTATCATATTTTTATAGCAACAGTTGAATCAAACTGTTTATTATAAAATCATCCTTCCTAGTTAATAATTCTGGGAGTCGGACACGAGCCATTAGTTTTAATCATTATAGTTTGTAGTGTAAAGCGTTCCTTGAGTAATTCCATTATTTTATTTAGCTCAGTCGCATCACCTTTATCTGTCTTCATGAAATAATTTCCCACTTTACTAGAGAAGCGAACAACTATCAAATCACACTATAATGCTCTTTTAGCCTCGCTAAACGTTCATATGCCACTTTGGACTTTTTTATTTAGTAATAACGTTAACTGATGAATACTTTTACGCGTAGCAGAAGATTTATTAAGTTTAAATTAGTGTTATACATGAACTATAAAAGTAAGTTCATCCAAGGAACGAAAAACTGATTTTCACAGCCAAAATAGAGTGCAATAAAATTACCGCCAACGAAACACAGATGCAGCAACGGTCAAGAGCGCGTACGCTCCAACCCAACACCGGTGTGTTATTCAACGTGTCTCTCTCCACTTCCGCTTGCCCGCTTGCAATATAAACAACCCTAGTTAGCACCTCCGATAGAGCTACTGCTCGAGCCCTTTCCCGAAGCCGTCACCTAGAGTTCAAGCACCCCTACACTCTCCCCAACCCTCTACTCATGCCCACGCAACTGCTGTAAATCTTTACGCCCACTACCCCTCCCCCGTAGCGCCGAACCTACGCGATAAGCCGTACTTATGTTAAGCCCCTGCCCCCGTATATCACCATTACATGCATCTGCAGCGAATAACGGCGCTAATGCGATACTTTGTTACGGGCACCTGTAACGGTGGGAGGGGGGTTAACAGGCTGAGCGGCCTGATTCCGGTCCATTTTTACACCCATCTCCCCCCCCCCCCATAAAAACCACTCTCATGATCAACCAGAGCATACCTCGCACGTAGTAAACTAGCTGTCTGGAAGTATGCGCTTATATGAGGCGTGCAGCAGCAGCATCATAGAGCTTTGGTTATAAGAGGATTATCGAATGCCTATTATTTTTGGCAAAAAGCTAAATATTGCGCAATAAAGTAACGAGAAAACTGAGTTAGAAAAAATTTTAATCCGCCGCCGCACGCACCTATGCCGCCAAACACATCTGCTCCACACCGCGCACAAGAAGTTTTGGCTTTTGGAGTGACAGAGTTAGAAATATTTGATCGGACTATGTGACTTGGCGTAAATGCTAGAGCAAACCTGATACTGTTCTCTTCCATTCTTTGTTTTGTACGCTGTTTCGCTTCTTTGTTGCAGTGGTATACACTACTGTACTGTGTTACAGTCCCGTCTTTAATGTAGATGCTATTTTATGAGTCCGTGTATATGCTTATGTGCCAACGACAGTTCTTGTTGCATCGCAGGCACATCGAAATTTTAATTTTAATTATATCAGTTGGCACAACACAGGGAAAGAAGAATTATTAATATATTCCCGGAAAAAGTATGCTTTTAATGGAAAAAAAAAATTGCGCAAAGAAGTTTTTTTAAACGTTTATTTTGGTTCAAAAATAATCACAAATTAATGGTAAAAAAAATTTACTGCAATATTCTTACACGTTTACTTAATCCACTTCAAGTAAAAATAATTTGCAATTGTAAAATACAAAGGCAACTTTGAGTCTTCGCAATTTACTCAACAAATAACACTATTATCCTATATTTTAGTAAATAAATTTCCAAACTATATTGATCTATAAATGTAAGACATAAGATCACCTGGACTGGAGTGTGAACGTATAAATACAAGGCTCTCGGCATTACTGACATGGAATACTGACGGTGAGGCAAGATGATGATACGATAACATCAGGTGAACATATTCCACCCTACATGGACATTCTTCCCGTGATGACTCTTCTACTGGATTGTTTATCGTAGTTCTTTATATCCCCAATAATTTCTGGTCTGACGCCACTGATATTTTTGGAACATTTTAGAATCATATGACTTAACCATTAGCCATTTTTATCAGTCAAATACAGCAGACATTCTAGGCGTGTATTAGCATTCCAGACACTTAACATATTTGAACCAGTTGGATTTAAAACTGTCCTTAGGCTTATTTTGAGAAAGTTTAATTAAATTACTCAACGATCAGAATTAAATTTTGTTAAAATTCTGTCCAAGCAAGCGTCGTTTTAAACATGTTCAACATTTCCCATTTCCTCATATCTTTATTTTATACTGGTAGACCTATGGCAATGATTAGCCGATGAATGAGGAACTCAATTATAAACGACGTTATTGAAATAATACTAGATAGGAATCAGCAATTACTTTTAACATAATTAATTTTTAATATTTTTGAAATAATATTTTGCGTAAAGTTTTTAAAATGTTTCCATTTGCTGGTTGACGCCTTGTTTAATGCAGCTGGAAGTTATCAAGTATTTAAGGGCACACCTGCCATGTGTGCAGCTTTAAGCCCGTGCTGCACACCACGCAGTTCTCAGCTGAGATGATAGTATCTGCAGGTAAGCCAACTTGCCTGCGGAGCTCCATGACACAAGGTAGCAAAACCTTGTATCGCCACGGCAGGGACTATGGGATTGGCAAGGACTCACTCGGAGCATCGCGGTCGGGGGGTATTGTGTCTGGGGAAGGTAATTTTGCCTGCAGCCCCTTGCCGAGCGTCAGCGCATACAGCAGGAAGCAAAGACGTAGGCTTGAATGGCGGGATTATGTGATGTCACAGCGGCGTGTCTGATTCTCCGCGACGTGCAGCTAGTTTACTGCACAGCTGTAGCCACAGGGTACAGATGAACCCCCTCCTCGAGCCACGTATAGAGAAATATTACGTCCTGCTTGTAAAATACATCATGTAATTCAGGTGCAGTGGAATATAATGCGTAACACGATACCGTGTTGTTAAATAGATACTGTATTTCCTAAAGGATAAAATACACTGAATTCAATGTATAATTTTGAGTCACTTGATCTTTTTTCGAGCATACTTTCCAACATCTCAGAACAGTATTCATACGAAATGAGATAACGGTAAAGGTTTGTAGCTACAACAGCAATAATGCATTGAGCTACAAGATGCGATTTTATAATAAATACTCACGCTACAATAATTGTGAATCCTTTGGCGGGATAAAGGTGAAATAAATAATCAAGATTCAAATTTGACATATCATACGTAATTAATCTATTCGTCGTAAATAAGCATTTATTTTCATCTAAGAACATAATGACTATCATTATTATGTATATGAAGGATACGTAAGTACAGCAAATCACGTTTACAAATGGCATTGAATACGACAGTTTGAAGCACTTTATCTTGCAGAAACTGTTGGGTTTTGGTCCAATACCGAAAATTTCCTTAATTTATTTTTGGGATGGAACCATATTAATGTTATAGTACGAATAACGTTTTTCAAATAAAAATATTTAGGGTTTTGTAACACAGTCGGTAACATTGCATTTATATTTAATTATCAAATGAATAAAATCGAATTAATTAATTGAAGTATACAAATTACCAGTCTGATAGTTCTTACATAGGAAGTTAATAAAATCTCAATTGATTAAAAAGAACCATGTGGTTTCCAACGAATATTTTGAGATGATTCTGAGAACTTGGCGAATTTATACTTCTCAAGCTTATGTAGACAGTGCTAATGATAAAGACAGATAATAAAGCGCTAACATGTCGTTTACAGACAACATGTTTACTTGTTTCAAATGTTTTTGTGCCAAATTTATATATATATTTGAACGTACAGGTGTAAGTGGCGCTAATAATATAAGAATTATTTTCATTTTACAGCGGCAAAAATCTCTTTGTAGCCTTGTGTCCTCGACAACCAAAACTACAGGAAATACGGCGAAGTTGGGTCTTCAATAAGTAATGAGATCCGATAAGTTTTATACATATAAAATTTTCGCCACTTTGCGGAATTTCATGATAATGTGTTTGTGCACGTGATGAAGCAATTTTTTTGCCTCATTTCCTTTGAAAAAGTAGTATTACGAAGTCGCCCGAATGTCTGTCTAGATGAATGTTTCCTCCACCCCTCTTTTCTTTATAACTTTTCCCTAAACACATTTTAATATATTACTGTAGGAATATGTTGGCATTAACGACCATCACGACGCAACCCTTTATGAATGCACATCTGCTACACTAATAGAACACTATATGTATGTGGAAACTTTTTAGTGTTAATGTACTAATCCACGACGTATACATGTGCCCGGCGATAATTGCACCGGGTATAACTTCCCTGCCTCCATCCTGGTTATGATCACACACACACACACACACCTATCGGCTGTCCACGGTAAGATGAGCGCTTTCGAAAGCCTGCTTAAGATCTAGTTGTATGCACATTGTGTATTCCTCCGCCTTATGCAAAACTAACATTGCCATGGGTCTCATCACTTTATTCATGCGTCGGTCAAATTAAACTGTCAAATTACTAAGAATGTGAATACTTCACAAATCTGCTCGTTTTTACACTTCGATGCATAAAAAAATCAGTAAGCGAAAGAAATCATTTCAAGCTATCACAAATGTTTACCAAACAATTTTTATTTCGACGTTAAGATACGGAACAATTTTCCGTCCGGCGTTACCAACAATGGGTGAATGTCACTCAGTGCTCCTATTATAATATATGTATTCAGAGGCAGTGACTATTTTCTAAGGTTAATTTTCAAAACGCTCACTTTATCGCGAACAGCTTTTATAATCTATATCCCGTGTAAATAGCAGATACACACTGCCCAAAGTCATTTACGGCAAGGAACAACGTTAATTACTGAAATGATCAACACATGATTATAATTACTTACACTTGTAATGGTTATTATGAACATGTACCCGTAAGCACTTTTAATATTGTAGAGTAATGTAGATTGCACCGAGGGTATGCAGCATACATACGAGGCACCGAGTATAGAGTGCACGCAGTGGGCTGCAACACGATGTGTCGTGTCAGAGTCCTCTTCGCAGCGCAGCAGTGGGCAGCGCACGCCGACCGTGCTAGTCAGTTGTTCAGAAGAGTTCGAGCCGGGCAGGCTGGTCGTGTGTTATATGTCGCTGACGCGTGAACAGTGGTTCTATACCGCGGTGATGCTCGGTGCCTAGTCACACGCAGATATTGTAACATGTGCGTACACGTAATGGGCTAAATAAAACGATAGGTGTTGTTCATCCCTTACTTTATTTGTCTCTGTGAAGAGAACCCTTACAGTAACAATATTTCCGATATACCAACTTATTTTTAACACATTTTCAGATCACGCTAATAACTCAAATATAAACAAATAACGGACATTTTGCACATTTCTCTGAGGAAGCCTGTGATTATATGCTGCATGAATTAACTTCATTTCCTCCCCTGATAAGTGTTTATCTTAAGAATGGTAATTATTTTACAACATACAATTTTTGTATGATCGAAAATGATCATTTCATTCCTTATGCCGTTTTAACATCTGTTTTGAACTATGGCTGTACTTATGAAGTTAAACCTTCCTGTCGGTTTGTGCGTGTGTGTGTGTGTGTGTGTGTGTGTGTGCGTGTGTGTGTGTGTGTGCGTGTGCGTGTTAATGCATGTGTGAGTTTCTGTGTGAACCCTTGAGTACATCTGAAACCGCACTGATTTTCACCAATCTCGGCATGGTTTTAGTAATTAGTGAGATGCCCTATTTTCACAATTTATGACAACACTGATTGCCCAATTTTGAGATGACAGCTTTGTAGTCTACATGTTTATAAGATCACTTTCCTGTGTGTATGCCGTGATGTCTGTGTAAGTGTTATGTAAAAGCCGCCCTATATACTTTTTAAGCGGCAAACGGAATATTACCAAACTCGGTACACATGTAGTACTTCGCAAGGGCATCGCAATTTTATAATTTGTAATAACGCCAGGCACTTATTTTCAAAACGGTGGCCGTTGCAATATTTAGGGCGCTATTCCATACCTCGGGAACCATGAAACCCACATAAACCAATTTTGTAGGTTAACGGTTTAGTGTGCAAACATTTTATTTAGAGAGGTGTGTTGATCACTTGCCATTTTTGAAGTTAAGGAGACACGAAAAAATAAATCTTTAATGTCACATCTCTGACAGTACCCAATCCACTGCCGTCAAATTTGTCATTAAGTAATACTATGGTAGGCTATCTAAACAGCTGTGATTTAAGAGGTTGAGACTTCTATTTCAAATCTGTGGTCATATGAATATTTTCGGTTATTTTGCTCTATCTACCATATCATTTGACCAATTTTGACCAAACTTGATGTACACGAAGTATATATTACAAGCATCAAATATGCCAGTTCAGAGCGTCTTTTGTATTCCATTTTGTAAGACAGATTCACATTAAAAATATAGTTTTTATGTAATATCTCGGGAAACACTCAAACAATTCCTACCATAATCTGCAAACAATTAACGCTACGGCAATCCATGTAAACAGAATTGTTTTCAGTCAGTCAAACATTTGCTTTCAAAATGGTGGCCATATTAACTTTTTAGCTTAGCAATCTCTGCCTACGGTACCATATACCCTATTTAAACTTGACTTTGTACGCTGACAGTGTACGTTACAACTATTAAATTCATATATTCACTGTCTCTTTTAATAGCCACTTTTTTTTTCTTCAAGATAGTACTACATGTCAAACTTGGGAAAAAGTTAACCTGTTCCTACCAAATTCCGCAAAAAAGTGAACTATGGTAGGAGTGGCAAACTGATGTGTCCAAGTAGGCCAGACACGTTTAAATAAAGGCCATACAATTATTTTAAGATTAATATGCAATATTTGTGAAACCACGAACCAAATTTCAATTCCTCTTAGTGGGCTAACTGAAGCTATTACAATCTTTAAGCGTGTTTACAAAGCACATCTTTTGTCAGTCGTTTTGTGACATAAGGCTACGTGAATAAATAAAATTTAATGTTATATTTCGGTAATTAATCACACAATACTCATCAAATTTTCTCACCAGTAGGGCTGCAATAGTAAGTGTAAAATTACGTAATTAAAGAATGCCAGGCTTGTATTTTCAAAAGAGTAATTAAATAAACATTTCGGATTAGTATACTTTATCTCCGAAAAATATGTACCCAAATTTAACTTAACTTGTATCCAGGCAGTATCTATTACAGCCACCAGTCTACAGTCTACGCTAATTATTTTGAAAATGGTGGCCATACAAACATTTTAATTTCTATTGGATATCTACAAACCCATGTACTCTGTTTCAGCTAACTTTGTATGTTGGCAGTATCTGTTACAACCATCAAATGTGCCTACACAGAGACTCTTTTCCACCTTGTTTTAAGATATAACCTCCTCAATTAAAAAATTTATATAGTATCTCTGGTATTAATAAACCAATTCTCACAAGATTTTTTACACTAGTATAGCAGGACATGTTAAGCTCTTATTTTTTTAGACTAATGTCAATATAAATGATTTATTTTATTATGTCACCAATTTAACAAGATTCAGACTTTTTTTCTAATAACATTTGATAGATTTATCGTATGTGCATATACATTACGTTTTCTACGCCTTTTTGTAAAACAGTGCCATTTAAAGTAATAAACTTTTATGCCATATCTTAGAAAAGAATCAAGCTCTTATTCCCATATTTTGAACACAATTAGAGCTATGATAGGTCATTTAAACTTACTTAAATCATGTATCTCACAATGTTTACATATTTAAGTTACTATATACATAGGGATAAGAAAATTTCGCGAGTTCAATGATCTGTATGCTAGACTCCACAATTCTTTGTACAGTCGAACCTCAGAGGTTTGCTCATTGGCTGTTGCCCCAGTGTTACCCCACATTTGACAGTACAGGATTCGCTTCTTGTTCCCTTGCAAGTCAACTATTGGCGCAGTGTCATCCAGGGAGTGTCTAATAAACTCTGATCCAATTGTAAAGGTAACTTAAGTGTACACGAGTTTCAATTCTATCTTGTCCTGAAATGAAGTCGAAATTTTCCCTATCCTTATATATAAATTTTATTTACCAAAACGTTGGATTGATTACAATCTAAGTTGATGCTCCGAACGTTACCTTTATAGTGTAGTTGGTTACACGCAGGAGTTTCCCGCAACAAGTGTTTCTTGGCTCGAGTCCGATGTAAAGCGTGTTTTTGTAGCCATTTCTACGTTATATATGTTTCTGGTTCCATCTATAACAACATTCTTCTAAAGTAGATGTCAATTCCTACCTATCATCACAATTTTGAGAAATCCATCAAATTTATTGGCTTCTTTATAGAGGAAAGTAGGCAGAATAGTTATGTTGGTGCCTTCTTATTTCACTTCGGATACTATCTCACATTCATGCACAGCCTTCTTTTTTCACTAGTTACTCATTCAATTTGACTTCGCCACATTCACATGTGTGGAACCTTACACCCGCCTCTCGCCAATATGTTAAACAACACACTTAGGACTACGCACGCTTGTATGATTAATTTTCACGTCATGTTACCGAGCAAGACGATGCAATGGTAGCCCACTGGAGTTGCGTAAGGACGACTCAGGATATATTTCAAGTCCGGTCATCCTGATTTCGATTTTCATGGATTTCGGAAATCACTCCTGACAAATTATGGGATTGTTTCTTACTACAAAATATGGCCTATTCCTTCCCCGCTCCTGCTGTTCTGAAGCACTTCCTTCCTCTCTAGTAACTTCATTGTTGACGAGACGTCAGGCCCTACGTATATTCACGTTACGCAGTCACGTTCGTAAAAAATGAAACAACAAGAATGATACATTTGATTGAAATGAACTTTATACCACAGATTAGGTACATGACAATACACATTTGACTATAACTACAGAACTGTACATGATCTCTGTCCTTGAGAGTTCAGTATGGTGTGAAGCCCTCACGTGCTGCAATCAGAGCCCCTAAACTTCGTGGCATGGAATCAAAGAGAACCTGGATATGTTCCTGGGGAAGCTCCCTCCACGCGGTTTGTATGCGAGTCTACACAGCATCAAGAGTGGCTGCTAGAGGACCGTGACGAACAAGTCACCGACTAACCATATCCCAGACATGTTCGATGGGCGACATGTCAGGAGAATGTGCAGGCCACGGAAACAGTGCTACCCGTAGTTCATTGAAGAAGGCTTGCACATTCCTCGCCACATGTGGCCGGGCATTGTCCTTCTGAAATATGGCATGTGTAGTTGCCTGAAGGAGGGGCAATACCTCGGGCTCTAAATCCTCCCTGATGTAGCGGTTGCTGTTCACATTGTCGTCAATAAGTAGGAGTAAAGATCGCATGTTGTATCCAGTGGCGCCCCACACCATTACACTTGGATTTGCCGCTATGCCGCTCCACAATGCAGGCTGCCAGATTTCGGTCACCACGATAGCGTCTAACACATGCGGCCCATTACTGTAGGACAGGTTGAAGCGGGACTCGTACGAAAACACTACATTTTGACACTCGGCTCGCCAGCGACGGCCTTCACGTGCCCATTGCAGTCCGAGGCGTGTGTGGTTCCTGGACAATGGAAGCCGACGCAATGGCATGTGTGACACTAGTCCAGCCCGCAGCAGGCGGCGTCGAACCGTCAACGTAGACAGGTTTACACCCGTTGCAGTGCTCCAGTGTCGAGCCAATACTGTGAACGGAGCTGTACGGTCCGTTACGGCCATGTGGACAAGATGGCGGTCATCTTGTGCTGCTATCACATTGCGTGGTCCAATACCCGTTCGTCTCTGCGTCCGACCCTCTTCTATCCACTGGTTATACACACGCATCACTGTCGTAGCAGCATGCCCTGTACGAGCCGAAATGTCACGGTACGACAAGCCCGTATCCCGGAGACCGATCATTCTGCCATGTTCGAACTCCCTCACATGCTGATATGGCGCGCTTTAACTTCGTTTGATGGCTCTTCAATGATTGAGCTTGGCGTAACAGAGACCTTTCCGGTCACGCACAAGGGACTGCTGGGCCTAAGTGTACGCTCTCTTTCTGCAATCGTAATCACTTATTTTACACTGTTCTACAAATCTTCCGAGTTTGATTTCATTTGGACCATTATTTCTGAAAGTCGCAACTTTCACATACAATGTATTTCTGCCAAACCGTGTTCAAAAATGGAAGTCGTAAGGTAGCTTTTACTGAATTAAATTCGTTAGACTCCCCATTATTTTTGAAGTTATATATTGCTCCCAAGTAGTCTAAATCTTTTGATCTAATCTTGCCGATAGCTACATATATTTTGACTTACCCAATGTTTTAACTATTTGCAGTTCTGTTGACATTAAATCAGCATGTTATTTAACTCCATGCCCTGGAGTCTTATAACGAGCGTAGTTTTCAACTGGTTTTCAGTGTAATTTGAGTGTTTTTGTTTTATACACGTTAGAATAGGAATATTTTTAATACTGAAATATGCAGTTTTCTGCGAGTTTTGCCCATTAATATTGTCACGGATATTATGCACATTAACAATATGATCGATGCATGTTGCTGCTTATGGTCAACAGGAGTATTTTTAACGAGTGCATAAATATTAATAATATACAGTAAAGAACAAAGGAGGGTTTTTAAAATGTCCACTAAACAATAACCCATATATCTTTGTAAAATTTATAATTTTCAAGTCTGTGGGTTACACAAGTAAACAAAGAAGGAAGCAAAATTGTATAATATTTGTAATGAAATCACAGAGTTACTTATAAATAATTATAAAAATTATAATGGTATAATACTAAATATTGGGATTGACAGAAGGCTAAAAATATAGCAAATGCTTCCCTGTAAGTTGGACCTAACACCAAAACCATTAAAGTTTATCTTTATTATAAAAGTGTTGTATGTATGTATATGTATGTATATGTATGTGTGCACATATACCCATGCATAATTGTAATTATTATACATATTTTCAGTTAATTGAACAGTTTAAATACCTCTTTAAGATGGCTCCTCCTTTAACTACCTACAAAATTGTTTTATTTCTAATAGAGCAGGATAGTATCTAGAGAGTAATTTTGCATCTTGACTTATCAACTTGAACTATCTTCTCGCTTGTAAATAAAATATTAGACATTTTTGTAACACACTTTCTGTCATACAGCTTAACATTTACACAGTAGTTCAATTTTAATCATCATAAATATTAAACATTTATAAATGTTTAAGTTGGTTCTATGTGAATTTACTTCTTTTAAAATGGCCTTTCTTTGAGACCCAACTGTTATAGCGAATCCCTTTAACGTTCTAAGTACGCTTACATGCAAATAGGCTCGAGAGCGATTTTTAGAAAATGCAGTAGTCAGCTGGTTTATGTAGTACACTGGCCGTAATATCACACAGTAGTCAGACTACAGAGGTGAAACATCTGTTTGTAACCACAAACTGCAGCCGCACGAGGCAGAATGATAGCGTCACGGGGCTACAAGACGCTGTCCGCCATTCGGCGCATGCGGTAACTCACTTGTCATCCGGCAGCCCAGCCAACAGGAACCTTCCGCAACATGCAATAGCCAATCAGACACAAGGTCCGTTCCCAGGGCCTTTCGCAGCTAATCAGAGAATGGGAACAAGCACATCAAAGGAAGCGCCATACCGTCTAGTCTCTGGTTACTTTCTTATGTTCTCTGTTGCAATGCCGCGTACTTTACTGCACGCATTTTCTTACTTATTGTTATATGCTGTTCACTTCGGAGAGCCCTGCTTGAGATCTGAGTGTATGAACTTTCTGTTTGCTTCAGCCATATGTAAAATTAACATTGCCATGGTCTGGTGATCACTTTAATAATACGCCGGTCAAGCGAAACTTTGAAAATATTAGAAAAATAAATATTTCAAAATACGATCATTCTTACGTATAGGTTCATTTGCAAAACCAGAAAGCAAAATAAATAACTTCAGTTTACACACATATGTACTTAAGATGGAACTAATTTCCCTTCATCGTTCGTTTGCAACTTTACTAGGCGCATGGCACTCAGGACCTCCGTTAAAATATATGCAGTTTGGGACAGATACATTTTTCAAAGGTGCTCCTCGAAAATTCTCACTTTATCGTGACCAGGTTTTTTTTTTTTTTTTATAATAGCCTTTCTGCCATAGGAAACGAAGCTATGTATGACAATCGTTTTAACACGTAACGCCATTAAAATGCTTTACACTGTTCATGGGGTATTTTCCCAGGTGTTGTCAATACATATGCATATTTGCGTAGATTTTTTCACGTACTGTTTATGTCGTATGAGTCGATATGATTTTTGTACCAGTTGACTAACCTAGCTGGGAGGAATAAGTCACTAACTCTAAAATAAATTGATAATATTTTATCGAATACCTGTGCAGAATTTTTTAAACTGATATTTTTACCATTGGTTGCCTGTTACTGTGTTTAGGACGCTAATGAAATAATGTCATTAGCCGGGCCGGAGCTCAAATTTCGTAAGCAAAAATTAATTTTTTTTCTAGGTAGAATTTCAGGCGAGAGTATTTTATGTTGTTATACACTATACAAGCCATATTTTTGTTCGGTGTCCAGAAATATTTCATAGTGTGTTAAAAACTGCATTGGAAAAAATGTAAACATTTTGGAGTTAATCGGTACAGCACTGGATATTTAAAACACTTGGTTCCCTCATTTGTAACGCAACTGTACTGGCATCCGTTTTTTATTGCAGTGCATCTAATTATTCAATTATTAATCTCAATGAATTATTTTACATCACGACTTTATAACTTACTTAAGCTTTCGGTGCTTCAGTATATTCACGGTTTATTCAGATTTCTGGAATCAAACCTTTGAAAAATCACCCTGTGTGATGTGTGTAGTTATTTCCTAAATATGTGACATATCGCAAGTGTTTTTTTTTTTAACTCTGTTAACATAAAAATATCTTATTATTCGTTACATCGAATCTTTACGTATGATTTATTTATTCATTATAATATTTTATTTATAATAAATAAGAATGAAAACAGTGAGATAACATGTGTGTTGGTAGCGCCTAGTAAGAAATAGTTCTCGTACAAAATATGATTACAACCGAGTGCGCACGAATTCGGTGAGCTGTCCTGTGGTGTAATTTTCTAGACTTAGTTAAGCTTAGTTTGCACAAGGCGGAGGAATATATTGGAAATAGAACATTAACAGGGCTTTAGAAAAGTGTGAAGTAAGCGTGAATATATTATATGGAAACACTGCCACAGCTATTATGAAAACAATGGGCGACAATATTTCGTAACATTCTGCCGCAATAAAACAATATCTCCTGTCGTTTGGAAATAATCGAAACTTAACCCGTAAACTTTCTCAACCCTTACACTTCCTTGATCGTCATACTCAACCCTGAACACTTCCTTGATCGTCATACTCAACCCTGAACACTTCCTTGATCGTCATACTCAACCCTGAACACTTCCTTGATCGTCATACTCAACCCTGAACTCTGAAAACATTATAGATTGTTATCATATAGTACTAAAGCTATTTTTTGTTTGACAGTGTCACAACACATTTCCCGTTTCATGATGTGCTAAATACTTCACATTTCTTCCGTGAGTCATATACATTGAATGTTCTATAATGGGCGAAAGATCGATCCATACTCGATTTCTGAGACGAAACGTTTTCTTGACGTCGTGTTATGCTTTTAAGAGGGTAATATGAGAATCATTCTCAGCTCGGTAGTGTACTATTCTGTGGACTTATTTTACAGCAGTATGTTTCGAAGGACTTTGACACTAGTAAATGTGTCATCACACGAGCATAAAATAATCTCAAAATCCAATAATTACAAACCCGATATTATTTAATGAATTGAATTCACAGATTATTACGTACATTACTGTGTTTAATGACTTATTAAATATTTACTTATTAGGTACAGTACTTTCGCGAGTAGAAAATTTTTTAATTTATTTTTATAAATATTGCCGAGGGAACGTTTGTGTGTTATGTGGTGTGAATGTAAGAAAAAAACTTAAAGATAAAATAAGTTTAAATAACAATAGTGAAAATTGTGGCGTAAAGGTAAGAAATAAACTCAATAATAAAATAAGTAGTGATACCAATTTGTTTGCTTTCCTGTAAACATTATTTTATTTTTGTGCTTGGGATATTCCCGAGTGTTTTTGGCCAAACGAAAAATGTAACTCCAGCAGACAATAAAGTTATGTTTTCTGAAATACCAAATCATTTTTTAAAATGAGACTTTTGACGTATAATATTGATTAGTACTCATTTAGAAAATATATTTCAACACATTAGTTCGTTTAAGCTAAAGTGGTAATTAAAGCGAAGAAGTGGCGAGTTATTTGTTTGAAATCCGACAGATGGGTCACCTACGGCAAGAGATTAACTTCTGACCACTTTAACCCTTAAATTTATCTGGAAAAATTTAAATTTAAATACTGGCAAAATGCATAACAAATCACCTAAAAATGTTCTTCATAATATGCGTGTAAGTGAAACATTATTTAGATTTGTACGTAAAATTTATATAAACTGTAAATTCATTAAAGTAGTTAATTGTTTTTCTACATTCGTTTTTCCTCCATCATCATACTTTTCTTCAGACACTGAACCGTAACTCTGGCACAGTTATAGTTACTGCACTGGAAAAATAACCAGTTACATACTTAAATGTAAGTTTCTTTTCGCATTGCTTCGAAAACATCAAGAGTTAAGTTACTAACTGCTTCACCATTGAGATTTTTTTACATCTAAAACATCAATGTTAAACGTTATAAATCTATTTAGTATATTTCCTAGCTACGTTTCGTCTAGATTTTACTAGAATTACAACATGTTTTTAACTTATGCCGGTAGAGATGGATACTTCGAGGTCTCGATTATCTTCTTCTTGAAGGAGAGAGAGAGAGAGAGAGAGAGAGAGAGAGGAGAGAGAGAGAGAGGAAGAGAGAGGAGGAGAGAGAGAGAGAGAGAGAGAGGAAGAGAGAGGAGAGAGAGAGAGAGAGAGAGAGAGAGAGAGAGAGAGAGAGAGAGGAGAGAGGAGGAGGAGAGAGAGAGAGAGAGAGAGAGAGAGAGAGAGAGAGAGAGAGAGAGAGAGAGAGAGAGAGAGAGAGAGAGAGAGAGAGAGGAGAGGAGAGAGGGAAGAGAGAGAGGAGAGAGAGAGAGAGAGAGAGAGAGAGGAGAGGAGAGAGAGAGAGAGAGAGGAGAGAGGAGGAGAGAGAGAGAGAGAGAGAGAGAGGAGAGAGAGAGAGAGAGAGAAGAGAGAGAGAGAGAGGAGAGAGAGAGAGAGAGAGAGGAGAGGAGGAGAAGGGGGAGAGAGAGAGAGGAGAGAGAGAGGAGAGAGAGAGAGAGAGAGAGAGAGAGAACTTGAATAATAATCATTAAATATAAATAATAATTATAATTTAATAAAACCAATAAACCACACAACATAACCACGCTGTATTAACAACTTCACAATTAAGTTAACGAAACGGGAATAAACTTACAAAAAAATGGCAAACAATCAGAATTGTAGTAGTTGTACAATGGCCAACACATCAAAACAAAGTTTCTTGCACTGCATTATAATCACATAGGATACGTCTGAAGATAAACATTATAATCACATAGGATACGTCTGAAGATAAACATTATAATCACATAGGATACGTCTGAAGATATACATTTTTTATTTATTTGTGTGTATGTAATTTTATTCCAGGGACAATTAAAAGAACACTTAAATATCACAATACATGTGTTAAAAACGTAAAGCCAAACGTAACAACATGTTCTGTTTTTTTAGAAACCTAAGATTTAATTAAGTTACAGTTGACGTTACCACAAACTTTACGTAACGGCATTACTACAATACTTAACTGAAAAAAGTAGTCGTAACAAGTAACTACATTACTTGTTACGTATAAGAAGGCACTCGTAACTTTGTTCTAGCCTCTGCTTTTGACAGAGTATTATTTCATGTGACAACGAGAGAGGATGCAGTGAGCGCCCTCGGTGCACGATGTATGTTGCCATGAAGACTTGCGCAATCTAAATAACTAGAACTCCTCTACAGCACATGATTTCTTCCAAGTCATTACGTGCAACATACCTCGATTTTTGTAGTTTTTAACAACAGTGAACTCTTCGTAGCTAACGTTTGTTACGAGAATCAAATATAAGACAGATCACATAGAAATGTGATGACCAAACTTGGAACGGCATTTAATAACAACTTCAGTGCCAAAGGAAGAACATCAATACAAGGACCTGAAAGTTACTTTGTTCTGAATGTATGAATATTTTTTTCCCGACATAACTCGGTTGACTAAGTTGAAGAAATCCAAATTTGATATTGAAAATAAGATTTTTATAGACGTTGGACTTGTTTTTTAAATAATTTATATTAACCAAACCTTCAGTGATAGAGGAATCAACTGCATTAACTAAGTGCGTAATAAAGACATACGTTCGGGTTCTAAATATTTCAACTGTAAGTTAAGTAATTTTTTAACCGTCACTTTCCTGTATCGAAGTCATTTCTGATTTTGTTACAAGTGTACGCATTTGTTGGAACAGCTGTTTGAAAGTGGTTTTAGTGTCGACCAAAAGTTGCCCACTTTCTAGAGACAAAAATTGCCGCGGCAAACCAAATTAGCATGTAAACTTGCTTATAGCTGGGCGGAGAGTGTGAGGAGGGGAAAGAGTACTATAGCCGGCCCTACAGACAGCTAATTCTTTCAAAGTTTCCATGCACACTTTCCACTAGCACATCTGCTTCCTGTGTACATACCGTCCCCAGGGGTCCAACTTTTACCTCAAGGAAACTTCTTAGCCATTAGTATACCTGAAAGCTTAATGGCATTATGTGTTTTTAGTGCTCCCAATATTTAGAATAAACAAGATGGTGAACACTGGAATAGCTTGTTGATATTGAAGTCTACAATGAGCGATTATGGCCAAATTAAATATAATATAAGTATTTTTCCCCCTAATGCAACAATATTATCATCATTTTTTTCGCCTAAAGTCTTTTCCCTTATTCTTTTAATCTGTGTGTGTGTGTATGTATATATATATATATATATATATATATATATATATATATTATATATATATATATATATATATATATATATATATATATATATATATATATATATATATATACTGTGGTCTAACGTCATAACAACAACGCAAAAAATTATCACATAAAATCTCTAATAAGCATTCCAGAAGTATTATTTGAACAGATCAATACGTTTATACGAGTGTCAGTAACAGATCTCAATGAAATGTAGCAAACTTAAGTGTCAAATGACGTAAACATTCATTATTTAAACAGTCACTATCCTAAAAACTGTACGGTTTTGACAACCTTCTTTCGTAGTAAATTAGTTTTTTTTTGTTTTTCAAATACTTTCAGGGCTTATTTCTCACTGTATAAATATATATGTCCGACTTCTTCCACATAGACATTGTGTAGCACAAATATGCGATAACCCAATCTCCTTATTCACATTTTCTGTTGGACAGGAGACATGCTGCAAGTACACGAATTCGGTTATTCGAAGTCGTTGAAAGAGAGATGATCAGGTAATTGTTACACAAAGCATGCACAAAGTGTGAAAGTAACGTACGGATATCATAAGTATATCAAGTATTCGATAACGAGATCGTTAGGCTAGGTGACAAGGTAGTTAATCAACGGACTCGCATTCGAGACGTCGCATAGTCTATTTCGCACTGAAAGAAAAGATTTGGCAGTGGTTACAAAAACTGTCTGTCTGATGTTTTCTAAGGCGAAGTTTTATTGCTGATAATATAACAGATTGTGGTGCCCAATAACACGTAGATTGACAAGTAACAACACTATTTAGTGCTTACTAGCATATTTGTTTAGTAACAATACATTTATTGCCTGCCACCAAAACATTTAGTTGGCAGAAATAGCTTTAATGTTATCCACAGTAATAAAATTTTGCTACGAATGCAAAACTACATCCATTATATTCTGCACGGGCGATCTGTATGGCCACGGCGCCATATTTGCCCGTGATAGTTTCTTTGCATCAGGTTACGAACTAATTCATGAGGGATATTCTTAAGAACATCGTTTACATCATTCCTTTCTTCTAAATAACTGAATGCTACACTAAATGATTTCAGAGAATTAACTTTCCATGAGATGAAGTGTTCAGGCCTTGTCATGCGTGCCACATATAAGACTAACGTAATCTGCATTACCCAGAGAACACAATAACGTGGGGAAAGGTGGAGCAACGGGTAAACACGGAGCTCGCATATGAGAGCTCTAAGGTTCGAGTCCCGTTCCTAGCGAGGTACTTTTAGATTGTATTTATTGGTGGCCACAAACGTCATTTGAAGTTGACACTAAATACACGAATGACAAAAAACTTTTTTTTTGTGCTACAAAATATTTTTCGATGTCTATATTGTCAGAAGGATTTTGTGGCCACCAATAAAATGTTCTGGTAACCGCAAAACCTTTTTTTTTTTTTAGTGCGGTCCCACTACGCCTTCTAGTCTCACTCTAGGTAAATGCCGAGACAATTCCTAAATGCAAATTGTAACCGATTCCTTCCTTTTTTTTTTTCCTGATTACCCCAGGAAACTGTTTTGTCTCAATTTACCCCGCTGTAAATGAAACGGTATACCATAGAGAAATCGTGTTCTAAGGTGATATTTTGGGACATTTCAAAGTCTCTTTACTATAATATTGTAAAGTGGAGAATCACAAATAAGTTTCATGAATACTTGTAAAATTTTCGTACACAAATAACAGAAAACCCGCTATACATAATATAAAAGCCCAAATCGATTTGCCAAGCCGGTTCAACGGCAGCTTCACGTCCCAGTTACAGTCGGATGGTTCTAGTTTATTTCGCTAAATACTTGTCCGTTGCAACTCGAAGGTATCTATTTTAATATTGTAATTGTTACACCCACTGTCATAAATATAAATACATAAAATAACAAAAGTAATCAACATTTGTTTACTATATGGCGGCCTTTATAAAATACGAAATAAATGTATTTGCTTAAAAAAATTTAACTGTACCGTTTAACCACAATCTTCTCTTAAATGGCCTGACATGCTAAACAAGCATAACATTGTCATTCGCCAACTGCCGCTCGCAGGCTGACTTGACGAGCGTTCGTAGAAAGTCGATCATTCACGAGGCTGACCATTCCCATTAAGTCACTGAAAAAAGTTTGCTTCAAAGAACTACAATGTAGCTTCTGTGCTTATTATGTATCCTTACGGGTCAAGGATAGATAATTCATTTTTTACTCTCTGAGTGTCAGACATTATGTAAACATGCCACCTCGGCAGATAGAAAGAACCTTGAAAAAAGAAAACATTCAAGAACAGATGCAAACAAAAAAATTCAATCCCTGATAATAGAAACCCCATAGTCAGTCATTTATTCTTCAGTCAGATGTTTTGAAGTCGTGGATCTTAATAGGGGTCGATGTCGGAACTTGGTCGTTATTTCCTTCTCGCCACATGAACGCGATATTCCAGCCAGCAATCCTTGTTACCAAGGAACTTATCACTATCTAGAGAAATACAAGTATCAAGAATGGAAACTAACTGGCAAGTTAAAATTACTGACTTTACTGAATGAAACAAGGGAAAAACTTACTTTACTGACTGGAACAAGGAAAAAAAACTGACCAAATACCGACTTATTTACGCTTTTTTATGCACCAAAGATGCAAAAAATGTCAAAATGACTGGCATCCACCATCCCTATAGCCAGTCAACTCGCACCTCTCAAACTAAAATTAAAAAAAATTATTATAAAAATATAATTCATAAAACTGTTTACATTGTTCCGTATACATAATTTTTTTACAGCTGCAATGGTTACAAACACTGTTTACGATATTAAATTGTTTACAAGTGACTGCACAAACAAACTGGACTGGTTACAAACATTGTTTTCTCTGCATAGGCCTATCAGTTCACAGTGTTACAGCATTATAAAAACAGAATTTGTTATATGCATTGTTTACAATATTATAATGTTCACTAAATTAGCGCATAGTAAATATCTTATAGTACTAAATAAAACTGCACTGGTTACAAAAACCACAGACAATACACAAGGGTCACAATGTTACTGCAAATAAGTACATTTAACTTGGGCTAATTTAATTAAATCTGGCTGGTTGCATTGTTCGCAATACTGTTCACATTATCACTATACAAGTAATTATCTATAATTTATTCATATTGCACTTGTTATAAACACTGTTATCAATACATAATGTTAGTGTACACACATTTAAGTAAAATTTATTAAAACTGCACTGATACCGTACAAACATATTGTGGTTACATCCGGAAACATTTAATGAGGAAATATTTCCTCTCAGCAATAGGCTTAGGTACTTATTATTTCAAGTTTCTTCATTGCTTACAATATCATAAAGCTACTAAATGACTACTTTCATTTAGTTAAAAAAAAGCACCAATACACAAGGTATATTTATCTACTTCCGGATTTTTGGTGAAGAAACTTGTAATGAGAGACGATTTCCTTTTTTCGATAGACCTCTGAACTTTATCAGCGTGTTTTTTCTTTTGCTCTGTCTCCTCCCTTACTTTTGTTACATCTTCCAGCATAGATTAGGCCACACTAGCATCCAACAATTCCTTCTACTCGAGTGCATCTTTCAAGCGCTGGTTTCCATATTTCAACTACCTATAAGCAACACTTCTCTTTTCTTGCTCTTCAGATCTCAACTTCTTCAGTGTTGCCTCTTCTCCTTCAGTGTTTATTTTTTCTGCTGTCAACTGTTTCTGGAGTTCTCTCTAGGCTGCTATCCTGTGTTCTTCTTCTTTAACTTCATGTTCCTGTTCCATTATTTTCTGCTGATCTTCGCAGTATTGTTTGTAACGAACATGCGCAGTGTATGTGAAATCTAGAACCTCCTTAGTAATGTGTGCTAGGTGGACCTTATCATATACTTGCTGGAGTGCACCTTTAACTTGCAGATGGGCTTCCAAAACTCTTTCTGGCATATTAGCTTTATCACATGTCAAAATCCGCCCAGACTGTGAAAAACCTTTTTCAACATCACCTCTCCCATGTGAAAGTGGCAATGCTGCTTTGACTAATTTCATCACAGTGGGAATTTCATATCTCCAGAATTATTTTTCCTCTTGAAGAACTGATTCCAGTAGAAATCTGTGCGACCTTTCTGACTACCAGGTTCATCTTCCTCCAGCACCAACAATTTTCACTCTTCTACAAATATATCTTCTCCAATAACCAATTGAAGAGACCTGGCCACTTTGACTATTTATTGTGACTTCCCTCTTTGATACGGTTTGTGGGGATAAACACTGCAGATGCCTAAGGAGTGGTTTAGACGTCAAGGGCGATTTAATGAAAATTTCTTTACGTGCAGCAGCATAATGTGATCTAGTTTGCATCAAAAATATCTCCATCTCCTTCTCACTCACTTTCTTCAGTTCTTCACGCACACCATCGTCACAGTATATTTCTTTCAGTGGTAGATAATACTAATTACTGAAAGCTTCTACAGAAAATGGAGCTGATGGCTTGCAAATACTGTTCATTACTGTTCCAGCAAGACTTTTCAGTTCATCGTAAATGACATGAACCAAAGGCTCTTCTTTTTGAAACGTCCCAGTAAAAATGAGTAAATAAACTAGCACTTCCACAAACAAAGATTATTTCAGCTCTCATAGATTTGTCTATCGGGAGTTGTAGAATATTCTTGTATTTAAATAACTTCATTATCTCACTTTCATATTTAGGAATGTAATCCACAAAATACTTGATTACAGCAGGCCACCGTTCACGAAGTTTTTCACCTGCACTCTCTAAGGACAACCATCTTGACGAAACATTTTTGATGAAATGGTGATAAGGTACATTTAAATACGTCTGAACTTCTCCAAATTTCTCTCTACGAGCAGGCCAGCCAGCAGGCCAGCTGATTTTCCCAAAAAAAAAAGTCTGCAGATGTCGCGTAATTGTTCTCTCTTTCGGTTTTGACCAACAATTTACTGCAATCTGCAGTTCTTTTACGGACGCATCATTGGCTCATCATAACAAAGAGAAATACTCCCCATCCATATCTTCCAGCATCCGTTTCTTAAAATACGGTGCAAGGGCATTCATTGTCAAGTATCGAGCCTTGCTGAGAGAGGAGAGAGAGAGAGAGAGAGAGAGAGAGAGAGAGAGAGAGAGAGAGAGCGAGAGAGAGAGAGAGAAGTCTTTGGGTACAGAAGGAGGGAAAATGGCTTTCTAAAGTTTCACGGATGTTTTCACGCGATGCTGCAAAAGAAAAACCTTTCAGAAATAGCTTTCAGAACCCAAATAAGTTCTACTCTTGAGGCACTCTCCCTAGCATCATACAACTGATAATTTGCTGTTATACCTGACAAACCAATATAACTAGCACTTTGGTGTGCTGTAGCCAAATGAAGCTGTGATGCTGAAAGTTGAAGTCTACACTGTTATTTATGCTTGCGATTTTATGCACGTTGTTCAACTGCTTCAAAACCCCATGTAATACTGAAAGTCTTTGTACACACTAAACAAAACATTTCTGCTTCAGTTGCTTTGTGCCCCAACTCTGAAATACAATAACCATTTTTATCAGTCTTATTCAGCCAATCTGGACGAAAACTACACTGAACCATGGTTCAGATTAAGTACTGTATATATCAACTTCCATCCACTAAACTGACAGCATTTGCGACAAAAGAAAAAAGAAAATTATCACCATCTTAAATTTTACTCAATGATCCAATACTTTTGTCTTACTCTGTTTACTCTGTCATTGAGTGGATCACTGTGCGCTAGACTTTAGTGCTACCAATATGCTGTAACAGCACAGAGCACTTGAAAGCCCTCATATATGCTTCACTGGGCATTGGGTTCATTTATATGTACTTATTGCATTTGTCCAAAATTCATCTTCTTAAATAAAAAAGGGGCAAAATTTGTTTTATAAAAAAAAACTTCCACACAAATACTTACGTTACTGACCGTTTTTCATAATTACTGACTAAATACTGACTTTGCCAAAAAAATTGACTTTTACTGACTTTGCTGGCCAGTTTCCATCCTTGAAGTATCCTAGCCTTCTTAGACTTACGTATTGTTTTACGTGACTTAATTTTCGGAGTCGATATTTAAAGAACAAGCTAGGCAATTCATAGGGAACAACTTAAGAGTTATTTTTAAATCTTAATTATTCTCTTACACACATCTGTAACCGTAATCAAATATTATACAATTATAATTTAATAATGTCCATCCCACATGGGAGAGTACAGGTATAATTGAAACCGTACACATTAAACAATTTTTTCAAGTAGTCGTTTATGTCATGTCTAGCTTTGATTTTTTTTTACGTCTGGTCAGAAATGTTCATTACGGAGATTTGTAAAAGTAATCTAAGCTGGAATGGATACAGACGTGGAACAGCTACTCATACGGCGAGCTACATCTGCGCGTGTCTATGGCTTCACTGGGCACCGCCGTGTTGAAACGCCGTCCACCTATCGATGCCTTAGGTGCACCGTCCGTCAAGTGGTCACGTGATCTTCGACCAGCCGCAGCGAAATCAGTCAAATATATCTATAACTTCCGACGGCCCGAAGGATGGGCCACCACCGTCTGACGCGAATACGCACTTTGAAGTCAAATGCAAGATGGTGGACATGTGTTTATTTATCTTGGTGTTAAATTCAAGGATTTAAAAAGTAAACCGTAATTCAGCATACAATTTTACCGCCCACAAAAATTATTTCCCCTAATTGTTTCTCTCTTGAAAATGTATTTCCGACCGAAATATACTTTCTAAAGTTTCTTACACAATAGAAAACTTTAGCATTTAACTTTACGTTTCCTTTCCTCTGACTTAACCGACAATACACAATACAGTAGTTTAAAGTTAGAGTTCAGACAATTGAACATCAGTTCTGCGAGCTTCGTAAAAAATGTGTATCTTGTTATGTAAATAATTATATTATCCAGGAATGCATTTTATGTACTTTTTTTTAATAGGCTTAAAATTTACATTAAAAGTTTATTTCAAAACAAAAAAACTCATTTGTTTACTTTATTAAAATATGTCAGTTCATATAATTTCCTCTTCACATTATAGTTGTTTGCCATTAATTTAATTTGAGACGACATTTGTTTAATATACTGAAATTAAAATCGCCCTACGATAAAAAAAAAACGCATTTTCCATATAACCTCTCGGATTCTCGGCAAAATGGCTGCTTGACTTTGACTTTAAATTTCTACTTTTCGAAATCGTAAAGTCAAGAGTGCTTGACTTAACCTTTGGCAGTTCCATTGTGTCAAGCTCCATAAGAAACAAACGTAAAGTCAAATGTTAAAGTTTTCAATTGTGAAAGGGCCTTTAAGAAATAAAGATCGCGATGTTAAGTTGTCACGCTGAGAATTTTGCCGGACAGAATGATCGATGGACGACGGATTGTTGCGAGCCCTGCTTTACTTTCCAATCGGCTACCCAGACAAAACGGAATCGTTCGCAACAGGCAGTAGCCATTCAGGAACAAGGCCCGTTCCAGAGCTATACGCAGCCTATCAGCTAATGAGTACGCCACAATCAAACGAGTCGCTACGCCACTTCGATTTCTGTGTATAGTCTGTTTGCAGAGTAATCGAATTTTTTGAAACAAAACTTTGAACCCCTTGTATAACGTGAGAGGTTACTTCTTAAATATGACCTTTATCACGAGCGCTTTATACGTCTTCTATAGGCTGTTCACGGTAAACTGAGCACTTTTGATAGCCCTGCTTAAAATATACTTCTACACACGTTGTGTACTCTTCCGCCTTATGTTAGATTAACATTTCCATGGGCCTCATCACTTTATTCATGTGTCGGTCAAGTGAAAATGTAAAATTATTAGAAAACTAAATATTTTACAGATCTTGCAATTCTTACACTTCGGTGTATTAGAAAAAAATGACAAGAAGCTAAATAAATAATTTACGTTAATACAAATTGTTACCTAATACTTTTTATTCGACGTTAAGTTATGGAACTACTTTCTCTCCATCGATACAAACTTTACTGGGCACATGTCACTTAGTGCGCCCGTTAAAATATATGCAGGTAGGAGCAGTAGCTCACGTAATTCCTAGTAAAAAAAGATTTCGCATCAAAATGTTATGTAACTAAGAATGCGAGGTGTTGTCCTTCCGGTGTAATTGTCCTAGGATTAGCAAAGCTTTGTTTACTTTAGGCGGAGAAATATCCTGGAAGTGGAACTTAAATAGGAGTTCAGCAAAGTTGGAATTAACTGTGAACTGACCATACTTATAAATTCTGTGTGAATACTCCATGCATGTCATGTGGCCATGTGACCACTTTCATCGCCATGTCTAAACAGACGATGTACATATACTGATCTTTTGTCAACTTTATCGCCACTCCTTAATTAAAACACTCCAATTTTAATCAGTTTAAAATTGCCTATCTTTACCTTGAGCACGTTGTGCCGGAGACTTACCAGGCCACTTTAAATACAATAATAACTTTAATTTATTCGTATTGAGGTCTTGTTCGAGGATTTTATTCAAAACCTTGTGGTTCGAAAACACTCTTTCTAACTCGATCTCTGCGAATACGTCCAATAAACAAATCAGGAAAATATACAAGCGTAATTACCCATAAATTCAGCAAAATTGTTCTTATAAACCTGGTAGATATCAATATAAGTTATATCTTGTTTCACTTTTCAGAAACTTAATAAATTTAACTGAAATGCTTTTCACAATTATATACCGGTATAGTAGTTATATAAACTACTTGATTGTATTGAATCAATGGAAAAGTACAAATGATCTAAACTACTACAGACGACGCGTAGTAAAAAACATGATTGTTGCTAGGAAATAATCGATGAAATCGAAACAGGTCCCGAAAGTGGAAAAGCGGCAGAATGTGAGCGACGGCGGAGAAAGCGGTAGTGGACGAGAATACACAGCGATCACGGAAAACGCACATCTCACGTGCAACATTAAAAAAAAAATTCCAGAGCTTGCTAGAACGTTCGACAATGACGTAGCTGTGGTCTCCTGTCTGTTACCTTCTGCCGTACTTCCAGTATCCGAAAACCATCTGCAGGTGCAACTGCTGTGTATAGTCCATTCACGGTTTATTCAAACTTTTCAGAAACCCTGCTGAGGGTCTACTTTCACGATACTCCTCCGCCTTATACAAACAAAGCTTAACTAAGTATAGAAAATGACACCAGAGTGATAATGCACCATATTTATGCGCGCTCAGATAAACAATATTTTGCATGATAACTACTTCTTACCAGTCATTTCCAGCAGAACTACATTCCACCGGTTTTTTTTAATACTAATTATTAATTTAATATTATCACTCACAAATAAAATATAGGTAAATATTCGATTTAACAAAAATACACTATTAATATTAATCAGTGATTTCAATCACTATGGTTATTTTACTGATTCTTCAGTTATTGAACTGTTCTGTACCGACTAGTTACCGGAAAGCACTGAGATTTTACTGCTAGTTCAGTGAAATTATCTAGGAATCAGCAGAAGTCACTGTTTTATCAGTTATAACAAGCAACTTCATTAACCAATAGAATTTTACTAGTTCAAGTGGAGCAGCTTTAACAGATATGCAGTCAAATTTGGAGGTTTACAGCTGTTTTAACTGTTTCGATTTCAGAGTGTAGGTTACAGGAGTATAGAACACGCTTGCCCCACACACGACACATTCAGGTGATTTTTTCAAAAGTGTCAAGACACCGCGCGAACAGACAATACGAAGAAGCCGCTGTACCACGCGGGGTCACTCGTCACTCCATCCACTAGGAGCTCTGCTAACGGACACCTGACCTGCCAACTGCAGTTGCGCTACCCTTCTCCAACCCTTCCTCTAGCCAACACCCTCCTACCCCCCCCCCCAAAATACCTTTTTCCAAAAACTCCACGTCGAGCGACAGGACACTGCCACACCGCGGCGGCGGGTGAAAAATGTTCACGCCTCGTCCGTAACTGGCGCGGCAGCAGTAATTTCCTCGCAAAAACTCGTGTTGCGCGAAAGCAGGCAGCTCTAAAAATCGGTTCGCCCTTTTTTTTCTTCTTTTTTTTTTATTTTCCCTCGCGCCACCGTGTCAGCGGAGGGTGTGGAGTTACTAGACGGCCGGGTCGATGTATTTACACAGCGGATGTGGCCGTCCTCTAAACTGGAATACCTGCTATAATACCTACACATGTGAAGGAAAGGAAGGGGCGTGCTTTCCCAGCGACCAAACACGCACACGGTTTCGTTAAGAGATTCGCATTTTACGTGGAGTACACATTACACTCGAATGATGTTGACATTTTATTGCAGCTCGGCGAAGTTAGCAAGATCCTATGGTGCCTACACTCCGAATCGAAACCAGTTCATATTCACTTGTTGCCAGTTGAAACGGCTCCATCCGGAATATCTAGAAAGCAATCCACTAATCACTTCAGTTGAAAGAAATCAACTTATTTCAACACTATGAATACAATTATATAAGCTGGTGTTATAGTAGGTGAGTTTTGTTAATACCAGAGCTCGCTGTATGACTTACACTATGAGCGGAGGATAGGTTTTATTTGCGACAAAGTAATTATACTTAATTTAGTTCACAGAGAAATAAATAGTTTTTTATTGCCTTTCTTATTTATTAATCAACAAGAAATAACTGGCCATCTACTGTTAGAATTAGTAAATTTCATCTTAACTGAAGTGATTAGTGGTTTCTTTCTAAATATTAGGGATGGATAAGTTTCACTCGCGGTCAGTGAATATTAACTAATTGCGACGTAGAGTGTAGAAGCACTTTATTATATAAGATAAGTATATGGCGTACCGCGGAGTAGTTAGCGATAACAGAAACCTATAGGTCAAGTCATTTTCTCCCAAAAACGGATAATACCTGTCATTATTTAGTTATTCCCGTGTTATTATTTATTTTCAAAGAAATTATGTAGAAAACATAGCTAAATCTACAGAAAAGTATCCGTCAAAAGTTTGAAACCATAAGTAAATTTGTTAAAATACTTTCCTGCTTTAAAAATTTTGGTGCAACCTTTGTTACACAATCTCCTAACATTGTTACTGCCAAAAAACATACTAGCGTTTTTAAATTATTGAAATTGGTCAAATAATATGCAAAATATGATTTTTGAAATTATTTCATAAATTATAAATTATTGTACACCTTTTGTGTAAAATGTTATGTAGACAAAATACTTTGCGACTATGATGGTGAAATTTCTAATTATATATATATATATATAATATACACACACTTGAAATAAGAACAAAAAATGAGGGCCATAATTAATTTGCAAACAAGTTTTTTGTTAATGTAATTCACATTATAAAGTAAATTAGATAAAAATTCGCCAAAATTTAAATCTATACGCGTTTCCAATTAAACTAGTGAAATTGGGTTTCCAGTGTTGTTCTCGTTTCACTCAAAAGATAATATTACAGGTTTGTTACCGGGGGATTATAAATTCACTTATTATTGCCATCCATGTTGACACACACACAGTTTCAGTGGAAGCTTCTTGCCGTTTTTTTTTTGTATAAAACGGAGGGAAGAAGCATTAGAGGCTTTAAAGTGTAAAATAGGCGAATGAGTGAGTGCAACAAAAACGCAACGTGAAATTGCAGCTCAGTTAGATGGTTTTGAGGCACATGTATAAAAACAATGAATTTTTTTTAAGTCAGGTGCATAATACACATGTGAAAACAATCTATCGGAACTACCATCAAATGTTCGTACGCTACGTAATAAGTAAAGTTTTTTTAAGAAGTATTAAATGATTAGAGATCGTTTTCTTATTTATGCTATTTCTTTATGTACACTTATTAATTTTTCACTTACATCTTGCATTGTCCTAAACGTTTGATGTGTACTGTATGAGACAATATAATATACTAGCGACCCATACCGGCCTCGGTCGAGTGCTATTTACATTATGGCATTCTTTATGATTACAGCAAGTATATACACTAACTGCTTAAGGTAACTAACATAGGATTAATACTGTGTTGTTCAAAAAGTCTTCGTAAGTGAACCCCTATTTTTTTAAATAGACACAAATGGTTACTATAAGTCATCCTTAAAGATACACATATGCTGCCGCGGACTTTTATGTAGACCTTTTTGAGATCTATAATTCTGTACTACATTAATTTGGTGTAACTTCTTATGATTTAGTCAGCGTAAGTCATACAAGCGCCCGAAGAGCGACTTTATCTGACTCGGTTAGAAAACGTCGACATTTCTCTACTATCCTCACATTAAATATGAATGTATTATACACCGGAACCTTCCTCAAGAAATTCTCCCAATGATGGTAAAGCCGCGTCAAGATCCATTTAGTAGTTTAGATGCCTTATCCCAATACACAGACACACACGGCTGGGCGACTTGGTTTTACACTATGTATACATACTCAAATTCCACGACGCTATCCGGGCAAACCGAACAAAGTGGAACTGTGGTTGAACTTTTGACTCGCATCCGGGAGGACTTGGGTTCGAATCCCGGTCCAGCTATCAGCATTTTAGTTTTCCATGGTTTCCTGAAATCTCTCCAGGTGAATGATGGAATTGCTTCTTACCACAAACCATGGCTGATTCCTTTCCTGTTTCCTCTTACCTGTCCAGTTTCTTATGTCCTCGATGGTGACCAGACGTTGGGCCCTACTTACCCACCTTGGTTAGGAAACGTTTTGACGAAAAACACAGTCAACATGCGAAAGAACTTTTCATAATATGAACAGAACAAAGTGAAAGTAATGTTCCGAGTACAATTTATTAACACTGGTACTATTGTATTTTATACGGCTATTATTTACTAAAGTAGAATAATAAATTACTGGTGGCGCGGTAGTGTATCAGTATAGCTACTCGCCTCCCCGGGAGGTAAACCGGATTTGACCCCGGCGGAGTCGCTTGTATTTTCGCGTGTGGAGCAATTGGTGGACTTTGCCTTTGGCCGGTGGAGTTTTCTCGAAGTACTCCCGTTTCCGCCGCCCTTACATTCCGCCTCTGTTCCATGTTCACTTCATTTCATCATCGCCGGCGGTAGATACCCCGCTTTTAAGAGCAGACCAAAACCTCTCGATATCAAATACTAACGAAGAACTGTCCAACGAAATATTTCTAATTTATGATCGATCGGCGACCTACCTGGACGAGGTCGTCAAAAGCGGTTTTGGACCATGAAGTTGTAGAGTAGAAGCCCTGACATGACATGGATTTGTGTCTTTTTTACTTATCTTTTATCTTCTAGTTTCACAGTGACATAATAAATCCCAATAAAAAGTTGAGATTGTATCTGACCAACCTAACATCTGGAAGATTAGATAAGGTTCCAGTACCTCGCAAACTCTTAATATTTAGGATGCTGATTTTCGTGGTTTTAATGTGTCATATACTGCCATAGGCCTTCCCCTATAATCTTCCGTTCATTCCCTAGTTTCTGTCTTATCTCAATAGATAAAATTTTCACTATGGTCACGAACAACAGATATCTTCTTCGGACAGCTACAACAAAAGTCTCTTTCTTTGTTCTAGTGTTAGTGCAGTTGTTGTACTTACGTTTCTTCAGGCGCGAATAGCAATGATATTTTTGTTTCACGTTCGCACAAAGATTTCTACTGTAATTCTCAATTTTTATTCGTCTACGTGTATCGATTGATAAAATGAGTATATATAAACTGCAACATATTCACGTTAGTTTATGGATAATCAGTATGTTTCATGCTAAATAACATACTTAGAAAGTTAACAAAAATTACTGAGACAAACATATTTAGTGAAAGTGTTTAACTTTATTTAGGCATTACATAGATAGACGAAGAATTCATATGCTTTCCTGTACACTATTAACGGCCGATTTTGGAATGTTGTTCCACTGAAATGCCAAATATAAATTAATGTTACGCAGTGTCACGATATTATTAAGATGATTCAGCTTAATAATTGGGAGTACAAGATATTCTCATGAATGTACTATGTTTTCGCATCTCGGCAAATATTACTCCCTGTCCTCCGATGTCAAAGGATAGCTTCAAGCTCTGAGCCAAATTCCTTGTTAGAGAAAAGCCGATTCCGTATGTTTTCTTTTATGAATGTATGGTAACAACCACAATGCAATTGGGATATGAAGTAACGTTATACACAGGTAAGTTAATTTTATTAATTATTATAAATAACAACCACACTCTCGCAAAGATTAAACGAGATAATAAACGTAAACTGTTGGGACCACAAATATAGCTGAAATTGATCAAATATAGGATTACGTAAAAAAGCCAAAATTTACACAAACTAATAATTAGCTATGTATGCAATGATCTCAAGATACTGAGAAAATTCTGACGCATTTTAAACTATGTTATTTTCTAGTAATAATTTTCCAAAAAAAATGTAACAGCTTTCTCCAAATTTCTGACCAATTTTTACCTGTAGTGCCCATAATAGAATATTTTCTAAGAATTAAAAAATTATATTTACGTGATTAAGTGGTGACTGATTACTTACACAATACCAATTGCTTATTTCCTAGTCTTGTGGGGGAGAATTTTAATCTTGCTGACTCATTTGTTAAATGTGATTGGAATTCTTTACTCAAAGGAACTAATCCAGCTCAAATTACAAAACTTCTTTTTGGTTATACAAATCTTCATATCTGTTTTGATTATTTTATCCGTTTCGTTCACAAGATAAGTATTTTATAGTTCGTCTGGTGACTGCAATAAACGACACTCGCATTGGTTATTAAAATAATTGTTCCGTCATTGAGTAATAAAAAAAAATCCTCGCGATAGTTGAATTTTATACTCGGCGAGTCGTTGATGTATGCTTACCTTGCGTCAGCAGAGTTCATACGACCAGTAAATATGGAAACATGTATATGACTTAGGGTCTGCAGTGAATTCGGAGGCTGGTAGAAGCCCCGAAACTGGAGAAATAAAATATGTTATGCAACGATAAATTGGAAATTACTTGCGATCGAACGAATGAAACGAAAAGTGGCATGCAGGCAAATGATTACAAGGTAGGTAACCACACAAATTTGCACCCTCCTATTGCTCAGGATTGTGCAACCCTCAGCTTGAAGCAATCTAACATGACATGTTGGTAATCAGCATGCAAATATCATTAACTAAAGTCTCTTGGGTAGTATCCGCTAATTCCGACGGTTACATCAGAAATCACATGTTCGATTGGGACGCAGAATAGTGATTGCCTCCTAGCTCATGAGTTCTTGTCCTAATACAGGCCATTGGCTCATTAGTGTATGGTGGTAGGAGTGGCGTGGTCGAACTAAAACTAGCATCTGTATCGATTATTAGCGATTTATTTATAAGGCGAAGTTTTTGCATGGCTACGGCATATGCTGAAAGTTTGGGCCAATCGTCTCTAAACATGCACGAGTACGATGCTCGTATGACTGGTTTACACACAGGCATCTCGAATACGTTGGCAAAGATCTTCCACATTGTCCGCTTCAGTTGCATCCACCTGCATCATTAATTGTTTCCAGAAGTAGAAGTCGACTGGTGAGCTGTTTTGTCATCCCACTAGCCCACGTCGGCTAATTCATCACGCCGGGTAACACGCATACATGTACTACCTCTCTGTGTGACTTAAGTGTGGTGGTGCATCATCGTGCATATATCGCATTTCTCGTAGATTCAATGGCACATCTTCGACTAGTTGTGGTATAGTTCGTCGTCCAGAAGCACCGACAGAGATCCAGATAACCGTGCGGGGAGGATCTGTAGCTCAGTCAGCATCCCATCGATAATCCCCGCCCAATCGTTCAGAGGCAACAGACGTTGCAAGCTTAAATCTCGCACTGCATGTGGGTTGGTGTGTGGCTACACATGCTCGTTGTGGAAGTTGAAGACGCCCTGCCTCGTGAAGGCTGCTTCGTCACTGAATAGTACAGAGCCGTGGAAAACTGGCGCTCGCACAATCTGGGCTTGAAACCATTTGCAGCGCTGTAAATGAGCAGGCCGATGAATGAGTAGACATGCCTGTGCTGACTGGTAGTGATATGCATGCATCCTATCTCGCCGTAAAATGCGACATCCCGTAGACAGTGATGCATGCATTCTGTACATTAGCAGTTCCTAGAATACTGGCACTTGGGTTAGCATTAATATAGTCCAGGAAATTGTACTTGAGTCTAAATGTGGTCGGCCAACATCGAGGTAACTTGCGTGTGCAGTTCCTGATTCACGCAAAAGCAGGTGATTTGACCTGAATGGATGTGCATCTGGTACTCTTGGGGCTGGAAACTCCTGCTTATCGACGACACGCAGTTGATGCATTACACATTTTCCCAAGCGTGAGATGCATGACCGTCAGTTCCTTATTACTAGACAGGTGTTTTTCGCGAAAATATTTACGCTCATGCTATACTTCAATATCCGACTTCCACAACCACGACTGCCGTTGGTTATTGGCTGCGCGTCTACATGTTCTCATTTGACTGGACCAATCATAATAAAGTACCTCGGCACTGAACGTCCATGATTCGCGGGCAGACACGTAGGGAACGTGACATTTGAAATCATCCAAACACTAAAGTTCACACGAAATAAAGTGTTTTGGAGTACAATTGATCTTGAAATATTTTCGCGAAAAAACACCTACCCCTACTTACTACTCAACTCCTGAGTACACGCTGTGACGAACTGTTTGCTGTGTAAACTACCAACGCGATGCTAGCAAGCTGGCTACCTCTTCTCCACTTCGTAAGATAGCAGTAATCAATTCTATGGGGCCCTTGCAGTCAGTAACTTCTCAGAAGTTCAAAGTCTAGTATTAATGTCTGTTGCTTTAGGACATGAGTCACATTGTCGGTTTACACGTCATACATATACATAACAGAGGAGCAGGCTGCCTACCTTCCAGGCAACCATGAATCTGCTTTCGAACTAAACTTGTGATATCTGAGGTAATGGTCGGTACTATCGGATATTATCAAGGATTTTTGTCTGCTGATTACTGAAATGCCATGCCGAATTGCTTCAAGTGGAGGGTGATAAAGTTGACAGTAATATGAGACTATTTACTGTATGAAGATTATGAACTCTCCGTAACGCAGTTTCCTGTGATTACCTACCTTGTATCAATTTGCCTTTATGTTGATTTTGGTTGCTTTATCGCACGTAATTTCCACTCTCCCCGTGCGCAATTAGCATATAATTACGACTCACCGTGTTTATTGACGTTACTGATTCCTCTTCTGAATGTGTTTTTAGATCGTTCATGATTATTTCTGCCAGTGAGCTTACTCAATGTTCACTCCTCACGTTAATTAAATATTCCCACTTATTTTGACACCCACGTGTCATACTTAAGGTATGCGTTTACTTGAAGCCGTTCTTCGCTTTGCAGGCCTTGAACAAATAGAGCTATAAGGTTGACACTTGCATGATTTTCTAGTACCCAATCGCTGCCGCGCGTAGGGATCGGAACTGGATCCAGTCTTTCCGTGGTGCTTATGGTGTATTAACCATGAAGTTTAAGGCGGCGAACTTTTTTATATCAGAAGAATTTGCAGATACGTTTAATACTAAAATAAATACTAATTTCGTAGATGGATAACGTTCACAATATAAGTTACGTAATGAAAATTTTGTTCCAAATCGCTATGAAAAATATTTTTCTTTTTGGGTGAAAACAGATTGTGCGCCCGTAAATTAATTTGTTTTAAAAATATGTATTAAACACAAAATTTTTGTCGCTGGAAGTTAATCAGTTAAAGGGATTGAAACAATATTTTGTAGAGTCATCGACAATTCAGTAGCATTCCGGAAGCAAGCAGACTGTTAAAATTTTCCGTATATTTACGGAAATTTTCACGAAAATGCACAGTAAATAATTAAAAAATTTAAAAAAAATTTAAAAAATTTAAAAAGTAATTTTTAGATATTTGGAATTAAAGTTCAAAGGTCCTAAATCCCGCTCTCCTGACCCCAAGAGCAAGCCGGGTCACTGATCCCTCTCGCCTTCTCCGGGGAAAAAAGGGGACATTTTAAGGGAAAAACGGGAAATTTTAAGGCATTTTTGGGCTAAAACGTATTATTAGGTGTGAAATTGAGCGATTTTTGGAAGTCGGGAATCCAACATGGTGGACAGATCCCGGTCCCGAATTTTGTCCCAGCTTTGGCTATGCCCTACGACTACTTGTGACTAATATAAAAATTCAAAAGTTATACCAGGTTCACCACTTGAGCATTGTAGGTAAGTGGTTAGGGTCATGAACTTGCAATTTTTTTACTCGGTTTCAAATCTTGCTTGGGGTAAACATGGGAGAGATGCCCCAGTCCGTCTAGTTCGCAGGATTTCCACCAGGCGCGCGGTTTGGATATCAGTATGTGTTCCTTCCAGTCGGAACCGAACGAGCCAAGCGAAATTAGGTACAAGTTTTGTGTTTGTTTGTTAGTTTCTCACTAAAAAGGTAAGTTCAAAGTTTACGTGTATTGTGTTATAATACTGTGCGTATACTGGGCCTATGTATCATACGCGAGAAACTTTAATCCTGCGTTTTGTGAATGTGATGCGACACTACGGTTATTGCACTGAAGGTAGTCTCTGTCGCAGCCATATTGCTATAAAGACATACTTTAAATTAATGTGGGGCATCTATCCCACACAAAAGGACAGATGCCCCAGAGGCCATTTGGAGAGACGCCCCGAAAAATGAACTAAGCTGTTTTGTAATTTACACTAGCCTAATGGAAGCTTCTCATGGCAATGTGTTACTATCGTGTAAACTTTAAGTTATCGAAAAGTATTGAAAATCATAAAGGGTATTTAATAAACATTTTAATATAGACGTAGGCTGGGTAGGCTAATAATGTATGTTGTGTTTCAATTAGAACGAGTAGATAATATTGTGTTAGAGTTGAAAACATTCCCATGTAGGCCGACACGTCATGATCAATTAATTAATAAATCTGTTACAAATTTGACCCTGTTACCTGCACAGTGTAATATGTTTAGGCCCTGTAAAATAACACTTGCAAACACAAAGCATATTAGAGTAATTGTTAATAATGCCTGAGGCTGCAATAATATATATTTATTAGTGGTTAATGCCTATTGGGAGTGCCTTAAAAAGTGCTCACTTTACCGTGAACAGCCTATAGCTGCACGTAACATATTTCAGCACACAAAATAACTTGATAAGAAGCAAGGCGAGTTGTAGTAGTGGTTACGACTGTGGCGTGTTAATGTAGGGGTCCTGTGTTCGAATCTTCTTGCTGGCAAACTTACAATAATCTTTTCTTTACATAATAAAGTAGTTTCAAGATGCAAAAGTATAAAATACACCTATCTGTACACTCCTATTTGTACACTACCTATTTGTACCCCTGATTCACAGTGCAATTCAACTACTATAATCAGAGAAAATGGCTCCACTTAGAATCAGTGGAAAACCACTGATTGTTCCAGTGAAAAATCTCACTGATTGACTGAGTAACGTAAAACAATTTCACTGATTGAATCAATTACGCCTGACTGCGGCGTCGAAATAAATATTGCTTTTATTGAATGTAGGCAAATAATTACACGAAATAAACATATTTACGACAGTTTACTATTTATATTGTGTAATTTACCGTAATGTAAAAAAATATTTTTTTGCAGGTGGCCGGGATAGAGCTTGCACACCCTACACCTCCAGGCAGTTACCTTGCCATCTGAGCTATCACGCCAAGTTGAAATCTTAAGAGGAAAATACATGTGTTATACTATTGCTGCGAAATCTTATAGTATGAAACTGTTTGCTCATATTTTTCTTTTTTAGTTCGATTGGTACAGTTAGGATTGTTAAAACGAATAGTACATATGAAACCACTCTATTCGCCCCATTAAATTCAGTTTAAACCTTCAATCATAGTTGCAACAGTGTATTGCACTTGGTTCTAACAGGAAGATGTTTATCGCCCGGAAGTGGCGCCTTGGTGGGGCCCGGAAGTACATCCGGTGATAGTGGCGCAATGCAGAGCAGCAGCGATAAAGATACGGGGCGCTGCCGCGCAGTTGGCACAGTTGCATGTTGAATACCGAGCGAGTAAGAAATTGGAAACAAAGAGAGCAACAAAAACTAAGACAGGGAAGTCATCAAAGAAAAGGAGAGCTCAATAAGAAGAAGATGAAGAAGTCAGGATGCATGAATCGGATGAAGACGAAAACGAAATTTGTGTTGAGTGCTGCGAAAACTATTTCTTAAGAAAAGAGCAGGTAGACTGAATCCAGTGTGTTTCATGTAGCAAGTGGTTGTACGAAACTTGCACTATGTATGGCTCCCAATGTAGCATTTGTGGCCGAGAAGCAAAACGTCGAAAAATAAATAACCAGTGCAATAGAAAAATTTTTCCTTTTTATTTGGACTTATTGTTAAGCACTTAATTCATTAAGTGGATTCGATAACACTGTTTTTGTTATATACCGTGAATTTTTAGAACACTTTTCTTCGTGGGGCATCTCTCTGACATGAAGCATCTCTCCCATATAGGATGGGCATATCGCCCATAGCAGGGGATAGATGGCCAAAATATGTATGTTTAAATTAATACTATTATTTTTATTCTATCATGTGTAACATATTACTGCATATTTTTCCTTTAATCTTCAAGTTGATGTGAATGTGTTAAAAAATAAACCAGCCCTGTTTAGATATTGTGTGATTTTGTAACGATTTTATTCCTTAAGTAGGGCATCTCTCCCATGTTTACCCTAAGTATAAAATTGTTACTTTTTTTAATTTCTTTTTTATACACAGTAAAACACCTACATAATGAAAATTAAAATAAATACTAAAAATTACTTAAACAATAAGTACAGAAAACTAAATAGGGAATTAACGGAGAGGTTCCGTGAATTTTACGGAAAATCAGTTTTTGAAAATCAGTGCGTCCGTAATTTTATGGAGTGTGTATGGACGCCTCTGGATAAATTTTTACCAGCACTTTTCCGTAAAATAAATGAGTTTTTTTTTTAAACAGTGTACATGTAGGTAGATGATTACTTCGCCAGGCTGTATAGGGCCTGACCTCGTACGACTGTGAAATGTCCGCCGAACTCAGTACCTTAAGAGTGCAGGAGTAAGGAGTATTTTCAAGCTAGTGCTGCCTGCGTCATTATCAGTGTTAGTATTACTTAGCTTTTGTGCCTCTTCCACGTGCATTGGCTCATTAAGAGGTTGAGCACCAAACAGTCATAACACCATACGGCTTGTAATTGAATACAGGTAATTCGTGGTCAATTTACATTTCTTAAAACCCTGTCTAGTTACACCTCTTTATCCCATTTTGTGATGTTACGTAGTCACATGTAAACATTAAAATTACCCTCGACCGTACTACTAGCGTTCCTGACCTTGCGCATCAGTCAAATAACAAAAATATAAATTTATTACAAAGATGAAAATTCTTGCAGTAAATTGCGTAAAACAAAACGCGAATAATTAACACAGACACAAATGTTAAACTTTTAATTATATGGAAAAAATAGATACTTATTTTCTGATTCATAGTCAACTTTGCCCCAAATAAGCCACGAACTGTAGTTTTCTTTCGGAAATATCGAGATGGGGATAATTCTTTTAGATGACGATTTAGCGTTCGATTACGAAACTACCAGCTGTAGGTAATGTGGTGCCCAAGTTTTCTTAACCACGGAGTGTACACTCAGGGAACATCAACTGCAGAGTGGACATCGCACTGGATTCTGGCCAAGCTCCACACCCGCCCCTTCCACCACGCTTCCCGGGATGAAAAAAAAGAAGAAAAAAAAAGAATGAGGATTTCTGGTTTGGTATCCGGACGCGATTTATGACGCGAATGGTGATCGCTGTGTGTTCCGTCAGTTCGGACGTGAATTAAAATTCTCCCGATCGGAAAACGTTCCATTCGTGAATAGAAATAGTGGGACAGGTTGTGCGCCTCGTCTACCCCGTAACAGTTGTGATGGAAATAAAAAAAAATACTTCGTTAAATCCTGTAATTGATAACGGTGGGTGGAGATTTTTTTTTTTTTTTTCCTGGACGTTGGTATAACCCGGAAGTTGGGACATGCGAACTAGTAAATCATTTGTCGCAGTGCAGGCACAATATTTCTCACGGGCCATATAATCTGTTAGCGTAACATGACACGCAATGGACGTGTAAACTTGGATGCAACACGGTTTTATTTCAGGGAGCCTGTGTTTCTTCGTGTACCATGATAAATTTGTTTTGTGAAAATAATTTCAATGTTTTCTCTTACACAGCGTACTCCAGACCGAATACCTACAATATGAAGACTAGCAGATTTATTTACATATCAGAAAATTGGTTCACTTTCCGCAACCAACTCTAATAACTAAGTGCCAAAAGAAGTGAATGTAAAATAAAATCGATAATTAATGCAGTAATTTTATATATTTTTAATCATGCTCTTTTACGACATTATAATCAGGTGAAAATTTGTTGGTTCTGTCTCCTGATAAATGTATGCATTATATGACATCGGCCGTTACCTCAATGGCATAATTTACGGCACTCAAAAAATGATGTCGGAACTTGTCATCACTATATCATCAAAGACATTGCGTCTTTTATGTCAAATGTCGCAGCACCTTATCCGTGTCCCACACAACGGATGATCGCGTTACATTTATCATGATCAGTGGAACAACTGCGTTGAGGAGACACCCGCAGCAACCCAGCTACATAATTAACAGCATGTATCCCCTCGTATTGCCCACCCTCTCAATTAGAATTCCACAATATCTTGCACCAAAATACGTTCAACTGCCCCTCACTCGTTGATTTCGGTGAGGTCAATGAAGTCAAAAGATTTTATAGTGCAGTTCCACACGTTGGGAAAACATGTGGCTTTCTTTACTTCGTTGTTCATTACCTCCCTAGTCAGAAAAGTAATAACTTAACCGCTCGGTAAACACATTTCACACATCGTTCCTCGCCAACAACTTTCCCAAACGAAATAATATACTAACTTTAGTTAACATACAAATGTCTGGCCCATACAGCTGAAGCTCTATGAATAACTGTCGTTAAATAACCCTAGAAGTTTGCGCCGTTTATTTCCTGAAATGTCTCTATTACGAAAGTATCCCCAAATTACTACATCATATTGATTTACGTTGTGACACATATATTCTGTGTGCATACAGCATGTCCAACTTAGTCTCCATGCCCTTGATGTTCCTTATAATGTTCGCACTAATCGACTTACTGTAGTGAACCGCGTTACTATCGAAATGCTCTCCGATGTTTTGCCTCGCATTGTAGCAGGCGTCATCAAGGTTTCAGCAAAAACCAAGCAGCAGGTAAAAGTAGGGCTGTATTTATATCTTGGCAGGGCTCATCTTGCTCAGCCAATCACAGGGACCTCTTTCATTGGTCAAGGTGAAGGCCAATCAAAGAAGACTTCTCCCTATTTGCTGCTGATTGGTCAATCGGCGAAGAGCTCTCCTGATTGGCTGTTGTATTGGCCAAAAGTGGCTTCTCAGATTTTCCAATACTAATTATTTGGTTTTTGGCTGCCGATATGCCCATGCTTGTCAATGAGTGGTCCCCAGGTGTAGCTCTATTTGTATCCTTCTTCCCTGGTGATATTACTAGGGTGTTTAAACGTGTCTATTGCTCCAACCGTCCTTTTTCTGTAATTGTCTGTGTTGTCTATGGTTTCAAACTTTTCAAATTTTACATTGTGTTTGGTTGTTGATGAATGTTATGCTACAGCTGATCTGGGGTTCTCATGCTTAAAAGTATCGGATGTGTTCTTTGATTCTGGTTGTGAACTCTATGTAAACTAGTCCACAGGAACATGGTACACTTTATAGATGCCAGCGAGTTTTTCGGCTGAAGTATGGTTTTTCACTGTGGGTAAATTTGTGGATAGCTTCCCTGAAGGTTTCTGTATTGCATGGATTTCGTGTTTCTTTAAGATTCGAGACGAGTGGTTGGTGTCTCCTTGAATATAAGGCATGATAATTGTTTTACTAAATTTGTCGGGTTTTTCTTCGGATGTGTTTTGTTTATGGCTTTGTTTTTATATTTATTTTTGCATCCATTAGCTGCCAGAGCAGCAGTCAGATGTGAGTTCGTCAGAGAGGTTGGATTCTTCACAGATTTTCTTTGCTCTCTTTATACGTGTGGCCGTACCTTCTTTTTTTTTTATGGGATGTCGGATGGTGGGAAGCTGAGTGACACGTTTGTAAACGTCGATGGTGAGGTCTGAGTCCGTCACCAAGCACATGAAGCGACGGATCCCTCATGTCAGCAGCGTGCAGTTGAGGCCGCTGGTGGTGTTATATTCGTGTGGGGGTAAATGAGTTCCCTGAAACACGTGCTGTTTTCCCTCGTCCGCGAACGATGCAGGGACCTGCTGGAAGATCCTACTACACACTGCAGGAAACATGTATTTACTACGAGACAATGCCCTGTACTGCCACTACCAAATTGTGACTGATTGGTTGGTTAAACTCTCCAGGACCCGAGATTTCATGCCTGGCCCCCGAGGTTACACGACCTAAATCCTACCGAACACATATGGGATGCTGTCGAGAATAATGTGCACACAGTTGAGAATGATGTGCACACAATTGATCCTGCTCCAACTAATCTCTGTGCAATGTTTGAGTTGGGGGGGGGGGGGGGCTCTGTAGCGGTCGTGGATCAGCATGGATCTCGACCGCTTTCGGTGACTTGTAGAATACATGACACGCCACATCACTGCCATTATAAGGGCGACAGCGGATATTACACGCTATTAACGGCTGTTCACGATATAGTGGCCAGTTTTGAAATCAATTTAAAAAAAAAAATCACCATCCCTAACTGAATATATTTTAATGGCCGCCCTGAGTGATATGCACCTAGTAAAGTTGGTAACGATGGATGGGAAGTAAATCCGTATCTTAACGTCGAATAAAAAGTGTTAGGTACCAATTTCTCTTAACTTAAATTTTTTCTTTCGCTTTCTGTTTTTTTTTAATGCATAGTAGTGTAAAAATGAGCTTACTTGTAAAGCATTTACTTTTCTAATAATTTCACAGTTTCACTTGACCGACTCATGAATAAAGTGACAGTGTCATTCTTGCATAAGGCGAAAGAATTCATAACGTACATGCAGGTTGATCTTACGAAGGGCTTTCAAAAGTGCTCAATTTCCGTGAATAGCGTATAGGTAAGTATCTATAATTTAACTGATCATGAATGCATGCAGGAAAACATCAGATATGATTAAAGCCAAAACATCACATGCATAAAATAGGCCATATAGAACGTTATCGCCCGTAGCCCTCACACATATACGAACGTAAATAAAGATAAGCACCCATCAAAGACGAGTAATTATTACATGGTATTGCCGTAGTGCACAACAACACAAACAATTTTACAATAGATTTTTACGGGATATTTAATTGTAAAATTTGATATAGTAAAATTTTAAAAAAATAATGGTAAATCAACAAGTTTATGAAATTCCATCTTAAGAGTTATTACTCGCTTTTGCAATGTACGGAAATCAAATTTTCTTCCATTATAATGAACCACGATATTATAAAATGGGAGCTATATAAAAGAACTTCTTAAGCATTGGTGAGATGATTTTTTTTTTCGGTGATTCTCTGGTTTAATTTACCCAAATTCATTCCAACTGTCGCCTGAACCCATTTAATTTCGCACAGTGCATTTTCTGATAACGCAACATTGTTCGCCAAGAGCAGACATCACTACGCTCACGTAAGTACGGCTTCAGCTAGAGACTTCTGCTACGTTGCGGAGCTCCCCTGACATTTTAACGAATTCCTTTGAAAGCGCACGTGTGTACGTGAAGAAGGGTAAACTGTGCCGCGTAAATTCTTAATTGTGGAGTTCCTTTCTCCCCGCCGGTCGTAATTCCCCAGCTGTCCACAGCGCGGCGCTGGTATAGATAATTCTCTCCCGGCTGGGCGTTGCAGTGACGGGGGGGGGGGGGGGTGAAAGAGGGACGGGCTCCCCATTCACCCCCCTCGGCCCTTTCACCCACGCCTCACCAACCCTCGCGGATATATATTGACGGGGCTTCCCTGGTAGCCGTGAGCCAGTAAATCGTCGTGTGACCACAGTCCCTCCCAACTCCCCACACCCTCCACCCCACAGGCAACCGAGGCCGATAAGACATGTCCGAGCCGTCTAATTCATGGTTTCCATCCTCCGACTGCCGTAAGGGGGGTTGAGGTGCGCAGGGGAACACGGGGCATGGGGGTGGCAGTCATTTGTTTTATCGCCTGGTCTATCATAATTGTTTCCCCATCACCTAAATAGAGAGCCACGTCGCTGCGGCTCATAGGAAAAAGCGATGCCGCCGGGCGCGGGGGGGGGGGGGGGGGGACTGTAATATACGCCCATCAGATATGTTTGCGAGGATTCCCCCAGGAAAATGCTTCTGTGATGAATGCTGGGAGGTGCTAGGCAAACGTTGGTCGTGGGGAAATGGAAGTCGGGCTCGCCCTGGTGTCGCACTTTTTTTTTTCGGATGCCATTTGCAGTTGACATGGTCGAAACACAATGTTACACAAGTCAGCACGAAACTCATTTCTACTGATATGTCTGATGTCAAAGTCGTGCATTAGAAAACATTGGTGGATGTGTGTAATGAATTTATGTACTTTCACATCATCACTCAATTATGATCAGAATTTTAACGGGTACAAAATAACCTTGTTGCTTACTATGACTCCCTAGGGATTTTAATCTTAAAGTAATAGAACACAAGGTGTAATACTTGCATCGCCATGAATACCGCCAGAAGCGGGGTTTCCTATGAGCCGCGGTCATTAAGAAGTCGTAGAAGCCCAAATAATGGTTTTTTCGTCGCATATTCTGAAGTTGAAACAATTACTTCGAATAGTGTATAAAACTGTCACGGAAATACAGCTACAAACGTATTACTGATAGGTGAATAAGTGAGATGAACTGAGAACCAGAACTTCAGAACTGTATAATCCATTGTGCATAACTGTCTTTAGATCAAAAGAATTTATTTACTGGAATGACCAGCGAGAGACGAGCAATTCTAGTGCGCAATGTGCAATGGTTTGCAGTAAATTTCACTTAATCATGATTAATTCGCAAGGTTTGAAAAGTAATATATATTTGATATTTTGTCGCTATTCTAAAATTGAGACTTAAAAGTCAATCGATCTATTAGAGCGGATCCCTGACTGATGAAATTGCTACGCCCTTGGACTCAAAGACGCAGCAAAATTGGATTTCCAGAAAAATTAGAATTTTTCAACAGGTTTAGAGGAAACCCTCATTGAACAGGGCACAGAAAGTAAAATATATATTGAGAAGTTATGGCATGAACATAGAACACATGAAATATGATTTGAGTTTTTCTTTTATTCAAAACTTGCAGTTTTTTTTTTCATATGATGTTTTCATTACACTTAGTTTCCAACAATTTCAGAAAATAGCATACAGCAATTTATTTTAAAATTGACTAGATGTTTTCAGTGTCAATTAAAATTTTCCCTTTCTCATTTAAGGAAAACCCTGGATACAAAATTATTTTGATTTTGCCTCGGGCCTTTTACATTTACAATTATTTTTTCGGCCAATATATATAATTTATATAATTATTATGCACATGTTAATGCAAAAATAGGTAGGGGGCAATAATTATAAATAATGGCCAGGCTGAATACATATTATTTTTGGCCCACATAGAAAATATTTTACTTATATGCAATAACAAATGCAATTTTTCCTCAATATTTACTTGACTTTACAAGAACCCACAGGTTCTTAATTATTCCACAGTTGAGATTATTTGGCCTTTAAAAATGCATTACAATTTATGACCTCAATAACAGTTTGAACTATTTTTAACTCCAAAGTTAATTTTTCCACAAAACAATATCGATTGTGTAGCCAAACTCACAGGTTACGGCGAGCCTTAAAAATGGGTTTGTTTGTCTAATATTATGATTTAACATAGCCAATAGAGGCCAACAACAAGGTATCTTTATACGATAATGTTAATTTCAAGATTTTAAATGTTTAACTGATTCCTCATCAAATGGATAATCGATATAATTTAACGAACAACAATGGCTATACGGCCGAACAACGGCAAAAAGTTTTGGACAACTAAAATTAATTTTTCATATTACTAAATTCCGTTTATATTTGAACTTCTCAAAACACTTACTAGAAATTACTGGCCGTATGGCCGAACAAAGCCCAAAATTAGGGACAACTGCATATGAGTTTTCAAATTTACACAGAGGCCATGAAGTTTCATTATTTTCCAGGAAAAACATTAAAATTTCCTTTAAAAAACATTTTTATAAGCTTTTGGCAGGCAACTTTGATGTTAATCTACATGTTATATTTTGCCACCATGCCGAATTCAAAGTATTCTCATGATAAATTTCGCCATCAATGCGCCTACAGGAATTATAAAGGCACCAAGTGGGCCTGGCCTACCCCAGCCATAAAGGCATAAGTTTAAAGTTACAACATAATGTTTTAATTTTGGGGTTACTTAACTTAGTGCAGGTGGAGCTCCTTCGGGGCGATGATCGACCCCGACAGAGTCCTTGCACTCCATTATATACACAGTTAAAGGCATTACCCCTTAGAGGGTTACACATAATTTATGGCCAATCAGAGCCAAATTAAAAAAAAAAAAACAAGAATTGGCCAATAGAAAAACACATAACCTTATGGCGAAAAAGTGTTCATTTGGGCCTTATAGGGGGATCTTGATTTGGCGACGAATCACAGCCATACTGTGCATACATGGCTATCTACGTCACCACCACATCGACACACTTCCGGTGACCAGACGAGCTTGAAGGAAGTAACTTTGTGGGCAGCGACATTTTTCCAAAGTTGGTACTCCTGCATGCATGCACAGCAGGTGGAGCAGACACCACTTTCGCCCATATTGAGTAATTGGCCGTACAGGTGGCGCCGCCATCCACCACCGGTGGCGGTGAAATCAACTACCAAAACAGAATCGAGTCTGCCACCAAGTGGGCTTTGCGTGTCGATGAAAGCTGCAGAATTCTACCGCGCTGGGCCGGGACGAGAATTTTAGCGTGGCGAATCACATCTCGCTGTAACCGCCCAGAATGTCCAGACATTGAAGAACCGGGTAAGCTGACAGCAATTTTAGGCTAAATTGCAATATTGACGTGTAAAAGTAGGTGGTTAATTTCCCAGGAAATGAACACTGTAGTCCGTTGCGACAAGTTGAAACGGGGTAGTATTGGGACACCGTCACAAACCAAAGATCTCAGATTCAATTTACAACTAGTTTTTGGAGCTTTCTGCCTGTGTCCAGGCCACGCAGTACCATTCCACACCGCTCTGCAGTTTCCATCACAACGGCAAGCTCCCGCGCCCACACCTACCTTCGAACTTCTATTAGCATTGCAATAAAGCACTCGTGTTATCACAGTCGGTACACAACAGTGATATCGGTCATATTTTTATTGCAACTGTTCATGTAACTGGAGCTCACAAATTCTGTTCTGACACAGTTTATCGTAATTTCATCAAACACGCGTGCGCAAATTCGCCACGAAAATATATGTTATGTCAAAAATATTTGTGAAACCTCTAGTTGAAACACGTGTTTGTTGAAAGTATTACGAAGAGGATCACAGAGTACCTGTTTAACGTGTAAGTTGACTTTGATGTTCAACCACTTATAAAATTACGTTTCCATTCAATTATTGCACGCAAATAATCAAACTATCTTCTACATTTTGCTCTTACTTACAGGCATCGATGGAATATTGGGTTTTGAAAAAATAGGAAATAAATATTAACCAGACTCCTGTATTGCGCTATTACTGAAAACATCGCCGTTTCCAAGCAATTTAAACAATTTAGTTTTAAAGTTTTGCGCAAATATCTCAATTTTTTCTTGATTCAACTACACTAGAGTTTGTGAAAAATACAACACCAAAAAGGAAACACGTGTTAAAATTGAACTTTATTCCACAGACTAGGTTCATGATCATTCACAACTGATTAGGATTACAGAATACATGATATCTCTCCTTGAGAACTCAGTATGCTGTGAGGCCCCCACGTTCTGCAATCAAAGCCATTAAACGTCGTGGCATGGAATCAAAGAAGATCTGGGTATGTTCCTGGGGAATCTCCCTCCACACGGTTTATATGCATGTCAACAAAGCATCAACAGTGTTTGCTGGAGGTCCGTGCCGAACAAGTCGTCGACCAACCATATCCCAGATATGTTCGATGGGCGACATGTCAGAGGAACGTGCAGGCCAGAGAGGCAATGGTACCCGTCGTTCATTGAAGAAGTCTTGCAAATTCCTCGCCACATATGGCCGGTCATTGCCTTGCTGAAATATCTTATGTGGAGTTGCCTGAAGGAGGGGCAGTACCTCGGGCTCTACAACCACCTCCCTGATGTAGCGGTTGCTATTTAGATTGTCCTCAATACGAAGAAATCGAGATCGGATGTTGTATCCAATGGTGTCCCACTTCATTACACTTTGTGCTTGTCCACTATTCCGGTCCACAATGCAAACTACAAGATTGCGGTCACCACAATAGCATCTAACGCGTATATGGTCTCCATGGTAGCGTCTAACACGTATGTAACCATCACTGTATGACAGGTCGAAGCGGGAATCGTCGGAAAACACTAAATTGGGCCATTCAACGTGCCAGTGACGGTGTTCACGTGCCCATTGCAGTCTGAGGCGTTTATGGTTTCTGGAACACAGAAGCCGAGGCAATGGAATGCGTGCTACCAGTCCAGTCCGCAGCAGACGGCGTCTAACCGTCAACGCTAACAGGTCCATACCCGTTGCAGTGGTCCAACATCTAGCCAACACTGTGGAAGAGGCTGTACGGTCCGTTACGGTCATGCGGGTCAAGATGGCAGTCATCCCGTGCTGTAGTCACATTGCGTGGTCCAGTACCCGCTCGTCGCTGCGTACGACCCTCTTCTATCCGCTGGTTCCACACGCGCACCACCTGTCGTACAGGTCATGCACCTGTACGAGCCGAAATGTCTCAGTACGACAAACGCGTATCCCGGAGACCGATCATTCTGCCCTATTTGAACTCACTCACATGCTGATATGGCGCCCTTTGACGTCGGCGGGGTATACTGGCACTTGCTTTCACTTCGTTTGACGGCTCTTCTTGACGGAACACTGACTTTTCCGGCCACACACGAGCGGGTGCTGCTGAGTCTACGTGTACGCCATCTCTCTGCGATCGTGATCACTTATTACTAGTACACTGTTCTGCGCTTCCTCCGAGTTTGGATTAATTCGGGTCATTCTTCTAGGTGTTGCAATGTTCACAAACTGTGTATTATAATTCACGTGTAAAATTTAAAATTTGATATCAGTCCAATGTGACAGAATTTTGTGCGATAAAGTTATGTGAACCCGTATTTTTTTTTTTTAAATTAAGTTGGAATGATTTTCTGTAAACTTCCACAGATTTTATGTCTCAATTAGAGAAAACAAAATTCGAAAAGTGGTGGTTTGATAGCCTATATGTTCAAGTATCTTGAAGTAAAAGTAATTTGAGATTATATACATATGAGCCTTAGTAGCCATTTAAGCACACAAGACATTAAATTTTCTATGTCACTTTGTGTATAGAAATACCTAACATATTTATCTGGCATTAAGAATCAGGCTGTAATCTTTGAAACGATTTACAAGAAATAGCAAGATGAAAATAATCGTATATTTCAAACATGCTGATTCAACCAATATCTAGCATTAGAAAGTGGAACACTTTCCCTCCATTTTGGTTTCTTGGTTTTATAGATTAATATTTAAAAAAATCAAATTCCTGGAGTACATCTATACTCGACTAACTATAGGCTATTCATGGTTACTTCACACTTTTCTGAAGCCCTCTCTAAGTTCTACTTCTAGGATATCCTCCGCCTCATGCAAACAAAGCTTAACCGAGTCTAGATACATTACACCAAAGGGACAGCACATCACATTTGTGCGCACTCAGTGTAATACAATTTTCCGTAAGATTTATTTCTTACTAGACATTATCAGAACTCTTATTTTTTTACTTATTTTCATTTATGCTGATTGTAAATGAAATATTATTATTTAGAGATAAAATATAAGTAAAGGGTCCTTTTATGTTAACACATGTATAAAATGTTTGTGATACGTAGCATTTAAAATAAAAACCAAACACATCATAAAATGGGGGTGATTTTTTAATGTTTGAATTAAAAAGTATGAAGAAACCGCTAGTTGATTATATTGACGTTACACAGAAGTGCAGGCATAACGACTGCTACGAACTGGTAACTATGTCACGATGTTAGAATATTTTCTAACAAAATATTGCAAAATCAATAGTGTGTTGAAAATACGAGCTCGTAAGTTAGTAGTTATGTCCATACTGGGCGGCGTTCTAAATCATTACTCCGAGAGTAGGATTATAGTAACAGAGAGTTAACCTATTTGGTAGGCAAAAGTAAACATAGTTTTGTAACGATCATAGTGTAAATATTATGCTGTGTTTACAAATATGTAATACTAATTAAGCCATGTAGGTAAATCCTAAAGATATTTATTACTTTTCCCAAATTCATTCGTTTCTGAAAAAAAAAATATATTTATATAAACAGTATCAATTACCATAATTTTATCAATTAGCATCATACGTATAAATACCACATTTATAGAGTTTAAGTTTTAAATAAAAATTTTAATTTATTCACTGGTCATTTTTAATTTTCCTCTGTTTGTCTGTAACCATAATGTTCGAATTTCCTTTCAGTTTGATTGATTCTTCTTACCTCCCCCGTCAATTTTCAGTTTACCGTCCGTTTCTCGCTGAAATATAGCGTGTAGGAGTTTACTCTAGCAAGACGCTCAGAGAAATGACTCTGCAGTGTCGGCACACCGCCAAGAGTGAGTGAAATATTTACTCAAGTGTGTTTTGGGACAGCCAAAGAGTAACGTTTTGGAACGCCACCCTGCCACGTATACTCGATAGTTAGCTAGGAAAATTTCCCTTTGACTTATATATAGTTTTTAAACTACCATATTCTAAGTGTTATGTGAAGGTAAGGCCCGAAGGTAGGGCGGGATTTGATTGCGTCTCAGGGCTAACCCCTTACGCCTACTAGGAAGGAAAATCATGCAAGGAGACATGCATCGTGGCAGAGAGGGATTGGGCAGCCATGGCCTGCACTTTGGGGCCATGACTACTTCCCTAAGTGTACTTACAACTAGTCCTAACTATGAAGAGCAAGGGGAAAAGCCGCCAAGAGAGACGTAAAAACCCTTGTAACAGAGAAGTCAAAATTCCAAAATTATTGCGTGCATTAAATTAAATTAAATAGAATGCTACAGGAGACAGAGTGTTTGGAAACATGCTCTTGGTTAATAGAGTTGGGAAGACTAGACTTTCGTCAGTTTCAACAAGCGTGTGCGATAAACGAGGAAGCACAGATTCTGAAGGGACCTGAAGGGGCACTCGTGTGTTCGAAGGGTTGCCTGTGAAAAAGAGAGTTAGAGAGGAGTGGGGGAGGGGGGGGGAAGGTGTCGAGGCGTCGGGACGGACGAAGACTTAATTTTCCGGGCGAGTCCACGTGAGCGACAGACGGACGCAGGGCCTCCGGCCATTGTCATGGAAAATTGGAAAGGAAGAGGCTGTGCTCCGGAGGAGAAGACAGCGAGCTGGCAGTCGCCACCAGCAAGAGAGGCCGAGCAGCCGGTGCTACGTTCTTCCGGATGTGTATGTACGGAGGGGAGACGCACAACCGCGGACTACTACACCTGCAGACACTCACGATGACATACTTAACAGTCGAGTGCCTTCAATGCATTCCTCGCCGCTGTGATCGCTCCGCCTCCTGCCGCGGTTTTCCATTGTTCTATACGTGGTGGGGACAAGCCGTGAATTCTGCACGTGGGAAATGTGGTGGCTGCTAGTCGGCGGGTTTTCTCAAGGCACTCCCGTTTACCACTTACTCGCATTCCGTCGCAGGGATGATGACCATTCATCAATAGATTCTCGCTATAAATCTCGTTACACGTTGTGTGTAAGAGCTGCCTTGTTGTCAAACTCTTCATGCGTATTCTAATCAGTGTTAATATATTTTTGTATTTGTTATATAAGACTCCATAACCCCTACAGCTCTTTAGCTCCTTACAACAACAAAATTTTTGTTATCTCTGTTGTGTTATCGAACTCTCTAGCGTGAAATATGAGTTTAACCACCAGAGAAATTAATTTACGACCTTCAAAAGAGAGTAAATTAATATTCCGTGGTGTAACAAGTAGTTTTGTTGCCTATGAACGGTTATAATATGTAGTTGTGCAAGATATACTCATATAAGCTAATTTTCTTTACATTAACCCATGGATATTACCAAGGGGTTGGTGGGTATGTCAAGGCAGAAGGAAATTACAAACCTCTACAATATCATCCAACCTTTATAAAGTTGCACACAGCTGCTTCCATCGCCATCACTGTCTGGTGCAACGATGCACGGCTATTAACAATACTAATCTGCCTCAGTATTAACAACCGGCCTTCTTAATGATTAAGCCAACGTTTTAACACTTGTTAAGTATTCCTTACAATACAATATAAATGATCGAATAATATATATATATATGCTGTAATTGTTCACTACCAGCTGTATTATATATTGAAATAATAGCGTGGCAGAAGCATGGTTAAATAGATTCGATCCATGAATTCATTTCGCAGCACTTGTACATATTGTATAGACTCTGGGAGCTAAGTGTTTTATTCCAGAATCCAGACTCTGTGTGTGTCTGTTCTGGCTACTTATTCCGCACACTTGTCGGTCACATCAGCCGAGATAACTTGTACGAAAGCTCTTAGTTTTTCAACTCATTGTACGGACAAATCTGCCGTTTACTGCAAATGTTTGCATTTTTTTTTTTTTATGGTTTGGGGTGGAATGGATACATTTTGTGTGGCCATTGCCAAACCTACAAAATGTAAGTGTACAATTTTCATGGAATAATTTATGGTCTGTAGTTAATATTATGATTCAAAAAAGTAATCCTATAACAAATCTAAATATCTTAAAATACGTTCGCAAATTTCTTTAATGTGATAAGAAAGTTTTCCGATTTTTACCGGAGTACGGCGAAGCAAAAAGTATCGCAATGTCTTCCGCGTGTACTTATCTATTGGCGTTCACTTATTCCTCTCCAGAACCTAAACTACTGGACCGATATTGGCAAATACGGGATTTTTGGGCTATTCTCGACTCTACGGGCATCATAGAATAGGTGATGCCACATATTTATCAGTATGACGGAAGCTTTCTGCCATAATGTCGGGCTCAATTTTATTTCGAACCCCGGTAATATAGCAATTAAATAAAAGCTAATGTTAAATGTTCCAAAATATATATAAAATAATGTATATCGGCACAGTACTTGGATAAAAAAAATACAAACAATTGACATGTAAAGAAAATCAACTGTCACAATGTTGGACTTCCGGGTATACAATGAAAGCGCTTTGTAAGAGGACACCGATTTTTTTTTGCGTGATCAACCAAAGGCAACACACACTTTCTTATAGCCCCCACACCTGTCCACTTTCTTATGGCCCCCCCACACCTGTCCACTTTCTTATGGCCCCCCACACCTGTCCACTTTCTTATGGCCCCCCACACCTGTCCACTTTCTTATGGCCCCCACACCTGTCCACTTTCTTATGGCCCCCACACCTGTCCACTTTCTTATGACCCCCCCACACCTGTCCACTTTCTTATGGCCCCCCCACACCTGTCCACTTTCTTATGGCCCCCCCCACACCTGTCCACTTTCTTATGGCCCCCCCACACCTGTCCACTTTCTTATGGCCCCCCCACACCTGTCGACTTTCTTACAGCCCCCCCACACCTGTCGACTTTCTTACAGCCCCCCCACACCTGTCGACTTTCTTACAGCCCCCCCTCACATGTCCACTTTCTTACAGCCCCCCCTCACATGTCCACTTTCTTACAGCCCCCCCACACCTGTCGACTTTCTGGGTTCTGCAGAGATTTAAGAATATTCCTTTCCTTTTACTGTTAATTGCCATTTTCTTTCGTCCTTTTGGCCTTTTGCTTGCCATTGGGACTGCACAGTTTTTACAAGCCCTTTAATATATTCTATTACATCTACTTCCAGGTAGTTCAGTGTTGTGGTGTGGCGCGGTTAATCTGCCATCCATCCAGTTCCCCACATCTCTCGGAATATAATCTGCTTTACATCTATATCATTACATAGCAGCAACCCCGTTTTTTCTTAAGTAAAATAATTCAGAACGTTTGGCAAAACAAATGCTTTTGTGAAAACATAAATAAGACAAAATGTACATGAACCTGTTTTCAACTATAAAAGCAGATTTTTGCACGTGTACTACAGTTGTTGAAACCATATTGATGTAGGATGTTCACGATAAATTGAGAACATTTGAACGATCTGCATCAGATACACTTCCACTCTCATTTTGCAATGTGTATAATTATCATTGCCGTGGGCATGATGTCTTTATTCATTAGCCATCCAAATGAAAACTTGGAATTGTTGGGACAGTAAGTGTGTTACTAATAGCGAAATACGTACTCTAATACGTTTTAAAACAAGAAAAACTAACTAAACTGACCATACTGTAGATGGAAATACACTATCGACCAAAAAGTAATTGGGCACCCGTCTACAATGTTTGCTCGGTGGTTGTCACCCCGTTAGAATCTCGTAGGGCCACCTCTTGTGGCTATAACAGCAGCCACCCTGTCTTGCATGCTCTCTCTGAGTGTTTGCAGGACATCCACGGGGATTCGTTGCCATTCATCTTGCAACCATTCCATGAGTTGAGCAATGGATTTTGGCCGCACCTGACGAGCCCTCACCCGGCGATCCAATTCGTCCCAAAGATGTTCGATAGGGTTGAGGTCGGGTCCTGGGCGGGCCAGTCCAATCGGCGAACATTATTGTCGGCGTACCACTGCATAGTAACCCTTGAAACATGGCACCTGGTATTGTCATCCTGAAAGTAACACGGGTCCGTTCCGTAAAAACGCCACAATGTTGGGAGCATTTCATCATCCAGAATGTTAAAATAGGCCTCTGTGTTCATGCTACCATGGACAAACACTAGCGGTCCTACGCCGAAGGAACAGCCCCACACCATCACTCCACCACCACTGAAGTACCTAGTTGGCACTATACACTCTGCCAGAAGCCGTTCGCCGTATAGACGCCACACCCATACACGTCCATCGGACCGGAATAATGTATACCTCGACCTATCACTCCACAGAACCGATTTCCACTGCTCCAGTATCCAGTTGCAACAGTCCAAACACCACATGAGTCAAGCTTTATTGCTTGTCGTGATATGGGGCTTATGTGCAGCTGCTCTTCCGAAATATCCAAGTTGGTGAGCCTCTGTACAGAATGTTCCAATGGAAACCGATACTCCTGTTGCTGCATGAAACTCCTGTCGGATGGTAGCTATGCGTTGTGCTCTATTTTTGACAGTTTCGCATTTCAGGGTTCTGCGATTTCTGTCGGTCAAGATTAGAGGTCGCTCAGAACGTGCAGTATTGGCACAATGCCAATAGACCTTCCACTTAAGCAGGACGAATGCGACCGTTGATTTGGGCCTGTTTACCTTCCGTGCAATCGCCCGGCTAGACAGCCCACTGATATGGCAGTCCACAATATCGCCCTTATCGAAGTCCAATAGCTCTGTACCTCGTGCCATCTCCTTGTGAACTGGTTCTACTCCGGCCTGCAGCGTATGGATGCCACACACGTCAACTGACGTACTGAATTACCTACCTTGACGGGTGCCCAATTACTTTTGGTCGCTAGTGTACTACGCTCGCCATATAGTACGCCAAGTCTTACAACTAATGTTACTAATCCTCTGCCAACTTACTTGCGAGCCTGTATGCCTGCGTGATTACCGTAACATTATGTAGCTATTGCCCGCGTATGTTTTAAGGCTATTTTCAAAAGTGCCCACATTATGGTCAACAGGCTCTAGCACATTTGTTTGGAAAGATGTAGGCAATTTGTGGAAATATGCAGTTTATTGGCGACGTCTCCACGCTTTTTGAATAAAACTATTGAAAAGTCGCCTCATATATGACTTGTTTTGTATTTACTAAATACTTCATGAATCGCAAGGGTTGTATACATCTGTTTACATAAAAGTACCCTAGTTTTGGTTGAAATGAACTTTATTTATATTTTATCTACAGAATGTTCGGAAACTCGGTGCCCAAACTCCAGACACAGTTTCTTGGATTAATAATAACACAAAAGTCAATACACTTATATACGGAAACGTATTTTGATAACAAATAATTGCGTTCAAAGTTGTGTCAGACGACATCTGCAGAACAAGGCGATGCGGTCCAGCATGAATCACAAGTTGCATATGTTGTAGGCGCGCGACACTAATTTATTACATACGCGCCGTCGCACGCTTACTTCCTATGACACTTGACGTACGCGCATGATCTGTGCGTTTTATGTCGAAACTTTGTACTACACAATTATCTGAGTTTCCTAATATTCTGTATAAACCAAAATTTCAAATTTATAAATCAAATAAAAACAGGAGGGATAATGGGAGTGTATTGCTAATGCCTAGTAAGAAATAATTCTCTTGCAAAATATTATTCAACTGAGTGTGCACGAACGCGGTGCGGTGTGTTGACCCTTTGGTGTAGTTTTCAAGACTTAGTTCTTCAGCAGGACTTCAGGAAAATTGGAATTAACGCTGAATGGACATTACAAAGGATGGCTGCAGTATGAAGCACACTCTAAAAAAAAAAATTATAATTTTTACTGAGAAATTCTTCACAATTTTACAAATGCTTGTAACAGTACAAACATTTTTCTTGTGAAGCTACTTGTTTGTAAAATTACAAGGTTCATGTTTTTAATAGACCTTAGGATTGTGTGTACTATACTGAGCAGTATCCACTAGCTTCAGCAAAAGGCGGACACTCAACAACGTAAAACCGCAAAAAACTGTTTGTGCAAAACTATTGGTGATGTAAAGTGTAGCTGTTTGCAAAAAGAAATGCATTGCAACTTTTAATTACCTAAAACACTTAAAAAAACTCAAATAATAATAATAATACAACGACAATTTCAATAAAACGTGACCGTAGGATTCATTATTTGTTAGCGCTTCCCAGCTACACAGAACTTTTAAATTGGCTCTTGATACCTCGTTGTCAAGAGGCGTCCAAATCTCTTAACAACTGAACTCTTAAAAAGAAATAAATGTGCCTGTTCTTCTTGAACGTGTAACTGCAATATGATTTTTCAAGCACTTGCACCTATATTTATAGTAAAAAATAAGCACAAATAACGTGAGTCAAGTTGGTCTCGTGGTTGAAAATGCGGGTTAGTAATACAGGGGTGTGAATTCTGATCTCCGTGCTGGCGGGATGTAATTTTTTTTGTAAATTATATTTCGAAATTATTTTTTTAGTTTTCTGTTACTAATTCATCACATTTGTTTTTTTAGAAGAAAAAACGTTCATTTATGTACACTTGTGAATGTCAGTTGTAATAGAATGCTATCATCTGTAATATTACAAATAAAAGTTTTGCAGATTTTACAAGAAAACGCTTTGTAGTTTTACAAAGGATTTTATTAGTAACTGGGACTCCAAGGATTTTTCTTGTAAAAGTACAAAAAAAAAATTGAGTGCACCGTTTAACTCGCGACTGAGACGTGTCTTGATCGCAGAGAGGCTGCAGCAGCAGGACGATCTCAGCCGCTGCTCCGCGCTAACCATGCCGCTGCGAGGGCGGCGTGTTGATCTTGTCAGGGGTGGCCACCCCCTACACACACGCGCATTTACATATGGAACAGCGGCTGTGTTCCCAGTTATCAGCTGCACGCCGGCCGCCACGCGTAATGCGTCCTCGTCTACCGCGCGCGGCCCCCTACCAACCCCTTTTCATCCATCCCCTACTTCGGCCCCGCTCGCGACAGATAGCGCCCGTCCGCCCGCCTCCGGGGTTAGGGCTCGGGGTAACTCAGGGGTCGTCAACCTGCGCTGCCCCCCCCACCCCCTCGAGATACGGTGCACCGCTCGACAAGTCTGGGGCAGTGCCGTTAGAACACGCCCAACACGAGTTCCAGTGGCCACAGGTTCAGGTATCACCACGGTGATGGCTCACAATTCTCCTACACTCACCATAGTCAGAGACATGGCTGTACAGCAGTCAGACTACTTCCTCCCACCACGGCGAACCGGGTTCGATTCCCGGCGGAGTTGCACATGAGGTAAACGTTTCTAACGTTCCTGATGATCGGTGTTTTTTGGGAGTTGGGGGGGGGGGGCGCCCTTCCTAACCCTGCGTTACCTTTTGCACATTCCTTTGCTGTTATATCACCAAACTGTTTGGCCTCCATGTAAAGAAATTACAAAATCTTAACACCGGGGTTGCCTACAGGACTGAAAACTGAGAAGGAAATATACGGGTCATTTTGTATACTGGCCATCTGGTTACAGCGGCCCCATGAATACAGCTTATGACGTTGCAGATGTCGCGGCCAAACTTCATGTTGCTTTTATTAGAGTCGGTGAAAAGATACTGAATAATGTGCAACGTAATATTCTGCGGTGTGAAGCCGCATGCTATGAATGGACGGTGGATACTTTGAAGAGCTAATGCAAATCCCGCCCCTATGGAGGACCGCTAGTTGGCGCCCTTGTACTGTAGAGTGATGCTTATTTACAACTTTATACTGTCATCAATTTAGGTATCACGTGTAGAACTATACATCCCATAGTTTACTTCCTATAACACTACTCTATATCTGGTGCGCTGCCCCACACGCTATCATACGCTACATTCACGGCACCGCTCAGACTAGTTTGGCCATAATACAAACCGACTGGTATATTTTATTCTCAGTTTACACTTTTGCACGCAGAGCCGGTGTTACAATCCCTAATGTTTTTACACGGTGTATAACAGAGCAAAACAACTAACCCGCAGTTCAATAAATTTTCCGTGCACAACAGGAAATAGCGGACTGTAGCAGACGACGCAGAAACACGCGTGTGGACAGATCGGATCGGTACAAAATCTTGTTGTTGGAAGTGTTCGCGCGTTGTTGGGCAGAGCCGCGACTGGCGGAAGAGGGGGGGGGGGGGGGGGAGAGGCGGTGTTGAGGAAGTAGTAATCAGCTTTGAGCTGAAGAAAAGCGGGTTGGGGGTGGAGATGGTGTAACAGCGAGGGGGAGGTAAAAGGGTTGGGTGCTCGGTTAAGATTGCGCGGGTGCTAATCCGGCCGCCACAAGACAGCTTACGACTGTTGAAAAGAGGTGACTGTGAGAACGTCTCTTTTCCAGTTTCCCCTCTATCCCTGTCTCGCTTCCTCAGCGAGCCCACCGTAGTCTGCGCCTAGCTGGCGCGTGAAGTGAACTGCCTTGTAGAGATTTCGTAGGAGAGACGTCGCTCACGAACTGCTCGATATTTTATACTGGTGTCTAGACACCAAAATCATTTAACTCGTCCACTCACCTTGTCCATGATTGTAGACACGTTGCACTTGAACTATATTTACGACACATGTATGTACACGTCGGTGCCCAGGCTTTCTTGAGGTTAATTTAATTTTTGACATGAACTTTTAATTCCAATATCTTCAAGCACGCAGCACGTTGTTCATTGTCTTCAATACACAAGTACAGTGCGTATCAAAGAATTACGTGTTCGCAACATGCAGAAGTTTCTCAAGTTTTCGTTTTATCTCCAGCGATTATTTTGATAGGGTAATTGTTAAACATGTGATTTCAGAATAACTTCTAGCAGCTAGATTTTCTATGCACGAACTCCACAGTTGTATTCAGACATGCATCATACTTGTATCTTTGTTAGCGTGCCACGAAAATATACGGAAAGACTGCACGCGCGTTGAGCGCCGGAATGAAAGAGCTGCCGAAACGGGAGCTCCCCGGGAAAACCCCTCCGGCCAGCGGCATCGTCCGGAACGATGACCACATGCGAAAATCCGGGAGTGATCCCGCCGGGAATTGAACCCGGTTCTCCTTGGTGGGAGGCGAGTAGTCTATCCTCTACACCACCGCGGCACCTAGGCCCTAGAGTATGTTATTTTAGCCCTATACGTTAACTTCCGAGTACGGTTGAATATATACACTGCATTTATTACTTACATGGCAATATTTATTTACTGCAATATCGGCCGGAATGTTGGTAAAATCTAAGCGGTTAAACCTTGAAGCTGGCTGGCTGACTGTCATCAAGAAACTCATCTGTGAACTGCATTACTAAACTATTTGGTTTCTTTCAACATAACTGCCGAAGTACTACTTTAAAAAAGTTATCTTATAACATAATACATACTTAAACCTGTAACTTCTCTTGTCTAATAAAAAATTGCTAAATTTTTTTAAATATTTTCTATATAAAATCCGATATGTTCAGTAAATTACTTTGGTAGAAAGTGAGTCCGAAAAAAGTTCATTTGTTGAGGCACACTATTGCGCTATTTTTTAAAATCTGAAATGAAGCTATAAAACATCCGTGAACAAGATCACCACAGTTAAAAAATTAAGATTAAGGGGTTACATATTAAAGTAACTGTTTTTTGCAAGTCTGAGTCTAATGTGTTACCAAACTCGTGCTTTTGGCATAAAAAGTAACTCTTTGAACAGCAAAAAACGAAAACTTGAAATGTGTCCTTTTGTTTATTACTCAGTTTGGTAGCTCTCAAAATAACGACATTAGTAAGTTTAGCAAACATTATGCAGTAAAACCGGCAGTATTCCAAAAATCGAAAGAAAATTTCAATTGCCGGTTTCAAAATTACTCAGAAGTTTCATATGTTAGTTAAGTTCTGGAAAACTGAATATTTTCAAAAATTAAAAAAAGAAAACGGATAAAACCCGCTAAAATAATCAAAAATTTTAAGCGAACAATTGAAGCAGTGAATTGTAAGACTAGGCCTGATGAATGGAAGTTTCCAGGCACGATCAATCCAAACACGGGCCGATACAGCAAGGAAAGCAAGACGCATGATGCCAGGTCCAAAAATAACACGTTGGTTTTAACAAGAAAAGCGATAGAAGAGGTAATTTGTAAAATGTCATGCACCAAAGTATAACTTTCACACATATTTCAAAAGTTCGTATTTGTTAGACCTTCAAATATTCAACGTGTCCAGAGTCTTCTTCTGTTACTGTCATACGTTCGAAGGCCTTTTGTTTGGGATATCAAACATTACCGATCTTCGATCCATCTAACACAACGTATAATTTTACATTCCTTGTGTGATGAACGATAAAAAATTAATTAACTCATGAATACAGTTCATGATTTAAAACTTGATGAAAAAAAAACAGTTATCTTGCATATAATTTGCGCCAAAGAATTCTATAGCTGCACTTGCCTCGACATACATTCCTTTTGATTAAAATTAAGTTACTTACCTTCCTAAAGAAATAAACAAGAAACAGACACACGAAAGGGTAGCGCATACGCACATTAAAAAGATAAAGAAGCGTCCCAGACAAACAGCGAAGTTTTTGAAATGGAAATTTGTTCATTTGAAAACAAGCTAGAGAATAATTAAGTTACAAAATTAGGATGTGACTAAATTAAAAAAAAAAAAAAAATTGCAAATGGGCAGATGATCATATGTGAACAAATAAACATCCAAATTATATTATTAAATCCTTCCTTTTAAATACCATGGTTTCCTTAAAGAATATAAATAGAAAGTTTTTATATATTTTTTTTACGATTTGTATTAACGCTCCTACTCTATGCATGCAGGTAAATTAGAGGATGGCTTGCATACTTAAATCACCCTAACATCTACAAACGTTCAAACACTGCCATGGTTAACCCCAATATCCCAACCTTGGCCATGGAGTGAAATTTGATCTATTTTTTTTTAAAAGTCTTTTTTGTTTTCTATAATTGAAATTGATTTATAACGATTTTGGTAACATGAGTTCCTTCAATGTTCCTGGTTTTGTTAGTGCAAATAGAGTGATGCCAAATAAAGCTGAAAGGTTAATCAAATGACAAATATAGTCATTTTTGTTGTGACCCGTGTGTTTAACCAATTAGAATACTGATATTTTACGATTGTGGTATACCGTACTTTTAACAAGGAATTAGAAAAAATGTGTCAAAAAGTTTTCTGATATATCTCAAAACTACGCTCATTCTCTTGTCACAGCTTAAGCTTGGTGCTTTGTCGAACTGCCGATGCCTAGCAGTGTTGCCAGAACATCTGAAGCTTTCAGATACTGGTCGTACATCATTGACAACGTTCTAACGATCACAGATTGTAACCCTGCACTGAGGAAAAGGTTTCGTTGAATCAAACAAGATTTTTCTCGGTGTAACCATTATTATTCGTTTGTACACGGGCAGTGAAATATTTTGCTGCTGAAACCAAATTGTTTTGTTGTTCTCATGCGGTTGCCCCAAACTGTAAGATTCTGTTGGTGCAACTAAAGATTTGTTTAGTTACACGTACATTGAACAGTTTGGGACGATATAAATGAAAGTTCACAGGTTTGACCGAGTTTCGAACCCAGATCATCTGCTTCCGAGCGCTACGCCTTAGTAATATCAGCTACAGGCCGTTCACGGTAAAGTGAGCACTTTTGAGGCCCTAGTTACTTTTTTCTTTCAGCCGTCTTTTATTCTCTAACCACATTTCTAAATAAATATTGCCTTGTAAGTAATAAACCGTGTGCGTATGTTCCACTGCGCTCGGAAGTTAATGTCTAAAGCTAAAATAAAACACATTTTTCGGCCATTATTCCAAATGAGAGAGCTTTCAAAAGTGCTCACTTTACCGTGAACAGCCTTAATGTGATAACTGATGACGCCGGAAAGTTTTTTAATATATATAATGCAAATATTGGGCACCGTGTACAAACAGATATTTCAAGTTTTAAAGCTTTACTTGTCAGTTTCTTGTAGCAGTGTTTTATTAATGAGTTTATACGATTGTTAAGCATCAATAGATGCACTAACAAACCCGATTACTATCCTAATTGTCATAAAAAATACAAACAAACACACGAGCTGTATTTTCAAACGAAGGCAAGCAAATGAGTGGCCAATATATATATATATATATATATATATATATATATATATATATATATATATATATATATATATATATATATATATATATATATAAACACACACACAGAGTTGATTCAAAAAATATTTAGTTGACAGTGTAAATTTTTTGGTCGAACACAGAGATTTTGTTTATTCAAACATATATTTCGTGAGTCGAACAAAAGTAATTTTGTTGCTTTTCAAATTTGTTTGCTCAACAATATATTTTGTGAGGGCAACTAAATATATATTTGGCCCTATACAAATACTTAGTTCGATTTTCTTTCAGTGTGGAAGAAGTGGGACATTCACAAAGGGGTGTGGCTATCCTGCTCGGGGTCAACCAGAGTGATGTCAGTCGTGTGTGGAAGAGGTGGGACATTCACAATGGGTTTGGCTATCCTGCTCGGGGTCAACCAGAGTGATGTCAGTCGTGTGTGGAAGAGGTGGGACATTCACAAAGGGGTGTGGCTGTCCTGCTCGGGGTCAACCAGAGTGATGTCAGTCGTGTGTGGAAGAGGTAGGACATTCACAAAGGGGTGTGGCTGTCCTGCTCGGGGTCAACCAGAGTGATGTCAGTCGTGTGTGGAAGAGGTAGGACATTCACAAAGGGGTGTGGCTGTCCTGCTCGGGGTCAACCAGAGTGATGTCAGTCGTGTGTGGAAGAGGTGGGACATTCACAAAGGGGTGTGGCTGTCCTGCTCGGGGTCAACCAGAGTGATGTCAGTCGTGTGTGGAAGAGGTGGGACATTCACAAAGGGGTGTGGCTGTCCTGCTCGGGGTCAACCAGAGTGATGTCAGTCGTGTGTGGAAGAGGTAGGACATTCACAAAGGGGTGTGGCTGTCCTGCTCGGGGTCAACCAGAGTGATGTCAGTCGTGTGTGGAAGAGGTAGGACATTCACAAAGGGGTGTGGCTGTCCTGCTCGGGGTCAACCAGAGTGATGTCAGTCGTGTGTGGAAGAGGTGGGACATTCACAATGGGTTTGGCTATCCTGCTCGGGGTCAACCAGAGTGATGTCAGTCGTGTGTGGAAGAGGTGGGACATTCACAAAGGGGTGTGGCTGTCCTGCTCGGGGTCAACCAGAGTGATGTCAGTCGTGTGTGGAAGAGGTAGGACATTCACAAAGGGGTGTGGCTGTCCTGCTCGGGGTCAACCAGAGTGATGTCAGTCGTGTGTGGAAGAGGTAGGACATTCACAAAGGGGTGTGGCTGTCCTGCTCGGGGTCAACCAGAGTGATGTCAGTCGTGTGTGGAAGAGGTGGGACATTCACAAAGGGGTGTGGCTGTCCTGCTCGGGGTCAACCAGAGTGATGTCAGTCGTGTGTGGAAGAGGTGGGACATTCACAAAGGGGTGTGGCTGTCCTGCTCGGGGTCAACCAGAGTGATGTCAGTCGTGTGTGGAAGAGGTAGGACATTCACAAAGGGGTGTGGCTGTCCTGCTCGGGGTCAACCAGAGTGATGTCAGTCGTGTGTGGAAGAGGTAGGACATTCACAAAGGGGTGTGGCTGTCCTGCTCGGGGTCAACCAGAGTGATGTCAGTCGTGTGTGGAAGAGGTGGGACATTCACAAAGGGGTGTGGCTGTCCTGCTCGGGGTCAACCAGAGTGATGTCAGTCGTGTGTGGAAGAAGTACCAGGAAACACATTCTGTTGCAGATGCGCATCGCAATGGTAGCCATCGTGCCGCAATACAGCAGCGCGGGACAGATTGGTAGTGGTTAACGTGAGGCGACGGCCATTTTCCACAGCAGCTGAGCAGCGGCGAGATCTTCATCGAGCTACTTAGGGTGCAGGTATCGACAGACTGTCCGGAACATGCTTCACCAGGACCGCACAAACATGCCTACAAGCCCATGAGGTGTCCATCTCTATCACTGCAAGTACCGACCAGCGCTCGTAGACACTGGCGCGTACTCGACGCCGCATTAACGTTAGAAACACCACATATGATAAAGGCTGTTCTCGATAAAGTGAGCACTTTGAAAATCAACCTTGGGGGAAAAATGTCACTGCCCCTACCTGATTATATTTTAAAGGGCGCCCTGACTGACATGCAACCAGTAAATTTCGTAGCAATCGATGGGAAGTAGTTCCATATCTTAAATCGAATAGAAAATGTTAGCTAACCATTTGTGATAACTTACATGATTTCGTTCGCCTTTTTTTTTTAATGCTTTGAAGTGTAAAAATGAGCAGATTTGTTAAATGTTTACTTTTCTAATAAGTTCGCAAATTCACTTGCCCGGCACATGAATAAAGTGATGAAGACCGTGACAATGTTAATCTTACGCATGACGGAAGATTACACAACGTGCATACAAGTAGATCTAAAGCAGGGTTTTCCAAAGTGCTCATTTTATCGTGAATAGCTTATAACAAGCAAGCGTACAGATTTAAGAAAAATGACAGCTTGACAGGAAGACTCCAATGACATCGCTTCATGCAATGGACGGACTTGGAGAGTGTGCTCATGGTCGAGCTGAGAACTGCAGCGCGGTCGTATCACTGTACAGCCTACCGTGTGAGTCGTTCGCACCATACTGTCCGATGCTGTTGGGACCGGCGATGTGTGGTGATGTGTATCGCATCGTTATGACTAATGCTCATCATGCTCGGGTGTGGAGGACCGCTGGTGAACACCACAATCCCAATCTTGCTAAAAGCTGTTCGCGATGAAGTGGGCACTTTTAAAATTAACCTTAGAAAAAAGTCACTCATCCTGCATGAATATACTTTAACGGACGCAATGAGTGGCATGCGCCCGGTAAAGTTGGTAACGATGGACGGAAAGTAGTTCCATAAAGTCAAATAAAAACTATTAGGTAACCATTTGAGATTAATTCAAATGATTTTTTAACTTTATTTTTGAATGGATGGAAGTGTAAAAATTATGAGATTTGTAAAATATTTACTTTTCTAATAACTCTACAGTTTCACTTGACCGATGCATGAATAAAATGACGAGGCCCATGGCAATGTTGATTTTACATAAGGCGGAAGAATACACAACGTTCATACAAGTAGATCTTAAGTAAGGCTGCCAAAAATGGCAGTTTTACACTTCTTCTACGGCATGCATTAATGGTCTGAAGAGTCATAGCCTACGATAGCCGATCCGCTCTCGCCGTGTTACGTTTAACATTGATGGCGCAGCGGTACGTGGATGAGACCCTACGCCCTCGTATGTTCCCATTTCTGGCCGGGATTCCGGGTTCAATGTGTCAGCAAGATGACGCCCGGCCGTACACGGCACGGATAGCCAAGGACTGTCTCCATCTTGCCTGAACTCTACCATGGCCTGTCCGCTCTCCTGACATGTCCCTGATCGAGCATGTGATGGGGCAGTTTAAAACACCAGCTGCCAGCATGCCACAGTACCCGGAATCCGGAACACAACACCCACCAATTTTGGGCCCTGTCTCCCTTAGGACACATGTCGTTTGCTGGACTCCATGGCAATGTGCATGACGCACTGTGGAGGAGGACCAGAAGGCCTTCCACAGATCCAAATGTAATTGTCGTGCTGCTCTGGTTTAAGTTTTTACGAGTATCAATCATCTGTATCACTACCTCTATAAAGTTTCAGTGCCCTCTAATACAGCATCCTTCTGTGTGTGCTATTTGTATTTTACGGTAGTGTAAAATGAACGAATACACTTACAGATAAATTAAAAGTGTTAGATGTATAGATTGCTACACATACAATATATGCAAAAAAATTCCATCTTTCGTGCAATATTTATAATTAAGAAAACACTTCGTAGTGGGATTTTAAAAGTTTCTTGTGGCGACCCATAGTATCCTATTCCCATATGAATAAAAGGGATAGTTATCTATTATTTGCACGACCCATAAACACCAAAATTGTGACTGTGACATGCCATTATGAAGAAATATGTCTTATAAAATTTGTAATGCGAGGACATAATATATGTAAGTAGTATCTACATGTTTAACATTATTTAGTACAAATGTCAAATACTGAATGTTATGGTGACCAGCACCCTTAGTAAAGTACAGTTTGTGTTGGCGGTGTACTACCCGGGGGTAGGGGTGTTGTCTAGACGTGTTTCTCGCCGGTAATTCCGTGTGCCATGTCTCCCCCCTCCACAAAGCGGTAGAACATAGCGACTCACTGCCAAGGAGGGGTTTTCCTGGGAAATTCGTTCGCAGCCCGCTACGTGCCTACCCTGCGCGAGTTAACCAAGTTTCAAACACACCTCCAGTTTATCTTGTTCGTCCGGCCTGTAATCCGATGTAAGAAGTTAGATTGTGCTGGACGTGGGAGAAGGGTTTTTGGGCTCGTCGTTGGAAAAAAGAAAAGAAGAAGAAGTGTTGTCGAAAGTGGGATTTATTCCCCAGTTATCTCTTTTTCTCACACAAACATTGATAACGTATAAAAGGAGGGTTTTCCTCGTCTTTTTCAATGTAGTTGAAAGACACATTAATATCGGTTAGATTCGTGATGTCGGATATGTTAGACGCTGCACTCTAACCCGCGACAGTGCTAAACAGTCGTGGGCTGTTCACGGTAAAGTGAGCACTTTTGACGTCCTAGTTACTTTTCCCTTTCAGTCATTTTGTATCCTTTAAACATCTTTTAAAAATAAATATTGACATTTTAGTAACAAACAAAGTGTTTATTTTCCACCGCACTCGAATTTTAACGTCTACAGCTAGTATAAAAAAAAATTATGGCGAGTACTCCAAATGAGACGCCTTTCAAAAGTGCTCACTTTACCGTGAACAGCCTATACTTTAATTTTGCCACTGCACCAGAGAAAGTATGCGGGTGTAGTTGGACGCGAGTCGGACGCCTAGGACGATTGCGTATTTCCTTAAGTTATGAAATTTGCAGGCGAAAAGTAAGTTTTTACAAACGAGTAGTATAATTAAAACTAACGTGTGTTGCAACTTGATATGTAACTGTTACAAATGCAAATAAGAGTTTGGTTTTGATACAAACGAGTTAAACCAACAAGAATGCACGATGCCGAATATCGGATAGTGAGGGATGCTGAATTACAGATATCCAATAATAGGACGTTAATTCTACTGCAAAAATGTGGTCCACGAAGAAAACATTGTCGCGCCACTACTTTTTTGGAATTACATATAAACGCAAAATTGAAACCAACAAAAATGTACGATGCCGAATATCGGATAGTGAGGGATGCTGAATTACAGATATCCAATAATAGGACGTTAATTCTACTGCAACAATGTGGTCCTCGAAGAAAACATTGTCGCGCCACTACTTTTTTGGAATTACATATAAACGCAAAATTGTGAAAACAAATTTCAATCAAACACTTAAATTAATAATTTTTAGCCATGCAGTTACATTTATACCCAGTTCTTAACTTTCTAAGGCCTCCTAAACGATGTATGAGGACTGTACATAGCCGTGATCACCTCTTTGCCATACTAATCAAAGACCAAAGGCTCACAACACATTTATAAAATACACAGTTAAGGAAAGGTAAGAATTCGCAACTAGGAGCACGAATGAAAGTGTAAAGTAAAATGTAACTTTGAAAAAGCAAGCAATTAAATCTGTTTCTAAGATGTTATCATTGCCTAAAGCACATGAAACAACATGGGTACGGCATATAAAACAATAACAATTATCGCACTACAAGTCACTAAACATGCATTTTTCTTTATATTCCTCAAGTTATTATTAAATATGTAATAAATATGCTGCAGACTACAACTTTCCGAATACGTAACAAAAATTTAAAAACTTCTAAATTTTTCTGAATCTTTAATTTTTATATCTAAATTCCGTAAGTATAACATTACTTAAACTTCCTGAATCTCGTGATTTCAATCTAAGAATCGTATTTGCTCTTTTCGTATATATAAAAGGATGTTTACCTTCATATGACTTACTTTTCCAGCAATTATATTTGTGAATTGAAGACGTAGTCGGAAAATTATATTAAACAGGTTTTATTTGTCACACTAAGCTATTTATTTACTACTTCACTTATGCAGATGTATTTACTTCCATCACATATTATACATGGCACTATTCTGACTGCTAGATGACTTAAGATCATTACCTCACACAAAAATTTCATTCTCGATGTTATTAGAAATAAATTAGGAACCATCCCGATAAAACCTTGGTAACTTGGCCGTAAATAAGGAATTTGTTTTTCTCAATAATTATTTAATGTTTTTACTTACATCAAAGATGGCATAATTTGACCAAGCTTTCTCTCTTTCACAATTTGATGCTTTCTATGGTATCTGTATAAAATAGCAAATATCTACTGCTTTGCCCACAAGTGCAGTTAGTTGTACACCATATTTGTTTTGTTTACGTTTATTGCTCCAAACAATACTAATAATAACCTTACAAAAATATACACAAAATGTTTATGGTTCGTGGTGAATTTTAATGTAAATATTATTACTTCAATTTTAATACGACCTGTAAGGAGAATAAATATTTTAGAGACTGGCATAAGTTATTCTTTAAATATCTTATCTTGAAATAGAGATCACTTTGTCTTCAAATTAATTAAAAACTTATTTTTTGGCTGAAAATACTTTTGGAAAAAGCTATAGCACGTTAATGTTATTAATAGAAATTAGGAAATAAAATATTATAAACGGTTTAAACGATACAGATTAGAAAAACGTACATTATCGCACAGATAAACCCGCACATATATCTCAAAAATTGGCGCTGATAATACCATATCACACTGTTTGAACTTCCATCTTACAGTTGTGTTCATCATTTAGCTATCATAATAAGAACAATTCGTTAAATGGGCAATTAGCTATCAAATCTAGTAGAAAGATGCAATATAAAATAATTTTTATGTGAAATTATTCCTTGTAGGTAACAGCCAAATGGATGAGAAAATCCAACATGTATTTATTGCCACGAACTGAAAACTACGAAAGTTAAACAAGAAATCCTCAACGTTATGTTTGAATAAGACATTACAAAAATATATTCAACGTCAGAGTATCACGGCCACAAATCGGGGAAGAAAGACTTTTTCTCGTTGTTGTGCTAAAGCTGTCGATTAAGCGAGTGCTGTGTTTATTCCTGTGGTTGGTTTTTATTCCCATAAGTTAGAGAATTTATTTTTGGCTATCATTACTGTCTCCAAAATAATATTAGGCCTTTCAATGCGCGAGATACCTTCAAAGTAGTATTAGCAAGTCATTCGAAGTGCGTGGTCTTTTTTTAAAGAACACGCAGTTTAAGACTACTGATAACGTTTACTAATGTTTTACAAACGCTCTGGAATCAGACCACGGAACACGTTGGAAGATGTGTCTAAACTCATGTCTGACCTCACATTTTATGTTTAAATTTTCTTGAAAAATATTTTAGCTTGTTAAATATATTTATAGTTATTACTCTTATAGTCTGTTATTTGCACGATGTTATACTGGATTAAGGTTAAATAAAATAAAATATATAATTTGTTTGTAATTTTACTATAATGTATGTCATAACGAAAGTAAGTAAACTTCGAGTTACGCCTAAAAGAGATAAATTATCAAAAATATGGTATATTTTGGAAATATGAGCTGCCCGCCTTGTAGTGATTTGTCACAATGAACTACACGCTCCCTAGTAGGAACTTACTTTCTGTGCCTAGCACTTATTGGCTTGTGGGTAGCCGCAAAACACGTACATTTCAGACAGCAGCATTCCGCTCATAACAATTTCACATTATCGAGTGTATACTGAGTAGTTAATGAGAGGCAGAAACGAATTATTCAGCCAATTTAGTGACCAAATTCCTGCATTTGGCTGTGATTAAGTGACATTCCCTGCTCTCAGAAGTACCCTCCAGACTATCCTGGCAGCCTTGATGACATCACACATCTATTTAACGTGCGTATGTAACAAGGCGCTGAACCTAATGTGTATATGCATATGCTTCGGAAAAATGAGTATTTCCGAATGATTAATTTAACACTGTTAGTGCAAAAACACGTCAATGAAGAACAACAAGGAAAAAAAATTTTCCTTTCTGAAAATAGTTTTATTCGTATTGTTATAAAATATTGTTTCCTACTTTAATCAGTTGTACAATCAAATACGTAAATGTAAGGGTACCCGTTTCATAAGATTTCTAAGTGCCGGCCAACACAATAGGCCTATTATTCGATGGATCAATAAATGCAGCAGGCACAATACCCACGAACTAAAACCTATATATTTCATACTTATTCATAATGCCTGTTATTGTTAATAGCAACGAAATTCCCAGCTGAACAAAATCCTATCGGGGAAAGGCATATATTCCTCTTTACGAACATCTTAAACACTTATGAACGCATTTAAAGGAACAAACGCCTGATAATAGTAATCCGAGTAATATTATTATTCATATAAAAATTATTTACTTCTGTATTTTATTTAAAGCATCAAAAGTACCTATCTATGAGCTATGACTAACAGCATGCTCTTCCAGATATCTATTTGCATTTTGAATTTTGCTACGCCAAATTATTGAAAGATCATTCAACAGCAACCCTTAGTTCCTGAATTAAGTAACCGTATTATATAAACTCTGCCAACGGCTGTACAAAAATATGCACACGATGTAACATGACATATACAGGAAAATTAAACGTTAAAAGATAACAGATAAAACGGTTTTCTTTCTAATGTCTGCGAAAGATAAATACAAGTAGTATTGAAATAATATTGAAACAAACCATTATATTTATACTAAACACTACCTTGGATTGATACATGTAAATCTCATCAGTGGAAATTATATGTTTTAAGAGGGCTAAAATCAGTTATTTGGATTCCATTCCCTTATTTATTCCTAAATTTTTCGCTAATAAATCTCCCTTTTAATACCGGTACGCTCATTGGTAGCCCGCATCCTAAACCTAAGCCTGAATTCAACAAAGAATTTCATGTAGCATACAGGAAAGTAACTGTACAATGGTTGTTAAGAGCGTAAGATAGTATATGTGAAAATCAACCGAAGAAATAAATGTGTTATTCCCAGTATAATTTATAGTTTACAGTACAAAACTGCAAATAGCCATCAAATGTGCGTATATGAAATGTGATCCAGACGTACAACGATTGGTATAATTTAACATTAAGCAGATATGTCGTCTTTCTTGTAATCTTTAAGTTGAATTATTTGAACGTGGGCAATGACCCCTATGATTATTGTCAGTTCTTCTATGCTCAGTGATTCGGGGACCAAAATTTGCTATGTCACAGCTTGATGCATTCTCTTCTCTAAGGTATGAAATCCGAAATGCATTGCTAAAAGAAGCCAAAAAAAAAAAATAGGAGCAGCTTGCAGAAACTCCAGGAAGTTCCAGAGGCGTCAAGGAAAAGGAACATGAAAAAATGGTTTGGAGAAAAAAAGAGAGCTGGAAAAGGGGGGGTGAAGACTTGGTCCGCAGATGTACGAATTCCCCTCACGTAAGATTCATGGCGGCTTCCGGCGCAGACGCGTCAACCTACTGACCATAACCGTAACAAATGTGCGTGAGAAGGAGGGAAGAGCTGGATGTAAGGGAGGAAAAGCCGAGTGTAAGAAGAATTGGTGTAGAGGGAGGGAAAGTACGAGCAGGAAAGCAGAATACCGCGCCGTGTGACACCTAGGGCGGGTACTGAATTTTAAAGATTTGTGTGGCGATCAGGCAGCAAATGCAAGCTGTAACTTATATCCAGATGTTTATACTCTTTGTAGGAAGGTGAGGAAGACATAAAAGAACGAAGAGGGAAGAACAAATAAAACTTACCAACAAAAACTAAAGTAAACACACATCAAGCGTGAAAAAGCAGAGACTATGATGTTCAAAACAGAGATAGCAATGTGTGGCGATAGCCACAAAAGTAAAACTACAACCACTACATAAATAAAGTTTGAGTTGTACGCCGCATGGGATAACACAGTGGTAACTTCGTGCTCATAGTAGAAAACCGACTCTGTGTTCGTAAATTAATAATAATTTGACTGATTCCGGAAGATGGGCGCGAGCCAACGTCACCACCCTTGAGTGTGAGACCTTAACGATAACATGCGCAGAGGACTCTATAGTAAGTAAAGTCTGTTCGCGATAAAGTGAGCACTTTTGAAATCAACCTTAGAAAAAAATCACCCCTCCTGCGTGCATGTATTTTAACGGACGCACTAAGTGACAGGCGCCCAGTAAAGTTGGTAATGAAGGATGGTTAAGTAGTTCCATATCTCAGCGTCAAATAAATAGTCTTAGGTAACCATTTGTTATAACATAGATATTTCTATCACGTTCTTTTTTTTTAATGCGTCGAAGTGTAAGAATGAGCAGATTTTTAAAATATTTACTTTTCAAATAATTTTACAGTTTCACTTGACCGACGCATGAATAAAGAGAGGAGGCCCATAAGAATGTCAAGTTTACATAAGGCGGAAGAACACACAACGTGCATACATGTAGATCTTAAGCAGGGCTTTCAAAAGTGCTCATTTTACCGTGAACACCATATATATATATATATATATATATATATATATATATATATATATATATATATATATATGTGTGTGTGTGTGTGTGTGTGTGTGTGTGTGTGTGAGAGAGAGAGAGAGAGAGAGAGAGAGAGAGAGTGAGTGAGAGTGAGAGTGTGTGTGTGTGTGTGAGAGAGAGTGTGTGTGTGTGAGCAATACGATTCTCCAATGCCATGTTTGCTAATAAGCAAAAGGATTTTACGTGATGTAGTAATCCGATATCTTGACATCAAATAAAACGTACTCATAGCTATGCAATTTGAGTCGTATAAAAGCGAATTGATAATTTTGGAAGTCAGCAAAAGGGCACATCACTACATAATACGCAGGCGATTTAGAATTTCGTGCGATGGGCACTGCACATGTATCATAGGAGGGAATTGCCGTCTATCTTCCTACTGCGTACGTAAACAAACCTCAGAGCAGCTCGTGGGATGTGACACTTGTCAGGCATGGCGAATGGCACGCCGCGAGGACGCATGAGGCAGCAGAAGTGATGGGATTTGAGAGAGGCTGAATATTAGGGCTGCAAGAGGAGCGGTAGATAGCAAGCGGGATTACCTGTCATTTGAGCAGCGCGAACATCACAGTCAGTGTGGGCTGGGAACAGTTGAGACATGAAGTACGTATAAACGGCGGACAGGTTTTGAACAACCGCGACAGACAACCAAAAGGAATGCTGTTTGGTACGTGCGGATACTGGCAGAAGCCACATTGTCCAACATGCTTCTATTGAGAATTGTATCCTGACGAGAATATATTTTCAGGCATGTGGCATGGAAAAACTATTCTATTCCGACGACTTCTTTATGTACCGCCAGTAATTATTGAAAATAATCGATTTCGTTTCTTGCGATTTCAGCAGAGAGAAAAGAGAAGTTCTACGGACTGCGATGTTTTGTCTTTAGCGAAGAACCACGTTTTTCTTCCAGAACGGGTGGCCACCACGCCATAGACTGAAGGACTACGAGTGAGCGCAAGGTGAACAGAGTTCGATTCCCGACGTGGTCACCCGATCTTCGCGCGATACTACCAACTCAGTATTACCTACACGTAACACCCCCAGTCGAGTATCAATACAGCATCCCAGCTTACGTAATAAATCAAGACTCAAGATGCATTCGTCCTCTATTTCTGCTGTGTATATCTCATGCTCTATCTCAAGGTTACCAAGATGTAGGAGTACCCTTTTCTTGCCTTTGACTGATGTGGTCTCGCCCGTTACCGTTGTTAAATAGCAGTGATCCACGCTCTTATCGGATGATCGCTGGAGGGAAGGCCCAAGAATGTCTGGTCTTAACACTGTTATAGTCGCTCCTGTGTCAACGATCATCTGGCAAGAAACATCATCTAGGCTCCCCTCCACCAATATGGCATTGAAGTCTCGTTTCATTGAGCGCACTTGCAAAAGCATTAGTGCCTTTTTTCCAGCAATCACCGACTTTTGCCCCTCAAGACCGGTGTTTACAAGTTTCCCGAAGACATTGTGCTCTCACCTGCTCCTTGGTGCCTGCTCCCTGGCTGTTTCTGTTGCTGCTGCTGCTGAGGACAGTTGGCCCTCAGGAGCCCCGGCTGTCCATACGTCCAACATTCCGGGAGTTTGTGTGGGGGACGGCGAGTCTCCGTACTGCGCATCCTGGAGGCGATGTCCCTCATGGTCGTCTGCAAGTCCTTCAACATCCCATTGACGCTGTCGTCCTCCCCTTAATCAAGCATCACTGCCCGCACTGGACGTCGAGGCACTGATGACTGCCGTGCTGACTCCACTTCTAGTGCCCGGGCCAAGGCATCCTGCATGGCGTGAGGCGCAGCTAACCGCACATCTTGCAGCACGTCGGTGTCAGCGATAGCGTCGACGAAGAAGCAGATGGCGATGACATCTCGTGCTCTTCCAAGCATCCTTATAGAGGCAGGTGTAACAGCCTTACGATGTCCTGCCACAGCTCCTGCAGTGGTTGGCCGGGTCGCTGGATGCAGCTTCGTAATTGGACATGGTGGGCGTGCCGTAGGTACTGGTCACCGAATCGAAGCTCCAAAGCCGACACCAATGTAGAGTATTCTAGACGATGTCATCCCGGCAGCGACTGCAGTATGCTCAATGCTGGGCCCCTCAGTACAGCCACCAGGTAGTACACCCGCTGCTCTTCTGCCCAGCCATTCAGAGTGGCCACGATCTCGAACTGGTGCCAGTATTCGGGCCAAGGTGTCTGTCCATCGTAGGGGGCGGGCATAATTGTGACGCCTTTACCCACCCCTGGGTGGGGCATTCCCACATTGCAGAATTGCTGCGCCTCTCCTGCGATAGATCCACTGGCGGCGAACTCTACCTTCTCGCTGCCCGCACTCGTCGTCTCGGTGGTGACCAAACTCGACTCCTCTTCCGCCCCTGCATGTCGTCTGCCCTGCTGCTGCTGCAAGAACTCCTGCCATTCCTTCTTGAGGGCGCCCACTTCTTGTTTCATTTCTTGCTCAACACTGTCCATCCTATCATTCCCACTATGCATTCTCTCGCTCACATTGTCGATCTTCTTGTCCGCACAGTCTATTTTATTGTTCACCAACTCGCTCACACCTTCTATCATTCTATCCACATTCTCATTCACACTGTATTTTTCTATCCACACTGTCTATTTTTCTATCTACACTGTCTATTTCATTGTCTACTACTTCGCTAGCACTGTCTATTTTCTAATCTACAAGTTCACTAAAACTAATAATTTGGCTATTTACAGATGCACTAACACTACATATTTTATTATTGACATCTTCATTTATACTATTAACAGATTCATTAACATCACTAATTTGTGTATTTACAGATTCTCTGACACTACATATTTGGCTACTCAGTCCTTCGATCAAGGCACGAAGTGCTTCCATGCCTGTCGACATTTTTCTGGTTAGCATTCACAAATTTCTTATTAATTCCTCGGCTTATTGCTCAAATATCGTGATATTCACAAATACTATACAGTTATTTTATTTTTATAAAATGCCTCCATCCCACTTCTGACACCACTGTTACAATTTCTCTCTCTAGAAATTTAGTGCGCTATACCAAGTTTGTTAAGGGATGGAGGTCTAAATAAAATAACTAATTATAATTTCCTTATTTTATTTACAATACCTACAGCAAAATTCTCTGAATTCAAAATCGCACAGTCACTTGCTGTTCACTACTAATTACTCCAATTTAATACAATTTATAATTACCACAAAGAAATCAATTAAATTAAATAATTAAATATCAGTCCCAATAGACAGTGTATTAACCTACTCAATTATTTCAAAATTTATGCATCCATATTCAACAGTTCGAATATTTACAATAAAATCTGTAATACACTTCCATTTAGTCCCATCTCAGTTCAGTCGATGTCCCGCCAGTCGCAATGTCCTAGAGTCCCCCAAGCGCCCTCACGCACAGTAGGCTTCACTCGTCGATTTCACACCCTTTCGTCCATTCAAGCCACGAACACCTCACTCACCGTCGTCCCGCAATCTCCAGTCGTCTACGTTTCGCTCGCGCGCACTCGCCAGACTGCCTCCGTCAAAGACTGCCGGCCGCTGGGTTGCGGCAGTATATGCAGTGTCTTAGGCCGCCACCTAGAATCTTCCCCGACTCGCGTGATGCGTCACGGAGGGCTGAGGCGCCAGCCAGTCTCACCAGAACATTCTTGCGTCGTCGCCAAACTCTTCGAAACCTCCAGCAGGGGAAGGGGCCGTGACGCAAGTAAGAAACCGAGCAGCGCGACAGCTCGACAGGCCGCTGATTCACGGGTTTCCCAAAAAGGTGAGTCAGGAGGCCACGAGCACATCGTTCCAGGAAGAGGGGAGGGCGAGCTGGGTCACCGGTCACCGGGGGGGGGGGGGGGGGGCTTAGTCGGCGCAAGCTGCAGAACTTAACACTATTCTATTCCGACGACTTTATGTACCGCCGGTAATTATTGAAAATAATCGATTTCAACAGAGAGAAAAGTGGAGTACTATGGACTGCGATGTATTGTCTTTAGCGAAGAACCACGTTTTTCTTCGAGAACGGGTGGCCACCACGCCATAGACTGAAGGACAAGACGTGAGCGCAAGGTGAACCGAGTTCGATTCCCGACGGACGGGGTCACACCCGATCTTCGCCCGTGGGAATCGAACCGGACGATGCCGCTGGTCGGAGGATTTTCTCGGGGTTCTCCCGTTTCCTCCGCCCTTGCATTCCGGCGCTGCTCCATATCCACTTCGCTTCACCATCAACTCTTAATACCTTGTAGTTAATAGCTTCTTAAACCTCTCCACAGTCATTCTATGATTTTATTAGATCTTGCTCGGTCGCAAACGCCAAATCTCAGAAATGCGTTTATAAATGCTAAGATTTTTATTTACTTTAGTTAGCTTCGTGGACAATATCTACAAACTTACCCGTGTCGAGTAGAAAATATTAATGAAAAAAGTTAGTATGTGCGCTGGATTAATTACGCCCAGACTCTGATATATCATGGCGTCGACTGCTTCGTTGCAACCTTGTGCGGTCATGCTTTCCAGTGTACATTCTTGTTATTCAGAAAGTTATAACAAGAGGTCTCTCTTGAGGTGTCCGCTAACGCGGTGTTATTTGAAGGGTTCAGTGATGGAAATGGATGTGATCCGCTACCTGGACAATTGCAAGCGATACAGTAACGGTAATATAGAGTAGAGCGCGCATGCCGGCTGTGCTCCAACTAATCTCCATGTTCCATCATTAGATGGCTTTTTTTTTGCCAAACAAACGTGGATACTATTTGAGGTTACAGTCTAAATTCAAATCAGTGTAAAATCACTGGTAGTTTCGGTGAAACAATTTAACTGATTCTATAAGTGACAGCTCACTGCGTGTGATGAATTATATATTGCATTTATTGAATTTAGCCAAATCATTACGATAAATCAACATATTTCCGATAGACACTGGATGTCCACCGATTCTAAGTGGAGCTATTTTGTGGGTGATTGTTTTTTTTCCCCCGCTAAATTCTACAGAATGGGTAATTTCTAAAATCTATGTTTTGATCACAATTTTTTGCTCTATGTTGTGTTGGTTTGCATTTAAAGCATTCTTTTCTATTGGCATTAATGCCAACGGAATTTTTTATATTCCTTACATATTTTATACCTTTGCAATTTAAATGCGACTTCATATTGCTTATTAGTAGATTATTTTACTCTTTGTTCGTCCCCAATCAATCCTGAGATTAAATTTGCTTAAAATTATTTGGTCTGGGGGGGGGGGGAGCGTTGAACTCAAAGAAGCATTAAAATGGCATGAATATTTTCGTAGGTTTGCGAAATTTTTTGATTTAATCATCTTCGATGTTTTTCAAGTACATCCAATTGATAAGCTAGACTTGGCAATTTGCTGATGTGTGTTGTAATGTATGACACTGTTACTAATTTACAACTAAAACATTTAGTCAGTATATCACTCTTGTAATTTGACTGATATATATATATATATTGAACATAGTATTTTTAACGTTTCATAAGAAGTTGTACAACTAATATTGTGCCTAACACACTTTTCATCAATAGTTCCTATAATATTCTAGTTAAATGGTAGGTTTCCATTATATAAGGCAATTTATATTAAAACGAATTATTAAGTGCTATCAAAATTTGAGATTTCCAAGAATGGAAGTTATTTACTCCGAGTTTTTCACTATGAAGCACATATTCCACTGATGTCATACTATCAAGAAAAACTATTAACTTACGTGATATTAATTTTCTTTGCAGTCTTAACAATAGGTATTCAGTCCTACTGGGCCCATAACCTGTTAAATTTCTTCAATGATTTTAAGTTATTTTTAACATTAAATGAATCAGAAAACCTCTTGTACTCACATTGTTTACATTTTTTTATTTAAAGCATTAAATTATTAAGACTTAGTACTTTTTTTAGAATTACAATAATGGAATATACAAAACTGTGTCGAGAACATTAACAATTCGTACATGAAAGTATTATCTATAGACTGTTAAAACGATATATTCATCAGAGGAAATATGATGTTTATAAATTCCTTACGATAATGGAGTGCATCATTATTTTTTAACAGTGTTCACAGATTAGTACTCAATTTCTATTCCTTCGAACGAATTAAGCCACCACGCTAATAATTTATTATATTGCTAACGTTGCTCAATGCTTGCAACATCTTTATCTATCGCACTTTTTTAAACTAGACCTATTTGTCTATTAAGTTAAAAACTAGAAAATAGCTTATAAACTGAATTTTTATCATAATCCCTAGTTGTAATTCTACTAGAATATATTCAAGATAGGCAAGTTAAATATTATTGTAGTACTTAAAAACGCAAGTTTGTTGGAAAAAAAAACAGATGGCCTCGCCATTGTAATAGCATGTGATTTTGATCGTTCTCCGAGTGATTCGCACGTTTTTATTTCTGACACTTTTCTTTCCAAGAAACCTATTAAATTTTGCAACACAAAGGATGGTTACTGTGCAGCTGGGAAGGGCACTATAATTATTCCAATTCGCCCTTCATTCAAAATTACGTATGAAATTAACTGTGGTGTAAAAAGTGATCTAAAAACGATTACAAAACCTTATAAGTAAAAAAAATTCTTGAAGTTATTAAAGTATTGATATAGCCGACATTAACTTGTTAGTGAGATATTGAAGAGTATTCGAGAGCAAATTTTGCTCTTCTAATTCTCTAAGGGGTTGGAATTCAAACTATCCCGACATTAATTTTTGGGCATACATAAGTTTTCTTTTGAAGCAAAGAGATAAAAGATAATTTTTTTTCGCATTTATGCACTATTAAGGAGTCCTCGAAAACACATTTTATCCTTTTTCACCTTTTAAGGGTCGAAGTCCAAAAACACCTGTAAAAATGTTATGTTTTTATATAGACTATCTTTCGAAGCTAAGAACACCACGACATCTCATCGGGTTAATGAGCTTTGGAGGAATACATTTTTCCCGGGCTTGCATTTCGATAAATACTTTGTTAATAAGTCGCTGCGCCCTAAGAGGAAGTCATTCCTAAATATTCATGCGTTTATGTCAGCGGTTTGTGTTGAGAAGTGCGTGAGCTAGTCATTCGAGTCTGTCCGGACACTTCATTTTATACATATAAATTAACAATTTTATCTTCATTCAATTAATAGTAGCTTATGAACTAATTTATAGATTCTAATGATATAATTATGAATAAAAGTAAATAAACATGGCCACACAAATACATTTTTCACAGAAAATTGCATTATTTAAAATCGTGAATGTTTAATATGCAGCCTCTTTTCCAGGATAATTTTTTCAGGTTCTATATAGTTCGCCAGTTTCATTATATATAGAAAAAGAGAAATAAAAGGGGGTTTCTTGACCATGGGAATAGAAAGACAACTGCAGAGATGAAAGACAAAAGAAGCGTGTAGGAAAGTGGACGTTCAAAGAGAAGAGTAAAGACAGAGAAACGTGATAGCAATTATTTACACTAATTTCCATGACAATGCCATGCGGTGAATTCTAAAATGGGCAATGTTATCCGGGAGGTGGTGGGGTGGCAGGAAGGGTCGCGTAGAAGGGTAGACAGGGAAAGAGGAGAATTTTTGTCTGGATTATTCCCCCTCCCATTGCATCGCCCCTTTGCGTTGTGAACACACAAAGGGGCTAATTGCCCAGCATTTGGCACGTCAGAACGAAATTGAAATACTTACGTGGTCGAAAAAGGAACGTAAATAGTCACAAGCCATAACTTGCAGAACTAATTGCTGCGCGAATAAGTAGTAGTATGTAAATTTGCTATGTTAAACCATCTTATAGATCACGAGCCACCAGGCCGACTGACATAACAATGCCATTACTGAACATGCCTTCATTGCAGTGCTCCAGTAAAGGAACAAGTATTTTTTTATTCCATGGACCGAAGTATTGTTCGCTACTGTGTAAGCGCTTGTGCTACACTCTAAGAAATTATTTGTAAATTTACCATATCAATGTAGACGTACAGTGACAAACCACGAATAGTACAATATTTCCCCATACATGCATGGTAACATTCCTACAGATGCTTGGGAAAGAGTCAAATACATAGGAAAGTTCCAAACTTTGTATAGTAGCGATACTAGACATTCCCATTTTTCCAGTCTGATACGTATTAGTATTATGATACACTGTAATAGGTTAAAAACTCCCATTGCTGTTTAGGAAGCTTATCAGAAGTTTTTTACAGTGTAGTAAAAATCAAAACAATAGTCAAAATGGGAAAAAAAATTAAAAGTATTCAATTTTATGGTTGAAATTATACTTAAAATTAAATTCCCTTGATATTATGTGTTAGTTCATTAGGTAGGTGCTGGTTGATATAGTACACTGTAATATTAATTACTTTTCTCTCATATTTCTCACTATTTTTTTATATGTTTTGTGCTTTGCGATAAGGATGGACACATCAAGTTAATTATATAATTTAACTATAAGTAATAATATAGCTGAGATGACATGCAACAACAGATGGTTACAAGAAAACGGTCCATATTACTGAAATTTAAAAAAGTGTAGTTCGTAATTTTTATATTGCGTAAGGAACTCGGTTAATGTCTTGAATTTTTAAAATTGAAGTGGTTTTTAATTATAGGAAACAAAAATATTACTGTGTATAAACTATTACACAGAACTGTGTATAGTTCAGATCTAGGGCTATGCAATTTCGTAATGTACATCCACAGACATCGGACTGAGAAATCATTCGAACAACGTTGGCATAACTAAACTGAAAATAAATGTTGGGAATTACGTCCGCGAGCACACAGGCAATTTAATCAAACACAATCCACCAAATTAAATTTAAGACGTTTCGAAAGCAGAAATTAATTGGACGGATCTGAAACGTATTTGATTTTTCTGAAATTGTTATTTTAAGTATTATACAACAAACTAATACAATACATACTACATTCTCCATAATAATTATATCCTCAAATATTCTCTATGTAGTAAAAATTGTGTAATATCTTCGTACGTAGTACTTTAACTGCCGCTAGAAAAAAATATATATAAAATTGTTCATTATTTGCATGTATCTTCGATTATTTCGTTAACTGTTAATACGCAAAAATAACAAATATTTCTTGGCTGCACTGCACATTTGCGTTTGTGGGTTTTGTTGTTTAAAATCCCTTTTCCAATTTTTTTCCGCGAAAATCTCAGAGTAAAAAATTGCAATTTATTAATACCCAAGGGTACTTCATCAGATTAAAAGTAAACAAGCATATTAGATACAGCTCAAAGTGAATAACATTTCTTTTAAATGAATAAATTACCTGTTTTGTAAATATAAAAATTCAATTAGCGACTAGCTGTTTTCGGATTGACTCAGATACTAACATACCCGAGAGTAGATTTGAACGCACCGAACACAGTCATAAACGCAAGATACGCGAGTAGAACTGGTTTGATGGTTAACTGATCTCTTTTGAAATAAAACTTATTTGAAAAGAAAATTTCAGCCACCGAAATAAGCGCAACCGAGGGGAATGGGTCACCCCTCTCGTAGCTCATGGGCTCAGTGGCCGACTTGTAGTGTCAGGAGTTCGAGCCCCGGTTCCCGAGCGGCAGATATCCAGTTGAAGTCTGTTCACGATAAAGTGAGCACTTTTGAAATCAACCTTAGAAAAAAGTCACTGCTCCTATCTGCATGTATTTCAACGGGCGCACTGAGTGACATACGTCCGGTAATGTTGGTAACGTTGGTGGGAAAGTATTTCCACATCTCAACATCGTATCATAAGTGTTCCGCAACCATTTGTAATTACTTCAATTATTTCTTTGGTTTTATGTTCTTTTTTAATGCAGTGAAAAGTAAAAATGAGCGGATTTGTAAAATATTTACTTTTCTAATAATTTCGCAGTTTCAATCGACCGACGCAAGAATAAAGGGAAGAGGCCCATATAGCAGTGTTAATTGTATATAAGGCGGAAGAACACACAACGTGTATACAAGTAGATCTTAAGCCGGGCTTTCAAAAGTGCTCTTTTTATCGTGAACATCCTATAGCATGTCGCGCACATTTGCACTGCGAATTTCTCGTCAAGTCGGTCTGCTTGAACTCGTCACACGTCAAAATACGGCGTCAAACGTCATACACCCTATGTCCAACAGCAATAGTATCGGTCAGCGCAGTCAATAAAGTAAGGTAGTGCAGTGGTTAACCACTCGGCTCGCGCTCGGAGAGGACTAGGGTTCAATTCTTTGTGTGGCCTTTCTGATTTCCAGGGTTTTCCTGAATCACTCCACGCGAATGCTGGGATCGTTCCATAATGCCGGCCCTGGCCGATTTTTCTCCCGTATCACAAATTAACAGCCTTTCCTTACTGCGCCATTGATGAGATGGCTTCACAATCTCTAAATAACGCACGTCGGGTAAAAGTTGTACATTGTCTATTTACATGCATCCATCCGCATTCACACTAAGTGTAGAGTAGGGCACCTTGCAACCTCTACGTACGTACGGCTGAACTCTCAACCTATAAGAATATCAGATTTAGTATGCAATATATTACTTTATATATATATTTAAATAGTTTCAATTATAGATTTTGAAACCGCCTTTACACAGTTCAAGGGCGCTAAGGATGTAGATCAAATAACAATCAAAAGAAATTCATACCGTTACTTTTATTGAAATTCCCTCAGTAAAACTGGGACGTATCTTCGGAAAAAATGTCCACGATTTAATGACTTAATATTTTTATACTTGGATTACTTTTAGTCCTTGAATTTATTTCCTTTTCTTTCTGTTTGTTTTATGTTTTTTTTTTTTAGAGAAAGAACGAGCACATTGTTAACATAATTACATTCCTAAAAATTCCACTGTTTCGTTCGATTGACACGTGAACGAAGTGACTTTGCCCTTGTAATATTAATTTTACACTAAGTGAAAATATACGAACTGTACAGCAAGGTATAGCTTATGCAAGGCTTTCAGAACAGGGACCAGCATGTATCTATTGGTACGTAATAGCGCAGTCAGCAATTAGATGCATTCTATTAACACGCAGTGCCTTATATTAGGTTAAGTTTAACTTTTACTTACATGTTATTTAGAAGTCATAATATTGCATTTACAATTAACACGATTTAAAAAAAAGGATAGTATAGGTGCGTTGGTAATGCCTTGTAATAAATAGTTCTCATGCAATACATTATGAAAGTGACTGCGCAATAATGCGGTGTGTTGGCCTTCACGAAAGCAAGGAGTAACTGTGAATATGCTACATGCTGTTTCAGAACAAATTAATATTCCTTATGGGAGAGGTTGGCATAAGGAGAATATTTGCCGCAAGAGCGGCTGGTACTTCAAAGTGGTCACTTTTTAGCTGGTGGCATATGGAGGAAATGTAATTATTTGTGCGTAAATATATTGTTTTCGGCCCGAGTTCTGATATATCCTTGCTTTAGCCATAATATTAAGTATCAAATTTATTTTACAACTATTGTTCACCGTATCCAATGTAGTTTGCGAAAGCAAAAAGTAAAAATGAACATGTGTTTGGCAGTAAGCGTTAATAAACAAGCATATTTTGCTGAGAAAGATTTTAAAATTTAAGAGCTGGATAAATATAGCTGTCATCAAAAGAAATATTGTTTTTGGTTTCAGTTGTCACATCGTACAAGCCAGTGTTTTGTTAAACGCAGTTTTAAGACTGATTATTAAACATCATTTAGACATATTTCCTTAAATTTTCACTCTAGTAAAAATATCTAAGTTTATTCTTTACATTGGTTCGAAGAAAAACAAATCGACAGAATTTATACAAATTATTTCTATTTCATGGGAATTGCTAGTATTTCATTTGACTGCATATAAAACTGAAAAATCCTGTAGACATGCGACATCAGTTCTGCCAGGCAGCTATCTGTCACACAAATTAGCATTGAGTTTCCCAACTTACGCAGAATAAGAGTAATCATGGAACTCATTTTGTGAACGGGGTGCATCATGAGCAGTGCATGCACACTTGAGAAATTATTCCCCTACGCATGCAAGGAATAATTATTGCGTTGGATTATTCTTTATTTATTTCGACCACCACCCCTCCCCCTCCCTCACTCAGGCCAGCGATAGACTTACGTGACTGACATGACTCCGGTTTAACTGGAAACGGAATAGGGAAAGTTGATCCATGCCATATTAAAATATAAAATTTAAATATTTATAGACACTAAAATTGGTTTGGTGCCTTTTATCTTACATGTAATACAAGTATATATGCGCGTATCAGTAACATATTCACCTCAAACACTTTTACAGTACCACTTTCCGAACGTATTAACATTGGAGTCGGGTCGATTACAACTAACTGTAATTGGTCTAAAGGATAAACAAAAAATAAGCAAAGCATTAGATCCTAAATAGGGTTTTAAAAATTGCTTTATTAACATCGGACAGCTTATGCAAAATCGTATTGGATTTAAAGTTAAAAATTTTCGTAAAACCAAAATATGTTTATTACCGTTCTAGAAGTATTGAATTTGCAACCGAATAATACACGTATTAATAATCGCCGTTCTAATGTTTAGGCCATTATTGTAATTGCGTCCGTTTACCCTATAGACTAACACATATGTAAACAACCCTGATGTACGCCAAACTGATAGAAATGATCTTTATATTGAGTTACCATCGGGGGGGGGGGGGGGTCCTTTGTGCCTACTGTATAGCGAACGACGTTCCACAATTTTGCGAACAAATCCAAGCATTCTGTTAGCGCCTGCTGTTGGAGTTCAGAACAAACTCCGCATATTTCGCTTCTGTATGCACAGGTATTCTGTTTCCTAGAGGTGAGGCTGAAACTTAATAACGGATCAAGTAGCTAGTGTGGGGACACACGTGGGCAGAATAACGCCAGTCTAGCGCGCTGACTTATGAAGGTCGGTGTTCCCTGTGACTGTCCTAAGTTAGAGTCACAATACCCCGACGAACCCTCGACACGACGGAATTTGAGTAGCAGCCAACGAAGACCTAGATCATTGTAACATCAGTCCGACAAAACTGCAGCCCCGACAGCCCGAAAACAGTTGGTTCTATTTCTACTGTTCGTCGCGTCGGGCTTGTTGAAGAGAGCAAGAAATGTAAATACAACAATATAATACAAAATGTCGTGCATATTTCCCTACTGTAGTAAATTATGGCTTAACTTGCCGCTAAAATAACGTTCCGGTTTGTTTTCAAATACTTTATTCTCTTGTACAAATTCAAATATTGTCAAAAAGCAAAATAATCAGTCGCTTGGCATTTTAGGATTTTACAACAGCCAACCAACACAATTGGTGGGGAAGATTTCGTCGTGGTATTTTGAACTCTGAATAAAATAAATATAATGTGAAATTCCGTCGAGCTCTGATGTCGTGTCGGTCTGTCGTATCGTGTTCGTCGGGTACTCCAGCTTTATACTACAAAACTAGTCCCGAAAATTTGTGTTACCATCTGGTTGGTTGGCAAGCAAACGCTCTGGCAATACAAAGAGACCAGCTATTCACAACGAGCCTAGGTATGCGAACAGGTAAGGAATTCATCCCCACGTCTTGTTAGAGGGCCTGGTTTTTTTTCCCCCTCCGCGCCGCGCGACGGGGCTAGCACGTGGGTACACACTGGTTAGCTCTGGTGATGAGGAGGGGGGGGGGCTGCTGCGGTGGTGGTGAAGGGATGTAAACGTCGCAACAGTCGATACCCGATACGTGCCATTCGACTCCCATTACCCCACGTGCTAACGAATCCAGCCACGGCTAACGATACAAGCCCCAATTACGTGCCACGGTGCGGCGAGTTGGTAGGGATTGGGGGGGGGGAGGGGGGAGGGATGTCCGGGGAGTAGTGGTTGTGGTGATCTTCCACCCTCCCTCCGCCATTAGTGGGGGACCGCACCGCGGACACGAAAGGGCGGAGGGCAGTGGGCAACACAGAATCCGAGCGAGCCCATTGTGTGCGAAAGCCGAACCCCGAGGACAACGTCCGGACACCAAAAGAAAAATATTTTTCCCCACCAAGTTTCATTTTGTTCACTAATTATTGCTACAAAAAAATTAATGAAATTTTTCCGTACACTTTATTATCGTTTGGAAAAAAAAAAAAAACGAAACAGCAGATTTCAAGAACGAGTTTCCTACAACATCGATGGAAATGCTCGTGTTTTTCTGAAAGGAGATTTCATATTTAGTTTTCCAGTCCACGCAGTAACCACCCAGTCTCTGAAGTAGGAAATCCAGGCAAATTTGCCCTTACCAGCCTTTAAGAGTGTATTGGTTCTTCGCGAGCTACACTGGAACATGAATGATGTTACTGTTGGTTAAATAAATTTATATAAGAACGGCTCTGAGTAACATTAAATCTGTTTGCATTAAAATGAAACCGGAAAAGCTCTATCTCTGAGAGGACATGTACTCAAATATTCATTGGTTCGACCACTAATGCAGATTTTTTAATAGCTCAACCTCCTTTAACGTAAGTTCGCCAGAGGAATGGTGATTTCTACGTCTGCCGGTCATTCGTATCGTTCTAACACCCCTTATATGCAACGAAAAAAAAACAAGACAAGTCATTCACAAAATTGAATATTAGATTTTATTGCAAATTATATAACGGGCTGAAGAAAATCGATTTACGATAACTCGTGATATAGACGCCTCGTTTTTAAAGCTGGATAAGATCTTCAGATAGAGCGTACTCATTTGACCTAACATGAATACCAAACTATGGATATAAAAGAGTATTAATTGTAGCCTAGTTTCGGAAGGAACATAAGCCTTATTATGAGATCACTACTCTGTGTGAGAGAGAGAGAGAGAGAGTGTGTGAGTGTGTGAGTGTGTGAGAGTGTGAGAGTGTGAGAGTGTGAGAGTGTGAGAGTGTGAGAGTGTGAGAGTGTGAGAGTGTGTGAGTGTGTGAGTGTGTGAGTGTGTGAGTGTGTGAGTGTGTGAGTGTGTGAGTGTGTGAGTGTGTGAGTGTGTGAGTGTGTGAGTGTGTGAGTGTGTGAGTGTGTGAGTGTGTGAGTGTGTGAGTGTGTGAGTGTGTGTGTGTGTGTGTGTGGGCGCGCGCGCGTTTGTTCCCCCTAAACCATTTGAACGCACGAACAGAATTTCCCTAAACTCGGTATACGTATAGTACACAATAAGTGCACCGGACTTTCATCTTCTACGTACGTACGGCTGAACTCTCACCTATAAGAATATCCTTTAACATTCGAAATCTTCCATTTATAGTTTGACATTTGCCAGGTAAATAATAACTGTGGCGCATCAGAATAGGGGCTGTTCACAGTAAAGTGAGCCCTCTTCAAGGCCCTCTCAACAGGCATTAACCATCAATAAATATATCTTATTGCAGCCTCGGGCATTAAATTTTGAAGGTGGTTGTACATACTGTTTTTATTGGTCACATTGCAGTGTTTATATTAAAAAGCAACAGGAAGATGGAAATTGGATGAGAGAAAAAATTTAGAAGGTCCTTAAAACGTGCTCACTTTACCGTGAACAGCCTATAACACCAGTCATGCAGAAATTTATATAGGACCTCTCTCTGCAATACACTGCACTGAAGCAGGTCCGGCCAGGCCAGACTAAACATTCATTCTCCCCTCCAAGTCTCAGGGTCAAATTTCTACCACTTCAACAACATGTTTGCAGGTCTGTTGCATCTAACATGCTTAAAATGTATTATGATGGCAATATATTCTTAAATGCTGTACAGGTAACCAACATTATACCAAGGCTATCGTATTATATATATATATATATATCAGGGAATTAAGCATGCTAGGGCAAAGTACAACAACACCGGCGAGAAGTAAAACATTGTTTTAATTGAAATCATATATATATATATTTACATACTTCAAACAACAATAATAAAACAGTACATGTAGATTACATGCATTCATGCAATGTACTTACAGCAGCATTCTCACTTTTTACGTAGTAAATATAATATGCTTATACGCAACTGAAGAGTCTACGCTAGCAAGCGTCCTACCAGAACCGTTGGCCATATATTCACATTCTTCGCGACGAAGTTATTCTTTCAACGGCTCTACAGCCCCTGGAATGCTTTCAACATTGTACAATGCTACGTTCTCAGCCTTAGACCGTCCACAAATGACTTCATGTAAAGATTCTATGCCTCATCGTAGGCACACTCCAGGCAAACATTATACTTTGTCAGACCTTCAATTTCTTCTGTTAATTTATTGATTATCCTTTGCTTAATGTGGTCAAGGTATGTACTACATATTGTTTGTACCAACAAATTTATTCCCAATCATACTATCTTTTACAGTTCCTTTGAATGCTGATTGTTTGAGGTAGAATCTATTCAATGCGGGTTCACCAGCAGCTAGTACAGAAAGTCTACCTTTACAGTTCTTCTTGTGGTTCTTTAAGATATCACCGCGTTTGAACAAATGTTTGCACTTGTCACATCGTTGCGTAGCACAAGTAGGACCCTTCACACAAGTTATTTTTTCATGCTTCCTCGCACTTCTCCTGGTGGCTTAATCGAGAAATTAGCACCATGTAGGCAATATAAATAGAATAGATAGCTCTTCTGGTGACGAAATAAAAAATTAATACACTAGTGCTACCCATGTGATAAAAAGTAAACAAATTACAAACGAAAAAAAAAAAAATATGGCTGACGGAGTGTATTCGACAGAATGAGTATGGTTTGTGGGCGGGGGGGGGGGGGGGGGTAGGGGTTGGTGGCCTGCCGACTACTGAACCGATGAGAAACATTGGTAGGTGAGGGAAAGGTTATGAAAATGTGATTGATTGGAGGAAAATTAATCGTCTACGGGACATGGTGCTAGCGGAATCTCTGAAGAAATAAGTTTTCAATACCTTTTAAAATTATATTTAAAAAATTTAAAATAATTTTTATTAAGTTTTTAAATATCTAATTTTTTGGGGAATTTGACAAAGTTTGGGTTAAAGATCAGAGGTCATCGAGTTAAAGCAAAAGTTAAGGTCACCTGGGTTCGAGATGGCGGTAGGCAGTAATGTAATATACTCGCTGACTTTCGTGAATTTATTCAATCTTTGCCATTTTTCTCGAGTTTGTTTTCAAGGTCATACAAGGTCACAGTTATAGGGTGAAGGTCATGGGTCAAGGTCATCTGGGTCAAACATGGTGGTTGAGTGACGTCATAGCATGATAGCTGGTCGGTTCCAGTCCCTCATCACCTCTAAGCCCGAACATCTAAAATGTATGTTTCATAATTTTTTAAAATAATTTTTTAAAATATTAAATAAATCATTTTTTTTATAAATTTTTTGAGAAGTTTGGGATTTTCTATGTCAAAGGTCACTGGGGTCAAAGGTCAAGGTCAATGTCACCGACATCCAACATGGTGTTAAAAATGGCTGACTGAACCAAGACGGCTGATAGTTAGGGTTGACTCCGGTCCTGCATCACGGGTGTCGATTTGGTATACCCTATGCCTATAAAACCAATATGGCCACCACTGCTCTGCCCTCGAGAAGCGAGCACTCCAAAACCCCTGAATTGGCTGAAAAATGCAATTCTGCGAATTGTTTTTGCTAGTGGTAGGCTGGGTGCTTTGAGGGACAAACAGAAATTTTCGAGGGAAATCGGGAATTTTTCATGGGAAAGGGGAAATTTTGATGGGAAAAGGGAAATTTTGAGCGATAAAGAAAAATTTTGAGAGAAAATAGTAGATTATAAGCGAAAAAGTGGCCGCTTGGGGACCGGATCCAAGATCTAGATGTGCCTAACTCGCCATAATCATTCTACTACAGTGATATTCCACTACTTAAAACTGCTTGAAGTTTTATGGTGTTTAGCATGATATTTCTAAAAAAATAATTGAAATTTTTTTTTAAACATTTTAAACTGTCTCTCGTGATGCACTCTTTTGATGTAAATTCTTGTGAACAAATTTGAGTCAGATCTGTAGTTTAAACTAGTAAAGAAACGGTCAACTACACCGGAAAGACACTAGTTTGCGATCACCGTTACAATTTTCTGTTTTTCAAAAATTCGCCATATGGTTTAATTGGTGTACATGTACTTGTATGGGCTAGGTATTTTGTTAACAACCTAGATCATAAGTTAAAAATAACAAGAAATTTCAAGTAAATAAATAGTCTCTTGTATTATTCTAAAGAGTGAGTCTTATAAAACACAACAATTAATCAAAAGAAAGGTTTATCATTATCTACGCTTCTAAAAAAACTCCTCAAATTAAATTTCACATTTTAGAGGTTGCAATATAGTGCTACCACGGCGATAGACTTCTTCGAGTAACATTACTTGTGGAGAATGTAAAAATGTTAAGCAAAATTTCCATGCAAAACGAAACTATGTTTGTCAAGCTATTAATATTTAATTTCCTTCCTCGTTTCTCAATGTTGTCAAATAAATCTAAGAAAATCGCTGTGGCGTAATAGTGAGAGCCCTGGTCTCCCAGCAAGCCGAGCACGGCTCGATTCCCGGCCAGGTCACCGCCATTTTCGCATGTGGTTAACTTTGAGGACGTCACCAGTGCCATCGCCATCGGCGGGCGGGTTGCCCCACCCTTGCGCTCCGCCACTGCTCAATATCCACCTGCTTCACCATCGCAGGTGCTCAACACGTCGCTGTTAGCCCAGAAGAATACCTGCGGGGAGAACTCTCTTCCTCAAACAGTTCTACGTGACCCGATTTACAGTGACGGTATAATGGTTGCAGTAACACCAGGAATTATTCTATTCTCTGGATACAACTCGGCCGAGACAACAAAATATCTGGAAAGAATGCGATTCTGCGGGTCTGACCAAGGAGGGTGTATAAAATAACTGGAGAGGCCATGGGTAGGGTGGAGATGATGCTGGCCCTAAGCGAACAAGGGATGAGAACGGAGAGGACGAGAGCGTATTTCTAGGGAACACAGCCACTGTCTCTTTCAGACATGTCTGGTGTGTTGCAATGGTAATTTCCTGTAGTGTGTACGGCTGTACAAATCGTTGGGATTCGAAACCAGATCTGGAGAGGTTGCAAGACAAAGAAGGGGGAGCGAAATTAACTAAGGCTCACATTCAATGGGAAACACAAAAAAATTAAAGTTCGGCTAGCAGCACAAGTGCTAAGTTCATCCGTTGCAGATGCTCTTAAAATATGCGAAGCAGATTTAGGACTTCCAGAGTTTCAAAGTGCATTGACTATAGTTAAATTCATTAGGGTATTTGACAGATTGTTTGATACTCTTAATTCATCCAGTCCCATTTGCAGAACCTATAAAGCTCCTCTGAAGGGAACCAATAAATCTTTTTGGCTCAAATTCTTAAATTAAGCAAAGGCATAAATTCAAAAACTTCGTGGCTCTGAGCGTAAGGGCATTCTAAATTCATCACGTAAGAGCATTCTAAAGTCATCACGTAAAACTGGGTTTCTTGATTTCCTTATTTGTATATAGAGTGTGTCATCAGAATGTTTGATATTTTAGCTGTCGAAAAAATATATTCTTAGCTATATCCTGACAAACAAGCTGACCCAAGATCACCTTGAAATGGTTTGACTGTATCCGAAGACATTTTGGTTCAAACTATAATTCTTCTGCTATGTAATTTAAGGCAGCGTACAACAATTTTTTTAGTAAAAAAAACATGTGCTGTTTTCAGAAAAAGGCAACATTTCTTTACTTTCTGACATAATATTCATACGTCAACTCTCCCATCAACAAACAAACTTCGAGACATAGAACTTGCACTACCTACAGTAGTAAAGAAAGCGATATGAATCTTCCAGCGGATTTCTCAAGTCTAAGTTTATATGTTCGAACTGTTATTCCATACATAGCTGGATTTGTGTTGTTTAAATTATCAAAAAAATTTGACTGCGACGTTTGCGCCAATGTTCTTTTGCCAACTACGTACACTACTCACTTATTGAGACAAAAAATAAAGGTGGCTTGATATCGCCCTTAAAAGACGATTTAGAAATATCTAGAATAACAGAAGCTGTTAAAAACTGCTAGCGAAAGAAGTATTTTTTATAATCTTAACCAGCACAGCAGGAGTTTCGGTATTTTCTCAGGACACGTCCATAACTTAATAAAAGACATTATCAAGTGTTACTTTGATCTTAGACTCCATCAAGCGACAAAAGAACGCAATCACTTACTGACAAGGAAACAGGTACGCTCAGTTTTAAGCAGACTTGTCATTTTCAAAAATCAGTGAAGAGTATAAAACTTACATCGTAATAAAACTTTATAGATGTCAGGCTCATATCCAGCTAACAAAATTATACGGTTTAAACAATGCTGACATCGAAAATCCCTGAACGGAGCTGCCACCTCGAAGCAATTTTATGGTGTACTATTATGTTTTGGAAAATCATTAATATTGTAAAAGTCAGTTTCTGTATAGCATTTTTTATACATGAGTAATGTTTTACTAATTTACACAACTCTATATATATAGATATATGTATATATGAATATGGACGCAATTAATTCCCGATAATAATTATTACTTCACTTTTGAAGTTTGTGGAAATTGTGTTCATACGTGTATTCTTCTGCCTGTGCAACTCACAACAATAACATTTTTAGATTACTGACCAATACACAAAATATAAGCACACTTAGTGTGTACGTAAATTACTGCAGAATTTTTGTGCCTATGTGAAGTCAACAGGTCTCATACAATTTTGTCACAAACTAGAGTAATCGGAAATGTATATTATTTACGTATATACAGTTGTAAAAATGTAACTAAATATTACGGATATAAATACAATTATTACAATATTTTTGTTCCTAAATGTGTTTGTGTACGTATACGTATAAGTTAATTTTAAACATAATGTTGTACTAATTATACATGTAATAAAATGTGTACACTCCACAGGTTTTTATACATAATTTTCCTTTGAGCATGTATACCTAGAGCAATCTTTGATTACATATCACTATTGTGTGTTGCGGGAAGCATTGTATAGATCACTTTATGTGATGCGGTTAGGCAGAGTGGAGTCTTTCGGATGTGCACAGGTTTACTTTAAATAACTCTCATGTATTTCACTTCTGAAACTTGTCATCACTATTTAAAGTGGTCTATGTAACCATCTATAATTTAGTCCGTGTGACGCTTTGTATGAAACATAATGTGTTTTTCACATAAAATTATTCAGTCAGCTATGTATCAGAATACGTGACTGAAGGTATTTTCCATGCGGGAAAAGGTCAAAATGTATATACTTTAATATTACCAGGGTACTTACTACTTTAAAACAATCATAGCAAACTATTAGTTACCTGCACTTTACAAAGTGCCAAGTGTTGATTTAAAATAGTTGGTAAAAATAAATGTATAATAAGAGATCAAAATGACTATTAGTAATAAATACAAATGACATATTGCAAGTTATTTCAAACAGTCAAATTATGATAAATAAGAATTATCAACATCAGCAATTGTAAATATGCTTAAAGCAAATTTATAATTTTGAGTTGCGGCAAACAAAAAGGAATTCATTATAACTACTACTAAACAGAATATGATGTAGTTGCGCTGACTTGAACCGCCGGAATATTTCGCAGCTTCAACAGGCCACCAAAAGGAATAAAACGGCTTGAATATACACACATATCAGATAGTTTGTGTGATACGTTATTCAGCACATCTTTGGTTTAAAATAACCGATGGATGTGATTATATGAAATTACACGAGTATGTTATAGGTTTAAAGTTTATTAATTTTTTATTAATTTACAGATGTGCAGGAACGTATTTCACTTTGGTAAATATTTAATTGAATAATTTATAATATGGCTGCCACAATATATGCATCATCACAATTTCATTGAGTTATTACTGTAAGCGCGCTCCTAACATTAAACAGAAGTGTATACTGCCGCTGCGCTTTCGTGAGGGACTAAAAAATTTCTCAACTTTAACACGCCACCAATAGATATGCACGGGAGAAATTCTTTGAGAGAGGCACATAAATAAAATTTGATGCTTCCTCTCCATTTCATAGCTGACGTTCGGCCAGCTATCTTTAGTGTTTCCACGATGCTACTTTTTCCTCTGCGCATTTGCAGAAATTATCAGCAACATAAAACTTTATAATTGTTTAAAATAAAAATATGTAAAATTCCGAAAACGTAATTACGGCATCATCGGCAGAAAGGTTCGACGATTTGCCATGAAAAGTTTGAAGTCATTCGGTTGAATAGTTTTTGAGTGGTAGAGAGTTTAGTTTGAAAGATTTTTCGGCAGCGCAAGGTCAACTGCGGCCGTTTTCACTTTCTTCAAGCGTAGGAATCGGGGAGTATAGTCCATTCACGCTTTCTTCGGCCTTTTGGAAACGAACCTTTGAAGAATCACCCTAAGCGTATTATGTCAACCTGTTTTTCCAATATCTTGTATTCCACAATTATTTAACACTGTGATTAACTTTAGAGTACTGTATTATTGAATAAATGAAACTTTACTTTAGTACCATATATAACTTGTAATATTTATTTCGTATTAAATACGAATTAACAACAGCAAGAGCAGCGACGTGTTGGCAATGGCCGGTAAGAAATAGTTCACAGTTACAATATTGTTTAACCTTGTTATATATATATATATATATACTATTAGTAAGTTAAACGTTGCCAATTAATATATTTGTATTGTTAGGTAGCACTGACGGGAACACATTTCATTGCTGCAGTTAAAAATATCCGCGCAAATTCCCGTGTGTAGGCTGGTATTTTTTTTTCCGTCCGGAATAAAAGTTCAATAAGCGAAGCAGAGCTTGTATCTCTCGTTCTCTCTCTCTATCTCTAGGGAAGATCGTACCACCTGTGTATGAAAGGTATACATTTTGTTATTTATAATTTCAGCACATCTCACACTAATTACAGTAACAGTAATGATGCATGAGATTATAATTTACAACTGAAACGAGATTTTATTGTTTCAATAACTATTATATGTTATTTAAATGCAACGACATATTTTAGACGCGATGGAGCGACACAGCTCATTGCGCGACACCTACAAATTCGGCAGGTTGGCAGACGTGGTGTGGAAAGCGTTCCCAATATGGCGGCGGCGGGCTACATACAATGATACGGCGTGATTCTGAATGAAGCGTCAAGTTCGTAATCGTGTTTTTTAAACATCCTACGGAAGTTACAATGTTGTGATAAATATGTGTTTCCACGGCAGAGTGAAATGTGTTGTGATCGTTACGTATGAAAGGGCGTGGTGGATGCGTTGTAATCGTTACGCAGGCCAGGTGCGTTTTAACCATGAACTGATGTTATGACGAAATAAAGATTTAGATTCGCATCTGTTTATCACAACGTCGTACCTTTGCGCTAGGTGTCTGGAAAACAGTTGTGTAACAAGCTTATGTTTATGTGATTTGAATGTCTGCAACAATCCCAACGAAATACTAAGCCCGCCCAGATAAAATATAATAAATAATAAAATAAACCTACAAACCATTAGGTACCAATGCATGTAAATATTAGCGGAATAAATGTTACGGCAGGCCTATGTGTTTACGTGTTCGCCACTATCTTTTACGTTTGTCGATGTACAATAAATAAGCGAAACGAGTTGCGTGCTTGAATTTACTGCGTCGTTTCGTTGGACTGGTTGTCCCTTCGTTTTGATTTTTATTCCAAACACATATTAATAACAACAAGTTAAATACTACTGTTGTTTACGCCACAGTTGTAACAAACGCCCTCGTTGCAAAATATTAACGTGTATAATGTGTAACGCGCTATATCGTGTGTAACAAATAGTTATAAAGTTGACCTAAATATTGTTATAGACCTACATAGTGAACAATCATAGGAAATGGTTTCTTCAATATGACATAATTCTTTGGACAGCTGTAAACAGCAACCAACGCATTTGGCAGTTATAAAATTAGAAGTCAAATGGCAGTGTTTATGTTTACGTGTAGCGGAAGGATACGTAATCAGTAACCAAAAGTATAAATTTGGCAGGGCTTCAGAAAAGGCCGAAGTTATCGTGAATCATCTATAAATGATAATAGCCGGCTTCACCTCGCTTTGCAGCCTGCCCTATACCATGTCCTCTCCAGATGTCTAACTATAGTCCATTCCCGATTGTAAGCGACTTAAGAAAATCAACCTTTGAAAAAACACTCTAGGCATAACATGTCAACCGTTTTTTCAATAACCTGTATTCCACAAATATATAAAACTGTGGTTAACTTTAGTGTACTGTATTATTGAATAAATGAAACTTTACTGTAATATCTTCTATAACTTGTAATATTTATTTCTTTTTAAATATGAATTAACAACAGCGAGAGCAGCGACATGTTGGCAACAGCCGGTAAGAAATAGTTCACAGTTAAAATATTATTTTTAAGCTAGTTTTTTATTATACTATTTGTAAATTAAACGGTGTCTATTGAAATATTTAAATATCTAGGTATCCCCGATGTCAATATATCTCATTTTTATAGTTAAAAATAACAGCGGAAAATATCGTGAGTAGGCCGTAGTGGTACCGTGTTGTTTTATCGAGCGAGAAAGCAACTGTCTGCTGAGCGAGGCTTGACGCTCTCACTCTCTCTCTCTCTCTCTCTCTCTCCCTCTCTCTGTCTCTTTCACACTCGGGAAATTTCGCTTCGCTAGTAATCAAACCAATTATACATGTCTTCAATTGTAGCATATTTCATACTTAATACAGCAAAATAATGATTTTTGAATTTGTAATTTATAACTGAAGAGATTTTAATCTTAGAATACTTATTTTAATATATTTAGATACGATGGCAGGGCAGAAACAAAGTGAAGTTGTCAGACGTGGCGAGCCATGACATGGCGTGTTGCTGTTTTACCATACGAAAAGTAAATTATACTTACTCCAAAAAATACTTCAAATTACATCACCTATGTAGACGTTATGTTTTTTAAACCTACCTAAGCAAGTTACGATGTTGTAATATATCTGTGTTTCCGCGGCAGTAATAAATATACTGTTACTGTGGGTTTCGTTAACCGCTGCATGTGAAAAAGCGTGGTGTGGTTGCGTGGTGATCGTTACGTTGGATCTGTGTGTGTGCATGATTTCAAATATTTGATGTGAACTATTTATACGTTTTAAAAATGAACTGTTTTTATGACGGAGTTATTTATTTATCACAATGTTGTACCTTTGCGCTGGGTGTTTTAAACACAGTCGTGTAACGTGATTTACCACCAATCCCAACCCCAGTAAATTTCAATAAACCTAATACACAGTAAGTAGCAATACATATAAATATGAGCGGAATAAAGGTTACGGTAGGCTTTTTTGTGTGTATGTTCACCACTATATTTTAAGTTTGTATGACAAAAAATGAGCAACACGAGTTGCGTGCTTGATTATAATGTCTGTTTTTCGTTGTACTGGTTATTCCTTCGTTATTCGAAATTGGGTCGTCCTTTTAAAGAAATAACCCACCACATATCAATAACAAAAAAGTTATAGTTCATTAACCCCGCAGTTGTAACAGTGTTAAACACAGTCGCGGTAAAATATTAATGTGCATTATGTGTAATGTGCTATGTCGTGGAAAACAAAATATATATATATGTAACATAACCGTACGAACTATCGTCAATTCAGGCATTTTTAAAACGTCATAAAGTTGACCTAAATAATGTCATAGGCCTAAACTGTGAATATTCGTACGAAACGGTTTTTGAAATAGACCTACGACAGAATTCTTTGAAAAGCTGTAAACAGTAAACAACACATTTGACAGATATAAAAATATAAGTCACATTTCGATGTTTATGTTTAGGTGTAACGAAAGTATAAGAATACATGTACACACAATTGCATACGAACATTGATTTTGAAATGATACATGGCAGTCACATGGCAATGTTTGTTTACAGTTGGTGGAAGGATACGAAACGGGCCTGCAAGAGCAGATATTTAGCAGGGCTCCGAGAAAGTTTCTTCCAATGGGGAATGAACTATATATACATCCTCCTTGGGTCTGACAGAGAGCGAAAGAGAGGGCGAACGAGGGTAAATCCCAGCGAGCCAGTCAGAGCCGAGCAGCTGTGACACGTACAATCTGTACTGCGTGAAAATCGACAAGGCCAGTCTTGGTTGGTGGTAGTAAATAAACGTAGTCTGAAGGAGCGCCTATTTACTAGTACGCAAATAGTTGATCGTTCCAAACGTGCACATATGTGAGCGCTAGTGTAAATGTTGATAACATTATGGCTTCGTGTAGTAAAAAACGTCCTAATATTCATAGTGAAAGCCGCGAAATAAAAGGAAACGATATTTTATTTTTCGATGAAAAGAAGATATCTGGGAAACATATGTATCCAATTGAAAACGCAACAAAGCTAGAAGTATCTGCAACAGGAAAGTCTGAGGCAACAATATGTGAAATACGGAAGGAAATTAGTATAAGAAAACTAACAGGCAAAAAAAAAAAAAAAAAAAAAAAAAACAATGCACGCCTGGGAAGAAACAGAAGAGGAACGCCCGAAAAATTGTGTTTGATGATTTTGATTTGTGTGTTGTTCAACGAACAATCCAACGTTTTTATGCTCATAGGAAAGAAGTGCCTACATTAAAGAAGTTACTTTCTGCACTACGAACAGAAATTACTGCATGGAGGGAAAGGTATTTAAGGAGAATGCGAAGAAAATGACAGTCTGGGGGAGAACAGGTTACCGGTGGTTTATGTTGACGAAACGTGAATTCATGTTGCGTACACAGCCAGCAAATGTTGGCAAGATCCGCACACGCCAGGTGTGCTGAAGAACAACACGGCAAGCCAACGATGGATTACAGCGCATGCTGGTTCGGTTGCGGGGTTTCTTCCTGGCGCATATCTCATCTTTAAGTCTATAATCAAAAGTGGCGACTACCGCGATGAGATAAATTTTGCGAATTTTTCAAAATGGTTATCCGAAAATCTTTTACCCAATCTGTCCCCTAGATGCATAATTTTAATTTATAATGCATTCTATCACTCGGTGCAGACAAACAAATCCCCTACAATGACATCATGTAAGGCAGAAATTTAAGAGTGGCTCAAGTTAAATAACATTGTATACGAGGAAGAGATGACTAATGCAGAACTGCTCCACATCTCGAAATGTCAACGACTGGCTCCGAAGTATTGCATGGACGAACTTCTTAAAGAACATGGCCATGAAGTAGTCAGGCTGCTTCCATATCACTGCAACTTAAATGCCATCGAATATATAGTGAAATATTGCCAAGTCTCACGTGGTGAAGAGCAACGTTTCGCAAAGAGCTGACAAAATAAAGCCACTGGCAGATGAACAGTATCTGTGAAAACGATTGGAAATCAGCAGTGTTACATGTGAAGAGGGAAGAAGAGCAGTATTGGAAAAACGATCGTTGTATGGACGAAGAAATGGAGAAGATTGTAATTAGTTTAGGTGGTGACAATGACAGTGACAGCTTCAGTGACAGTAGCCATGATACTGACAGCTTCAGTGACAGTAGTGTACATGGAAATGTATCCGATGGTGAACTTTCAGGTATCGAAGAACTTGAGTAGATTTGCGCATATATTACCGATGCTGCATTACTTTACAGCTCACATTATACCATTAAGTGTTTTGGTAATTGGTGACACATTCCTTTCAAACAGTCCGCATTTCTTCAGTGTACATTTATCGACCTGGGCGGATACCAGGAATGTACGCCAATGTACCTGCCCGGGAGTCAGAATATACACAACACTTGTTTCGAAGTAAGTAGTAACTAACTTGACACTTTGCTAATGATTTGTAACGTTAACAGTTGTAACTGCATTATGTATGGAAACATTTTATTACTATTATGGGGTATTTTTTAAATATTGATCTGTCAATTGTTTTAATTTTATGTACACTTACAGTAATGTGGGCATTGTATAATAGGACAAGGCATAAATGTGAGGAACGTGTGTAGTAAATATAATTTGTTCGTAAGTGATTTGCAACCATATTTAATTGTATATTCTGTTAACGTTATTATGCCAAGCTAGATGGATGTCTTTAATATGTAGATTTATGTAGCGTATGTGCGGAACTAACTGTGCTGGTTGAATTGTACCACGCCGGGGGAGACTGTTTGTTGTGTAGACGCGTAAAGAGCTTTAATCGGTACGAGATTCACGGAAACTACACCGTCCTTTGTGAGTGCCAATGTACTGTTGACGGTCCTCAGTAAGCTGTCCTGAGTGTAGCACTCTCCCCCTGGGAGTGTCGCTCTAGGAGGGGTAGCGCTGCACCTTCCCTTACGGACTGATTTTGCTGCCGTCGCCGACTAATAGTCAAATTTCCTTCATGTCCTCGATAGATGAAGTTGTAAACAATGGTGTTTCACGGAATGGGTAAGTTTAATTCTACTCAGGTTAGGAAGGAGAGTTTGGTATTGGGAAAATTTCCGCCGGTAGGAGCGCAGTGTTCCAAAAGGTGACGTTCATTAAAACTTTAAGCTACGTGAATTATAAAAGAGAAAGATTTTACTTAGTTAGGAAGTCATTTCATATTTGTTTTGTGATTACTGAAAATACCCTTTTTTTTTTTTTAAGTATAAAATAAAGAAAATGTTGTACATTACCGATACTACCGCTTACCTAGCGGCAAAAAATTTTGGACACCGAACTTTTTACGTTGATCGTCCCAAAGTGTATAGGCTTTTCACGATAAAGTGAGCACTTTTGAAAGCCCTCTCGTTTGTAATAATAGTCTATATATATTTTTTTGAATTTCAGCTTTAGACGTTAACTTCTGACTGCGGTAGAATACACACACTGCGTTTATTACTTACATGGTAATGCCTATTAAGAAATGTGGTTAAAGAATAGAAAACGGCCGAAAGGAAAAAGGGCGTCAAAAGTGCTAATTTACCGTGAACAGCCTATATAGCACTTTTGAGGCGCTAGTTACTTTTTCCTTGGAGCCATTTCTTATCCTTTGACCATCTTTTTCAATAAATATTGCCACGAAAACAATAAACGCAGTGTATATATGCTCCACAGCACTTGAAAGTTTACGTATAAGACTAAATAAAATATATTTACTGACGACTATTCCATAAGAGCAAAAGTGCTCAGTTGACCGTGAAGGGCGTATAGAAGCAGTGACCTCTCGGAGCGGGCGAGAGTCGGGTCACGGGTCGGACGGGCGGGCAGCACGAAGCCTGGCCCACACCTGACGCAACCCGTGGTTCGCCGGACAACTAGGGTCGTGGACCGTCCGTCCCTCCACCGCGCTCCTAGCGGCGACATGTCGTAATTACAGAGGACATGTGTCGCTCATTAAGCCCCTGCGGACATCGAACTGGGCGCCGTAACACGCAGTCATTAGCGCCACGTGTGGCGCTCACAGTTCTCCTTTCTTTCCTGCCTGCCTGCGAACACGCATCGCCAGAACACAGGTGCTCCTGAAGCATTCCTCTCGCGTTAAACAAACTCTCTCATAAATATCATCTCTAAGTATTTTGCAATACATTACTGCTGCTTTTGACAGCTGAAATACGGTAGCCTAAAATTATACCAAAAAAAAAAATGGTTTTGGCTGTTGGGGACACGGCCGTTTGTTTTGCGTGAATACGTCTACGTTGACGCGCTCGCGAGCCTTCCCAGCACCGCTTCATTCGGTCATATGAGGTTTTATGGATATCACTGGATTACTTTTGAGATGCTCTTTCGAACTGTATACGATTTCTGTATTTTGACTTCACTTTTTGACGAGTATAGGCCGAAATTGTGTTGGGGGTTTCTTAATTTTTTACATTAAACGCATAAAATTTGATCATAACCACGCAGTACAAATGTTTTTATACACGCAATCGATTGATCTTGACGAGAGCTGTCGATTGAAACTCAAACGAGCGTCGTAGTTTCTCCTAGTCAAAAGTTGTACTAAGCGGAAGTTATGAGACGCGGCGAAACGAGTAATCGAGTGGTGTGAATGAATTTCGAATGTAGACGACAGATTCGGAACTGCAATGGCAAACTGTACCCCCCGATTTTATCATCGGATTTTCTGGATTACCTCCCACTATGGTTGCAAATTTAAAGACGTATTCGCGTCAAAAATTAAACTAACAGTATACTCTGCCAAAAACAACGCATTAAGTTCACGAAGTTGTATATAATCAAACGACGTAACTACCTCATTTGTCTACTAAGGATCAGTACTGCTGATAGATTACGCAAGTTTCATTGTTAAGATCTCTGAGAGACACATACATCTGAAGAATTCTTGGCATACTTCAGACGAGAAAACTGCTTTATCTTGCTAACCTTGAAACCATATAACGTTCACTGTGTTAAGCAACTATGCCAGTGCTGGAATTCTACGAGCAGCCTTTCAAAATAATTGTAGAGCGGTCCTACGCTGCGTTTATCTATAATTACACATTCCAAATGATGAATTCTATAACGGTCTTGTCCCATATATTCAAACAGCTGAGAGCACTCCGCCTGTAGGTTTTCTGGGACAAACACGGAAATTAAGACCAGGCTGTACCGATCAAGCAAAAAATCCCCATTCCCATTTACATTTTCCTAAAAACTAACAATATTAGAATCATAACGGTGTCTAAAATTAACAGTTTTCAAAAACCTGCACTCAGTATGCCGTAGGTCTCCGAGGAGTTAACACATGCAAACGAGATTTTCCTGCGCAGTATCAGTTTCTAAGTCAATCGCCATGGAAAATTTCCTAAACATTGACAAACCGGTCGTTTTTGAAGACAGGATGACGTAGGTAGAACTTCACTCACACTATCCATTCCCGACCGGACAATACACACTACCGTTGGAAGTTCGGATAGTGGTCCAACACCAAGATATATGCAGTCTGGCCTTCCTATCTTTCCTGCGATTCAGGGGGGGGGGGGGGCTGTGGGGACCAAAAATTACCTTTCGCTCACGTCGAATGAGCTGTCTGCGGCCAACATGGCAGGCTGGGGAATCGTATATGACCACAGTGTTCTTAAATACCCTGGAAGCAAAATTTCTGAATTTTCAAGGTTGATGTTCACCAAATCAAGGTCACTTGGATCCAATATTTTAGTTAAGGTGGTTGACAGAACCAAGATGGCTGACGGTCAGGTCTGATTCCGGACCCTGGACCTTTTGTATCGATTTGGAATACCATATGGCTGTAAAACCAATATGGCCTTCACTGTCCTACCCTCGAAAATCGAGCCTCCCAAATCCTTCCGATGGACTAAAAAGTGCTTTTCAAAGGCTATTTTTTGTAAATGGGAGGCTCGGTGAATTTTCTTAGGGAAAACAGGAAATTTTAAGGAACAAAAGGAAATTTTTAAGGGGTGAGGGAAAATTATTAGATTTTGAGGGGTAGATGGAAAGTTTTGAGGAAGAAATGTCCGCCGGACGACCGGAATGACAGAGCATGAACAGCTTCGAGCTCCGGTACCAGGTTCCGTTATTCCAAACTTTCCAATTCCTTTATACTCATGAAGTAATTTTAATATGTTTGATTGAATCGCCATTCCATGATGAGCAGTTACAAATATTAAATTATAATTTATTCAGCTTGTAAACAGTTGTGTTTGTAGTGTGTGTGTGCGCACCTGAAAAAAAAACTCTACGGTACTATGAAAGGAGGACACTTACATTAACTTTAGTGCATTTTGTAAGCTGCACAACAAATTTTATCCATGTAGAAATAGCTGCTCTACCGTTCGTAGTAGATCAAATAGCGACGGAAACACCTGCAGCCCTGATCGGCAATGCTACCATCGTACTCAGCACTCCCGCCATTAACAGTTGACGCGCCACAGAATTTACTTTCGCCTCTTCTTTAGCAGCACTGTAATTGAATGCGTCCGGCCTACTGTTTCATTTATTCAAGTTGGCAGTCGCCAGCTCCCGGAAAATACATGTAGAGCACTGCCATCTCGCGGAGATCGAGTGAAGCCTTTCGAGCGGAGGGTTGCAAAAAGGGTGTGCCTAGTAAAAGATTGTCGCATCTGCGCAATTTTCTTCCTGCTTGCAGCGCTAGCTGATTCTATTAATTTTCATGTCAAGTTTTGAAACGACGTGTTTCCGAAAAATATATATGTTTTTTTATTATTTCTTCCCGTGTTCCGCACATAGATATAACATCGCAAAAAAAAAAAAAAAACTTTATGTTCCTTTCTTGAGTAATTATTTAAAGTGTATGACAAAATATAAACTAATTAAGTATAAATATAGTAACAAATGTACCTCTCGGTATTCAATTTACACACCAAAAAACTTATAATTGCAGCAAAAAAAAAAATTAAGAATGTTAACATTTTTGATAACTTCGTCACCGGAAAATGCGAAAAAGTAAAATATTTAAAATCGTACGTCATTATGATATAAGCGACACTCAATGGAAACCTTTGGCTGCAGGTTGAAGGACTAAAGTAATTATATGCCGTAAGTATAATAAGTTTTTGTCAAAAATGATTTCTTAGGGTCCTCGTGCCTTTGAAATTTAGCTGCAAAATTATTTCAATGTAATTATTACGTCAATTATATAAAGTGGATCGCTAATTGTCTGTAAAATGTGTAACGGAACGAAGATTATCAACAACAGAACTTATTTTCATCAGAGTATTTAACGAAAACTATTATAGGTTCACACATGTCATATGTTTCAATTGAAAACGTATTTCGCTTCAACTAAAATGTATGCAACATGATTCAGGTTATGTTCGAGATTCCCTTTTCATCATATCAATACATTTTTGATTAGAATTTTTTTATTTACGAAATTGGTTTTCAAAGTACAATTAATAATATGTATTTTCTATAGCAAATGAAGTATACTGAGTTGTGTTTTATTATTGTTAAAATTAATTGTTTTCACCTTGCTCCAAATTCCAGTGCACACACATGTAAGGCATTAATGTACAATTATTAGATTATAAAATAAGTGCACGATAGATGCGCCTTTATTCTAACTTCCGTGTGACTCCCACTGTCTGCTTTCACCACAATTGTATAAGACGCATTTTCCATTTTGTCAGTATGTATAGCCAGAGCGAACAAGGAGAAACTTCTTATTTGTTTTGAAAGATGAGGTGATCCAATATCCCAAACTAGTTAATCATACATTTGCTCTATATATTTTGCATGTGTTTTAAATATGAATAAAACAGTTTTCGAAGATTCGTAAAAAAAATATTTTTAATATATGAACGAAATAGATACAAATTATTTCCTTACGTTTGAGGCAATAAATTTTGTTCCTTTAAAATATAGTTATCGTTGTACAATGCAGGCCATTTTCAATAAATAAACAAAATATTTTCTCTAATTATTTTCCTCGCCAGCTTCCTTATCCTTACCAGGTGATCCGTTCTTCAAAGAGTACGTTCGTATACAATCAAACGGCACAAATAGTTTGTTAAACTTTGCCTAGAAGTGAGTTATTGGGAATTCGAAAGTAAATGGTGTATCATTAATTTTCATTCACTGAACATTGAAAATTTCGATAATTTCTATATTTTACCTTCAATTATCAAAAATTAACATGTTCGATGTTTCACACACGATCACGAAACGTATCAAGCGATATAAGTAGTAATGTGATCATAAATACTATCTCTATAATAACACATTGTGAAATTAGGTATTTTTTTAACTATCAGGAATAATAAAACCAATGATCAAATAAAGTGTTACAGACTTTCGATGAAATTTAAAAAGCGTTAATGTTTTTAAAATATGCAATATATAAATATTACATTCAAAATCCGTTGTAAATGCATAAAATTAAATAAATGCGCTTTCCCATTATGATAAATACTCAAGACCTTTAACAAATTATTAAATCAATGTTTTATGAAACCAGCTAATACATTTTTTTCACTATGCGTTCCATTTACTGCGTATTTTGTCAGACAGGACAAAACTTTCTAGAGCCTACCAGTTGTGGAAATTATACTCATTGACAATAATCCATATTTGTTGATCTGTATAATGTTAACATTTACTTTCAGAACTGTCTGTGTTGTGAGAAGCTTATAATGATGATAATCGCATAGCATTGATACACAGATAAAATGATATAAAAAAAGATCATTAGTTATTCTAGTAGAAAATGTAATCCGATGAAATCTCACCTACCTACTTAAACACTGTCGATATTGACAATTATATAAAGGAAAAACTTGGAAACTATTTGTAAAAAAAAAAAAAAAAAAAAAAAAAAATGCATTTTGAATACGTAGTTTCAGCGGATTCGATGCAATGACAGCCAAATTATCTCAATGGGATGTGGTGGTACAAGCCCAACTAGTGACGGGCAAATGGAAACACGTTATATATTGAAGGTGACTTCATAATCCTTTCTTTAAAACAGCAAGCAGGCTAAGCAACAACAGTCGTGTTCTAAAATTAAGACTCGTGTATGGCCAAGCTTCTTAGACAGCGGACGTTCAAGAAGGTTCTCTCTAGCCATATAAACGAAAATCAAAAAAAAATTTTCTCGCATCTCTTAACACAACAGTTTTAAGAATTCTTTAACGTAAGCGGACCGTTTGATTATTCGGAAAAGTCATTTCAACACCACAGGTTACCATCTCAATCGACGTTGAAAACATCCATCAACTAATGGAAGAAAGAAGTGTGCGTGGCTAAAAGCGTTATGTTGTGTGATAACAACCGCTGCCGGTTTTTAAATAGCAAGCAGTTTCGTTCACTGCAGTACAACAATGATTTTGAAAGCATTCATATGATCCATTAAGCTTTTATCAGCACAGGTTAGGTCAAAAGTAATATAGGTTTTCCGTTCCAAGTCACCGTATTCCAGTTTCCCTTCGGCCCACACTCGCGAGCAGATATTAGAGTGCGTTAGTTGCTCACTGACGTTATATCAGACATGTTTACAATTCGTGACTGTGATTACTGGAAATAATTGTGAGTACTTACTGTAAAAAGTCGACGAGCAATTGAGGTTAGGCTGGTTTCTCACTTGAAAACCTCTTACACTTTGTGGATCTCAGTGGATACAAAACAGCAGCTATTTCAATATCGGAATAAGAAATTTAAAAAAGCACAGTATTTCGAACAATTTTTACAAAACGTTCTAATTCGGAAAATCAAATGCTAACATAATAGAAAAACTGCCATAGCAAGGTTATGCAGTTTTACCAGACAACAACAGGATATTAAAAAGAAATTAAAAACATTTGTATCAGGTACATCCGCCGAGATAATCTACACAACGGATAACAGCAATGCATTAATGTACTTCTCCTGACGGTCTCATTTTGTCGCAATAATCTTTCTTATTTGTGAGTAGTATAACTTCGTCGACCTCAGGACACAGGTCCGACTGGAGTGGAGATATTCGTGCGGCTCTTAACAGCGAAGTCTTGAGAGCAGATGAAGGTGAAACGAGGTGAGTATGGAGTAGCGCCGGAATGAAAGGGCAGCGAAAACGGGAGATCCCGAGAAAACCTACCTACCAGTGCCATCGTCCGGCACGATTCCCACATGCGAGCCCGACTTGAATCGAACCCGGTTCACCTAGGTGGGAAGCGAGTAGTCTGACCACTATACCACCGCGGCCCCTCCGACTAAAGGAGCCAATACTTTGTGCATAGCTCCTTGCACCACACACTGTCCGTGAGTATTATTGGCCTGGGTGAGGAAAGAGTAAATATATCTGACGGCGGTATGTTGGCTATACGTTACCTAGGCAGTTACTTATCGTGACCTTGAGCTCAGACCTCTGACTCAACTTTGCTTTGGCATCTTGGTGACCTTGGGATGATTTGGATTCCAAAATGGAAGAATATTCCTAAATTCTTAAAAATAAATATTACTTCGTTTTTCTCCTATTAGCTTATTTTTCTCCAATGCCTGTGATAATGAAATAATTGGATATACATTGTTCTTGAAGAAGTATATTTTACAAGATCATTGTTTAAATTCGCATTAAATACATATTTCAAATAAAACACTTTAAACCTTCAGTCCAGAACGTTCTTGGTTCGACCATCAGTCGCATTCACTCGACCCCGACAAGTCCACATCCCAACCGACGAGAAACCCAGATGAGATGGTACTATTGCTGGCAGACAACTGATATGCCATTGACATCACTAACTTTACAGCTCTCTTCTCTCATATCCTTAAGCCGTATATGGGCATGTCAGAATAATTTATACTCAAAACTCATGTGGACTCATCATCAGGCTCAAGGTCATCATGCTTCTAGTTGCATTGTTTAGTTACCTTCGTTAATTTCTCGCACCGAGTGGGCATCTCTGTACTAGATTCTCGAATTTATTTTCAAATTAATTACGTAACGGCACTTAAAGTACCACACAATCGTACAAAACTCTGTCATAATAACTATAAAATACTTAGGCCTATATTCAACTTTAATATAATCTACATGGTTTTCACGCTCTGGTGAACAGAAAATAAAGCAAACCAATTTTAAAATATTTTTATTCAAATAAGTACCCATATTACTAACTGAAATAACATGTATACTATCAGGAATATCAGGAGTGTATAAATATAATATATGTATATGCTCATTTTGGGAAAACAAATTTAAAATTTGCGCAGGGCTAGGCTGGACTCGGAGCAATTGGCAGTCCTCAGCGTTCCCAAAGGTGGTCAGCATTTTACGACCACTAATGCTATAGGAATATACGAGTGTTTCTGCGAGCCAGTGGCCATTTTTGTTTTACTGACACGCAGCAGTCTCGTCTTTACAGTCTGGTGTATTCATAATCGTTAGTATTGAAACAAGACACTACAGCCTCGATACTGACGACAAGAAGTGCCGTTAGCTAGTTTATGGATTGGTTCTATGACAGAGAACTGTGCCAAAAATACCAGAGTTGCAGGTCACTTCCATGGCAGCTTTTCATGTAGGTACATGACTAGCATCTATCCCAGCAGCAGTATTAAACATTAGATTGGTCAGGTACTTGTATCAATTTTCGATGATGCCATCGGCCCCAGAGAAGATCCTGCATATTTATGGGAGTCCATAATCTCCAAAGATCTGGATGATAAACTGACTGTTTGACAGCACCCTCCAGAATTATAAATGGTTTCGAACAATGGCAAAATAGCAATTCCCAGACCACAATGCTGCTGCCGCTGATGGCTGTGCGGTATTTGTTCTCAGAGGTTTCATATCCAACACAAACACATCCATCCAAGCATTACATTCTATAACGCAGAAGATACGAGTATATTTCATTAGTAAAGGCCTTAATTTGTCAATCACAACATTGCAATGCATGTATTGTCCAAATTGATGCCTTTTCTACCAATGGATCGTCGATTTACTGGGCGACTTGCTCAAATGTATGATATTAAAGGGCTGCCACACACCTTCGAAGCTGACCTCTTTTATCAACAGGATGTGGGTACTTTGCAGTTCCGCACCGTTCAATTGCAATGGCGCTGCTTGTCTAATCATTGTACACTTAAACCACAGCAGCTTGCGAACTGTTCACAAACTGCAACCCTTGTCCTGAAAACTTATAACTGCATCTTCTTTTTAATATCTGATACATGATGCATTTCGCGTACTGCCATTAATGACTGGTATGTTTGCAATTTGTCCACATATCACCTTATATGACTACCAATCCTCTTCGCGATACTGCTTTGTTTCATTGGCTACGTACTGCTATTACTATCTTAGCATATGGTCATAAAAATTTACTCGGGCGTGTATTTTATTAGCTCTTCCAAACTAAGTTATATTTAGATATCTGTTGTTGCTTTCCTTCGGATAGAGCTTGCAGTTTCCTTCACCGAAGTTAATACTGCACTGTACAGGATGAGTCACCTAAGATGTTAACCTGGAATATTTCCAGATTGTTGAAGATATCGTTATACTGTTTTCACCCAGATTAATTGTAGTAAATATCTCACTAAACTAATTGAAGTGTAGTGTCAAAGTAATGTTAATTATAGAGATATCGTTATCGATATTCGTATTTTCAGATTGAACTATAGCAGTCTTCTGCTGCTGACAACGTCGATCTGAAAGAGATTAATTCAACGGCGTTTCACTCTCTGAAATCGGATAAGTAGTTTCGGAGAAAGCACAGTATGTATAACGTAGGCTTGCACTGGTTGTACCATCAGACTGCGCGCCATCTCGTGTGGACGTTCGTGATATCGTATCTAAAAGGGAATGCGTCGCGTCGTATCGCGCGGGAACGGAATGTTACGCCACCGCGATACCGTTTTAAAAGGAACAGTGAGGTCACACAGCTCTGTGCCCCAGCTGTCGAGTGCTAGTGTGTCGAGTGCTGTAGAGTGTGACGAAAATGTCGTTCACGCACCAAGAAGAATATTGGATATGCTACTTCTTTACGGAGAATGTACCATGGAAGCGAAGAGAACAGTTAGCATTGTACGCACAACAATATCCAAAGAGGGAGTGTCCATCAATCATGGCAATTGTGTGACTGTGTAAAAAATGTTATTCGAAAGGCACTAGAATGCTACGATAGTGATAAGGAACAGGTATTCAACGAGCGGTGCGAAAGAAATAGTTGTTCTGGCAGCTGTTGCTTATAACCGACATGTTAGCTGAAAAAAGGTTGCGAGTGGTTCTGGAATAAGTCAGCCTAGTGTCATTCGCATTTTGCACTCAAACATATTCCGTCCGCATCATGCTACATCACGTCACCAGCAGATTGACCAGCGGGATTACATACGAAGAATGAAATTCTGTCGCTCGCTCCTGATGCGATACCAGGCTAATTAGGTTCTTTCTTCAAAAGAATTCGCCAACAATGGACATGTAAATATCAGAAATATGCATTATTGTTGCTGCTGACAATCCGCACTGGTTGCGGCAGGTGGAATATCAGCGGCAGTGGCGTGTGAACTTGTGGTGTGGGATTATTGGAGGCCATGTAATTGGTCAGTACTTCCTTGAGGGAACCGTAACACTTTCTCCTAGAGGATGTACCGTTTGCAATTCTTACACGTATGTGGTACCCACAAGTAGGAAGCCCAGATCACTACTCGTGTGTGGCTAGGCAAGTACTCACCCAGGTTGCCTGCCCCTGCACGGTCCCTTGTTTTGACGCCATTGGACAATTTCATCTGGGGAACGTTTAAAAATAACGTCTATGTGCACGTTCCGACGGCACCGGACGGTTTGAAACACCGCATTGTTGCAGCATGGGCAACGACATCGGAGGGAACATTCAGTATGTCCCGCGGTTGCATTCTGTAACTCGTTAGCTGTCATGTAACGATCAGCAAAGTATGTTAACGAGAAAAATCGTTGATGCCATTGAAGAGCTATTCTGTGACTTCTTTTTACCTACAAATGTCGGTACGTTAACGAAAATCCTCGTTAACAACGATGTGGAGAACCGAGAAATCTCGTTATCGTAACGAGGGGTACGAGACCCCCTCAGTATCCTTCCGATTCAATTCGTTTTGCTGAAGTCCGTAAATAAGCAGTAGTACGTTGGACAATTCTCCTACACGCTAACCAAAAACTAGAGTAAAGTGAGCCAAATTAGTTAAAACCGGTGAAATAAGCTTCATTTGAAACAGTCGCAGTCGACAATAGCTGTTTTGTGCACTTTGTGTAACTTTTGCAAAATGGCGGGTATATGGGAACATCTTTAACTTAGTAAGCTGAAAACATTATAATTAAATTTAAAAGCACAAAAGTGATTCAGTTTGCAACTTAAGCTAGCTCTTACGCCTTGTAAAGCAGTTTTGTGTACACAGAATGCTAATTTAATTCCCATACACGGAATATTTTGACGTGGAGATATAATTATATTTATGGTAACGTAAGCGTAAATGTAAATACTAAGCAGAGCTATTACATTGGTGTTGCGGTGGCATAATGGTAATCGTCATGGCTCGTTGTGCGCATGGTCGAGTAGTATTTTAGGTTCGCGGGTTCAATTTATAGAGTTTTTTACTTTACTGATATTGTAACATAACATTCTTATTAATATATTTTAATACAACAATTTTAATAATGCTACCAAAACCACAATTGTTGTATTAAACTTATGCACATATATCAGCCAGGTTAAACAAAAATAACGTAATTATACCAAAGTTTGTAATTTAAATTCTTCTATGTTTCTTATATAGACAAAATTTTTAGGTATGATAGTAGTTGTATTTAACACATGTCCTATTTGAATGATAATTGTAACTGCTGCAAAGAACAATCCGTACTGTCCCAACACTAGCTGCCATTTTGTGCCAAAATTTAATGAGTTATTTTAAAACGTTGTAAGAAAATGAGTAAAGGCTGTTCACGATAAAGTGAGCACTTTTGAAATCAATCTTGGAAAAAGTCACTGCCCCTACCTGCATATATTTTAACGGGCACACTGAGTGACATGTGCCCAGGAAAGTTGGAAATTATTGGATGGGAAGTATTTCCATATCTTAAGTCGAATAAAAAGTGTTAGGCAACCAGTAGGTTTCTTAAATATTTATTTTTCTAATAATTTCGCAGTTTCACTTGTACGCATGAGTTAATTGATGAGGTCCATGACAATGTTAATCTTAATAAGACGGAAGAATACACAACGTGCTTACAAGTAGATCTTAAGCAGGGCTTTCGAAAGTGCTCATTTTGCCGTGAACAGCCTATAAAATACATAATATTTATAAGATTCATGTTTCAAATGTATAAAAAATTGTGAGCAGCTGGGATTTTGCACCATGCCTCAACCAACTTCGACATTACAGCAACTTACAAACTGAGAAAGTTAAATGTGTTATATTCGCGTCTAAAATGTATGATGCATTAAATCGATTTGTTAATACTTTCTATATACGGTGCAATCAAATTAACTTCTTGTCTTACTTCCCTTACACATTTGTGTATTTCGGTGAATAATGTTTGTATTTGCCATGGTGACAAATTTCTAAGGCGTACAGCAGAACATTATAGAGTATTTTAGACGTTCTACGTGTGTATTTTATTTTCTTTCTAATGATAAATAAGTTAAAAAATGTATGCTCGTTAGCATAACATTTACTTTATGACTTCATTTGTAGCTGTATCTCTTTCAGTGCACTCTGTTCACGTCTCGTGAACGGTAATTGGCCGGTTAACTGTGTTAAACGCCGTTTAGCTGTAACGATCGGTATCAGAAAATGTAAAGAACATTTTCGGTTCACCTTTTCCACTGGTGTTACAGAATTTCATCGTCGATACACAACTATCGTTACATCCTACGGAATTCGTTAATAGAGTTCTACCGAAATAATTCGTTCCGAGGGTAACGAGTTACAGAATACAGCCGCAGGTCTCTTCGCACTAGTGACTGCGGATGTGTATTGCTGTCGGCGGTACGGATTTCGAGCACTTGCCGACATAAAACAATAATATGACAGGGTTTATAACCATTTTCTTTTGTGTTTTCCTCTATTTTGTTGTTGGTATAGATGGACAATGTAAACATGTACCACAAGATAAAACATATGATAAATTGACGTTCAAGTGAATTTATTACTGCAAACACATGATACATCCATATCATGTTTTAACATCGCCATTCACTTTACGACATTCATATGTTATGCAAGGCTCTGACAGGAACAAAAGCAGAACTGTTACCATCGTTAACTGTTGAATCATCCCTAGATGCCACGTCTTTTGCCTTCCAATTGGTGTGCCGGTCCACCCTGATTTAGACAAGTGTGACCAGAATCAGTTTTAAATTACCTTTTATTCCATTTTAGCAGCTTTGTTATTGGTTGAGCTTAGCAGCATTATGATGGAGCGACCCATCAGCCAGGCGCGACGTTTCCTTATATCACGAACGTCCGCATGAAACGGCGCGCAGTCTGATGATACAACCAGTGTAATCCTACGTTCTATATAGTGTGCTTTCTCCGAAACTACTTATCCGATTTCGGAAAGTGATACGCCGCTGAATTCATCACTTTCAGATCGACGTTGCCAGCAGCAGAATTTACTATAGTTCCATTTGAAGAAAAAAAAACACTTTAATCTCGATATCTCAGTAATGAACATTGATATGACACGATGCTACTCGTCGTTTAGTGAGGTATTTGTTACAATTCATCTGGGTGAAAACAGGACAGTGATATCTTCCGACATTTCAGGACATTTTAGAAGTTAACATCTTAGGTGACTCGTCCTGTATATTCAAAAATCAAGCAAGCTCACTTACCTCTCTCACTACCCCCTCTCTCTCTCTCTCTCACACACACACACACACACACACACACACACACACACACTACCCTTCTCTCTCTCTCTCTCTCACACACACACACACACACACACACACACACTACCCTTCTCTCTCTCTCTCACACACACACACACACACTACCCTTCTCTCTCTCTCTCTCTCACACACACACACACACACACTACCCTTCTCTCTCTCTCTCTCACACACACACACACTACCCTTCTCTCTCTCTCTCTCACACACACACACACACACACACACTACCCTTCTCTCTCCCCTCTCTCTCACACACACACACACACACACACACACACACACACACACTACCCTTCTCTCTCTCTCTCTCTCTCTCTCCTCTCCCTCTCTAACTTTATTGGTAGCGAGTGGGTAGCAATTAATTCCGAGATTTGTCCGTCAGGGTAAGAGTTATATATGTAAATGATGGCTTCTGCTTGCAGTTTGCACTTTATATTTGAATACGTTTTGATGTGAATAAGGAAGCGAAACAGAGTAATCACCATAGCTCCAAATATTTCAGAATGTATATTTTAGCAGTCGTTTGTTTGATAGTTTTTTTTAATACTTGTGCAATTCTGGAGTGGGCACCGACAATTAAACCAGCAAAAGTACTCAAATGTTCTGGGTTTGACACGATACCCAGTGCGTCGTGTTTCGGCAGCACTGTGACTTGCATGTACTCCGTTCTAAAGGGTGGTGTTTATATTCACAAGTTTCTCTATCCTAAGCAGTTGTCTAGGGGATGATGTCACTAACTTATCTATGATTTTCAGTGCTTCTTTGTTTTTAAAATTTTTTTTTTTTTTTTTCAATCTTCTTGCCTCTACTTGATAGGTCTTAGGTAGAGGTTTTGGTGTTTGCATTCTATCTTTAGGCCTTGGACAACTGTATTTATTCATAAAATGTTGTGTTAACTGCTCTTATAACCCTACTGGTAGCTCGAGTTGGACAGCCAAGGCCGCTCGACGCAAGCGAAAGTAATGGTAGGAAGCATTTGATCTACGTTCTCTTCCCACGCCCATCTTCTTGGCAACTTACTTAAAGAACCCTCAAGCAGCTTGTTTTCTCCGAGTGTGATGTCTGGTTAGTTGTTTAACTCATCTATCTCGTATGTGCCAAATCATGTTTTTTTTTTAGACCGTTGTTCAACAAACATGCAAAGTCGTCTGCTTCAGGCTTCATCCTGGGTATTAATACTAGTGTGTTTACACACTAGCATTTCATTTAATGTTGTTCCTGATTTGCAGCACTTATATAGATATATCTAGCTCGAAAGGGACAATATTTATTGGTGTGTCCATGATACCTTGTGTGGCATCGATCACAACTTTTCACAGCGTGACAGTAAATTTAGGCGTTCCTATGTGCTCCTGTTTCAATACTAAGGAGACCGCGAAACAGGAATTTAACTAACCTATGTGCATGGCCGATACTAATTATGAAACCGTTCTTGAATAAAGCCATAAAAACGCGTTGCCAAATGCACAAAAGTATATCACTCAAGGACTGTCCAACCGAAGCACGATATATGTGATAGGCCTATTTAGTTTACTGGCGGAATAAATGGTTTTTGGTTAAAGAACATTTACCTAGCTTCCGTGTCCCTAAAACACCTGCAGTATTTTACATTTAATCGTGGTCAGAAGTTACACATGCATGAACAAAGGGGAAACTATAACAACAAATGAAGTCAAGCCTAACTCTGTATTTGTTCTCGACGATGCAGCATGTCAAATATTTTCATTCAAGAGTCATTTAAATTGGGATGCTCTGCAAACGTGCATTGTGTTTGTGTGTTTCAGACTGAATCAAGCATAACAAATCAATTACTTCGCAACTGTGGTCATTTTTCTATTTCGCACGGACAATAAGAATTTGTGACACATGTATGGGGAGCCCATAAATATGTACGTGTCAGCACAGTGAGGGAAGGTTATCGAAAACAGAGAGTGCTTCTTAGACACTTTATACAGTACTCCACAGAGTTCAGTAAGGGCCGCATCGTAATGTAAGTAATGTGGGGTCCAGCTTACATTACGACATTTCGCCAAAGAACTCAGCAATCCAGAACTAAGCCCCGCCCCCAGTAAACATTAGAGCCAATGAGCTGGGGCGACACCTGAGGGATAGAGGGAATAAAGTGAACATGACTCCGAAATAAGGACAAAGTTCATTCGGCGCAGAGATGAGTTAAACCAGTATTTGTCAGGAACACCCCATAACTGTTCCCGTTCCCAGTCGATACCTGCTGCTAATACCTGTTATTTGAGAGTACCTTTTATGGATAAGCAGTGTGCTAGGCTGCGTTGTTTCACTTTCTCACCTTGTTCTCGAATACCTGTTATTAGCCAAGTACTGGCCTGACCTTTTTCGCTACCTCTATATAGCGCATACCCTTCTGGTAGTTAGATTCTTTCAACTAGCCTCTGAAAATATTATTAACTATTTTTTTATAGTCATTATTTAAAAAAATTATATATATATATGAAAACTCGACTTCAGTGTTACGAAAAGGTGTGCGGCGGGATTCCCTGCAGAGTAAGCGAATGAACGTCTGGCATTATGATTGTCCTACCAGGGAAACATGACACACGACGAAGTTAGGTAACAGGACCTCCTCGCGTCATAAGTTCTCGTGGTAGGACGGACAGTGACATTAGAAATTTACCGGCGGCTGTTACGGTCACAGCGTGGGGGCTTAAAAGAACAGCTAGAGACATACTGAGGAGGAGAAATTAATTATAACCTACAAAAAATTTTTATGAAATTTTATTCCTGGTTGCCATAAATACTATTGGGATGCAGTTTTGGATACTAATATTAGACGATAGGAACAGGGACGACGAAATGATATCGTAGTGTGTCGAGTGACAAACGAGCACGTTTGATTGTTCCCGCTTCAGTAACAGGCAGGGATGGTAACAGGTATCTCCAGAAACTCGGAACAGGTATCGACTGTTCTCGCCATAGACTAAAGATGAGGTAGACCACTTATTCGTCTTTTGCGCATGTATCCAACATTGACCCATCCCAATCCTAACAAATGTCGAAGTCACATGGCCAACAGTGATGAACGTGTTTGTATACATCTTAATTTTTAAATGACAAGCACTATTATACTAATAAAACACCTTTATCATTTTGAATTTCATCAGAAAGCATTACGAACTGGTTAGAGAAAGTATAAAAACGTCTCTAAGCACTTGTTTACAAATCAGTTTTCTAACCTAGAATCCAAACCATGCCGTTTTCACTACAGGAGTTAGCAGAAAAGGAGTTCAATGTTGGAACTCCGAGATTGGTTGTGCGCAGCCAGCGAGATCGGTCTACCTTATATTTAGTCTATGGTCATCACAGGATATTGCAGGTCACAGTAACAGCGCTTGAGATTAAACTCGTCGCTTGTCGCTGTTACTCCGTCACTGCCGCTCTGTCACGGTTCTATTATTTTCTTTCATGAATGTGTACAGTTCAAGCCATGCCGTCCCACCGAAGGCAGTTTGGTAGGTCTCGTGAAAAGTGCCTAATATTTCTAGTTACATCTAGGTGTTTCACATGTAGCTGCGTGGTCTATATTAATTATTTGCATCGTTTAAATTTACGTGGATCTCGTCACTTTATTCAAGTGTTGGTCAAGTGAAACTATGAAATCATTAGTAAAGTAAATGTTTTATAAATCTCCTAATTGATACGCTTAAATGCATTTTAAAAAAGGCGAAAGGAATAAATTTAAGTTATTACAGATGTCTAAGTAACACTTTTAATTCGACGTTAAGTAAGGGAACTACTTTCACCTCTATCGTTACCAACTTTACCGTGAACACTTGTATGCTCCGCTCTGTGTTCAATTTCGCGCGCGTTGGGTGGTTTCGCAGGGAGGAGGTCTGGTGGCGGCAGCGCTCGCCGCGGCGGCGGGACGAACTACTGGAGCACAATCCTTGCCTTGGTAGGCCACCCAGGGGTCCAGGCTCGGCGCCGAGGTCGACCGCTAATCAGACGGTGGTTGGCCGAGCGAGCAGGCCGGATTGCTCACGGCATTGCCCTCCCCCCCACTTCCCACCTTTATCAACGACCGCTCCAACCCTCCTTCAACACACATTACGTTCTCATCTCTCCCCCCTTCTTGCCGCCCCCTTAAACACCAACAACCTCCAACACGCTGTGTGCCCCTGGGCGGAGCTCAAGACATGCAAACGTCGACACGACGCACATCGAGCTGATCAAACTATTTTTAATTACTTCCAGTATTTTACTAATCTCCATTCACTGTTCTGATCCCAGTACAAACCAACGCCTCGTGCAAACAAAGCTTAACCGAGCCTACAAATTTAAACTAAGGGGGCAACGCACGGCATTCGTTCGCTCTAAGTGTAAAGCTATTTTGCAGAAGAAAGTTTTCTTATAAGCTGATCATGGTAAAGCGAGCACTTTTTAAGGCCCTTCTAAATTTTTCCTTTCATCCAATTTCCATCTGCCTGCTGCTTTTTAATATAAACATTGCAATGTGACCAATAAACACAGTGTATGCATTTCAAAGCCCTCATAATTTAATGCCTGAGGTTGCAATAAGATATATTTATTATTGGTTAATGCCTGTTGGGAGGGCCTTACAAAATGCTCACTTTGCCGTGAACAGCCTATACTAGTTATTCCCACCACACATGTTTTCTCTCTGTTTTTATCCATATTAGTTATAAATAAGATATTATAATTCGTAGATACAATATAAGTGAAACTTCAGATTAACCACAAATATAGCACTTTTTTTTTCCTTAACACTAGTATATAAAGCTTGTGACACGTGACAAACTCATTTCAAAGGTCAGATTCGAAAAGTGTAAAGACAACAAGAATAGACTATAATTCTTTAGTATTTATGGCTTAAAGTCTTGTCAATAATATAGGGACGAAACAAGCTTCTATAAAAATCAGAAAGTCGAGGACTGGGCAACGTCCTGTATCACAATAAACCGTTCGGAAATTCTTCCGGAGTAATTTCTAAAAATCTTGGAGGTCCGACATAACGATGGGTAGAATGGGAATCGAACCCAGGCCCAGTGTTTTACACCGCACCACTTCGCTCGGTAATAGTGAGAATAAGCTGCTGACCGTAAACATTCTCTGTACAATATTACTACTTACTATTGCAGATTACATCTCACAATCATAACATTACGGACTTTCGTAAGTCATTCAAACTCTAAAATCATTTTGTACTTTAACATACTACGTACTTTTTTCTTGTAATATGAAATTATAGTCTGAAAATAATATAATGTTAGATGAAAATTATCTTTCAAAATAGAGTTAAACAATTTATAGTAATTTTATTGACACAATTTATATATTTATTTAGTGCATATCTCAAAATTGAACCGAATTATTTGTACGTTAGGATAAACCTCAAAATAAATGATCATGTTGTTAGAATGTCACAAAATATAATTCTTAAATCTTTTTTGTTTTGTGGTTCACCCGTATTTCATTTTAACTTTTGAGATGAAATTTAAGGTCAAAATGCAAGTAAACCGAGTGTTGGATTTCGAAGAAATTGCAAATGCCATTCATATTAATTTAGTAAACACTTTCACTGAAACCAAATTTTGGGTTAAAATACTTTTTCGAAAATTTTAATACTCAAGATTTTAAGTAAAATTTCTCGCATTTTCGATTTAAAAAAAATGTCGAACTTGTCCAACCCAGACCCCAAAGATTTGTTATTTTAACTAAGCTATCGCTGATAACGTATCTAAAAATCATCAAGATCTTAAAAAAAATTGGTTCTTGAACAATTTTAAACTTATTGTGACCGAACAAATTAATAATGTTTATATAATGCAACACCTAATAAGGATAATATTGAATTATTAAACACAAATAAGGAGAATTTTAAAACTACAATCGTAGTTTATTAAAACTTGTCTAAATGTGGTTACATAGCGTAGTTCGGACCCATGTGCCCAATCAGCTTAATTGTTTCCTTAACAAGAAAATGCCACAGACGTGCAATGTTAAAAAAATCTAAAAAAACTATAGAATTGCCATATACTTGATAGTCACACTGGGTAGTATAAAGTCAAATTACAACCTATTATAGACTGTTCACGGTAAAGTGAGCACTTTTGAGGGTCTGGTTACTTTTTTCCTTTCAACCATTTTTTAATTGTTTAAACAATTTTTAAAATAAATATTGACAAGTAATAAACACAGTGTATATATTCCACCGCACTCTAAGTAAATTTTAAGGCTAAAATAAATTATATTTATTTACTAATATTCCAAATGAGAGGGCTTTCAAAAGTGCTCACTTTACCGTGAATAGCCTATGCACAACCTTCTACAAATTTTAACTTTAAAGTCACGTATTTATTTTTTGTTTACTTTGCGCGCCTAATCTCAAAATTACCAGCATTTACTCATTAGTATTTGTGTTACAAAACAAACGTCAAAATTTCTTCCTCCATGTTACTTGCAACCCCCGCTGTTGGACTCGTGAAAATTGAAACCAATTCTGTGCTGCACAAGAGATCGTCGTTGGCTGTGCACGCTAAGATGATACGCTCATGTGACCAAGATATGATGATGATTCTCGCTCAATCGCTGGTATCACTGCTCATTAGCGTCGAACCCGTTGTGATTTTGGAGGGTCCGTCGTCTCCAGCATTTCTTTCGTAACACCGCAGGACATGAATCGAGCGCTTCACCTTTATCCTTCTATGTCGATAGGAATTATTTCATTTACTCCCGTGTTAAAGGAAACTTGAATTATTTTCTATTTCCCAATTATATTCACGTTTGGTGTAGGTAGTGTACTTTAGAGATGAATTTCCTGTGTGCGTACGGAAGTGTCTATTTCGCAATTATACATTTTTTCATGTGGCAATCATAAATGTGATTGCGTGCGTAAAGAGTTAGTAAAGCATTCTTGATCCCTCGCGTCTATCATTGTTAAACGAGTGTTTACATTTAAATAAATTGTAATTAATGGATTAGTTAAGAAGGTAAGAAATGATGTCTTGCTACTGGCAATCATATCACTTCTTATCGACGGTTTTATTATATATAGAACGTTTTTTTTTTTTTTTTTTTTTAACAATTGCAGCAATTTTTTGCTTTTCAATGAAGAAAACGGATATATATTCTGGTGGTTATTTTTGTTATAAGGTTTCAACAAAAAAGAAAATTTTCCTGGTGAGATAAGAGCAGGGGAAAAAATTACAACCTTTACAGACTACATAAAGTTTTAAACGGAACTAATATTCTTGATGGTGTTACAGTTTTGGGTTTATGTCGTGGGGTACGCACATATCAATTTGCAGGTTGACTGATTTGATTGTAGTGGTTCCGACCAATGGGCAACTCTGGCGCAAAGCAACATTTACACTAAACATTTCGAGGTGCCATAGAGACTTGCTAAACATCGCATACGCACCTTCCTTTTCTGATATGTGCATCTTGGGTCCAACGTAATTTCTCCTCGTTTTCATTCCTTCATACTTATCGTAATTTTCTTATTGTCCTTGCATTACCCCTCGTTTCATGTGTTATTTTATTCCCCCAGCTAGCCCCAAAACATGACTGTGTTTGTTCCAGCAATGTTTCTGTTTGTTTTTTATTCTGCCATCTCCACATCAACAGAAAAGCAAAATGTTTGTACGGTGTAATCTCGGTTTTGTAAACTGGTTCCTATATTTGCATATTCCACATGTTGTATTTTTCACTTCTTTGTAATAAACATTTATCAATCAATCAATCAATCAATTTGAAACCCGTCTGGCTGTCTCGTCTTATGAGCGCGAAGCTGTAACGATCATTTACATCGATAATGGAGTGCGGCAAACCATAAAGGGAATATGGGTTAGAGACTGCATACCAGCTGCGCTGTAATCACTTCCCGCGTCCCAGCACTGAACTGTTCTTTTGCCCATTGCACTATCAAAACAAAAGCGAATAGGATTTTATGCGAGAACACTGTTTAAGAGTGTTTTAAAACGTTTATGTTCATCCTTACATTGTAATAGACGTGCAAAGTTAGCGTTATTTGGTGGTTGCAGGCTCAAGATGTTACATGCTCGATTGACTTCTACCATTGGTTGACAACGTTTTTGGTTCGCCCCAACATCGCTTATATATGCTATTCACGGTAAAATGATCACTTTTAGAATCCCTCTCACTTGGAATAATAGTCAATAAATATGTTTTATTTTACCTTTATATGTTAACTTCCGAGTGTTGTGGAATATAGGTCTAAACACTGCGTTTATTTCATAATGGCAGTATTTATTTATAAATATGGCTAAAAGATAAAATATGGCTGAAAGTAAAAATCAACTAGGGACTTGCAGTGCTCACTTTACCGTGAACAGCCTATAACTTTTGTGATTTGCTCATTATGATGGAATGTGACGTAATGCAATGTTTGGCTAGGCGCGGGGTTCACGGGTGCTTGAACTTGGGATAGATATATCCAGTTGCAACCTCACTCACATTTCATATCACCCCGCGCCAAAACACACAAGTCTGTCTTGGCTAACTGACAAAACTCGCCCAACATTCTGTCTCCCTAATACACTACATCTTAGTCCCCCACGACTGCCGCTCAGATTTACCCAGTGCCCTCTCCGCTTTGCGTTGGTTAGCTGTGCTCTTCCTTCTAGAACCTTCCTCTTTCGGAGTGTGTCCACGGCTACAACTGAGGCTGCGACACCAGACAACCCTGCTATAGCCGTGGTGCATGTGTACATGTATATCACAATTACTCCAACCTAAGGCGTGTATGTCTTGCGTTGAGACACATCCCATTCTCCAACTGACTTGGATACTAACACGCATGCCAGAGGGCCCACAGAACTGTGGAGAGGCACACGCTGGTATAGCAGGATTTGGGAGGAAAATTGGTCCAGAGAGACATCGGCCGGCGCTGAGGCAGGGACACGACCGGAGGCTGCGGATGGGAGGACTACACTTCGCAGTATTATGGATGCTACGTGTGACACTACTACTAAAGTTAATGTATACTCTATTCACGGTTTATTCATACTATTGAATCAAATCTAAGAAATAGCACCTAATGTATGACGTATTCGGTTGTTTCCAAAATATGTTCTGAATCACAAGCGTTTTATACTTGTGTTAACGTAAAAGTACCTTATTTCGGGGTAAACTAAACTTTCACTTATATGTTCTCAATAAATTATAATATTCCATTTCTAATTAAAATGACTACAAAGTGAGAAAATATGCGTGTTGGTAATGCATAGTAATAAATTGTTCTTATGCAAAATTATATTTATGAATGCGCACGAATACGGTGCGTTGTACTTTTGGTTGTTTTTTTTATACTTGTATTAAGCTTCATTTAGATGGTGAGGAAGAATATCGTGGAAAAAGTACTTCAGCAGGGCTTCAGGAAAGTGTGAAGTAACCTAGAACGGACTATATGTGCTGGGAAGCTAACTTTCTGAACGAGTTTTATATTGTTATTTTTTTATTTAGAGGAGTTGGACACTAACTTCTTTTCCGTACCTGTGTGCGACTTAATCTTGTGACGGGGAGTTGCCTTCAAAAAACCTGTAGAAGGAAGGGGGACATTTTGAGATAAGGTGCGGGAGAATAATACTGCCAAGGCAGTCCAGGACTGGAAGTTGTGTGTGTGTGTGTGTGTGTGAGAGAGAGAGAGAGAGCGAGAGAGAGCAAGTGATCAGGTGGGAACTACCAGCATCGCAAGGTGTCCTGGTGGGGAGAATATCCCAGGCTCTGCCCTGATCTGTAAGTGTGGTACTGTGGTGAAGCACTACAGAATCCTTCGGAGGTCAAGTGAGGAAGGTATCCTCGGCTTCAGGTCTGTGGCGAGAAAGGGTGAAAGTCACTTACATCAGTGAGCACTATCAACACCCTCAGGTGTTTGGTGAGAGGAGTATCCTTGGCTCCAGGACTAATGCTGTGAACGAGATTGTGTGGATGTGAGCCGTGCGCAGGATACATATTAGTACCATTAATTTCAGTTTTCTCTCTGGGAGCCTCTCGTTTAGAACCTGTTTAAATGAACATTGTAAAAATTGTACGAGAGTCTTTTGTACTGTTGATTTATGTTGGCATTCAGCAAGTTACATTTTATAATATCATTAAATGTTTTACATTTTGTAAGTGAATTTTGGTGGCATTTTTAAAATTAGAACAAGTTTTATTACATTTATATTGGAAACTATAAGTGGTTTTTTTTTTTGTCATTTGCATTTACACCCTACAAATCTGGGGAAGGCAAAATTACAGCGCCAAACGTCCTTTTCCTGTTTTCATTAGAATGTTTTGGAATAAATGCTTCCCATCTCTTCTTCGTCCCAGTTGATTTTGTGGGCAGGAGAGGCATCACTGAAAAGTTGTGCTGAGGTAGCAAACTTGATAGTTCACTATAAATCTTTTCTTACCGGAACTGGTTCGTAGCCCGCCACAAGCAAAATTCCTTTCGTATCTACATAGCCATACTTGCATAAAACGGTATGACTTGAACCCAAACGACTTTAAAGAAAGTGGTAAGCCATTATTGTATCGCGAGGCATATCACTTGTAAAATAATGTTAAATATGTTACACAAATAACAGATGATTTTTTTTGTGGTCAAGTCTGTCCGAAGTCCGGAAGACCTTGGGGTTCGAGCATCGCAGAATTCACTGGAAAAATTTTTTCTGTTTTTCTTTTCCATATCTGTTCCAAGCGAAAATGATTGCAGTTCGTCAGAAAAAGGATTCGTAGCCATTCATCAGTTAAGGTAAAACGGTGGATGTTGTTATTAAGGCTGTTCATGCAAAACGAGCATTTTTAAAAATCAACCTTCGAAAAATTCACTCGCCACAACTACGGATATGCTACAATACTATGGATGCAAGGTTCCAGTTAAGATGGCAGCGAGATTGCTAGTATAATATTTGAATTTCCAATCAGAAAAGTCAAAGATTCTTACATGTTAGAGTGCAAATACGCATATCGGATACACAATCACATCCCATGGTTTCGGTTAGATGGCGCATGAATAAAGTGCTCAGATCCACGGCAACGTAAATTTTACATAATGGCGGAAGGATATGAAATGGGAAGAAAAGTAGATCTTAAGTAGAGCTTTCAGAAACAGTCACTGTAATTATATTTTACATAAGAACTATTTCTACTAGGCAGTGCCAACACACCTTTTTTATCTCTGTTTTTATTCATATTAATCATGAATACGAAAATATAAATAATTTTTAATTTTAACCAAAAATAACACACTTATATGAACACAAGTACAAAAAACTTGTGAAACATGCAGGAATGTGTATAAAACCACCAAACACGTCGTTCGTGGGGGGGGGGGGGGGGGGTGGTGGGGGTTTGATTCAAACACTGCTCATAAACTGCAAACAGACAATACCAGTAGCGCTGTGATGTTTGGAAGAGTAAGATATAATACAGGTGTAGAGTACACATGAGAGCTGCGCCGTAGCCACTTTCCACGTGTCAACCTCGAATTACGTTTCTGCCGTTAGCACTATATAAAAAATTACTTGAATAGGATATGAGACTAGAACACTGTTCATGCAATTTTTTTGAGATGTTTGCACCCTACATCTAACCTGGTTTCAAAAACAATTAAATATATTTAAACTAGTAATAGTTTTTCATCCATATAAATAGGTGGGTCCCTTAGAAACTCGAATGTAAAGAAACAAGTTTCCCTTATGTTGATTGTGACTTTGACAGTTTTACTGGTGAAGGGTAGGTCAACGTTGGAGTCGTTGAGCTGAAGTCTAAAATCGATCTGCCTAATCATGAAACACACCGCGAATGATCCATATACACTGATCTGCGAGCCGGGATCACAGATACTAACTAAAAAACACGCAGATATTATCACCTTAATACAACTATTTAAATTATAACATACTTCCAGGGATATTTATACTTATTATGAACGTTCATATGCAACAATTACAAGTTTGCATATACCGAGCGATTAACCTTAAACTTACACGGCAAATATTTCTTAATTGGAAGGCGCTATTGATGTGCTAGTCTAACAGAAGTGAAGTTTATACAAGTTCTTATAATTGCACCCTATTCACTGATTTTTAAATAACTATTATAATGCCTATTTTTTTAATGGAACGATGCCTATTCCCACCAAGCAAATAAAACTTAAGAATTAGATAGTCCATTATTTTTTTATGGAATATTCTATTGCAAGTAGTTTACATGCTATCGTAATATGAAAAATTTAAACTCCTACAGGTTCTACTTCATTCAACTGATTGCAGTAGATAGTCGATTATCCGGACTAATAGGTACCAAAGGTAATTCGGATAATCGAAAGTTCAGATAACAGAAATATTCTGAAAATGAAAATAAAAGAATTTGTAAACAAAAAATTTTCGCACATCGTAAAATTTATTACACGCGCATAGAACACTAACTTAACCAAAACAGAAACTGTAAATAAAATTTAAAAAATTAAATCGGTTAACAAGTAACCACACTCCTCCCAGGCGTGTTTACTGTGAACATGTGAAAGGACACATCACAAGAGCTCACAGGCGTGTTTACTGTGAACATGTGAAAGGACACATCACAAGAGCTCACAGGCGTGTTTACTGTGAACATGTGAAGGGACACATCACAAGAGCTCACAGGCGTGTTTACTGTGAACATTTGAAAGGACACATCACAAGAGCTCACACAAGTGCTTGTCTTTTCTCCGCGGGTAAGATAAACACTGTGGCGACAGAGACTTTCGTGTTTTTATTATTCTCTTTATTTTTAAAGTGAGTCCGGGTAACTGATCGTCCGTATAACCAATGTTCGGATGATTTACTAACTACTGTAGTTTATAGGCTATGATGTACGTATGCGTGTGAGAGTATTTGGGTTTCTTCTGTGGCTGGAAGAAGCAGGGGTAACAACGGCACAAGGAACAATAGTATTAATCCCACGAGAGGTGTGGCAGATGGCCGCGCCTGCCGGGGATCGAACTCGACGGCCTCGGAAGACGGACGGACGGACGGACGGACGTCGGGAAGTACGCGTGTTCATTAGCGACGTGTCGAGTGCGAGGGGTCGAAGAGGGGCGTCCTAGGTGCGACGTGACGCGGGGCGTCCACTATCCTGCAGCGGGTGGGGGGGGGGGGCCGTCGTCGTGCGATTCCCCGCCGCCAGCCCCCGCAACGGTCTCGCCGTGGCATAAGCACCACTCTGGTTAAGGCCAGCGTTCCCTCCCACGAAACCAACGCAAATTGATCAATAAAGTTCCTGTCCCCTCTCTACTAGTTTTTGATCTCTGCTAACAAGAGCATCTTTCCACACACTCTGTCTCCTGTAGCATTTATGATTAATGCATGCAACAATTTTGAATTATTTCCTGTCGACTAGGTTTTTACGGTGTGTATGCCGGTTTTTCTCAATCTCGCCTTAGATTTAGTTTGGCAATAAGTACACTTAGGTTGGTAGTCATGGCCCCAATTGCCTGCCATGGCTGCCCAATCCCCCTCTGCGACGATGCATGCCTCCTTGCATGATTCCCTTCACTTGTAGGCGTAAGAGGTTCGCTCTGAGACGCAATTAGCACCCCGATCCTACCTCGGAAATACATCTTAACACTTAGAATTATGGTAGGTTAGGAAAAAAATTCGGCGAAGCACTATAGGGTTGCCGATTAAGGGAGGGGGTGAGTTGCAAGTGTGGTTCGAGTCCAGAGATGGCGCGCGCCCGATACAGCGACCGCCACGACACACCTGCGTGAAGTGAAGATATTTGGGCGGCTCTTAACATCGAGGTCTTGAGAGCCGATGAGGGTGAAGCGGTGTGAGCATGGAGCAATTCTGGAATGCAAAGGCATCGTCCAGCACGATTCGCACGTGCGAAAATCCTGGGGCGACCTCGACAAAAATCGGACCCGGTTCGCCTAGGTTGGGAGGCGAGTAGTCTAACCACTGCACGACCGAGGCCTGTTATGAATGTATATAAGAGCCGTAACTGGGCATCCACGCATGAACCCTCCACCACAACTTTCAGAAAATCAGCAAGCCAGGAATTGCGACAACAGGAATTGCAGCAACCAGCGGTTAGGGCCGCTTGCAAAAAAAAAAAACCCTCCACCAGTCAGCGATTGAGGGTACGGACCCCTAAACGGCGCGCCGATGTAGGCCATTGTGAGGCAGAGCACGAGGCCTTTTCCAACTCCGGTCTGCTTCAGGGAAGGACAGAATAATCGGTGCGTCCGGTCGTAGATAACCGATCTACAAGATAACACAGAATTCGGCATCAAGATTAAAGTGGAGACAGTCCATAGCAGATATGTAAAAAGGCGTAATTATAAATAATAATAATAAAGAAGTTTAACGTAATGCATTCAGTTCCTTTATCTCCCCGTTACAGTTAATATAACAATGTTTTATTGTCTGTCACATAACATGATTAAAACCCCTCATTTACTGCAAGCTCTACCATCTATCTTTCATATACAAGCTACGACTCCTAAACGCATTATTATATTATTACTGCCGTAAGGCATAATTATACCAGGCCGCACCTGCGTGCACGTGTGACATTTTAAATGACAAAACATCGTTTCATTTATTAGACATCGACCGTTGCAGTAGCTCTAGACGTAGGATGCATCTAAATGCGACCGGTAAACCGGCTGGCAGGTCAGTCACGAGAAAACAAGGTGAAGACGTAAATACGATATGTGGTCTAAAGTGAGCCGTAAGGTCGGGGCACTTATTTGAAGCTGGACCTGGAGCATGAATTTAATACGAATACTAGAGAAAATATTTCAGGTAGAATACTACACGTCTGGATAATGTTTAACGTCAATTATGGCATCCATACTTTAAATCCCAAGTATGCTACTGCATCACTGTGCTCAAGTCAAAATAAAGGCAGTAACCATGATTTCTTCCATGAAAAAAATTCAATGTTGTGGTGTTCGCAGATCTTTGTTCCGTCACACATTATCCAGGCACTCAGTGTTCTTCTTAAATACTTTATCCAATATTTGTCGTGAAAAAGTTATGCAGATTCAACTTCAAACACCCGTACCGTTCTCAGTACTCACTTTAGACCGTAAATGGTATATAGATTTTCACCTTCCTTCTTCATGGTAAACGTGCAGCTGAAATCCGTCAGTCGAGTTCAGATACATCCTGTTTGTACATATACAGGATGAGACGAGACGGAGTGCGTTAATTACGGAAGGTGATTTCTTACGAGAAACAAAGTATAAATGTGTTTGGGCATTTTTTTTTAAAGTGAGAATTGTGGCCGCTACGTGCCACTGAAAATCGACTTTAAAATTAAATTTCGTCACATATTTCCGAAACCATTTGTGATTAAGCAATATAATTTCGAACAGTGATACAGGAAAGGGAGACCTTCAACCTGTTATGACTGTGGTGGTAATAGCATTCCCTCCTTCGCTACGTACTTGAGGTGATGAACACTGTTTTGGAACGTTACTTTCGAAACACTGAGATGTACAGCACGTTTATACACGTTACGTTAACGAGAATGTGAAAAGCAACAAAATAGGGCGTCTTGTCGCCACTCGTTAAGGCTAACCGTTTCCGCGATATCAGCATTTGTAACTACAAATGGGTGCGTAAAAATGCCTGAGGTGTATGCAAACGGAACTCCAGTGTAGCATAAGAATCAGGCGTTCCCCACACGTAGGTATAAGCAGGCATGGGTATGTCTTGTAATTGATTTAGAATTTCTGTCGATAAGTTACCACAAAGGTGAAGGTCTGTCGTTTGACACTGAATACATGGTTCATCTACAACTTATTGCCTTCACAATAATACAGACGGTAATAAGTATACTATCTACCAAAAAGTAATTGTGCACCCGTGAAGATAGGTAATTCAGTACGTCAGTTGACTTGTGTTTCGCGACCTTCGGAGTAGGAGAGCTGGTGTTTGTCCGAGGTAGCATGAACACAGAGGCCTATTGTAACATTCTGGATAATGAAATGCTCCCAACATTGTGGCGTATTTACGGAATGGACCCGTGTTACTTTCAGGATGACAATACCAGGTGCCATGTTTCAATGGCTACTATGCAGTGGTACGCTTATTGGACTGGCCCGCCCAGAGCCCCGACCTCAACCCTATAGAAAATTTTAGGGACGAATTGGATCGCCGGGTGAGGGCTCGTCAGGTGCAGCCAAAATCCATTGCTCAACTCATGGAATGGTTGGAAGAGGAATGGCGACGAATCCCCGTGGATGTCCTGCAAACACTCGTATAGAGCATGCCAGACAGGGTGGCTGCTGTTATAGCCGCAAGATGTGGCCCTACGATATTCTAACGGGGTAACAACCACCGAGCAAACATTGTGGACAGGTGCCCAATTACTTCTCGGTAGATAGCGTACTTAAAATACAACCTGAAATCATGAAAGACGGTACTGCGAAGATTAACCCGCATATTATCGACATGTTGCCGCTGCATTACACAGCATGTTGCCTACATTAAAACAATGTAACTGAGCTCCGCATTTCTCAACGTCATCGTGAGTACTGCGTCACGTTGCGTACACAAGTCACCTCTACTCTACATTGATGGATACTACACTTCGTAATAGGCCCTCAAGTCTAATGGGGCGTTACTTTGGCACGCATCATAACCGCTTGTCCGCCAGAATGTTGTCGTGTTATTAGCAGCGGGCAACAAACGGTCCACTAGGTATGCGTAACAGATAACTGCAGTACATCTGTTAACAATTACAAACCATACTAAGTTCTAATGGAATTTTGTAACCCATACAAAGTATGTAAATTTTATTATATACCAGGCTGCAAACATATACATTTTTAGAAGAGATGGGAAATTACCAATTAATCTGACTTTTACTCGAGAAAATGCAGGTCCTGGGCAGTTGCAACAAATATTTAGTTCATACGGCTCAATAAACCATTATCGAAAGTTCATAAATCCCGATGGTAAAAATCTTTATGCAGTAAGAGATTAGCCACCAGTGTTGTTTTCATAGCGGTGGGAGGTATTAAAATAGTTTTTTTTCTGAGGTTGAAAATCCCATTAACAGAAACTAACGTCCAGAGAAGTTGTAATATAATTTCACTTCGTTTCCGGTAATTCGTAAAAATACAGTCTAAGAACTCGATTTAAAAGGGCTCATATTTCCACAATATCGAGTAATGTAGAAAGTGTGCCATTTATTTTCCACTCGATTTTGCGTATGGTACTACCTCATAAAGTTGTCAATCGAATTCAACCCTATTATGTGCATATATAAAATATTTGTACTAACGGTGCCTACGTGTATGCTAAAATGTTGCAATGGTATTGTAATGTAATGGGTTTTTTTAACGTCCCCAAGTTTTATGCTTGAAAGCTTAGCAGGAGACGGCTTACAGACTAACTTATAACCTAACTTAAATTAACACCCAGGCCTTACACGGGATTCGAACCCAGAGGCTTCCGCATTCCAGATCGGTGGCGCACCAAGTTCAGCTGTTGCAATGGCGTATGTCATAGTATTACTATTTTATATCTTAATATACATTATTATATTATATCCCAATTGCAAGAATCGTTAAAATATAAAAATCTAATGGCGTGTTAGCAATGACGAGCATTCGGTCGGCAACCGATGACTGGCCGCCAGAAGAAGCGAACCTCTGGCGGGGTTGAGTCGCGACTTCCTCCACGGAAGGCAATCCGGAACCCACTCACGTCTCCCAGGAATTCATAACCATGCAGAGGGCGTACCCCGTGAGGGCTCCGAGACCAAGTAGGCCATCCCTACACCCTTCCGCCTGCACCGGTCATGCATCACGTATTTACCCGCCCTTGGTAACCCTACTTCCCCAACAACAAAAAAAAGGAACACACGCGGCTCTCCTACGCAGGAAGCCCGAAGAACTCTCTCAAGGCAAGCACCTACGAGAATGCATTTTTCTGTGTTGCTGGCGAAGGCATTTTGCAGCTTTCTTAACAAATGCAGACGGCGACGTCTGTACGGTATCTTAAGAATCACTCCAAAAGCCCAGGCAATGTACCAATTATGAGTTTTAGTTTACTAAGTTGATTAGCACACGGACGTATTTGATAACTTAGTATTTGGTAGCTTAGTATTTGGTTTTTAGTATGTAACGAAACTCATTTCGACCAATTCCCAAATCATCGCTATGTTTGTTTTCAACCTGATGCCACAGAGAATATTACGGAGATGACTTCGTAATATACACACACACATTACATTTATTATATATATACTATATGTATATAATATACATTGTAAGGAAGTGCCTTACCAGAGGTTACCCAATATTTATTTCAATTTACATTCTTAATTTTAATTTTCATGCTAAAATTACTTTGGATGATATGTCTATGTTGTTTATTAACACCGCTCAATCATAATATTTGCATAGGTGGAAAATATAAATTCATGTCAACTTATTCTAATTGCAAATGAAACGAACAGTTCTACGAAACACTGCTCAGGTTAGTGCAGAAGTGTGATGAAAACATCTATGATATTCTGGCAAATAAGACACTATTTTTGTCTAAGGAATTTTGTTTGTTTGGAACATAAGAACAATTAATTAATCAATTGTGTTGAAAAGGAATATTTTAGCACGAGGCCAAGGAATGTTCTGATGAGAAAAGGTTCTAATGGAGTCTTTGAAGGAGGGCGTCTTCGACGGAGAGATGACGCAAAAGACAGCTAACATCGCCCATGATGCGGTGTTGCAGAGGCGCGTTTCGACAACCCACGACTGGAGAACGCAGAATTAGGAAACCAAATCCTAATTAAGTGAGGTCTTCACTGCTCCCAGGTTGTCGAAATCCAGCTGCCATCTCCAACTGCAGTTTTGTCTCCAATTAAGGCCAGCGTTATGCCAGTCATTTCTGCTGTCAGCTATCTGGTCGATGCTTTTCGTTTCTGAACATCTATTCAATTGAATTCATTTAATTAAACATCAAAAACTTTAATTACGAAACTTTTCAATATTTTTAGAACAATATTGAACAGTAATGAAAAACATTTCATCACTTTAAAAAATTCGCTAACTACATATTAAAAGAACGTTTTTCCCAACTAATTATCAGCTCATCCCAGTGGTACGATTGTAAGGAGTTTCTTGCACTACTGATTGAGAACTAACCCGGAGTAATTTAGTGAATTGAAACACAAGAGACTAATTTCATTACACTAGTTCAACATTATGAGAAATTTCACTGATGTGCAACATGCATAGTATTTGTTATATAATATTTTGACGATTAAACCTTATAGTCCTACGTACTAAAATCACGAAATCTGGCAACAGTTGTATCTATGTTCTAGTATAAGTCTGCGTTTTCAAGAGCTATTATGACATTGTTTAGCGAATCATGTGTGCTTTATTGAATTAACAGTAAAATCCACTTACTTAATCATATTTGCTGAATATTATTATTTAGAGTTATTTGCAATTTTGATCAAAGTCTTATTTTTATTTATGATGATGCTAAATATTCAGAAGTGGATTGTCATATGCTAATTGATCTTCTGCTATACACAAATAATCTTATCGACACAACCTTTGCTGAAAACAATTATAAGAGGAATAGTTACTAATGTTTTGTCCTTGTGATTTCATTACTACACATTTTATTATCATTACATTATTATATATCCCCTTTAAAGAATTGCGACCAATGTCTGGCCAGGATTTGTCAGATGTCACGCTATTAAATATATATATATATATATATATATATATATATATATATATATATATATATATATATATATATATATATATATACAATGTACGAAATTCAAAGAATAAATACGTAAGCAAATAAATGCACGCATTAATTTTATTCCAATGACACGTTGTAGAATTTAATACCTTTCGATCTAAACGCAACCGAACAATTACTGTATACATTTGTTTTTCATATAAATAACAATTTATTAATTCACTTATTAAAAAATAGTGTCTACGAAATGCAATGTCACTGTGTGTTACGCAATACCGACTACAACTCTGCTTGACAGAGAGCACCATCGCAGTAAACAATTGACTATCTGCATAGTTCCAGTTAAACTATGTCAAATTACTAATTACTTAATCCGTAAAGCATAAATTCGAACACGAATCCAGTATACATGTAGGCACTAAATTATTTTGTAATGTAGAGTTTGCATAGTTATCAGTTAATTTTTTTTTTCCTGATTATAAGTCTTATTAACATTTCCAACCAATCACCAAGGCAAGTAATAATAAAGAATTAAACGTTGTTAATAATATGAATGTGGGATTGATTTGAATTTTCAGGAAATTAATTTTAAATTCGAAACAATTTGACCGAATATTGATCTCGTATAATTAGAGTATTTCTTTTTTAATACAACTGAATATACATTACACAAATGAAGCTTTAGGTAAGTCACCCGTATCAACCATAATAAATAACCTTCAGCAACGCAAACATTCAGAATATTAAAACGAATGGTATTAGTAAAGCAAAATATCAGCTATAAAAACTGTATAAAGCTAAAAATTTTGCATAGAAAAAAGTTGTAAGTGTTCGCTCGCATTTTATACTAGAAACTTCCAAACAATATCTTTACGTATCACCTCGTACTAATACGATTGCAAATCAAACATCATATCGCCCTCCCCCCCCCCCCCAACTTCTAAACACTTGTGAAAAAAAAGAAACCTTTAACTGCACACATGAAACAAATTCTGGGCAAAATACTGAGATACAACTGATTACAATTAATTTATCAACATAAATCAAATTTAAATTTAAATCCCATATTTTCCCGACAGATCTGTGCATCGTGAATCAGAGTTGGCATACTATGATTACACGGATATTAAACAACTATCACCGCCCTGCTACGCAGTAAAGTAAAACCGTTCATATTAAATGTATTATTTAAATCGTAATTTTATAAATGAAAGTAAAAATTCGATTGTCCGTTCAATGTACACCCTCTTGTAAATTTACACAGGACGCTCCTTAAATGTAAAATAGGTCCGACTCTATATCCGTAATGTCACGAGTTCTTAAAACAAAAGATCTTCAAACAATAATAAAATTTATAAATACTTTTAGTAGGATAGATATGCCGATTTGGGAACATTAGAGTCTGGAGCCGGAGCCGGGGAGCCGCCATCTTGTTACATCACCCGACCGCCATCTTGGATGTCGTTGACCTTACATCCCCGACCCGTGTGATCTTTGACCTTCACCTTGAACCCGTGGACCTTCGACCTCAAAAAACACTAAAATACATTTTAAAATTCCAAAAACTCTTCACAAAATTTGAAAAAAATTCCAAAAAAATTCCGAACAAATGTATTATTAAAAATTATTAAAAAGTTATTAAAATGATCCACAGAAATGACCCATTTTTTTTCATAAATGCTGACAGGGATCAGCGACCCAGGTGACCAGGGCGCAGGGATCAGTACCTATGACCTTCGACCTTGAGCTTTGACTTTTAACCTTGAATATTAAAAACATCACAACAAATTAAAAAGGCGAATAAAATACTTATAAAAAACTTCCTATTAGACATTTAATTAAAAAATTGCTGAAGAATTTATAAAATCGTTTTAATTAAATTTTTTTAAAATTTTATTTTTAAAATCTCTTAATTAGAAAACCTTTAACCCCGGCCGCAATTTCCCCTTTTTTCCTTCGAAATTTCCCTTTTTTCCTAAAAAATTTCCCTTTAAAATTTTTAAAACAATTTTTTATATAAATATTTTTTGTTTAAAAACTTACATTTCCGGAGGTCTCCCCCAGCACCCCCAATTACTCACCTCTGTTCGAATCCAGCAGACGACTGACTCCCTCGCCTCCACTCCCCTTACATATACTCATTCCGTCATATTGATTTTTTCTTTCGTCATTTGTTTATATGATACTGGAGGCAGCCATATTTGTTTACATGTTACTGGAGGTCACCATTTTTGTGGATATGTTACTGGAGGCCGCCATATTTGTGTATGCATTACTGGAGATGGCCATATTTGTTTTTTTTTTCGTACACCAGTTATTTATATATGTTGCTGGAGGTGGCCATATTTGTTTTTTTTTTGCACATAATTTGTTTGTACATGTTACTGGAAGCTGCCATGTCGGGAGGCAACAATCTTGCTAGGTGCAGTCCTCCATGTTTTTTTTATTGTCATTTGTTTTATAGTTTGTGTGTCGCCTTTGTGCGACAACCCAATTATGTCACTTGATCTAGGCCTGTACCGAATGGTGTGACATTATCCATTTCTGCAAAGTACTTAAATTTATTAATTAGTTTTTATTCTTATATACAGAGCAGGAAAGGTTTTTGAAATAAAACACAGCATATCTTTTTTACATAACGTTTATTGTATGCATAATAAAATATATATAAGTTTAATAATTTTCTTTGACGTTCACAGCTCGATGTCCGCCTCGCCGACACAGGAATTGTAGCAGGCAGGGAAACCCCGCCACTTGATGTAGGCCCTTCAATTACTCCATTTCAGCATATTTTCCACCAAATACATGCCTGGAAACTTCATCGGCCGGATCTCCTCGGTGTATAAACCGTAATGGATGGGTACGTTATTCAGATCTTCGAGATAGTATGTCCTTGAAGCATAGTTACATATACATCGCACACGAAACAGTTTAGGACTCCAATTCGCTGTGAACCCTTTCTTGAAGACACCTTTCTGTTTGGAGATGTGCACATGGTCACTTTAGGCTTGCATGGCTCCTCCCTCTTCGGAATAGCATACACAGTCCGAACCAGGGTTTCGACCTTGACATGTTCGGGCTTCATCCGAGTGGTCGAGTGCACTGTAGAATTTTACTCCCGTACAAGTTTCAGCAGTAGCTCAAGCCACTTGTAGCTACAATTTGCTGCAAAGTGCTTCCATATCTTGCCCTTCAGAGTCATGTTGAACCTCTCGGCAATTAAAGCTTTGAGATTACTGTATGTGGAATAACGATTTATGGTATGGATCTTTATCAGGGCCTTGGAATTTGCATTGTAGAATTCCTTATCCTGGTTGGTTTGCAAATTGCTACGGGATGTGTCCTTCGCTCAACACATCTGTGATGGCCTTGGTGGCATCACGTGCATTCTTCGACTTGACCGGCCTGGACCAGGCGAATTTACTATAGGCATCGATGACTGTCAACATGTATGTGTAGCCTTTGTTGACTTGAGCATACAGTATCATCTCGATGAGGTCGGCTTGAAACAGATCACATATCCCACAAATCATGACCTTGCTATGGCGGTAGTTGCATCTGGCAGCCGCATGCAGTTCATTGGCAATACCCAATAGATTCATCATATGTAGCCTGCCTCCTTAAGTTCTTCTGTGATTGAAACTATATTGTTGGTGTGGGAGTAATTTCAAACACTTTGCGAAGACTGCAGCAGTCTATCGACCATCTCGTTCGGATGGTCTCAGAACACATAATCAATGTTCTTGCTGTCATCTATCTTCTTCAGATATTCACAAATTTTCAGTGCTATGCCACTAAAGAGGTCTGCGGGAATGTCGATTTTTTTGAGATCTTCATCCTTATATACACCGGTCTCAGGATCGTTGTCTTGGTAAAGTTCTTGCATGAGTTCGAGCAATGTCCTGTATTCCAGTAGGTCAGATTCTGTAAAAACCCAGGGCTCCTTGCGAAATAAAAGTTCGTATAGTCCAGGGGTTCCACGTACCGTGTAACTGCCAACTCAGATGCTTTCACCTGGTAGAAACTCTATTTCATCAGCACCGAGGAACTTATTATGCCTGTATACACTGCATCGAATACCATTATTATGAAATGTAAATGATTGTAGGTACCATCGAGCCAAAGTATTAGATTTCAGTGCTCTCTTCTGTACTTTCTTATTCTGTGGCAAATCTGCATCCAATTCATCGTACAGATCTGACTGTACTTCATCATTCTTTCGTTTGGCAGAGACTTATTGGTATTGTCGATTTCAAACTTTACAGCTACGGGTGCCCCATAACTCTCCCTTAGTACATCGATATGATGAGTAATGGGCTTAAAAATTACTTTATTTATATGATCGCATGGAATTTTGGCTCTCTTGGCGAGCTAATATTTTGAGCCGACAGACTGAATCACTCGATATAGTTTGCTGGCAATTTCCGCCAACATACTGAATAAAAATTCGGACTGTCGTTCTCTGGAGGTAGGGTTGTGCGACTCCTGGGTGAAGCAATACTTAGGGATTTGATATCCCTGGGGTGTAGCAGACAGGAGGAAGGTCCTGGGCATGATAGGCATTGTGGCAGTACCATACTATAGTATGACGAGCTAGGTATGCACCACACACAACCTGCACAGGGTGGATGATGCATCTCTTATAGCCTCTCTCCACTCAAGACGACCTAAGGCTTCCTGGGCCACCCCTGTTATTTGTTTAACAGATTGGGCAGTGTCGCTCATTCCCTATGGGTTGCCAGAGTCCTCGTGACTGGCGAGGGGTATCTGCCATGATGGTTGGACCGACAACTGGTACCAAGGCTCAACCATTTGGCGGGATGTTGGACCACTTAGCACTCTGGCCATTGGGGCACAAAGTCTGTACTCCAAAGAAGAAGTACAAAGATATGGAATGGTGTGTGGTTGACGCCCCCCCCCCTACTGGGAATTGGTCACGTAATACCTTGGTGGTCGAGGGAGCAATGGCTTGGTTGCAGTGATGAAATCATGGAGAATATATGACTATATATTATATAAACTCTCAATTTCAGAGCAAGGGCTGCTATACCCGGTGAACCATGACACCTGGGAGGAGTCCTGACTGCTCTCTTGTGCCCAGCCAGAGGGGTGGTGGCCACTGTCTCATAACAATTCCCCCCCCCCTCCCACTTGGGATGTGGCTCACAGGAAGTGGAGTGTGACCGCCCTTCATTGGGTGTAAGGCTATGCCTGGTGAGGTCTTCTCAAACACTAGTGGGAGGGATTTCCTCTTGCCACCCCATTTGGGGGATAATGTCGACCAAGAATAACCCACATGTGCCATGGAAAGTAAGTTGTAGCATGGGATGATGGGTTGGCCCCACCATGAGGTTCTCTCTGGTGTCCGATCACAGAGTTGGACTTGTGCTGGTAGTGGTTAACTCTGTATGCTGGAGGAGGTCTGGAGAGATACCCACTCTCGATGACAGGCCGGTTGGTGAGCAGCAACCTGCTCCGGTTGTGCTCTGGAAAGGCACTATGGGTATGAATAGAACCCCGGCCAGACCACACACTTGGTTTCTGAGGACGAGGATCTCAGAACCTCTGTGGTAGAGGGGGCGATGATGTGCGGACGTGCGAGGCTTGGGCTTTGGGCCTGGCCACCGGTTGCATTAATCATGGCCTTCTTGCATTGAGAGGACGTGATTCCTCTTCCCCACCTATTGGGAGGCCGAAGCGCAGCAAGGCTGTAAGGCTAAGAGCGTTGCATAAAAACACAAAATACATGACCGAGAGGTCCACTGTAACTGTCGCTCTCTTCTATAGGTTTAGTCGTCAGTGTCTTCCAACATACTTTCGTTCTTGCTCAGACGTTCGCTTTAATTTTGAATATCTGTTTTCGTGGCGAGGTGGTAAATTGAGGTATTGAATGTATGTGTCATATCCTTCCAGGTTTTTCAGATGCTCTTCATTTTGTGCAGGTGCTACATTCAATCTGTCGATAATTTGCCTTTGAACAGTCGTCACGTCCTCATCCATGGCCACCATATCGCACACGATCTCCGTCTTCACATGCTCCATCTTCGCTCCGAGCTCGGACAGGTAGTTGGAGGAATGCGTTTTGAATGGCCAACATTCTGTCCAGTTCCGAAATGATGTCATTGCCAGTTTCGAGGATGAAATGTTTAGTAGCAGCATCCCCAGATCGTGCGGGTTCACCAACATTTAGAATTATTCTTCGACCAGCATCACAAGTTACCATCATCCCCTGGTAAGAGACAACTGCCATTGTTGTATTTATGATGGCGTATCTTGAGGCTACTCTGCCCGCATTTCGATATGCTGTAACTCATTCTCGACGGCTGGCGATGAACTGATCGAGCCCATGCCTGTACCTCCCATTATATAGGGGCCAGTCCTTTCCGATAGTCAGAAATCAGTATTTGTCTTTCCAGCACACAGCAGACATACATTTGAAATCTGACAGCAACATGTCCGTATTTACATGATCGTCGATAACGTGACGTAGATTAGTGTCGTACATGTGGAGCAACACCAACACATTAGCATTATCGCGAAACATCTGTTTGGGTATGTGCGAATAATTCTGGCCGAGGTGCACGCAGTCCACGCATGCATGCCATCCCAAGCTAAAGTATTCTTGAATGCAAGTCTGTATCTCGCAGACAATGTCGTCGAAGACAAATATCGAGTTTTGCAGTGCTCCATTCAGAGGTACGACGGCTTCATTATCGCTGCATGGGAACTAACCCATGCCTTCCACGGCCTGCAGTACTCGTGCCAATCGTCGGTATTTCGGTTGCTGGAGTGTTTTGGAGTGTATGTAAACGTTCTCGAATTGGAGACCGTTCTCTTCTTCCAGCAGGCTCAGTGGGATGCATTTTTTTCGCACACTTTGATGGTCCTGCGATGATGCACTTCACTGTATTCGGAAATAGGATTCCATGCCACGATTCGTGAGAGATAGATTCATCACCAGCATGAATGCTTATGGGTAAAGAAACATCTTTCTTGATAATATGTATATTACCACTGCAATATTCTGGTGGCGGTGGCAGCAGTGGTGGAGGCAGCGGAAGTATCGGTGGTGGTGGAGAACTAATGCTGCAAAGCTTAGAATGTCTCTTTAAAGTATCGTGTCGAGAAAAGATCTTCTGACAGAATTCGCACCGTAATGTCTTATGGGAATATGTGATACGTCCATACTATTCCAAGTCTAGACTGATACTGAAAGGAGCGTATTTATACTTTTCTCACTCAGCTCACCACTATGTCTCGGAGAGGTAAGACCGCAGCTAGAAGCGGAGTCGTCGATATGCTGACCAACAATCTACTGTTCGAGCTGCATATTCCCAGATACAGGTTCTGTGGGCCAGGAACCAAGCTAGCTAAAAGGTTGTTACGCAATGCGACTGGCATAAACGTCCTGGACGAATTATGCAAGCAGGACGACCTCGCCTATTCCCAGCACAAGTATCTTCAAGCCAGACACCGGACAGATAAGATACTTGCACAGAAAGCAGGCGAAATAAGAAAATCATCAGAAGCCGGGCTCGGGGAATAAATAGCAGCTTGGAGTGTTTCCAACTTGATGAATGCCAAAGTGAAGATGGGCATGGGTGATAAGAGCAAAAGAAAAGCACAAGTGGAAAGAAAAGCAGTTACAAAAATAAGAAAAGCCACCAAGTCTATTAAAATAAACACCGGTGGATTTTTTTCATTGCTTTCGCCCACACTCGCAGCCCTTGGAGGCCCAAACGGAGCCACGAGTGGTATCGCCCAAGCCGTCAACATAGAATCGAACGAACGGAAGTAGGTGAACGAACGGAAGCAGGTGACCAAGGCACAAAGACACAATGCAAGTACGGAAGCTAACGCCATGAGGAAAAAAATTGCCAAGGCCTCTACCTAAGACCATACACAGTAGGAGGCGAAAGTGTGCAAAAGTGGCGCATCAAGAAGAAACAAAATTAAATACTCACGAATGTGAATTTGGAACTGTTTGCGCAAATTGAAAATACCTCACTTTCTCGGAGTGTTTATGAGAGATGGTTTGCCTGCTAAACCTACGAGAGAAGAATGCATCGTAATTAATCTGGATACGACAGCAGGGCCTGACACACTGGGTAGCCTACGTAAAAAAAGGGAAAACATGCAGAATTTGTGTCCTCCGCCCGAATCGTGCAAGTACCTGAAAAATTGTAATCTAACTTACAATTACGAAATGGAGCAGCTACCTAACATTTGGAACTGCGGACATTTGTGCCTTCACTTCCTGATTCGCTCGTGTAAGTAATCGTATAAAAAGGCTATACACCGCAAGAAAATCATCAATCATGTCTATAACACTTACCTTGAGGAGTCGTAGCTCCGATCTGTGTGCGGTACATTTTCCGCCACTCAACCTGGAGAGGGAATGGAGCATAGGCATTGTCGATTTTCAAACTTAAAATGTGATACTGGACATTGATGAAAAAAACTGCAAGCTGTACCTCGTAAAAAGTGGTAATTATTCCCATGAAGTTTCGCTGCCTGTTGGCGCTTATGAAATAGACGATATTGCAAGGTACACTGAAGATTCACTGCCCCCCCCCCCCTCTCCGACACTGAATTCGAAAAACGTGGGAATCCCAATACTCTGAAGAGTGTTATCACGTGCAATGAAGATATCGACTTTACGAAACCGTAGATGCACAGCTCGAACCCCAGCATCTGTCTGATGGTATCTGGAGCTGGTAAAACACATGTGTCGTCGCAGCCTGCAAATATTTTGCCAGTCGATGCGATACGAATAAACTGCAATTTGGCGAGTGGCGCATACGTCAACGGCAGGCCGAGCAGTACGCTGCACGAATTTTCGCCTACGGTCCCTCCAGATTATTAAGTGGTCGTGGCACTGCAAAGAATCATTTATGTTATGGTCGTTGTGAACAAAGCACACGAGGTGATCGTGAAAGTCGTCGACAAGCGCTGAGAGTTGGTGGACTTTTGAAAAGAAGAAATCACCCTACGCTTGCATTTGAGAAGATGGGTATAAGATTTACGCCGACCAGAAGCTATAAAAGAATGTGTCGTGCAAAACCTACCGTCACAGGTCTCCAAGGATTTAACACATGCAGTCTCGACTATGAGATCGATCGCCATGGAAGATTTCCTAAATTACGAAGAGCCGACGGTTTTTGAAGACAGCATAACGAAGGTAGAATTTCATATGTACCAGCCATTCCTGATCAAGCCATACATACTACAATCGGAGGTTCGGATAACGATCCAACACCAAGATATCTGCACTCTTCCTTGCCAGTCTTTCCTGTGAATCAGGGGGGGCTGACGAAAGAAGATGGGACTAATCCAGCATCGACGAAAATAATTAGCAATGGAAATCTTCACCTGATCGATCGCATCGCCTAATTTCTCAGTGGTGGCGAGGTGTACCAGTCGCAAGATGTGGGCATAACCTCAACAATCAAAAATTACCTTTCGCTCATGCAGAATGAGATGCCTGCCACCAAGATGGCAGGCTGGGGAATCGAAGATGGCTACAATGTTACCATTTATGCCGAAGGAAATTTCGAAGTATGTGTTCCGCTCTCCATGCTATTGGGAATTGCCGAATAATGCAAACGAATTATCTCCAATTCGAAGCAGGAGCAGGTGATAATGCCCACCAATACGCATTTGGATACCCTAGTGGGTACGGGAGAAAACCTGGAAGCAGTGGAACTGAACCTACAGTCTATCGAATGGATGCTGCTTCATGCAGTTGAGCACTGCAGAATGCATACACATGTTGCAGAATGTGGAAGATGGTAAAAACATCCATGCATCTTTCAGGTCGTGGAGTCTGGAGACATACCGCGGATTGCCAGCAAGCCAGCACATTAAATGGATGGTGAAAACCAGCTTTGCTTCTGAGAAACCGATGTACATCATTGTTGGGCTACAGACCAGAAGACAGCACAATGTAGGAGTAAGCCGTTCGCAGTTCGACACATACCAAAAATAAAATGTCAAAATATTTTTGAATAGCGAAGCTACCCGTACGTAGACATGAACACGGACTTTGTAAATGGCTAGTACCTGCTGGCATATCAGATGTACGCTCAATTCCAACTGCATATTATGGACGCACCCAATCCCCGATATTGAGCCCTAATACATTAAAGTGTTTGGCCCCGCTCATGGTATTCGATTTGAGTATACAGGAAGAGTGTATTACCTCCAATGTGATCGACTGCAGGATCGAATTCACTACACATGGAAATATTTCAGTCAATACATACACATTTAGCCAGATACTTGACGACCAACTTGTATAATACCATTGCCGATACAGAACCGTCAAAATACTGTCATAGGCGCAGCTGACTGTTCGCACACCGTAACAGTTAACTCGTCTTCGAGCATCGCCAGCTTCAAGTGGTGGATGGTGGAGTTTCCCTGCCCACTACAATTCCTGGGTCGGCGAGGCGGACAACGAGTGGTGACGTCGAAGAAGATTTATAAACCTGTATATTTTATGTGTACAATAAATGTTATGTAAAAAAAAAGATATGCTGTGTTTTATTTAAAAAAACCTTTCCCACTCTATATATAAGAATTTTAAAAAATTTAGTACTTTGCAGGAATGGCCAATGTCACACCATTCGGTACAGGCCTATATCAGGTGACAAAATCGTGTTGTCGCACAAAGGTAAGACACAAACTATAAAACAAATGACAATAAAAAACATGGAGGACTGCAGCCAGCAAGATGGCTGCCTCCCAACCCGGCAGCCTCCAGTAACATACACAAACAAATGATGTACGAAAAAAATGGCCACCTCCATTATCATATATAAATAACTGATGTACGAAAAAACAAATATGGCCCCCTCCAGTAACATATACACAAATATGGCGACCTCTAGTAACATACAAACAAAGATGACTGCCTCCAGTAGAATGTGAACAAATTACGCATAAAAATCAAGATGGCGGAATGAGTATATGTGAGGGGAGTGGAGGCAAGGGAATCAGTCATCTGCTGGATTCTAACAGAGGTGAGTAATTGGTGGTGCGGGGGGAGAACTCATGAAATGTAAGTTTTTTAATATTCAAGGTTAAAGGTCAAATCTCAAGGTCGAATGTCTCTGCCTCCTGGTCACCTAGGTCTGACCCTGGGTCGCTGATCCCTGTCAGAATTTGTGGGAAAATGGGTCATTTCTGTGGAGCCTTTAAGTAATTTTTTATATTGTTTAAATAATTTTTAATAATAAATTTTTGAATTTTTATAGCATTTTTTTGGAATTTAAGGAGTTTTTGGAATTTAATGTTTTTAAGTGTTTTTGAGGTCAAAGGTCCACGGGGTAAAGGTCAAGGTGGAGGTCAAAGGTCACACGGGTCGGGGGTGAAAGGTCAATGATATCCAAGATGGGGGTCGGGTGGCGCAACAAGATGGCGGCTCCCCGGCTCCGGTGCCAGACGCCGATGTCCCCAAACCGGCATATCTATACTACTACATTTTGCTAAACATACTGCTTTTCATGGCGAATGATAAATCAAACAGAAATAAATAATATCTTCAATAACTCAAAATTCCAACTGAGCATGTTTACTTTTAGTAGCCGAACAGACATAGGTACATAAAAACAACAGAGAGAGAGTGAGTCAAAGATAACATATATATCCCAGTCCATTCTCCACAATTCCCAATACGTATACTGTTTTATCAAACGGGCAGTAACTAGACCTATGCGTTTCACCAATTTTTAGCAATAATGTGGAAAATAATTTTTGTAATTAATTTTATGTACATCTATTTGTTACAAACATTTATGGCTGATACTGATGCACGTAAATTTTGATTATACATTATTACTATGATATTACACACAATCATAGTAAACACTATGACAATACATATTTTAAGAAGAATTTCTTGCAAATTATGCTTTCTGCAGCATCCAAAACGGAAATGCACTTAAATTTAGTTAAACATGGGGACTATTGATCGATTACTTTTTTACATTTAAAAATTATGTTTTAGGGGAATATTTTATTATGTTGCAAGACATATGCATTTTTCTTTCATATACAGCATAAATCGCACTTTTCTGACAATTTTAACGGTGTCTGTACTAGTTCGTAATGAGTTCTTTACGTTGTGTAGTCTGGTGCAGTGCTCCATAGGCAGCTGCTTTACTTCAACCTTAAGAGGAGTCCAAGGCGACACATTTTCTGTGAAATCGTTGTTTGTGCGTATTCGCGTATCTTGGTAAACAAACATTCTAGAAATACAACATTTTGTAAGAAAATATTTAGAAAACACTATCTATGACTATGTTTCTACTTTTACCATATTAATGGAGGAAAAAATTCGTAAAAATTGACAAATATCGCATTTTTAAAAGCATGGCTATGTAGTTTTCTTAAGCGGCAAGAGAAAAGTAGTATCATACAGGCGTAGTTGATCTGTTGGGTTGCATAGCGTACAGTCTCACTGTTACACATTACAGGACCACGGCGGAAACATTGCACGCCTTGCGCGTACGAGCGACGAGGCACTAGGCGTGCGTGCGTGCGTGCTAGTGTCGCACGTATCTCTCCCTCTCATTGTAGGGATCATCCCTCCGTTAACATTTTGTATGTAAAAAATTTCTTCACAGATTTACATTTCCTAATTTTTTGAAAAAGATCATTGGAATGAATTTTAAGACAGGAATGCCTACCGAAAAGAATTTTTCTGGCGCTACAGCCCAAAATTATTCTCATTTCCCTCTCCCGTTGCCGCGCTCGTATTTTTATGTCTTTACGCACGCTACGTCTTGCACCAACTCCTCCGCCCCTCGTGAGGGGTAGCGCGTGCTGCTGGGGTCGGACTCTAATTTTTCTTCTCCCTCCTTCCCCTTACTCCCTTTTTATATCCCCCACCCCACCCCCATACCCTTGGGCAAGACTAGTGCGAAGGTAGTCCAGCTGGCGCATCACATCATCTCCACGTCTGGGCGCAGATAATATGGTTTCCAGCTGAACATCCAATTACAGCCCCCCGAGAGGGGGTGAACTGGCGGTCACGTGGCCTTGTTGGAGGGGGTTGGAAGGGACACGTTGGCCGGGGTGGGCCGGCAAGTTGGTGGGCGAGGGGAAAGTGTGCCCGCCAATGTCCCGCCGAAATCAATACCGGCCGGCAGGAATTGACCGCCCTACGGTCGTGGCGTGGAATGGTTTGGGGGGGGGGGGGGGATTGGTGAAGGGCTGGCGAAAGGGGTGGAGAATTTGATCACGTTGAAATTTGCGCTCTTCCCAATTCGTGTCAAAATGTTGCTCCGTCGTGTGTCATGCTAAGCCGGAGAGGTAAGCGAAAACTCGACATCCGACCATACTGTCAAATAGCAATAAACAAAGCAACAAAGCTGATGGTTTTGAATAAGAAACTCCAAACTTAAATATATTATATCTTAATTAAGCTTATCTCTAAAAATATTGAACGTTGTTCCATACATAATTAGCAACATTTAAAAAAATATATATTTTTTTTTCATTTCATTAAACAAATTTTCGCGGTATTTTGCGGAGTGTGAAATTGGATTAGATAGGGTTTAACAACGTCCCTTGATTTTATGTACGAAAGCTTATCAGGGGAAAGCTTACAAAACCTTCTTATGACCTAATTTAAACGGACACCCATGCCTTACCTGGGATTCGAACCCAGAGCCTCGCGCACCCCAGCCCGGCGACGCACAGACTGCGTCACGGGAGGTCGGCTTGTAACAAGAGTGTAATTTCACCGAATTACTCTTCTTGTTCATAACGAATTGCTCTGTAGCGTATAAATGTCTTTATGTCGAAATCATTTTTCGTCAATTAGACAGCTCGAATTGGCAACGCCAACCAAGATTACCAAGCAATGGTGTAGCTACTACTGGACTAGCATTGAAGAAGGCGCGGGTTTGATTCCCGCCTTTACCATGCCCTTTTCAGTTTTCTATAGTTACCCGGAATTATTCCAAGATAATGCTGGGATGATAAGTACAGGCTACAGCTGGTTCCTTCTACATCCTCGCCTCTCTGAGCAACTTGCTACGTTTATAATGGCCACGCTACCGACGAGACTATAAGCCCTACTTACCAGACACCGTTAGCGGAATGAATGTCATTTAATGCCATGTTTGCAACGGACAAATTTCGTATGCTGGCAGTAGATATTAAAACTATCAACTGTATGTACATAAAGCACTGTTGTCCGCCATTTTGTAAGATGGCGCCATGCGAGTTTTTTTTTTTTTTGTTTTTTTTTTTTTCACGAGAAACAATTGAAAGATTTCTACCAAATTTGGGGGAATCAATTACTACTGCAGAAAGGGGTGTTAACTGGTATGTTTAAAATAGTTTAGGTACTTATTTTCAAAATCGTGGCTATATAAATATTTTAGCTCAGTATATTTTATCAATTAAACAAATTCCAGCTTGGGTTTGTATGCTGGCAGTGCCTATTACAACCATCAAATGTGTCTATGCAGAATCTCATTTCTCTGTCATTTCGTAATATAGCCCTACCGATCAAAATAATGAGTAACTCGTATCTCAGGAAACAATCAACCCATTCTTACAAAATTTGGTGAAGAACTGATGTGGTAGGCCATAATAATAAAAAATGTATTTTTTTTTTAGTATGGCGCTTATTTTCAGAATGGCGGCTATAAAATCGTTCTCGATTTGTGTGCGCTATCTACAAAACTATCAGAACTATTTTAACTTAACTTCGTGTATTGGTCGTACACAATCATCGAAACTGCCTTTACATTACATTTATGAAGATCGCCACATGAAAATCATGGAGGTTTTATTACAATCAACCGATTCCCACCAAATGTTATATTGGAACATTTCAAATAAATTTCAAATAAATTTGTACCACATTTTGCACACCATAAATGGTGCAGAAGGCTATGGGGACTTTCATTGTGTAAATGGGTCAGACACCGGTGTGCAAAATGCCAACTTCATAAATCATTTAGATAAGTTCGACATATATATTAAACAATTTAACAAAATTCAACAAAAATTTGTATGTAGATAGTATACATTAGAAGGATCGTATATAGGACCTCCTTTCCAAGCAATTTTGAACAATAACATCAAATAATAAAATAAAATTCTAATGTCACATCTCAGGGACCAATCAGCCGATATCCATCATATTCTTCATAGATGTAGTACTACGGTAGGCCATGTAAACGTGCATGTTTTATATAACTGTCGCTTATTTTCAAAATAAAGGCCCTGTAAATATTTCAGGTTAGTAAACCATATGAATCGAAACATTAGACAGATTAAATCCGAAGTTGATGCTCCGATTCAGACCTCCGTAAGGCAGTGGTTTGCACGCTAGCTTATAGTAGTACTAGATTTCCTGGGTTCAAGTCCCGGGTAAGGCATGTGTGTACTTGTAATTGTCTCACTGTTGTGGAGTGCGTTTCTGGTTTTATTTCTAAAGTTGTTTCTTTCAAAGAGAAGTAAAGTCTTTCCCGTAGAATACGTTTAACGTTTACAGATGTAATTTATGCACGATGGACTCTTACAGAGAAAAAGGCGCGAGTACTGAAGGAAGAGCAGCATTAAGCTGTTCTTGCAGTGAGAAGACGCAGGCCGGTGTGTGTGTGTGTGTGTTGTGTGTGTGTGTGTGTGATCCTCTGCCGGCCAGGCCTCCCTCTATTCAATACTCCCTCACAGTGACCGCTACAGCTGCCGCTGGTCGACGGACCTGGACCTGATCAACCCACCCCCCAGCCACCCCCTCCAACCCCTTGCCATCCCATCATCCACAACTCACTGCGCCCCTCGCCGTGTCTTTCTGTCCGCGCAAAAATTACGAGCTTGTTCGCGAACCGATCAGCGCAATCAAACAGAAAAAAAAGGAGGAGGGGGGTGAGAAAACTGTGCGGGGGTTGGGAGGGAGGAAAATGGTGGAATGGCAGAGGCGCTTGCGACGCAACCCCGGGGGGGGGGGGGATATTGGAACTAACCTCTCCCTCCACACGTTTCACGTACACGCCGGTGCGGTGGAAAAGTTGCCCACCGAGATAAAGTCAGTCACAGAAAAAAATATCTGAAATGACTGAAAACTTCAGCTTCACTTGCAAATAAATATTTACCACCGACACGTTTAATTGACTCTCTTTTCTGGTATTCCCTCCTAACACTTTACGAGTGCCTATAAACGGTGACAATAGCCCTTAATGCACTTTAAATATTCTTGCTCCAAGATGAATTGACGCATTACCGTATCATTCAAGACTTCAGAACCTTGTAAACAAGACGTTTAAATTTCCTTGCACGAAACATTTCTAGTAATAAACTAAGTTATCGATAGGCCCCTGCAAGTAGTTCCGATCGTATTTATGGAAGGTCTATACATTTCGAACATCTACATCTACGAGTTCGTTTTCGTGGTGGTGGGGGGGGGGGGGCATGGTGGTGTTATGGTTAGACTACTCGCCTCCCACCCTGACGAACAGGGCTCGATTCCCGGCGGGGTCGCTCCCGGGTCCTCGCTAGTGGGAATCGTGCCGGACGATGCCACTGATCGGCGGGTTTTCTCAGGGATCTCCCGTCCAATCATTCGACACTGCACCATACTCACCTCCCTTCACCCTCATCGGCTCTCGAGAACTCGATGTTAAGGGGCCCGCCCGCCCGCCTGCCTGCATCGTTGTTCTCGACTTTTGAGTGAGAAGCGCGGAAGCTATAAGGGTCACACTGCCACACGCTACAAGAGCGCCGCCTTCAAGTCTCTCAACGGACGCGCGGTGCTCTCGTAATGATGCGTAAAACTATGGGACTTTCAGCGGTGACCATATCATCTCGTTGATTATAGGTCTTAAGCAAAGATCATTACAGGCTCTTGTGGGCTGTTCACGATTAAGTGAGCACTTTAGAAATGAACCTTAGAACATAGTCACTGCATTTGCATGCATATGTTTTAATGGGTGCACTGAGTGACATTCGCCCAGTAAAGTTGGTAACGATGGATGGAAAGTAGTTTCATATCTTAACGTCAAATAAAAAGTGATAGGTAACCGTTTGTGGTAACTTAAAATTATTTCTTTCGCTTTCTGTGTTTTTTTTTTTTTTTTATGTATCGAAGTGTAAAAATGAGCCGATTTGTTAAATATTTACTTTCTTAATAACTTCACAGCTTCATTTGATCGATGCATGAATAAAGTGATGAGGCCCATGGTAATATTAATTTTACATAAGGCGGAGGAATACACAGCGTGTGTACAAGTAGATCTTAAGCAGGGCTTTAAAAAGTGCTCGTTTTACCGTGAATAGCCTATATCGTAGTTTGGCTTGTGTCAGGCTAGTAGTATGTTTTAAGATACGGCAGTATGAAACAGCCAATTTTAGCTATACTGGAGGGCTCCGAAATAATGTCTACAACTTGCGTCGTAACTTTAAAGTACAGTTCCGTTCACGTCTGGGGCATTACGTATTTCCGTTGGAACGCATACTGGGGTCACGTTTAATAGTTTCGCCAAAAAACCAGGATTTCAAGCACTCTGTAACGTAGTTCAAGCGCAAGGCAGGCGGGACACTAAGATCTGCCCAAATCTCGTCACTCTTCGCTCACTCGGGCGTGCCCTGTACAACAATTATTACCGGCTTGGAATTTCATTGCAGAAACACGCTTGTTCTCTTCAGCGTCAATAATGGTCTTTAATAGCGGTCAAATTTGTGTCATACGCGTAAATTTTAATAGACCAGGAACCTCAGGTTTGATGAAAGTAATATGTTTATTGTCTGTATTCCAAGCAGGCCTGAATACATCGTTAGGCAAGTAACGCGTTAGAAACCCGCATTGGAACTCAAATAGCCTGGCACAATTATCCAGCGCTATATTTCACGACGAAAAGACACGAGGTTTTAATTGCAAACACAAGGGCTTTGTTCCTAGATATTTTCTTCTAATCAAATTGCATTTAATGCAATCTGTTTGGTGTGCAGAACATACTGATTCAGCATGAGTGCGATTTATAAACAGGTGAGCTAGTATTGGCACTCTGAAATTTGTTCAAAATAGGGGGTCAGGCTTGTCGTAAATATATTTTTTTCATTCAAACGAAACTGTTAACATACATATAATGAATAGTTAAAACTATAAACTGTAGAAGAAAAGTAGTTTTTGTTCCTTTCGTAGCTTGTAACACAAATGCAGTATGCCACGCATAGAATCTAATTCAACACTTAGAACATGCCTATTACATTCGTGTTGGAATTTGAGTATTATATTTTGCAAACTATATTGATTTGACATCTAACAACTATAATGGGGCATTTTTCGAAACCTCGTGTAGTTGATTCCAGCACCGATAGGTACTCTCATCACTACACAAGGATGATACATGTGGAAGGGTGGATACAGATTCCTGTTGTAGTAGTGTTTGCAGAACTTAAGTTAAAGACGTGCTCCGCTCTTTATAAAAAACTGATTTATAGAAATATATTATTTTCTCAATAAAATGGTTTGTTGGTTGTCATTTTCTTTTGTTATCCACATAGAACAACGGTTAAATACATATTAACCACACCAGTGTACTTATATTTTAAGATGAGAAATTTCAGAAAACAAACAGTACAATGGCAAAATCTCAGTGTGTGTGTATATATATATGTGTGTGTGTGTAATATCGTCTGACATACAACATAAGCATATATACTTCAGCATTTTATACGAGTAAAATAAATATTATAAATTTAAATATCAAAGGATCTCGAGTATTCAATATCTTTCACAACTAAGGCCTTCTCTTTTCAAATTAAGTTACTTTAAAACAAAGCATACTATTTTCAGCAAGACAGGAAGTGAAATCACCTTCGGGTACCCGTTTGCAAGTATAAGCAATAAGGACACACAAACTTTTCTTAATTTTGTAGGTTACATGTTTTATCGTCCCAAAAACACACAATCGTGTTAATTAGTAGCCGATGTTAAGAAAAATTTAGTTCAATCAGTCTATGAACAGTTCATGTTAATGAGAGCTGTAAGCTCGGAGCACGCGGCATGCGAACAAAATTGTTAGGTTTTACTTGGTGCTGGAGAGAACCAAAATTTCGTCTGCTGCGTAGGCCAAGAAGCAGCACTCAAGAAGAAACCAAGAAAGGCTGTGAAGAAACTATCCCAGGAGGGATGTTGGCCCACGATCTACTGCATCGTAGAACGAAACTCCAACACGCGCACCGCTACAAGATATAACAAAGAAAAAAAATAATGTGGCTCAGCACACACAAAAATAACACGAGACGGAAAAAAAAAATCACTAATAGTTTAACTTACCCTTATCGGTGGGTGAAATTACCAATTACATGGAAAGAAGAGAGAACACAAGTAGATAAAAATTCGTAGAACAACTACATGCCGTATAGTTCATTCAACAAGGAGGCAATAATCTCGCGAGCAGGAATAAATATGAAATTGATCGTGCTCAGAACTCCAGTCTGGTGTGACTAATCAATACGTAATACACTATTTAGAAAGATGTACAAAACAGAGATAACAAATAATTACTTCATTAGGCTATTTTAGATTATATTCGCATCTTACAAATACTAAATACTCATTAAATTATTGGGTAGAATTTAATTTTGGACACAACATAGACATATATTACATAGTAAAATAATTTAAATTTACATCAAATAATTTGGCTCTTCAAGTTAACAAGACCAGGTCAACAGTAAAATAATTTAAATAGATTCTCATTGTTTTACATTTTCAATAGCATAAACAAATCAAATAAATATAACTGGAGCATGTTTTAACTAAACCAATCATTTTTGGTGAAGAAGTAATTAATGAAGAACTTATTAAATTAATAATAACCAAAAAAATGTAAAGCTGTGCCAATACAACTGGCACAGTTGGTGTTCTAAAAAATTACTGTCTGCGCCATACGTTGTATCACTTGTTTTTTGGGGCAAGGGGGGGAGGGGGGTCCTAAGCAGAAGAGAAACAACTGCGAGTCCAGGTCCGGCTTTGTATCACCCTACCTGATAACACTACACCGTCACACGCAGTTCAGGATCAGACGTCAAAGGCGATGAGTACCGGCGAAGTTTCTACAGGATATATTAAAGTGTTATTCAACAGCAGTGAAAAGGACGTGATAAGACATATGATTGAATTTTATGACCACGAGGCTAAAAACAAGTGTTCGTAGAAATACGTACCCACGAAGTAAGTGAAAGAGAGACAACTATAGTTCAGGTTTCTTCACAAATTTTGAAAGAAACCTTCGAAAAATCACACCTGTATGAAGTGTTTGGTCACTTTATAGACATGCCATGCATCAAAAGCGTTTTATACATGTCGTTAACAATGAGTTATCTAATTTTGTGTTAAATTTAACTTTTTATTTTAATTTATTTTAAATTGTTGTGTCTCGTTTATAATTAATAGCTTGAAAACAGAGAGGAAAAGAGGTGTGTTGGCAACGCCTAGTAAGGAATAGTTCTTATGCAAAGTATTATTACACTGAGTGCCCACGAATGCAGTTCGTTGTCCCTCTAGTGTAATATTCTGGACTTGGTTTGCATGATGAAGCGGAGGAATTACTTTTGCAGGGCTTCAGAAAAGTTGGAAGTAATCGTGAATGGACTATATACTGACATCATTCAGAGGTCTACCATAACAATAAGGAAACAAAGACCGCCCAAAAGAACGACAAACTTCTCCTTAGAGAAAAGGGGCGAGGGGCATATAAAATACAGTGCCAATATTAAAATACGGAAATTACTTAGTTTAATTTTCAAAGGACGTAGTGGATATTATGACGGCATTACAACTGTTAGACACAACAATTATAATATGAATTTGAACATGAATAATTGTGTCTTTGTCTAGTTTTGCATATCCTGGGTGTAGAAGCGCGGAAGAGCTAGGGCGACCCAGGTTGGCCGGATTTTATATCAAAGGAACCACACAATGTGCATATGCATGTAGCGTAGTTCCTTTTACATGAAAGCCGTTCGTATATGTATAACTCGTATATTCTCGTCTATACGCTAGACGCTGAGCTGGCCTGCCACTTGCCTCTATGAGACATTCAACGTGAGTTTATAATTTTGAGAATGCAAATTTCTAACTACTTCATACACCCTGTATCCCAGGTTTCTTACCTTGAAATGATTTAAAATGCTAATTAATTTTTTTATTTTCAATATGTAAGCGCTAAAAGCTAAACAGAAAACGCAAACTTTTTTCCTGTGTTGGAATTTTTCTTAAATGCAAATTCGTAAGCAGAAAACATTAAATAATCGTTGAACAATGCTTTTGAATGAAACACTTTTCTCGAAGCTCTACACACACGCGTTACGTGGCTATAACACGTCGGTAACATACTAGCTCCATATTCGTAACATACTAGCTCCATATTCGTAACATACTAGCTCCATATTCATTCTTTTTTTTTCGCATAGTTTTCGTACTAGTTTTTTTTTTGTCAACGCATAACGCATAAGTTATTTGAACTCTATAAAGTTGTTAACATATGTTTTCATATTTGGTTTTAGTATTATTGTATTTACTGTCCGCAATCTCTGAATTCTGTGTATTTATTATAGACAATATTCATGGGTAATTCGTCGTAAATTTCATACGGTTTAATTTTTGAATTTTCCAAACAGCGTAACCGCATCGAATGTGAAAGTTGTTCCCGCATTTCCCTTTCCAATAAGTAGTACTCTCCAGCTGATATTATATTTAATATTTATACAGAATACTGACAAATAACAACATATGTTGCCGAAGGAAAACAAAATAAATATATATTACTTTGCAATTCATGGCACAAACGAATATGTTTTGTGTGAAAAGCAGGAAGAAAATGGCAATTTACTGATACATAGATTTCCAGAACATTTTCATGGACGTATATGCTGATGTTTCTGGACAAAATTATTCCTTGAGCTACTTGATTAACAATTATCCTCTCTGTGAATAGCTTATACAGAATGGTTTCAGCTAATCGTGTGCCTGGTGTCCCGCTTCAAGAACATTGGACAGCGAGATAATCTCCTCATGTACCTCAGGCAATTTTTCGTCTAAAGCGTTAAGGCGATATTACACGATGCCAGATTCCGTAAAAGCTTGTGCAAGGTCCGCCATAGCGGCCGGTATACAGGCTAGTGTGGCACCTGTCATGGCATTTCCCGCCCTGCACGGCCAGATTTCGTACCAGGTTTGGTAATTGGACACGTCCTATTTTTCGTGGCAGGTTCCATACCGGCTCTCGTACCTAGACAATCACGTCGCAGTTTCAGAGCGTAGGGCGCTCCCCGTGGCTACTACTTGAAAGGAGTTGATGGAGAAACTGAAAAGGACACCTCCATCTTGAATGTACATCCGCAAGGTTGGAACTCTTTCAAATGGATTTAAAATACGACAACGATGAATGATATTGGCGATGACAACTTCTAATTACTGTTTAAAACCGTTCTAAATACTTAAAACATTACCTACTGCATGAAAATATTAATTTGAAATATCTACGTATATACTATTTAAAAACTCAACATCTGGTGTGTGAACTGGTGGTACAGTGATAAAGTTGCGGTACCCGCGAGTAGTATGTAAGTTTTGGGCATGAGCTCGAAACTCCGTCGGCCCTAATTTGTTTTTATCAATAAATTTTACATGCGGGTAATATCCCGGTACATATAGAAGAAAAAACTATATTTTGCAACCGGTCAGTAATTCTCGTCAAAATTAAAAATAACACACTCGTACTCTAGTTAGTGACTTCGCGTTATTTTCAAGAAAATGACAAACTATACTAGTAAGTAATCAATTTATGTAAAATGCGAACAGTAATATAGCAATATTAAGATGTGCTAGCTAGTATTTTTATAGGCCTACGTAAGTTACTAAATGGTAGCAGTTCTACGAATGGGGTTCATATTTACTACGAACCTCGCACTGCGCACCCACCGAGGATGCCAAATGCTAGTATACGAACTGCTGTCGTGTAATATGAATCTTCCATGGTGGCTTCTCACACAGCGGCTGGTTTACCGACTCGTGCACCAGGACTTGTAGAAGCTTGTACAAGAACCAAGTACGGCAGCAGGTATCGTGTAATATCCTCTTTAGGAAACAAATACAAAAGCTTCTCGTAATTATTTTACAGTATGTCACTTCTAAAGTATGCGTTTGTACTCATCTATCCTTGGAATATATTCATTTCGATTTCTACAGACGTATCGTTTTATTTGAGTTATTTTCCAATATATGTACAGAATATTTAACGACGATAATTAAAAAAATTTTACAATAGTAAAATATAAAATAGGAATTTATTTTTAAAATTTTTGTAGATAATATGAAAATTATGAGTTATCTGGAGGATAATTGACAGCGTTTTGGAACCAGAAAATTATGCCATTCAATTTTTATGTTATTATAACCCACATTTGACTGTGTTCGACATGCCGTGTGAATATAAGCATTATAACAATTAAAAAATTACAGGTAATAACGTTTTTGCTTTGGGCGACCATTAAGCTGGCTTAAATTAATAATTTTTAATTTTAATCTTGCGACTAACGAAGCTTTATCTAATTAATTTGTACGGATCCAAAGTGTTGAAAGACGACCCCATAAAATATTTAATAATATTTGTCAAGGTATAACTGGTTCATGCAAAAGTAAAATGTATAAATATTCATAATTCCTGAGTGATAATAATACGTCTTCGTGAGGTATGGATAGTTTCTCTTTGTTACTGCTGCAAATACTACAGCTCTATATTGTGTTGAGTGTTACATTTAGTTAGCATAGCTGATGGATATCATACAGGAACTTCAATTCTTTATTAAGGAAGCTCTGGACACATACTTCAATATCTTTGATGAACTTAATATTTTTATTAAATTCTAATGAATAGTGGCGTAGTTCGCATCGGGTTTTCCTATAAATGCTATCACATGTTCTTGCCATATGAATACAGTACTGTACCTTGAGGAAAAATCAAATTAGTATCAATAAATCATATCTTACATAGGTAGTTACGTCCAAAAAAGTTTAACTTCTTCGCCCTGGCAAATTTATATCTTTACGTTTAAATTCTGAATATAGAGATTTACATGTGGAAAACAGATACGCCGCCTTGTGAGCTCGAACTGCCAATACTCCGGTTAAAAGGAGAGCGCACTAGTTTATAGTGCCACGGAGGCTACAGAATTTCACGATCGCCATACTTTGTAGATTACAGCATCTGAAGGAATCCTCAGTAAAATAGTGTCGTAGGTTTCATTGTTGTTTTTTTACGTCATTGTGTACACAATTGTGTAAAAACCCCACTTTCACAGTAAACTAATACTGCACATGTTTCAAATGTAAAACATTATTAGTGTTTAGTTACAATTATTTACTAACTGCATACAGTTTATATCATTTTCCCTAACAACTGATGTATTCTGCTTATGAGAGTGGTTAACTGGGGTGCGATAAGTATATGTAGGATATTCATATAACTTATTTCGTACCCAATTGAAGGTCATTTATTCTAATATAGTACTTTAGTTAGGTATACTTGTTACACTAGTTGTTTTAGTAATTAAATAAGATGACACTATTACTTGAAGAAACAGCTATTTGCCATAGGTCATTATTTAGAACGCCGCAGTTATTTTGAGAATGAACTGTCTGAAGGAAAATTACTCTATAGTCTACGTAGAAAATACGTATCCACAAAGCTTCAATTGCAAGCTGTAATCCAAGTCAAACAACCGAAAGAATAAATTTTAACGTCAACTTTACTTGGTGATGGTAGTGTTAAACCTTATCTCATTAACTTCAACTCGCCAGATGAAGATATTTAACTTCTCGAGGTATACTGTTTCATCGGCGTCCACCGAGGCCAATCTGTTTATACTGCTGAATCTTGACGCAAACAAACATATAATAATAAGCGGTTTTTTGTAAGAGTTGGTTGAAATCAAATCACTTTGTAGGAAAATGTGTATGTGAATCATTAGTTCGTCATATGACATATCAAAGTGATCAAATATTTAAACCCGGAAAGTTAGAGAAATTGACTAGCACAGTCAGCACACCTAACAATTCTTAAAATCCCAGTACACCTGGAATTTCCGAGCATATATACTTATAGAATGCTCATTCGATATTTTTGCTGTGTTTTCGTTTGAGGCCGACATCTCAAACAGCTGACCAAAGGCATCATGGCTCAGTCAATCCATCTTCAGCAATTACGATGTCAAGTATAAAGTTTGCCATGAATTTTAAGCAATTTACAGCTCATTTGCACAAAACGTAGTATGTAGGAGTGAATTATTTGCGAAATGTATTTGTAGCGTTACATTTATATAATTACTCTGAATTGGCGTCTGGATAAACCAGCTAGTTTCGGATGTTTTTTTTTTTTTATTAATTCAACATCTTCATTTCAATGTCCCTTCAGTTCCGATAGTGCCTCAGTTGCCAATTATGAATTTGATCAATTGGTATAGGCCTTCAGTTGCAATTTCTGAATAAAATGTAATCGTGTTATGTATTCGTATTTGGTTTGTTGTTTTCTGTCAACGCTAATACGAATAGATTTTTAAATAGTACACAACTCAATAAAGGGGCTGCTTTTAATAAATTATGATTTAGGTTATCTTAAACCACGGTCATCGTATTACAGTTCAAAAGAATGCCATTTTCTACACTTTAGGACCACTGCTCGTTAAATGTATTAAACGTTTTCAGGTATTTGCGTATATTCATATTCAACGCATGAATTTACAGTTTTTCAGTTCCGGGAAACACTTTCATGCGTATGCAACTAGCTATCCCTTAACCTTGCCATGCCCCTCGTCAGCTGTCTCTGATACGGTATCGGCCCTCTATGTATGCATGATCGAAGCTTGGAATAATATAAGGCTACGAAAAAGTAAAAAAGGAAAGCGACCCTCGTAGAAAGCAAAAAAATGAACAAAAGTGTTATTCTTGCGTTGCTCTTAGCTTAACTTAATTCATTCGGTAGGCAGCAAATCTAAACCGGATGCACCGGCCAAAGCAACAAATTTGAAGTACATCCGTGCATATCACACGCGAACAGTTAGTGTCCCTCCTAATCTTAACGATATTGAGAAACGCAGCCATATACGCGGTCGACAAGCAGCTGCACCGGAGAAAACTCAGCGCTAAAAGAAAAAATACCTTAGGTAGCACATTCTAATGTGCAGTACTGTGAAGCATGTATTGGTTCTGGATATTTTCTCACATAGCTTAATACAACACTATTATAGTCTATTAGCAGTTTATTCTCATTTCTTGTATCAAACCTTTGGAAAATCACCTCATATATGACGTGTTTAATTGTCTCCTACACTGTAAAAAAATTGTGCAATTTTACACGAATGTACGTGGCAGTACAATTTCCACACATGTTCGTGTATTTTTACATGTACATGTGTAAGTGTACCTTTACTGTATGCCCCATGTTAATTTACAAATACAACACCAGTGTAATTTTACTAGACTTGTTATTCTTTATACTAATGATTATGTTCAATCACTAGTACTCTGTATGTGTCATTTTACTTTTATTGTTACCAATATCAAGCCACATAATGTAAATTTACACAAACTTTGTTAGAGTAATTTTATCATACCTGTCAGTTTCTTTTGCTAACCATCACATTAAATCACATGTTCTCGGTACATGTTACATACAGTGGCTGGAGGTGATGTGTGTAGTGTGGCGGGAAACAGAGCAAGATAACCCCGTTTTCTCTTGCCATATCAATGAGTTCACGATTATTTGTGTCCTAAGCATGGCCATCGAATAGAAGTAGAATAGTGTTGTCTTTAGAAGCGTGCGTAAACTGCACAAACTGTTGGAACCACCGGACGAATATTTCAGACCGCGTCCAGCCTGAAGGATGTCATTCTGCCCAAGTTCCAGGTGCAGAACCATCAATCAATTAGCACTTCATCCTCTGCCGAGGAAAGATCATCATCAGTGGCATGAAAGTTGCTGATGCTCTAATACAGAGCTCGAGAGTTACTGTTTGCCCTCTCTCTGCAGATGTCAGAGACACGACTTGTTTCCTTCCTTTCGATTTTGACTTTAGCACTGAGAACACACTTGTTTCATCACAATTATACACTCGGTCTGGAGTAAACTTGTATTTTCTCATACAGCTACCCTAGTAGTTCAAAAAAATTTTAAACCACAACTCTGTTGAAGCCCATTGCTCTCGCTGTGGAAGTAGCTTCCGGTTTTCGAAGAGACAAGTCTGGATATCACTTCATAAAACTTGTTAGCCAGTCTAAACCAGCCTCTCCTATTTGCTATATGAAACATGTGTTTCTTGTCATTTTCCACAACTAACTGAAAAACCAGCTTTCTTATACCAGCAGTGCTTAGACCAAACAACATGCCTTCCATTTATTTAAGGTAACCAGCCAGCTCCTCTCCCGCTCCAAGTGTAAAAAACACAGGCTGAAGCAGTTCCAGAATACCTTGAGCTGCTGATGAGGATTTTGTCGAAACAGAGCCACCTTCCTCTCCAGTGTTGTTTGCGGGACGTTAAAATCAGCAACTGCATTCGATAACCCATAGTTTTTTGCACAACATCTTCAATACCTTTTCGCATCGACTCTTCGGACCAGCTGTATGTCATTCGGTCTTTCTTTTATACGTCCGTACCAATTTGTCTGAAAATAAAATTTAGAATTGTCTATATTAGGGCCTATATTAAAATGCTCAAACGTACATAAAAGACCACCACCTACGTCACCCCCTCAAAAAAAAACACAACTAAGGAAGGCAATTTTTACCAGAAAATTAGGTGCTGCGGTAACAATTGTGGGGGGGGGGGGGGCACAGCGGTGTTGCAGCTAGAGCCCTTGCTTCCCACCAAGGTGATACGAATTCGATTCCTGGCGAGGTCACGCTCTGATTTCCGCTTAGTTTAGCTAATAAAATAATTCAATCTTGAAAACCACAATAAAGCTTGTAGATACACAATAAAGAAAAGTTTCATTGCAATAATATTCTTTGTGAAATTATGGAACTCTACTCATGCTCATGTTGAACTCCCTTTCACCAAACCCTTACAAGTTTACTTTGTAAGCTCTACTTTGCTACAGCAAAGCAGTAGGCATGGTTTTTAGATCTGAACTATACCTGGAATCTATCAAAAGTAAGATGGGGACATTTTCAAGGGGTAAGATAGGGAAGTTTTTTAAGGGTCAAGGGGGGACATCCACGTCTTGCCCAAGTGGTATATGGAAAGTAACTGAATGATAATATTTTAACACTATTATTAATCAGTTCCATAATTGCGAAAATTAATAGCTTACAAAATTCTGTAATCAATAATATACAAAAACATATATTTTGTCATTGTAACTTACCTATTGGCCTTTCCAAAATGAATAAAAACAGAAAATGGATACCGCATGCTAACATGTTTCATGATGTGGGCAGAACCAGCAATACCATGGGGGGGGGGGGGAGGGGGCTAAGCTCGAACTGCACTCGTATACGAAATCTTCGAATTGCGGCTGTAACTCGCACGATTTTAGAACACGGTAAGATCGAACCATACAAGAGCCATCGTATACGTCTCGACCGTGCGAGTGGCCACTCTCTCGATCATCGCCGTGCGAGATGTGGAGTTGTAGACGAGTAGCGCTACAAAACAAACAAAATATTAGACATAAAATGACTGTTGACGCTGTGTGAATTCAATTTATACATCATTTATGCTGTGCCTAATGTATAATCGTTTGCAAATTAAGAACTCGTTGAACGGACAAGAAGCAAAATTTGTGTTGAGAATGCAAATGAGGTTATGAGTAAAAGTGTAATTTACACAGCCCTACTACTGACGTTCATTATTTTTCAGTGACTCGTAGTTGGGTGGTTAGACGTCATAAGTTAATATTTAGTCAGTCTTGCATATAAAACTCTGCAAATAACATATGTTACTATTATTGCACAAACTTGTTAATATAGACTACAGTCAAGTATAAGTACTTAGGTTAGCCTATAACAGGCAGTATCCTAGATACTCATTTGGAAAGTACTTTAACAGTGTAGCATGTGATAAGTAGCCTAAATAACATCAGTCGCATATTGAATTTATTATGGCCGAAGAATGAATTAATGTAATGGCGATAGAAGAATTGGAATAAGTTGAACTACGTGGCAACAGGTTGAGATTATTGCACCAAAAGTATTATCTATGGATTTCACAGTTGCTCTTACTCTAACACAAGGTCTAGCATAGTGTCATGTAGCTGCTAATACTCTCCAAACGATGGGCAACTTAACATATACATTCACATTTCATTATTTATAATGCAATGTAAACATTGTGGCAATTTATGATACACAACTGTGTTCTCTTAATTGAATCGTATGTAATTTCCACAGGTAAGAATTTTACTGACCAATCCCTGCACTGTTAAAAACAATTTCCTTCATTTTACGGAAAAGTGCTGGTAAAAATTTATCTAGAAATATCCGAAAACTCTCCGTAAAATTACGGACACGTTGATTTTCAGAAACGGACTTTCCGTAAATTTCACGGAACCTCTCCGATAATTTCCAAGTTGCTTTTCTGTACTTTCCGTTTAAAATAAAAAGAGATAACGGAAATTCCTTTAAACCTCCGTTATCTGGGTGTTCGACCATGTATAAAAAGTGATATTAAACAAGTTAAAGTATTTTATACTTAAGCGAGGTTTGAACCCGAGTCAAAAAATTACCAGTCCACGATTCTACCCATTTTTTTAAAATAAATAAATTGACTGTCACAAGCAATACACAGAGATATTTACACTTAACCTATTGTACAGTACACATTCAAACACACAATAGAAACAATAACAAAAAACTCAATAAAATATCTACACTTCACCTACAACTCTCGCTTGAAAATTGTGCTATAATTTTATATTTTATTCGAAAAACAAAAATAAAGATTCAGATTCTATTAAATTTAGTGTATTTTTAGTGTTGCCAAATGTTACAGACGCCTGATGCTATTGTTTAATTTTTCAAAGAATAGGTTATAGTCGCGTGGATAACCTTAACTGCCGCAGAAACGGTAATTTTCTTGTTACAGTGGCGAAGAAAGCTTCGTGTAGAATCGGCATTGTTCGTCCCCGTAACTCGAAGCCAACCGCGTACAATGTAAATAAACAAACGCACGAGATACAAGTGACGCTTCTGATTGGCTGAGTTTCGCAGGTTCAACATGACCAAATGTCACTCGTATACGCTTGCCTGGCACTCGCCTCGCACATTGAAACGTATGCGAGTTCCAGGGGTTGGAGCTTACAACAATTGTCTCGTATACTAACTGCACTCGAACGATCTCGAGATATAGACTTGCCCCCTCTACACCCTACACTGTAGGTGTAATATTACCATACCAGGCTGTAATTTTTACTTATTATTATTATGTTAAATAACATGCACTCCGTACATGTAGTTTGACAATGTAAATGACAGATTTCCTGTCACATACTATAAATTTACACAAACATCGCAATTGTAATTTCACCACTGTGTAAGTGTATTTTATCACTAACAAAAAACTAAAATCGCAGATTCACTGTAATTGTAATAACGAAATTTCAGTACATTTTCGCTGTTTTACTAAGCAATTTTACCAATATTTTTTTTTATGGAGAGCCCCCAAATCCCGCTACGCCAGCGTGAGCACCTTCACAGTTCCGTGTGCCCTCCGGCATGCTTGTTAGTAGCTAAGTCGGTTGGAGAATGGGATGCGTCTCAGGGCAAGCCCTACACGCCTTAGGTTAGGTTTAATTATTATAATGGGCGCATGTATCGCAGCTAAGCGGGGTTATAGTGCCATGGCCGCAATTGTAGCCATGTGCACACCCTTAAAAAAGAAGAGTCTAGATGGAAGAGCATAGCAAACTAGGCAAAACGGAGAGGGCCTGGAGAAAACTATGCGATAGTTGCGGAGGACAAAATTATTGTGTTTAACTGGATTAGGGTTGGCTAAAATAAGGTATTTGTTAGTTCGGGAAGAAAGACTTCTGTTGATTTGATGCGGGGTGAAATGAAATGAGATCGCAGCTGGTGTGTATTGCGGGGGACAGAACAGCCCCCGTGCCAATGCCAGTCATCGTGTGGAGGCAGGCACCCTTAAAGTTGAGCTACTTTCAATACTGCCGTGTAGGCGAACCAGCACTGTAGTACCGACAGCAACTGAGGATGCAGTCCCCCCCCCCCCCCCTTGCTATTCGTCGAGTGCGTCGGAAAACTGGACAGCTCAGTCATGACACCGACTCCATCTTCGCCTTTCCGCCCCGATGCCAGCATCTCCAACCCATGGGTGAAGGTGGGGAGAGTTCTTTCGGGGAGCCACCTACTCCCCTTCCAGCAAAATAGCCCGTCGGTCTGGGAAACGCGAGACATCCGGGGCCTACCAGTGGTGGTGCGAATCCGCTGGCCCAGGAGTGAAGGCTGACATCGGGGTGCTTCCAAGGTCCAATCCATTCATAACGCACCCGCAGACGGCAGCCCGCAGAATCCAGCAGTGAGGATCGCTACACTTTGCATTTTTCAGCACCTCAAGATCTCCCTCCCCGCCTTGATGGTTGGGCCACCTCCAGCAGATGCGCTTCGTTATCTCGTACTGAGCTACCCAGGTTCCCGACGTCCACGATGACGCCGGCCAGTTGGTCCGCGGGCTGGTACTGGAGTATTCCCAGCCACCCCAGAGCCTGGGGATCCCCTATCCACCACCTGGGGACGCGACGAGTTGCGGATTGTCGCCGCACCCAAGCTGCCATGGTCCCATCGCACTCGCAGATGCACCTCGCTTTCGCTGGTCCTCAAGTCGCGGGCAGTTCCCAGCGAGCGAGCAGCCACGAGCGCGATGTTCATCCCACGACAGGTTAGCTAGAGCAATTTTACCGTCAGCACATCCTCAGTTATATTCAAAAGCCAGCATATTCATTCGTGGGAGATAAGATTTCCGTTTGAGCACACAAAAGGAGTTCGAAGTAGTTCTACTCCCTACCACTAGATCACGCCTTTTAAGCGAATACTTCTAGTTATATTTAAATTAACAGGGACATTAGAGTAAAATTACAATTACTGTACTCGTTTTAGGAAGTTACACACTACAATGTAAAATTACCGTAAATTTGTATGTGTAAATATACACTCACATACTTTCGAATTTGTGATTTTACACCTTTATTAGTGTCAATATACCAGTACATTTGTGTTTTTTATACTATAAGATTGTACTACATATGAGTATAATAGGTAAATATGTACTTTTACACTGTTGTACGAGTTGGTACAACATTAGAGTGGTTGAAATAACACGCAGGCTTGGGATTTTAGTGCCTTACATTAGTGTATTTTTACAAATATTTTCGCATTTGTAATTTTACGCCTTTTTTAATATCAATATATCATAACCTTTTGTTTTTTTTACAAGTAAGATTGTACTACCTTATGAATGAAATAGAAAAAATACATACTTTTACAATGATGTACGTGTTTTCATAGAACATTGGCATAGTTGTAAAATCACACAGGCTTAGGGGTTTAGTGCCTAGCATTAGTGTATTTTGACACATACTTTCGCATTTGTAATTTTACGCCCTTTTTAATGTCAATATACCAGTACATTTGTGTTTTTTACAGTAACATTGTACTATCTTTTGAATGAAATAGAACAATGTGTATTTTTACACCGATGTACATGTTTCAATACAACATTGGCGTAGTTGTAAGAATACACAGATTTGGGTTTTAATACTTCATGTTCGAGGAATTTTACACGCTTTCAAATTTGTAAATGCACACCTCTACTATTGTTAATATAGCACTACAATTAAGTTTTTTTAATATAATATCATTGTACTATGTTATGATTAAAATTTTAGAATGCTGTAAATTTACACGTACTAAACTTCTTTTTACAAATACACACAGAAATTGTAAATTACCAAAAGGTTGTACATGTATATTTACACTATTTTTTATACAGTGTATTATTGCCATACACTAAAAGTGTTTCATACATCTGTTAACACAAAAGTGTCGTATTTTTGGTTCAATTAAAATTTTTAGTTATTTTTTATTTATAAATCATAAGATTCGATTTACAATTAACATAAATTCAAACGGGGAGAAAAATGGTGCGTTCGTAACGCCTAGTAAGAAAGAGTTAAAATGCAGAATATTATTGAACTGAGTGCGCACGAATGTGGTGCGTTGTATGTTTAGTGTTATTTTCTAGACTTAGTTAAGCTTTGTTTGCACAAGGCAGAGAGGAATAGCCTGGAAGTAGAACTTCAGCAGTGCTTCAGAAATTTTTGAAATAACCGTGAACGGAATACAAGTGAAATTGCACTGCCAGCGCAGCGGCCTTCAACCATGTAACTCAAAGATCAATCCACGTGTTGGATTTGGCATTTTGCCACGCGCTGTCAACACAGTGGATGTTGTCGATGGAAGGCACGCATTCTAGCTTCGGTAGATACTGGGTTTCAGGGCCTTATTAACTTCAGAGTTTCCGTGAAGATGGCTAAAGGCTGTTGGCCATAAAGTAAGCACATTTTGAAATCAATATTATAAAATAGTCACTGCCCCTACCTGAATATATTTTAACGGGCGCAATGAGTGACATGCGCCCAGTAAAGTTGGTAACGAAGGATGGGAAGTAGTTCCATATCTTAACGTCGAATAAAATGTGTTAGGTAACCATTTCTGATTAATTAGATTATTTCTTTCGCTTTCCGTCTTTTTTAAAGCATCGAAGTGTAAAAATGAGAACATTTGGATAATATTTACCGTTCTAATAATTTCACAGTTTCACTTGACCGACGCATGAATTAAGTGATGAGGCCCATGACAAAGTTAATATTACATAAGGCGGAAGACGTGCATACAAGTAGAACTCAGAACTCAAGCAGAGCTTTCAAAAGTGCTCGTTTTGCCGTGAATAGCCTATACCTACGAACCCCACAAAATTGTGCTTGCTGGCGCCTTTCTAGAGTTAACATTTACATCCGCGTACATACACGGAGATAAAAACCAGCTCAGTGTAATATATAACGTATATTGGCTGTTCTGTCTAGCTTGTGGCCTGCCCAGGGTAGGACAGAAGCACTTAGCATCTGTTCACTGCAGATTACTCCTTGTGTGAAGATTTGGGTGGCTCTTAACAGCGAGTTCTTGAGAGTCGATGAGGGTGATTCAAGTGAGTATGAAGTAGGCAGGGTAAACTGGAGATCCCCGAGAAAACCCGCCAACCAACGGCAATGTCCGGCACGATTCCCACTTACCAAAATCAGGTGATCTGGCCGGGGATTGAACCCGGCGAGCGTGCTTATCGCTCAGCCACCGTGCACCCTCCCAGATTACAGTAACGTATTTAGTCCACGCACCACTTTATATTAACATTTAATTTTATAATTAAATAAAATAGCTGCATGTTAGTATTTCTGTGTCATTAATAACTTATGATTCGAAATAACAAATTCAATGCTCATCAAAATCGGATTAAAAAGCCAAATTCAGAACGATCTGGAATATCATTCTTTGTTTCTACATTTCATTTAAATTTATAATGAAATTAGTAGCATTACACTCGGAAGTTTCGAGTGTGAAATTACTTGTAGGCAAGTTTTATTTATTATATACCGAATGCAATGGTATGTGAGCGTGCAATCGGATCACCGAGACATGTGTCATAATATAAATACATAAATATTGCTGTACATCATCGCAGTAAAATAATTCACGTTGCAGAATACTGAAGGTATGAGTTTAAACTATATTTGTTACGTTTTTATTAAAGCCCTGTGTTCTAATTTTGTTTCGAAATTTTGGTAGCTATTTTATCTGAGGGCACCTTCTATAAGATCGCATAATGCGATGAAAAATATTGCAACTCTGAAATTCCTTAATATAGTTTCAAAAATTGTTTTTCGTGATTTATTCTTTTTATCGATTTTCACTGCGGAAAACTGCAGGGCAGGAAATTACACGGATTTTTAAATGTTATTTCGTTAAAAAAGAAAATTATCCGTTGATTTAAACTCGAATGGGAACTAGTTTTTCGGCGTCTAAGCTTGTGTAATCATAAAAAGAATCTGTATTCCATTTGTGTGGATGTCAGCTTCTACACTTCGCACTAAGTCATGAACACTAATACACACTGATATTTACAACTCAACCCACTTAGACATTTCCCAGTCCATGTTTGTTTGAACTGATACTGTGAAGAGCATTCATCTACAACTGGCTTATAATTTGACGTTTATATGCCAGGGGTTCGAATATGAACAGATAGAAGGCATGTAAATGAAATTCACACCGTAAGAGCAACAAATTTCGTAAGAATAAACCAAAATTAGATAGCCAATATCATGCAGTCTGTTATGTATACTGCTGTGTTACGAAAGTCGCGATGATTCTTGTTTTCCCTTCAAAATTATTTTCCTTCCGAAACAGGCGGCAACATTCGACAGTAATTATTCTCTATGCGTTATAAATTTAAATATTGATCAGTTCCTAACACTAAACTTGTTAAAGGAAATTTTTTAGAATAATCTTAAAATGTCCTCTTAAAGGGAAATGGAACTCTGCGCAAGAATTAAAGTAATCATTACAAATATACATTATATTTATCAAAACGCGAAGGTATGTCAAAGTTATACATATATTAATAATAATAATATGTAGGTGCTTATGATCTGCAGATCATATAACAGCGTACAAAAAGAGGATAAATACACAGACTTTTCAAGGAAAATGTTGTAGGTGAAAGCGTTTAGAACTGGCAGGTAAACAAAATTTACGAATTTCATTTTGATGCACGTAGCTGGAAATCTGTCACTCGCAAGAAATGCCTTGAATGCTGGTTGGCAAGCGAGAAAAGCACACTATGAAACACTCGGGGCGATGGAAACAAGTTCTCCGACCAGCCTGGCTATTCAAAAACTTTTCCAAAAATGATTTTTCGCACCAGCGGTGAAAGGTAGCGCTGCCTTGATGTGGAGCGAGGACAGTGAAGAGGGGATAAATGAGAGAGTCATAGGCGCGGGGCGGTGAAAGAGAGAGAAAAAAAAAAAGGGATATGGTCGTTTGGAATAGTAGCAGGTTGAGGACCTACTGGATGGGAATAAAAAATCAATTTTCTCTTCCCCTACACCATACGCGTCACCGCTATACTCTTTTCACCCTACAGCATCCTAGCATCGAGCCGCCCAAGGATGGAAGGAAGGTTTCTTTTTTTTCTCTCCTCTTCCTCTCCCTCTCTTCGTCTCCCCTCTTCTCAGCCAATTCCATCCCTTCTCGCCCTCCAGTATTACACACGGAACTAAATTAAAACAGTTTTCAAAGCCTCGTTTTTCACGGCGCTAATTAAAGTGTCACACGCACATATTTTACAGTTCACTGGTTATCGTTTTGCACCCTGCGCGCCTTTTTTCCCATTAAAAAAGGATATTTGAAAATAAACTTTCGTGGTTTAAAGAAACTAAGCCAAGCCCTTCCGCGTACCCAAGGGCTTCTGAATAAAAGTTTTGAAAGTCATTTCGAAATGATTTGAAACAAACTATAAGCAAATGTAGCGCTGACAGAGAACAATCAAAGTAAGTCCTTGTCGAAAAGATTTCTTTAAAATTTCACATTTTTAAGTGGACTAACTTATAGCTTTTATTTTACTTTAAAATGAATAATATAATATAGGTATTGGTATTTATTGTTAAGCGGGATAATTAATCGTCGTTGCATGAATTAATTATAATATTGTATTTAAATTAAAATTTCTTAATTATTTGTGCAATATAATATTGTTTTTGTTATCATTTATTTTGCTTGTAAAAAAGTTGTGATTGTTTTGATGCCTGATAATTTCAAATCATGATAGCCAATCAGTAGACTAAAATACCGACTACAATCGCTAATTATTTTAATACAGCCTACAAATGTTCCACAAAAGTATTTTTTGCAAGCCCGTATCTAGAATATTTTATATATAATTTTCAAAATGGAAACTAATTCAGATTATACATTCTGGAAGCGATCGCAAGATAAGTTACTAAATTGGTAGTGATAAACAGGCTTCTCGCAGTGAAGTTAGCGCTTTTAAAACAAATGTTTGAAAAATGTCCCTCTTCCCAAATGAATATATTTCAGCGGACACGCTGACTATCGCGTTAAAGTCGAGTTGGCAACGAGACAGGAAAACAATTTCCATGTTTCGCTGTCGCATTTTAAGTGACACGTTTATTCAGAATGTTGCAAAATTGCCTGCCAATACTTCGGGGAAACATTCATCACATCTGGAGGATGAAAAAATGTTATTTCAACATAGTTCCGCAAATGCCTCGTTTCTTCACTACATATCGTACTGTGCATGGCCCGTGGGCTGGATCATGCTACTATGGAATGCCATTGCAACGTTCGTTTGCATGATCCGCGGCGCCTCAGAATACAACTCTACACCTAGAACAGTAGGAACTGCACAGATATTAGTTACACATGTATGGAAGTTTATCGTCGACCCTAAAGGACATGTTAAAAATGCCCTCCATCAATCCGCCGTTGCACTGATACTAGGATGCGTTGATAAATCCCTGGAAAATTCCTGATTGCTCCGCAACCTGCTACAAATTTAAGTCGCCGAGGGTACCCGCAACGTCAACTGGGGTTGCATACCCACGTGCCTTTAAACGTCCCCACAAATGAAAACCTAGTGGATTAAAATAAGGGATCCTCGGGGGCTGGTATGGGGCTGTGCCAATTACAGCTGCGATGGCATTCCACAGGTACATGATCCAGCCCGCGGTCCATGCACTATACGCTGTGTGTTACGGGCTGTAGTAAAGAAACGACTCATATTCATATAACATATTTTCCATCCTCCAGATGTGAGAAATGTTTCGCCTAGGTATTGACATGCAATTTTGCAACACTCTGTATTCGCGTAAAGAGGATTTATTCCATTTTTTTTCACTTCATCGACGCATTAATGAAGTGAGCGGGTCCATTTCAACGTTAAGGTCGCATACCTCGGTAGCATATAATGGTCAGAAAAGTAGATCACATTCTGGGAGGGCTTTCAAAAGTATTTACCGCGAACAACCTATAGAATCAACGAATCCCTAAGAATTTTTCTCCACTTTCATAAAGATATATTCTTGGCTTGACACAGGTTGAATGTGAAGCTCCTGGCGCCATCTGTGACGAGCAGAGTAACTTAATGTTTGCCACTACACTGTCTACTTATATAACCTTTCCACGGTAAACAGGACACGTTTGGTTTCAGCCCAGGTTACATCCTTCCACCACAAGAAAGATTAACACCTGCCGTGGACACCATCACCTTGGCCATGCGTCGATCAAGCGGAACTGAGATTGTTAGGAACGTGAATGCGTGACTTATTATGTTAATTGTTACCGTTACGCACTTAAATTAAACAGAAGACAAATTAATTAATTTAAGTGTCCTTGAATTGTAACTTCGCATTGTTACAAGAAACGCTAAGAAATGGAACAATTTTATCTGATGCGCTGCTAATTCTACCGTGAATATTTAATTCACTGTTTATTTTTAAATTTATGTAGATATGGGTAGAGATCTTTTCCAAAAACGTGGAAATCAAAAGTCCTCAGTTTCACGGGCGGAGGAAAGGAAGTGGAGGAGCTTTGGTTAATAAAGTGATTTAATAACCTCGCCACATGATGGCGCCAGGCGCAGGACGAAGCTACCAGAGAGCTCCTTTGTATCGGACCAAGAAACTAGCTTATATTTTCAACATTTGCCTATAGTCAAAGTGCAAGGAAGCACGAAAGATCTACTTGCGTGAAGAATCCTTCCTGTGCTATTCAACAATGTGTTAAGTGCAAACGTCTGTTTAAACGAGGTGCTAAGTTGTAGAGACATATCAATGTATGCAAAGGCAGAGTTCCTGCAGCTAGAAACGTCTTGTACTAGCTATTGGCAACACCGCATCAAATAGATATTACCTAAAAAAAAATCGGCATTTAAGGGCATTTTGAAAAATTATGTAATTGGAAATAACTTGTTGGTACGAAAGACATATGTGCACACCTGGACCGCATTAAGCAAAGGATAACCAATCAATTAACAGAAGAAGTCAAAGAAAGTCACATAACATATGTTTGGCTGGAGTGTACCTATGTAAAGCCTCGACTTTTGTAGGAAGAAACCAGCCCGCGGGCATTAAATAATGCAAATGAAGCATTGCCCAGCGTTGATAACATTTCAGATGCTGTAAATTCCTTGACAGTAAAAATTTTGTCGTGAATAAGAAGAATATATGGTTAACGGTTCTCGGTGGATGCTTGCTAGCATAGACTGTCTCGATCTGCGTATAAGCAGATTATATTAATCATGTGGAAAATGAGCATGTTGCTGGAAAGACACTGCATGTATAGTATGGAGAATGCGAGGATTCAGTTTGTTTATTTTATGTTTGTAGTTTTATGTAAGTAAAATTTTTATGTTTTCAATGAATAAACAAAAGTGTTTTATTTCTCGCTAGTGTTGATGTAACTTATCCTAACCTGCCTACTATCTCTGATATAGGTAATAAGGTAGCCTTGGTTTTCAGATCTGTCGCTATAAGCCGATACTGTGAACATGATAATAAAAATAAATGGAATGATATGGGCCAAATATGATGATTTGAAAGTTAATACTTCAAAATTTCTTGTTTACGACAATCACTGAAAGTGCATAGTCATTTATAATGTAGCAAAGGTATATGCAGAAGCGTACAATACATTCTAAGCAGGTTGTATGTGGCAGTCTTGGAGGTAAGCTGTTCAGTGTTAGAAAATTGACCGTGTGACATGGTGGGAGGGGAGGGCGAAGGCTGAGTTCAGCCTGACGAGACGTGCTTCAGTGCACTATATGGCGACGAGAGGTCCTACCTAAATGTCTGCATGCCCGGTCCTGCACTAATATACCACTGTTATTTTTCTAGAGAAACATTGATGAGGGTCACTCACCTGCTGGACATGGTAATGAGCGAACATTCGGAAATTTCAATTTTTAAATAAAGTTTGTAATAATAATATTTTTACAAATATTAATAGTTATAAATGATTAAATGTTTAATTTTTTATATGTTTGTGATTTTTTAGGTTCAAGATCATACAAATTCACAGGGTCACTGTCAAAGTTTACATTTAAGGTTACTTTGATTCAATATGTTGGGTGCGTCATATCATTAAGACAGGTCAGTTCCACTCCCCTGTCCCCTCTAAGTAAGAAAATTCGATGTTTTAATTTATTTTTTTTAAATCAATTTTGTCAATAAAATCTATAAATTTTCAGCAGTTGTTATAATATTTTTTGGGAAATTTTGCAAATTTGTTGCGTTCAAAGCTATCCAATGTCAAGGCCTTGGGTCAAGGTCAAAGTCGCCTGGATCCAATTTGGCAGTTGGGTTTCATCGGTTTAAATATTTACATAGGTTTTTAAATTTTTTTCGATATTTTCGAATTTTTTTGGTTTCAAGATCATTGAAGGTTATGAGAATAAACTCAAGGTCAAGGTTACCCGGAACCAAGATGGCGGTCGTAGTCAGTAATGTAATGTGCTCGCCGACTTTTATGAATAAACTCGATTTATACAATTTTTCTCGATTTTTTATTTTCATAGTCATTAGGCACAAGATCACTGGCATCCAACATGATAGATTGAGTCTTCAATATAGTGTTTTCCTCAATTGAAATTTTTTCCCGATTTTTTTAATTTTTTGGAGGTTTTTGGGTCATCTAAGGTCACATTGTCAAGATCAAGGTCACAGATCTAGCCCCCAAATGATCGTTTTTCGCAAAAAAAAAAAAAAAAAAAAAAAGACTCGTTTCTGCAAATTAGAAAATTTGTGCTTTTTGAGAAAAAAAAACGCAATTTTAAGGGGGAAAAAGGGAAGTTTAAAGGGGGAAAATGTTCAATTTCGGGGGGAAAAGGTAAATTTTGAAAGCAAAAAATTGATCAAATGGAAATTCAATATGGGTGCGGCCAGCACCTTTCGCCTATTCCGAAATCCGTTATACCAGACATCCCCTAATCTTACTACGCAGATTAAAAGAAAAATAATGTAATTTTATTATTCAATATATATATAGCTTTCCTTATGTTTCATATAAGCTACCTTCTAATTTTACAGTAGACATAATGTTTCTCTTTTTTTTCTTTCAAAACATAGGTGTTAAGTTTTATTTTTAGGTAGAGTGGTTAAGTGTAAGAGAAGTTTATAATACCCTAACTTCGCCGCAGTAAAAAAAATAGTTTTATTATTATTAGATATTGAAATATTGAAATATCAATCGCAAAAAAACATGGAAGTTAGCATTACCTACCACTCGAGATGGGCTCATTAATTCTAAGATTCAAAGATCAAAACATAATGATTAGAGATGGTGGTTTATTGCGGGAAAAGTTGACTGTTTGCTAGAATTCAACATACTGTACACATGTCCGACAGTTTTCTTTTCTTATTGGCTGTCAAGCATGTATAAATATACTACCCCTTTTCACTGGACCAGTGAGACTTCTGATACTATGAGGCAGAACGTTCGTGATTGGTCTGCAAACAACTTGACCGAGGCATAACCTTGTTCATCGAATCATAAAAGAATAAACTAGTTAGAGTGTTATAGAAGATATGTTGGCTCAAAAAATTTCCGTGATTCTCTATCATCTCTAATAATGGTTGACAAATGCAATCGGCGATGGTACTACCAAGGACTAAGTCGGGATGTCTGTCACACCAATAGCTCTCTCGTGCGAACAACTATTTGAAATCAGACCAGATTATTTTTGCTTTGACATGTGTAATTACGAACATGATACATAATATCCTGCCAAGTTTTATGAAAGTCTAACATAAAATAATTTACAATACTGAATGCTAGAAACAGCAGGGAAGAGAGAGAGGTATATAAACCCTCGCATCAGACGAAGAAGTGTGAGGTGGCGTGACTCTGGCCGCGTTATTAGTCTGCAGTGATCGAGGTATTACATTACCAACATCAGTAATAGGGGGGGGGGTGATGGTTTCAGATACAAATGGATCCCACCTTTTTTTATTGACCTAATTAATTTGATATTAAAGGTTTAATTAAATTAATTTAAAGGGCTAATTAAAAATTGTTAAATTTAATGAAATGGTTAAATTTATTAAAAGGGTTGAATGCATTGAAAGGGTTAATTTATTTTTTTAATTTTGTTGTTGTACTTCTTCCTTTCTTTTTGGGAGGGAATAGCAGGAACTCTATACGAAGTTGATGCTGTGGTGTCCTGCAGGCGACTGACCAGAGTGGTGAGTTGCAATGTGTTGTATAGATGTTGAGTGCAAGAGAGTGTTAAGAGTCATTTTTCTTATTTTTCTCATTTGTGTGTGTTTGTAGGGACATTGGTGGTAGATAGGCGATTTTTACGAATATATTCAACACATGATAGAATTTAAGAGTGTTAAACGATTTCTAAGAGTGGTTTACGTGTGAATTTTATCTTTTTGGGGGATATTGCTTGTAGACGGTGATAAGATAAGGGACTTTGAAAGAAGCGATTTATATGTCAGTAATGACAGACAATTAAAAAGAGAACAACAATTTCCAAATGCAATTAAACATTACACACGAGAGAAACAATTATTTCAGAGTGTTCTACGTATGAATAAATTACGCGCATCGAATCGCAAATACTCACAACTAGGTGAATTATAAGTGCAGTTACGTGACTCTCCAGTGTTAAATTAAACATAACGTGATTTTAGTACCCCGAGCTGTATGCTAGCAATATAATTTACACAAGAGAGAAATATAACACAATTATGCGTGTATGGAATTAATGATCTACAACAAAATGTCCCTATAAATTAAACGAACAAGATATATGTGGTCTCTCGCACAAGTCATACACGTCCATCTGCCTGTGAGACTGGCGTGGAGGAATGTAGAAATGCAATCCAAACATACAAATAAATTAATCGAATAACACCCATAATAAAATTGCACCTCTCATAAAACACGTCTATCTGGCTGTGAGGTTGCTGAAGGAATGACGTTAGTATATGATTTGTGGAGACTTATAAAGCACGATTAGATAAGTGGAGGGTGGCCGATGTCTGTCCAACTCGGAGGTCACTCGATGAATGAGTATATCATATGATGTGTGCCTGCTTACATACCTGTATCATGGCCGGCATCTTACAGGCAACTGAGTAGAAATTTGCAACTGACAGAACCTATCTCCCTACCAAGCTACTATTAACAACTTGATTTGTAGTACAAGTACATGAATGTATAAAAGTCAATTATTTAAAAATAACGTACGTACTACAAATATTTTCTGTAAAGTCTGTAAAATTCATGGCACTTGTTAACACAAACATGAGTTGAAAATTGTACGAAATTTTGTCGACTGAGCTCAGAAACGTACTTGAGAAGATTATAAAAATAACAATTACACTATATCGGGCAATCACGCGAAAATTTCTATTTTCCGATAAATTAAACAACTTGTAATATTTCACACTATAGTTTATGAATACTGTGAACGAGATCTGAACCCCTGAGCATATAATATTGTGGCTACCACACTCCAAAGCCTGGTGTATATAAAGGAGCTCTTGAGGTATACATCCGTCTAGTACAAGCTTCTATGAGCAAAATAATATGGCGGAACCCATCAAGAAACCTCTGTGTCGCTCTGCCCAAGGCCAACCACCCTTCCCCTTGCCAGAGCGACGTGTCCTGGGGTTACTTATCCCAATGCCCTCGATTGTCAATTTTTCGCGTCTGAGGCAAAATGGCGACGACAGGCTAGAGCTTCACATTGCCCCTGCTCGCCTGTAGGCATCCCCTACCATCCACCCCCCATGAGAGGGACATGCCCAGAGGTCAAGAACCCACATCATTCCTCCATCCTCTCCAACACAGAGTTTGTTTTTCGGAGGAGGCTACATCCTGGTGTTGAACAAACACTGCAAGAACCTGTTTAACACAGCAAACACCCCCTCCACCCACACCGCCCAACAAGTGTCCCTTCCAAGACGGTGCTTATAACCCGCACTCCTCAGGGTCAGAAAGCGGTTTTTTGGTTGACTGCCCCTGTTTATGGAGGGTGCTATTGATTCAAGGTCATGAACTACCTCCTCCCTTACAGCACTCAAGCGACACATTTTTCAGATATCTCGGGAACTGGTCGATCCACAGAGGTCCGGCACTTCACCCCCAGAGCGCTGCCTCGGATATGAACGGAGGCTTACTTCAAGGTCTAAATGATGGTTTCCTTAGGGAGGCAGCAGCAGATTTTGAACTGACCTGGGCTATTTCCCCTCCTTCCTACAAACTGTTACTTTAAATTGGAAACTGAACCTTCATCCTATTTTTTTCGAGTCGCAAGAGATTGGTGTATTCCCAGCTAAATAAAATTTTACAACTATCTCCAATAAAACTATATGTTCCCCTCATAACTAAGCAATATGTTCCAAATGTCTTCAACACACAATAAATTAAATTAAAAATATAAACTGTTTTCCACAAACTCTACTCCCCTTTCCAGCAAACATTATTCCTGTTTGTTTCCTAATTTTAAATTAAAAATAATTATTTACACACCAACACAGTTACAAGACACATTTTTGTAAGTAATGACAAACATGAATCTTTATTGAATTTTTTTAAACTATTACAATGTAAGCAAATACTCAACTTAAATTTTATTTTTCAAATTTTTAAAACGTGCATTAAACAAACTTATTCAAAATGATTTTAAATATTATATGCGTATTTCACGTATAGTTTTCGCAGACCAGAATTTCGACTACTATTGTATACGAAAATATATTAGAATCTTGTTGAAGTTTAATATTCTATATTAAGTTATAATTACTTTCAAATTTATTGTAAACAAATAATTTGTGTGTTTAAAAAGCAGCACACACATGTATTTTCAACAGTGCGACGTGTTTTTACCAAATATATGGGGGACGAGACTTTCTAAAACCTCATGTACAAAGCCAGATAGTGGGTGGTCGAGAATTGAGTGTGTGGGGAGCGAGAGAAACTTAGATCTCAAGAGCCGATGAGGGTGACCCTGGCACAGAGCTGGAGTAGAATACACTGCAAACGAAAGTTCAGAGCATGCGGGCTGGGAGTTTGGGTCGCGAGCAGGTGGGAGATGTGCACAGCATTGAGCAGGTGTGGAAATGAGAGAATGTTTAAGAAAAAGCGCCACTAGCATTCCACTGTCGAAACCCTCTCTACCTTCCCCCACCCTGCCCGACAACCGCCCCTTCGCGCACAGAGCCTGGTGGTCGCGTCCGTACATGCGCAACAGCGACAGAACTTACCCCATCCCTCTGCATCCCCCGTCATCCACAACTTTACGCCACGACGCGCATCCTCCTGACTGTAGCTCGCCTCCACTTTACACAACGATTTTCCTTGTCTGGCTCACCTAGTCTGCCTTTAAAAACGTTTTATTCTTGGAGCAGGCAAACTGTGTTTACAATATTGCATTGAATTTTAAGCTCAGTTCTGTAAACCATTTGTTAAATAGCAAAAAAAAAAATTACATCTCAATTGTGCTTTTTTAAAATTGTTGAATCTTACACCATCAAAGTAGTGTATACCATAAAGAACGTTTTACACCATCAAAAAATTATGAATTTTACACTGTATAATTGTTTACAACATAAAACTTTTTATAAAATCTTTAACTAAAAATGTGTAATTACGATTTTCAGGTAGAAAGTTTTTAGCATGGGGAATATTATTTTGCTCTGTTAAAACTAACCAATTTCCAAGTACTGTATCGTTACAAGCAAACAAATATAACCTAGCACAAACAATCATGAAACCTGTCCAACTCCAAGATAACTTCCTCTTATTCCAGACATTTTATGCAAGTAATGTCAATGCTAATATAATGTACACAACAAATACAAATATTTTCACATTCAAACCTTTACTGTAAACACAGCATATGTATGTCAGTCCTCTTTCAAAACGGTTTTCACAAACTAGATTGCAGTAATACTACTCGTCACCATCAATGTGCATGCTTTTGTGTAGATTCGTTTTTCTGTGTTTTAAAAGGATCACATAGGGGGAATGCAGTCTGTAACCAGCACAGATGCAGCAGGAGATCCTCTTCTTACAGCAACTGGAAGATTGTCGTTCAAAGTTAGCATCCCCATAATACCAGTGTTATAGTATCTGTACCTTTCTCTCCTTTAATAACCCAAATCACCTTCAGCCCCCAAATAATTAAACATATCATCCATTTGCCTGTGCTTTCCAGAATCTGCTCCTAAATGGCCATTGCATATAAGCTGCATGTTATGGCATGTATAAAAGTAAGAAAACTGATGCCCAAAAAAATCTGCCACACACACGGTCGGTGTACCTCATGTAAGAACACCACACGATCTGTCTCAAGAAGTAAGGTATGCTACGATAGACACCGATGTCATGAATAAACTCAGTCCTGGCGATTACATTTACACCAGCCATATATTCCCCTTTTGAGCTACAAAGAGAAAATACAAAATACGCATCAATATTAAAAGATAAAGATACTTCTGAAACATAATTATTTGTAGTACTGTAATATGGCAAGTTATTAGCAGGGCCTATGTAAATTGCAGAATTTGATACAATACCAGTACACCCACATGCACTCAAAATACCATCCCAATTTTTTGCAGTGATTATGTCTCCAATTACTTTGTCTGAATAATTTCTAGATGTCAGGTAAAGTGCATATCTCAATTTACCACCATGTCTTAAATCTCTATGGGAAACAATCCCTTTAACATACCCAAAAGGAGTAATTGTGTTTGTTAAGTGGGTGATCAAGTGTTTATTTTGGCTAACTTGTTTGCACTTGCATGTGTGTTGCATGTAACAGGATGTTATCAGTTGCGATAAAACATTGCACGTGGTTGTAACTGGAAGTTGTTTATCGCCTGGAAGTGGCGGCTTGGTTTGGGCCCGGAAGTAAATTCGCTATTAAGGTCCCAGCACATAGCGGCAGCGAATAGGCATGGTGAGCTGCCGCAGAGTTTCCCATTCGCATGTTAAATGCCGAGCGAGTAGGTTAAAGTAGTAGGTGCGGGCTTATCCTGGACTTTTCTGTTTTTGGTTTTTTTGTGTTCTTACCTTGTATTGAGGTATGTATCTATCTTGTATTAATAGTTTAATTCCTTTTCATGTATATCATGTCCCAAATGCCTTTAAGCTGTAAAATTCCACGTAATTTTATCCCGATTCCAAGAAATGTATCATCAAAAACAATTAATTACATCACATTTAAAAGGAATCAAATGCAATGGAATACCACCCAAACATGATGAATTACAATACATACCAAATACACCCAATTAACACCTATATGTGATTCACCAATTAAAATAACCTATATCAGATGCCAATAGAATTACAAATTATGTCAGAATTAAAAGGATTTAATCACACTGGATTACCACTAAAGCACTAATCCAATGAAACGGTAATTCAATAAACAAGGCAATTGATTGTGGAATAAACATTATATTCATCATCTATCTATAGATGTATTAAATAAATAATACATAACATATATTTAAAAATCTTTTACTTAATATCAGAAATTTTACAAACATTGTATTACAAGCTTTTAATATCTTGATTCCTAACCCAGGAGTCATTAGCTTTTGAGAATCATCTCACTCAAACCAAGGATATACCTTTCTTCCTTTTAATGATTTTATCAGCCTAATATTCATTTGGAGAAGTGACAATTTGCAGTTCATGTTTGTAAAATCCATCTTTTATTGGTTCTCCGTCATATGTTTCTAGGTAAGACACTCTGGGTTGTGTTTGTCTAATTGAAATAATTTTTAATATTTCAAAAGACCAATTAATCATAAATTTTTTCTCAAAGATTCCTTTCTGCTGCAAGATACGTATAAACTGTGAACTTTGGTTTTCTTTCGTCAATGACTTTAACATTATTATAAATAGTTTTCATTAATTTTTTTTCCATAATTTCTTTGGGAGCCATCTTGATAGTTCTATAATATCTGAAATTATAAAATTTAACTATTTCAGGCAAAATGTCAACCCATTTGTAAGTCCCCTTCTATGTAAAACGTTTATATATTAACAGCTTAATCGATTTGTTGTAACTTTCCATAGCACTGGCTTTAAGCTCTCGATACATTGTGTAGTGATTAATACCATATTCAGTCATTAGTTTCCAAAACAGCATAGAAAAAAATTCGGTTCCTCTGGCAGTTTTGAGCGAATTTGGCTCTCTCTCTTTCAAAACGATCTTCATTGAATCGGAAACCTGTTTCCCACTTTTGTTTATCAAATGTATTCCCCAACCATATTTCGAATAAACGTCTATTATGGTTAGAATAAACTTGTATCCCTTATTGCAGAAAGTCCAAAATAGTCTTCCAAAGCATGCATTAACAAACACAGCTATTAATGTATTTGCAAAGAAACTGGATATTCCCTATTTCCGAGGTGTGTATATAAGAAACAATTTACCAAAGAAAACAAATCTTGTATGATTGTTAACTTAGATTCGAAACACAATGAAGGAACACATTGGGTTGCATTAATTAAAAACATAAATCAATCATTGTATTACGACAGTTTCGGTGATTTACGTCCTCCAATTGAAATATGTAATTATTTAAAAAACAAGCAATTAAGGTATAATTACAAAATGGAACAATTACCAAGTATAATCAATTGCGGACAATCACGTTTACTTTTTTTTGGCTATAAATAGGGTATATAAGTAATTTTAATAGTAAAATATATTAGTAATATGCCAATCATGTTTATATTAAGTGGAAATTCAGCGCAATTGCATGCGGTATATTTCCCAGCGTTGGAGTTAGATGGAGAATGGCAAATAACTCTAATCGAATTCGTTACTTATAACAGCATACCCAACATTGATATGCATAACCAATCATTTACACCTAATATTTGTGAAAAACATAGAAGATTGTGATACCAGTAGGATCTTATGGGTTGGATGACCTTAAAACATTCATTAAAGCGGCATTACCTGAAGATGTGCATTTCCGATCATGTGGAAATCCAAATATGTTAACTAGTGCTACGTATCATAACATAGATATCGATTTCTCTGAAGACAATTCAATTGGAAATATTTTAGGTTATGAACAGAGACTATATCCAGCTAATCAATTACACTAATCTTCAAAACATATTAATATATTATCGGTAAATGTCGCCTAAATGTTAATATTGTAGGCAGTTCATATTTCAATGGAAAACCAACAAATACAATACATGAATTCACATGCACTGTAGCTCCAGCATATAAAATAATTGAAAAATCTAATATATTGATATATCTTCCAGTAATCGTGAATGGCGTTGATGAAATGGTTGTTACCACAATTGTGGATCAAGACTGTAAACTTGATAATTTTAGAAATGAAGAAATTACAGTTCGTTTACATTTTTAAAAAAGCAATAAACACTTTCATTCCGTTGTGCATTACATACATAATGGGTATAGCGTACAATATTAAATTTGGACATAAAGTAGGAAGTTCTTTTAAGAAATATGTCACTAAGGAAGGTATTTCTAAGAAAGGAAGTATAAAAAGACGTAAACGCAAGCATAAAACGCTCACGTCAAATAAGTTACCCGTGAAATTAACACAAGGCAACGAATTGTATTTAAGAGAATTAGGATATATGGTTAATAAAAGACATACTTAATGATGAAGAACCAATCACTTAAGAAAATGCGATCACCAATACGGAATTACATGTGTATGAACCATTACGAGCAGGTCCGTACAAGTTTTCCTCAGAAATAAGGATTTCAATACAAAATCACGATATTTACACATTACCGTCGAAATCAAGTGTAAGGTTTGGAGGAAAAATTAAAAAGACAGCCGATGCAAGTAATTCAACAACTACAAAAATAGTAAGAAATGGAAATTTTATTTAATCTACAGAATTGCATATCTGCTAAATGGAGTGGAAATCGATCGGATGTGAGTCGTTGGAATTACTTACACGATAAAGAGCTGTCTCTTGGGAATTGTAATCTATCTTTATACAGGACTTATGGCTGAGTGGAGCAATGCTAGTGATTACCGACTACAAATAGAGACAGGTGGAAAATACGAAGTTATGCTGTTAAGTATGGTTTTGGGCTTACTGAAGATGACAAACACGTCATATTAAATGCTAAGCAAGAATTAGTTATTCTATTCGGAAATAAAAATTTAAATGCCATATATGATACAGCTAATAACAGAGAAGGTGTAACATTTGAATTAAGCAGTGTGGAATGGTTGATGCCGCATACTGAAATTTAACACTCGTGAATGTATAAAGTTTTTACGATTTATCGAAAAAGGGAAAAATTTAGACATTGCATTCAAATCGTGGGCTTTATAGGTATTTCCAACTCTACCATTAGCTCAAAAAATATTTCGAAGCGTGAAATTAAGCTTTTTGTCTGAAAAACTGAGATATGTTGTCATTTGCTTCCAAACAAATCGACAAAACAATTTAAAAGCTGATATATCAGTAGTCGATAATTGTGATATGAAAAATATTAAACAGTATATAAACAGTCAAGCCTACCCCTATGTGTATTTAAATATGAACTTTGAAAATGGGGAATTCCTTATTTCATATGATATGTATACAAAGTTTCAGGGAACATATTAAGACAAAAATAGTTCACCAATCCTAGAAACCGAAACATTTAAAAGTAGAGGAGCGTTATTTGTGTTTGATGTAAGCAAACATAATGACAGAGTTACCAATGGCGTAATTGTTTCACGAATTGGAATTAGTGTTCAAGATAAATTAACGAGTTACAATGTACGAAATAAGCTGGTGAAAATAACGAATTGAGTCAGTAGTCGACGAACCACGGCTACGACGAGATTTTTTGCAATGTGTAAGGATTTCAATTTGCAGAAAAAAAAATGTATCATTAAAGAATTAGCTATTACTGATATTGAAAAACGTACAACTGTATTCACCTCCAAATCACAATTTGACTGGGAATATCTAACTCCCGAATACAAGGAAATTAATAGATGGGTTACTAACTAACGCCACGATTTAAAATGGGAAAGTGGGTGTATGGAGTATGAGAATACTGAAAATATTTGCAAACATTGCCTGAATAATTGTGAAATATATGTAGGTGGAGTCGAGCAAAAATACATTTTTCAAAGTGTGTAAACGGGAAAGTAATAGATATTCAAAAATAATACAATTGCCCCTCGTTCAAACAATTACGTAAAACATACGGATGTGATTCAGCGTTTTTCTCTGCTGAGGAAAACTCAAAATTAATGCTAACTTGGGCAATGATGTCTGACTGGGGTGAAACAGAATATAATAATTCTCCTCCCGAATCATCTGTGGGTATTATTCGAGTCATATGACATTATTTAAGAGGAGTGAAATTTAATATAAAAAGTATTTGGTTGTATGCCATCCACTACTTCGTAAAGATGGATCAACAAGACTAGAACGAAGTTACATGATCGTGCATACAGAAATCCAAATGTAAATTGGAATATTAGCAAGTTATTGGCGCGTTGGAGTAAACCATTTAGACTATGCCGCGGAAAGGAATAGTTTTAATAACTTTGTGGCGTTCCTATTGTAAACATGTCTTTCTACAACCCAACTGGTATTTACGTTTCTGTCACCTCTGGAAACTCGAGTGTGAATTACTCTTGTTTGTTTAGAGGAATAATACGTCATTCTGGAAAGATATGCGATGGGTTGTTTCATTTCAAATATATCTAATGTCCCATAGAGGGTGAGAAATTTAATGATTTAATATCTTGTCCAGATCTGAAAAAATGTCCTTTATATCATATGTGTCCGAATGCAAGTCTACCAGCGAGCATCGAAGAAGTGTATTTGCACTTTTATGAAACTTTTCGTGATTTACCAGAATCTATAATATTACACGCACCCAAATACACGAAAAATTATAACAAGCAAACGGATGAAAATACTATAAATATTGCCAAGGAGAGAATGGAAAAGATATGATGTAAAATTTTTTTTTGTAAACACCCAGTGAAGAGAAAATGTATTCTGTAAGCAAAATGTAAGAAAAATGCAACGCAATAAATGGTTTGAAACTATCTTTCTGTTTTACTGACTTTACGAGTGCATGAATTGTAATATTCCCATATTCTGACTATCAAATGTTACGTAAACTTTGCGTGCATTTAACATTCGATCTAAATGTGTTTGCACATAAAGGTTTGTGTGCGGGATAATGACTAAATAAACCTTTAGTAATTTGAAAGTGATTTAATACATACAACTATTTAAACGTACTTTCTAGGATTCAAACGTCTTATATTTAAAAAAAAATGTACGTTTAACACCTTCTACAATTCAGACGTATTGTGTTAGTGTAATCGAATTGCTTCATGGATTTGCCTACAGCTACCTATAAAAGGTGTACGCTTTGCAGTTTCATTCTGATCTTTGAATAGCACGGAAGAAATTATGTATTTTTCCTGTGTCGCTTCTTCTGTGAAGAATTTACAATTCTACGTAACTTATGACGACTTGAAAGAAGTAGCTGTGGAATGAAATAATTCAAAAATCAGTGTTAGTGTGAATTCTGATAGAAACTATTTTCTCTGAGTGATGCTTTAAATAGACATTGTAAAACTTGCAACATTGATTCTCCTCCTTCACAGTCTGTTCCTCAGTTAACTCCACGATCTGTTCCACAGTCTGCTCCACAATCTGCTAAAAAAATCTGCTCCACATCCTATGACAGCACCACAGTTAACATTTCCAGCAC